>CM031614.1:39526345-39541345 GCA_018398815.1 Conus ventricosus
TTCTCTTAACCCCGATTGGAAATTTGTTTTAAAATAAATGGTTCTCTTTAATCGGAGTTTGTGTTTTGTATTACCAAACTGTCTGTAATTGGTTGAATGCTTTTTTGTTTTATTCTTTTGTTAACAATTGAGTGTTTCTTTGTAATTGTTAAAATGATACGGACATTCGTATTCTTTGGTGATGAGTTTCTTTGAAATCGGCTTGGATTGTTTTCCAGCAAAATGTTTCGTTTTTGGGGCTTGTTTGTGTTTCAAAAAAAAGTGTTTTAGAGGAAATTTTGGTTTGTTTTTGTTTTTTTTGTTTTTTTTAGGCTATTTGCGTTTTTAACGGATGCACGCGTTTATTTCCCCTGTAAAGACCAAAAAAAAAATGGGTGCTTACGTTTAGGTTTTACCCTTACTTTTTAGGTTGTAAAAAAAAAACTATTATCCTTTCAGAGGCTTTCCCTGCAAAAAAATTTCGTTTTCTGCATTGTTTTTTTTTTGTCTTATCGTTATTTTGTTCATTAGCTTGGAGCGCTTGTCCCACAAGTGCGCATGAAAGGGGTTTTTTTTTTTTTTTTTTTTCCCTTTGTCGTTACTCCTTTTACGTTCTTTTTTTTTATTCATTTAGTTATTTTAGCTTTTTTTTAAACTTGACACTTTTTCCCAAAAAAAGCGAAATTTTTCCATGTTCTTTGGTTGTTATCCCTTAAAACCTATTCCCGGAGACGGTGTTTTTTTTTCAGTGTTCTTTTCCCCTTGCCTTGTGTACCTTGTTTTGCATTTTCTACGACCCCTACGTCTCGCTTTGCTTTTAAAAATTCGTCTACGCGTTGATGGGCTCTCGCCAAAGGAATAAAAATCGTGAAGGAGGCGGGGTTTCTGCTGGGGGGACCCATGGTGGGGGTTCCGAGCCTGTCTATAGAACAGGGGTTTAAAAGTTGGGGAATCTGTACAGTTGAAAACTGGGGTTTGAAAGTACCGCACATAAGGAGCAAAAAAAAAAAAGGTGTTGTGTGTGGGGGGGGGGGGGGGGGGGGGGGTGCGTGGGGGCTGTGTGTGTGGGGGGAAAGTAGGGGGAGGGGGGAAAGAGAGGAGAGAGAGAAGAAGGAGGAGAGGGAGGGGGACGAGAGGGTGAGTTTTTGGGAAATGAGTGGGGGGGGTGGGTGGATGGGGAGGGCGATAGGGGTGGGGTTTATCAAAAAAAAATGCCTGATTTGCGTTGGTCACTGTTGTTTTTGATGACTGTTTATATTTGTTTGTCTGTTTACCTTTTACTTTCTTTTTTTTCTTCCTACTTAAAGGGCGCTTATTAATTCAAATAGCTTTGTTTTGTAAACATACAGTAAATCTATGCTATTTGTCCTTTTTTTATTTCCTTTCTCGTTTTGGGTTTTTGGATTGTATTGCGTTGGATAATGATTCTGTATGTCATGTGTTTGTCAAACGTTTCGAACAAAGAAAAAACAAAGCGCCTTTTCGAATGGGGGAAAACATCAGTGTGTGGTTTAAAGACTGGCTTTTTTTTTGACTTTCCTTTATCTCATGCTTTACTTGTTATTTTGTTTGCGTGATGTGGTTATGGTTTTTGAGCTTGCTGAGAGAGAGAGAAAGGAGAAGAGAGAGAGAGGAGGAGAGGAGGAGAAGAGGAGAGAGAGGGGGAAAGAGGGGAAAAAAGAGAGAAGAGAAGGGGAAAAAAAGGGAGGAGGAGGGGGAAGGGAGGGGGAAGGAGGTAGGGGCGGAGGGAAGGGGAGGGGGAGGAGGGGGAGGAAAAAGGAGGGGGGGGGAGGGGGAGGAGGGGGGGGGGAGAGGAAAAAATTCAACAAAATTAAACAGAAGAAAAGAAAAGCACCTAGTGGAATTTCAAAAAGAAGAGGAGGAGGAGGAGGAGGAGGAGGAGGAGGGGAAGGGAAGCACCCCAATAAAAAAAACAAAAAATCTGAATGAAATTACATTTCGGGAGCCTACATCCCCATTAACCCTTGCGTACTCTCTCCCCCCTCCCTGCCCCCCCCCCCCCCCCCCCCCCCCCCCCCCCCCCCCCCCGCCTACCCCCCTCGATCCCCCCACCCCTTTCCTCAAATTATGTGAAAGAACTTTTTGTAAAAAACCTGAAAATGAACTCTTTGAAACGCCTGAAATGAACTTTTTGAAAATGTTGAAATGCTTTTGAAAACAGTCGAGCGTGGGACGTCAGCACTTAATCGTCACGGTAAACGGCGACATTTTGGTGACGTAAGACGAAAAAGGGAACCCAAGGCCATCGGCCGGGGAAAGGGGAGAACCCCGGCCGCCTGGCTGGGACTTGGGGAGAGCTTCTGTCGTTTGAAGACGCCCCAGAGCTGGCTCGCTTTTTTTTTGCCGTTTGCCTGGAACGAAAGGAAAAGAGACGCTCGATCTGAGTTAGGGAAGGAAAAGTAACGGATCTGATGATCTAAAGATGAGATGGTAAAAATGATGTGACTATGATGAAGGGGTGGTTATGAGAGGAAAGAAAGAGATGATAGCAAAACTGTAAAGTCAGCGGGTTTTAAAAACCCTCCTCCCCCTCCCCACCTCTCACTTTTCCCCTCCCCACCAAACGAACAAACAAAAGTATTTTGAATAAAACTTTTTTTATTTAGTTGCTAATCTTAGTTTTCACTGGGCAATTGAGGAAAAAAAGAGAAAAAGAAAACAAATACGCATAAATTTAATTTTTATATATTTTTTTTTATATTGCGTATTTTTTTTCTTTTTTTTAGAAAAATAACAAAAAAAAAAAGGTATTGAGAATGAATGCTTGGCCGTAAATTTTTTCAAATCCCCTAGGGGAGAAAATTATCACGCGTCTCCCGGTTTGTTGTTGTTGGTTGTTGTTCTTTTCTTTGTTTTTCTGACGTTTTACTGGACTAATTGCACAAGTTTTGGAAAAAACCCAATTGATTTTTAGATATAAAAAAAAATCACCCAAATACTTTGGGGTATCGCCCTCTCTCTTTTTAAATATTGCATTTCCTTTTGTTAAGGGGAGGTAAGTAAATCGGTGTTTGATATGAGTAATGAAATGCTTTACCAAAGCATGCAACACAGATCAAACCACGATGTCTGTCCAAAATATTAAAGTTTTGTATTTTTGGAAAAAATGTATTTAATAAAAGAGCACGGAGGGGGGCGGTCAATGTTATACCCAAACCCGATCAAATTTGACAGCCACTTACATTCTTTTATCTAGTTTGTACGGTGTGGAAATCACTTTCCGGGGGCCACCAAAATGCCCCCCAAAAGCAATCTCATTAAAAAAAAAACAAAATTTATACGACGTTTTGGTCTGTTTTGCGATTTTCTAGTTTTAAATTCCCCCGATATTTTACTGCCCCCTGTTTGGCCATTGCTTTTAACTTCTTGAATATCGAGTGCGACCCCTTGTTGCCAAATTTCCTCCAGGGGCCAACAGTCTGAGTCGCACTATTTTATGTTATTCTATTTTACTTTTTAACATGCGCGCTGGTGACCTACTCGTTTTTAGAGTGAACCAGTATTTTAGGAAGAGAAGAAGAAGAAATATTCAAAAAAGAAAAAAAAAAAACATCAACAACAAGAACAGATGAATGAAAGGGAAAAAACATGTTTCTTTCGTTTCACATTTCGCCACAAAATGTATCACCTCACAATAAAACTAATGAACAATTACAGAAATGAATACAGAAACGAAAAGAGAGAGTTAAATAGTTCACGCCCACGAAAACAAACAGCAGACGCGAATGAAATTTTATTTAAAAAAAAGGTGTGGGTTAAATGGGTAATGCCAAACGTCAGAAACAAAGAAGAAAAAGAAGTCAGGCAATCTGCGAGAAAAAAATAAAATAAAATAAATAAAATAACCCGAACAGTCTGGGTCAGATGAGTCCATCTAATCAGAGTTAGCGTTTCTCTTGTATCTAGAGTAAGGAGAGAAGAGGATGCAGTATTAATTAACTGATGTTGTTCTTCAACATTTTCAGTGGGAGTTAGGGAGTCGAGTGAACGTCTGAAGCCATGTCTCACTTTTCCACACGCTCTTCTGGCATCATATTCCCATGTTATATACAATAACCCAAAACGTTTTTTGGCCGAGGCGTAGGAAGGACGGGGGTAAGGAGGGTGTAGAAAGTGCGTGGATGGCAATGATGATGGAGAGAGAGAGAGGAGGGGGAATGGGGGGGGGGGGGGGGAGGCCAGACAAACTGGACTCCTCTTTTACAAATATAGCGCAAACAAAACAAATTAACAAAAACGTTGTTGAGCAGGGGAGAACGTAAGGGAGAGAAGCAGGTCAGGGGCAGTCGGGTGCAGGGTGCGGGGTAGAGTCGGGTGCATTTTCTACCTGTGTATTGGTAGAAAGAAACTCGTGGAGAGCGTGGCAGCAGAGAGTCCTCAGAAGAGAAGCCCCCTTCAAGCAAGTGTTTCGGCCCTTATCTCCTGACACTCTAGGGGGTTGGGCCACACCCGGTTCATGACTCCGGATGTCCCTCTACTGCCTTTTTCCCCCATCTTGGGACGAGCCGTGGCTGGGATTCGAACCTATGACCCTCTGGACATGCTCATTTTCCACTTAATGACTTGCACTCCAACTACTGAGCCACTGGGACACCTGATATTTGTAGGAAAGTTAAGCCTTATGAAGTTCACTTTTGTTCCTCCTTGACCAGATCCAGCTGAACACCTCTCTGCCTCTTCTGCCATTGCTTTCAGGGCTCTGGTGTTTTCCCTCCCTGCAACTGAGAGCTGTTTCATGAGGCTGTATGCAGACGTTCCTACAAACCCCTAGCTCCAATTTCTGCAGTGAGGACTTTGACCTGATAGCCTTCTCTCCTCAGGCTGTTTGCCAGATCAGCATACTTTTCAGTCTTGTAGATTTGAGCTGCCTCCATTCTGTTCTCATATGGCACCGTAAGCTCGATCATGATCAGCTGCTTGGTTGACTGAGAGTGGACTACTATGTCTGGTCTCATGTCACTCTTGCTGATGATCTCTGGGTGACTCTTCCATTCTGGGAGGTCTGCAGTGCACTCCCAGTCATCTGCCCCGTCCAGCACAGCAGACTCTGCCTGGATGTTCCGAGTGGCACTGTTGTTCTTGGCCATGATTTACTGCCTCCTGCCGTGAAGAATGTTGCGGGTGCTTTGGAGTCCTGAGTTTCCCTTTTGTTGTGTTGGTACTATCCCAGACTGCTTGTACAATCTCTTTGAGCACATGGTTGTGCCTCCATGTGTACCTTCCTTGAGCCAGGGCTACTTTACCTGAGCTTAGGACATGCTCCACTGTTTGTTTCTCATGGCAGAGGGGGCATGCAGGATCGTCTGGTTTTCCCTACTTCACCAGGTTTGCATTTGAGGGCAGAAGGTCATATGCAGATCTGAGAATGAAGCTGATCCTGAGAGGGGCCATGTGCCAAATGTCATTCCAAGTGAGGCTTCTTTGGAGTGTATTCTCCAGGTTGTCCATTGCCCTTGCTGGCTCTGCTGGACTGCTTTTTGGAGTCTTTTTTGGTCTTCTTCTTTTCTCATCTCCTGAATCATCATGTCTCTTTTGGCTTTTCCTTTGGCCTTTGACCACCATTCAGTTTTGGACACCCCCAGTCCTTGTCTGTTGGTCTGTGTGTGTCCTGGTATATCTCTGATCTTGAGACTTTCTTTTGCAGAGTCCATCGCCTCTTGAACTTTCTATGTTCTGCCTGTCTTCATGGCTTCTACCACCTTGTCTCCTGAGTCCTCCAGCATGCTTTGAAGTCTGATCTTCCCTGCTTTGTATTCCTCCAGGATGGATTTCAGTGGTAGTTTCAGCTTTGCTTGGCGACAGTACAGCGCTATGTCAGTCAGACAGGGTGGGACACCAAGCCATGTCCTTGTGAACTTGTTGATTTTGGCTTCCATTGCCTCCACTATGCTGGTGCAGATGTCGTATATTATCAGAGGCCATAGGAGCTTTGGTATCAGCATGAACTGCAGACACCAGACTTGTATTTGCCAGGGAGCCCACACTGGTCAATGGTCTCCAAGCTTCTTCCGACATCTGTTTGGTTTCTTTTGCTCTTTGTGTGTATTTCAGGTGTCATCATACTATCTTCCAAGGCTCTTGACTGGCTCTTCTGTGACTGTTGGAATGGCCTGGTTGGCAACACTGAAGACCATGGCATTGCGCTTAAACCACTCGCAAAAACGTTGGTCAAGCAAGGGAGTGTGGTGAGAAACGAGAGGAGAGATGGGGATAGGGTGGGAATGGAAGTGGGTGTACACCATTCTCTAATCATCCCTGATTGTTCAGTTTTTTCTCTCTGTTCTGTCCAGACGAATTCCTGACATAGATTGTTGTAACATTTGCTGATGACGCTTATTTTTCTCTTTGATGGTTTAAGAATCCTTTTTATACAATCTCATCTGCAGCAGATTTGTTTTGTTTTGTTTTGTTCTTTATTTGTGATGGTGAAGACCTTGTTCTTTTAGGATCACGAAATGGTATATTCACATAATTATGATGTGTTGGGTTTACGTTCATTGCTGGCTAAATTCTGTGTGTATGGTTTACTTTCAATGCTGGCTAAATTCTGTGCCTATAGTCTACTTTCAATGCTGGCTAGTTCTGTGTAGATAAGTATTGGTTCTGATGCGTCATTCCAGCTTATCTTTTTCCTCCAGATGTATCTTTTTTTTTGTCTGCTTTTTGGCAGACGCTGGGGAAAGTTCCAGTGACGGTGAGGAAAGACTCACTGACCGCAGGGAAAGTCCTGTTGACAACGGGAAAGACTGTGACCTGGGATTCTCTTCACAGAGCACGTAAGACCTCATGGCAAACGCTTGGCGGTGTCTGGAGTTGTACTGTCGTCACCTGTCAGCGGAACAGCAACGAGGGAGGCTATGGGATGCACACGGCAGTCGCTCGACTGTGGCGTTTTTTGCCGGAGGGCTATGCAGTTTATGGTCTGACACATTGAATTGGGAACGCTCCCGTGGAGATTCTGTCGTGTCACATCCGGTGGCCATCACACAACGGCATCTGCCAGGGAGCAATTCTGTCCCTTTACGTGTTAATGGAATGCCTTGTGCGTGCCTACACCCTATGTGACCACATCTACAGTGCAGGCTTCCAAGGATGGTTGCGCACAGCTGATTTGTTTGAAGGTTGAGGACAGTACTTCTCTGGTCCTACCCGCACCTTTGGGTGTATCTTTTTCTTTGTTTTTCTTCTCCTGGTCTCGAAGTAGAGAGACACACGCGGAAAGTGCGCATCAAGAATGCAGATCAATCTGCCTTGCTTATTAGCTGTGTAGTGGTGGTCCTCCTGTGTGTCTCTTACTGAATATCCGATGCGACGTTCATCTGATTCTTCTGTCCAGGTATTTATCCACCGTGGTTTATTTGAACACTTTACCGTTCATGTGAATGCGTTTCTGTTGAAAAGGGCAGGATAAGGAAGTAAATGTGTGTGTGTGTGTGTGTGTGTGTGTGTGTGTGTGTGTGTGTGTGTGTGGTGTGTGTGTGTGTGTTTTCAATGGGCCTCGAACCATCGACCTTCCAGTCTGCAAGCCTGCGATGTTACCCACTGCATCACGACGGCCGATCCACACACACACACACACACACACACACACACACACACACACACACACACACACACACACACACACACACACACTGTTACACTGCTTAGATGCGCTGACTTCCTCAGTACAAGGTAAGTGCGGTGCTATAGCTTGTAAGAGCTCGTTGTAGATCCTGTGGTAGGTGTTCGGCTCGCAGACGACAAAATACACCAGGCGGTATTGAAACAAAGAGGATCCGTTTATTTACACACGTTGAAGAATATAAAAACAAAACAAACCACTGCCCTTCAGGTTCAATAAGCCATACAGGAACTCAATTGTATGTATGCAGCAGTAACCATTCTATTAATGGCAGCTTCTCGTCGACAAGACTCAAACTCAATGAAGACTCGAACACTTCTAGGCTAGAACTCCTCAACACATCTCATTTCGCGCTCCCTGTTCTCTCTCTCGCTCCTCTCTCTCTCTCTCTCTCTCTCTCTCTCTCTCTCTCTCTCTCTCTCTCTCTCTCTCTCTCTCTCTCTCCTCTCTCTCTTCTCTCTCTCGTCTGTGTGTGTCTCCCTCTCCAGTCGCACAGCTCTCATTTTTTTTTTATGAAATCGAAAGAATATTCTCCAAACTACTCGATTATTCTTTTCTAGAATATTCTGCACATCAGTAAGCTTAACCAATGAAATCGCGACGACCGTATGCAAATGTAATTCGGTCAGTTTCTACAACATTCTCGAACCTTCGGCAATGCACTAGCAACTTACGGAAACCTGGAGAACATTCTAACACAATCTTGAATATTCCAATCGCATTATCAATCGATCCAAAAACAATTCTGAACAATTAGGCATGCATTCACTTTCCAAACGTTTTAAACAAATCAACAATAGCACTACACTGACTGAAAAGACAACGATCTAAAAGCGATACATAAAAGGAGGCTGGCAGCGCGTCATTATTGCTATAAACGTCTTTCACAAAGTCACCCCCCCCCCCCCTCTCGTCTCCCTTTTAAATAGTAACACACACACACACACACACACACACACACACACACACATACACACACCACACACACACACACACACACACACACACACACACACACACACACACACACACACTGTCTGTCTATCTGTCTGTCTGTCTGTCTGGTCTGTCCTTCTCTCTCATCTCTCTCTCTCTCTCTCTCTCCCTATCTCTCTATCTCTTTTCTTCTCCCTCTCTCTCTTGCACACACACAAACACACACAAACACACACACACACACACACCCACACAACACACACACACACACAATTATAAATATATGTAGTCTGTCTGTTTCTGTCTTTCACTCTCTCTCTCTCTCTCTTCTCTCTCTCTCTCTCTCTCGCTATCTCTCTCTCTATCTCTCTCGAACTAATTTCATCAATTCAGACCCAAAATTGTATGAGAGAGCTATTAACGAGCATTAAAACATTCAATCTTCTTCAAAATCAACCGTCTAAATTAAAGAAATCGCTGTCGAAACAACTGAACACCCACTTTTGCACTATAGCCAATAAACTTGTAACGGCTTGAATCTTCCAAGATCAAACGACCTTCAAAAACTGAAAACATATTGCCATGATAAAAACATCACGTTCTGTGAACTTTATATTCACCAATACAGTATAGTGTCTATCACTACCTAAAACACCTAAACAGTCAAAGTACTGCGGGCGTGGATGGCCTAGACGGCAAAATTCTCAAACTATCAGCTCCAGCATCCAGCAATTACTAGATACGTTGACATACGTCTTACAATCTGTGTATCGAACAAAAATCATTTTTCCAATAGTTTCAAAAAAGCAATGTTCATTCTATCTACAAAGCAGGTGAAAGCATCAGATCTGCAAACTACAGACCTATCTCGATCATTTCAGACTCTTTCCAAACCTTTGGAAAACACATAAACAAACACTCATTTTACACCACATTAATTCATACCACTTGCTTCATCCAAGACAGTCGGGATTCCGACACAAACCATTCATGCAAACAGCACAAATCAACCTGGTTGATGACTGGCTAAAACAGCTTCAACAACAACAAATATTGTGGGGTCCTATTTATTGATTTCAAAAAAGCATTTGATGTGATAGACCCAACAACCTTCTTCTTAGAAAGTAAATTGTATGGGCTTATCACAGGAACTCTTACGCTTTTTCAATCATATCTCACAAATAGGCAACACTGTGTGAAAATTAATACAAAATTATCTCATTTCAAACACATTTCCTATGGGGCCCACAAGGGTCTATTCTTGGGGTCCCTTATTATTCACAATTTACTTCATTGTTCTCCTCTACATATCACATCCCACCTGTGAAACCTTTTTGCTGATGACACAAATAACATCCACACCAAATTTATTTGATGTTACTGTTTCTTGCACACACCTTACATGAAAGTGCGAATGATCTCGTGAATGGAATGAACTAAATCATATGTCGCTTCACCCTCAAAAAAACTAATCATGCTTATCACATCAGGAAAAAAGAAATATCTCATCTTAAGTTTCCTCCGGTACATCTTAAAATGAACCCGTTCGAACAGGTTAATGTTCCCTCAAAGTGATAGGAAGACATTGATATCATTATGAGCTGGCTAGCTCACTAACCTCACTATGCAAATTAACTTTCCACAGAAAGTTTTTTCAACTCTTCCAAAATCAAACGCTTCCTCGACCTGCTTCACGCAAGCTCTTTTCCAGTTCATATTATTCATACATAGTATATGGATCTACTCTATGGGTTGTGCTCAGCGCTAAACACTCTCAAAACCTTTGTAAAGCCCTGCTACAAGCGAGCACTCAAATTAGTCCTCCTAAAAAGCAAGTAGTCTTCGGGACTCGGACTATATAAAAAAGATCATCAAGTTTCTCCATTAAGTCTGAGATATGAATTAACAACAAAGGGATCATAAAGCACAAAGATTGTTGTCTGGGAAGGCACCCTCAAATTAGTTTACAGATTCTCAATAAAAATTCCGCAAGGGACTCTACCAAACTTCATGTCTCCCTGTTTCCTAGAATTGGACTTACTTCAAATCGTTTAAAATTCAGGTTCCTGTCAATGGAACTCCGTCCCTGAATCAACCAAACAGCGCCAATGCATTATAACCTTCAAAACACCATATTTCAACCATCGTATGTGCCAGTACTTACATACTCCGCCATAAATCCACACCACCATTCACCACCACCCTCTTTGCCTTATGTATGTACTGACTATTTAGAAAGTGTTTTTGTACATGAAATGCATATTATGTATGTTATTTTTGTTTAGTAAGTATGTCTTTTATTTGTGTGTGTGTGTGTGTGTGTGTGTGTGTGTGTGTTGTGTGTGTGTGTGTGTGTGTGTGTGTGTGTGCGTGTGTGTTTCTACTTCCTCTGCCCTCTTGTCATTCTGTCGAATGTTGAGTTTTTTATGTGACTTTCTATCTCTCTCTATCTCTCTCTCTCTCTCTCTCTCTCTCTGTTCTCTCATCTCTCTCTCTCTCTCTCTCTCTCCTCTCTCTCTATCTCTCTCTCTCTCTCTCTCTCTCTCTCTCACGGTTCTGCTGGAATGATTGATTTTTTTTTTTTTTTATCCTATGGATATCCCTTCCTACCGTGGCGACTGGGCTATCATTATGCATTTCCCACCTCCATTTGTGCTTTATTTCTCCCCCCCCCCTCCCCGGTGTTTCAAAAATTAATTGTTTGTATCTATTTGGAATTTTTGATTGTCAATTGTTCTATACATGCTCTCTTTATCGCACCCACTCTAGCCTATTCCTCCCCACCCTTCTCTCTCTATCTCTCTCTCTCCTCTCTCTCTCTCTCCCTACATCCCTCCCCCTCTCTCTCTATCTCCCCTCTCTCCTCTCTACTCTCTCTCTCTTCTCTTGCAGGCTTACCCCGCACTCCCTCTTCGATCCTGCGTTCTTCTCTCTCTCTCTCTCACTCTCTCTACTCTCTCTCTCTCTCTCCTCTCTCTCTCTTTGATTTTTTTTTAACTTTTATTTTTTGTTTTTAATTTTTTTTCCTCCCTTTTTAAAATTTTAATACCTATTGTATTGTAGTTTAGTCACTTTGCATGCTTCTTTGTTTGCCTTTTTATTTTTTATTGTTGACCCTACACAGGCGAGGATGGATGTAAAAAGCACATCGTGCTTTTCCTATTATCCGCGTAAATAAAGAGTTTTTGTCTTGTCATGTCTCTCTCTCTCTCTCTCTCTCTCTCTCTCTCTCTCTCATCTCATCTCTCTCTATCTTCCCTCCTCCGTGGCTTTTATTATCTGTCCGTCCGTCCTCTCTTGATCTTTCTGGACTCTCTCGTCTTTGTCTTCTGTTTCTCTGTCTCTCTGGGAATTTATAATATTAAATTTATTATATAGATTATATTATTTATATAATATAATTGGCAGGAGGAACAGGCTCTCTCTGCCCTTTTGATACAACTTTATTACTAAAAAATTCCCTCAATCCTTGATCGAATATAATAAAAGTTTTCTCTGTATTCTGTTGTCTGTTCTGTCTCTGTCTCTGTCTCTGTTCTGTCTGTCCTGTGTCTGTCTGTTATGCTGTCTCACTCTCTCTCTCTCCTCTCTCTTCTCTCTTCTCGCTCTTCTCTTACTCTCTTCTCTCTCTCTTATACTCACCCGGATAGGTGGTGAGACACGAGAAGAGATAGGGCATTAATCGAAGAAAAAGGATGGGTGTGGAGGAACAGACAAAGACAGACAGACAGACAGACAGACAGACAGACAGACAGCAGCAGCAGACTGGGGATGGGTTTCCCTAAAGACAGACACAATCAGAAACGAGCCCGTGGAAAAAAAAAAAAGGAACGGGGCTCTCCCAAAAATTTCAACCCTTTGATGAAAAAAAGTTTTTCTGATTTTGTTCTGTTGTCTTTGTCTGTTTTGTCTCTTTTCTTTTCTTCTCTCTCTCTTCTCTCTCTCTCTCTCTCCCCCCTCTCTCTCTCTCTTCTTCTCTCTCTCTTTCTTCCATCTCTCTCTCTCTCTTCAAAATCACCCGGAGGTGTGATACACGAGGGAGATAGGGCAAAAAACAAAGAAAGGGGGAATGGGTGTGGGGGAAAAAGACAACAGATGAAAACAGACAGCAGACAGACGACAGACAGACAGACAAAAATAGATCCCCAAAAGACGCACAGTACAAAAAACGGGCGTGAAAAAAAAACCCAAACGAGACCAACAGAGAAACAAAAGGATACCTTACGAAACATAAAAACAGATTCCATTTTTTGTAACACGTTGTATTAAAGGCTTGTAAAAACCTTTTGTCTCGTGATGCTTTCAATCAAATTTACCCCCCCCCCCCTCCCCCCGACCCCCTCCTTTTCCTGCTCCTCTCTCCTTTCACCCCCCCCCTCTCACACTTCCCCATCCTTTCTTCCTCTTCAACGAAAGCTATCATTTACGGGGCTTTCCTATTAGTGTGAACGACAAAACCGTATTGCTGACACTGAGAACTGTTTTTTTCTGTTGGAAATTTTGTTTTCTTTCTTTCTTTTTTCTTTTTTTTTTTTTTCTTTCTTTTTTTTTCTCTTTTTCGTTTCGAAAATTCATATTTCTCCCCCCCTTCTTTTTCCTTTTCCCAAAAAAAGACAATCTCTTCATTTTTCCCTGTTCAACAGCGAACTTGTGTGAACAGGTTTTTTTTTTTTTTTTTTTTTTTGGGGGGGGGGGGGGGGGGGGGGGGGCTTTTTTTTGTTTGTTTTCTTGTTTTTCGTTTGTTTGTTTGTTTTGTTCTGTTTTGTTTTCGCCTTTGTCAGTTTGTTTGTTTTCCTGTAGAAAGTTTCAGCCCTTGAAACATGTCTTCTGAACCCTTTTTTTTCTTTCTTTTTTTTTGTAGTTAAATTTTTTGGGACGGTCCTAAATATAACTAACTTTCCGTTTTTTCTTCCAAATCGTTTTAGTTTCATCATGTGTCCCAAATTTTGTTAACATATTGATTTACTCTTAGTTTATCACTAGTATTCATTCTTTATGGTCCGTCCCCTAGTATGTCATCTGTATTTTCCCATTTCATAAAAAAGTTTTCTCATGTTATCATCTGATTTATCAGTTTTTCGGTTTTTCATCATACATATTCTTAGTTTATCACATGTTGTTTAATGCTTTTCCTAGTTTGTTATCTGTATTACTGTATACTATCATTTCTTCCTAGTTTCTTTTTAAATTAAATTTTCCCAAAAATTTGTCGTCAGCGTTCCTTGGCTTGATTTTTTCCAGTTCGTTGTTGTTGTCCCTTTTTTAAAAAATTTGAGTATTTCTGGTAATCATTATATATTTCTGTTCATTTTAGTTTGGCGTGTTCCTGCTTTACAAAAAACAAAATTCCTAGTTTAAATTCAACATATTTTGGATTTTAACCCCCCCCCCCCCCCACCCCCCCCCCCCCCCCCCCCCAAACCCCCCCCCAAACCCCCCCCCCCCCCCCCCCCAAACTTTTTAAACAAAATTTAGTCATTTCACAATTTTCCAATTTTTTTGTGCTCTTTTAATCGGAATTTTCAATTATCAATTTCCTTTTTCTAATTTTTTTGGAGTTTTTTCTTATGATTTTTTTATTTTTTTTTGTTACGTATTGAAACTGATATCTTTTTTTTTGATTTTTTGGGTTTTTACCTCGTGTATTGTGAACTTTTTATCCTTTTTGTGTTTACACCCCTTTTTCAAATTTACCCTTTTTAAACTTGTTTCAGGAGTTAATCACATATTTTTATATTTTTTCTTTAACATTTTCTATTTCCCTTTTTTTTTCTATTTTTTTTTATCTTTATCTATCTATTATTTTCTATCTTTTTATCCAAACATCCTTCTACAAACCAACCTTATTTTTCCCCCCCTTTTTCCCTTTTCCCTTTTTTTCCTTTTCCCCCCTTTTCTCCCTTTTTCCCCTCCCCCTTTTTCCCCCCCTTTCCCCCCTCTTTTTCTCTCTTTTCCCCCCTCCCTTTTTTTTCCCCCCCTCCCTTTTTTTTTTTTTCTTTCTTTCCCTTTTTTCCCCTTCCCCTTTCTTTCCCCTTTTCCTCCTTTTACTATCTATCTATCTAAAAATACTTCTTTTTATCTTTTCCCTCTTTTGCTATTCCCCAAAATTTTTTTTTGTATTTTTTTATCATATTAAATTTCCCCCCGGAAAAAATAAAAAATTTCCCCCCTTTTTTAACTTTTTTTGCCTTCCCCCGTTCATTTTTGGTTTTTTTTTGCCAAAACCCCATTTCCCCCCCAAACCGTTTTTTATCCAACCCCCCCTTTTTCCCCAAATAAAGTAAGGGTTTTGTTTTCCCCTTTTTATTTTTAATGTTTTTTTTTTCCTAAAAACCCCCGGCAAATGTTGGTGTTTCCCCCTCTGTTTTTTCTTATTTTTTGGGAAAACCCTTTTCTTTTTTTAAAAATTTTTTTGGGCTTTTTCTTTTTTAAATTTTTAA
>CM031614.1:39551345-39556345 GCA_018398815.1 Conus ventricosus
GACGTCTTCTCTAGGAAAGACAAATGTGACAAAAGAAGAAACAAAAACAACAAATTCAGAAGGGAAAAAAAAAAAAAGAACTTGAGTTTAGCTGCGTATGTTTGTCTGGTTTGCAGGAAAAATCACAGGAGTTGTGTTCTCTTTGCAGGTGGGAAAAAAAAGGAGGGAGGGAGGGGAGAACGTGAGGGTTTAAGAGTTAATCAATAAACAAAGAAAAGTAAGAATGAAGACAAAGCCAGACAGAGAAACAAACAGACCCAAGGTATCAGTGATGCAGTTGTTTTTGTTTTGTTCGTGTTCATTTTAATAAGAAGGTTGCTGTAAGGTGATTGAGCTTTCGTATTGATCAGGGAGGAGGCAAAGGCAAACGAGTGGGGGAAGGGGGTAGGAAAGGAGAGGAAAGTATGGGGGGGGGGGGGGGGGGGGGGGGGGGGGGGGGGGGGGGGGGGGGGGTAGGGTGGATGAAAGCATCAGGGGACAAAAACGATTTCAATAGCACTGATAATGACGTGCTTCAAAGAACTACAACGAAATAGGATCTGAATTTTGTCTTGTGGTGTTGATCGGAACTTCTGTCTGTCTGTCTGTCTGTCTGTCTCTCCTTCCCCTCTCTCTCTCTCTCTCTCTCTCTCTCTCTCTCTCTGTGTGTGTGTGTGTGTGTGTGTGTGTGTGTGTGTGTGTGTGTGTGTGTGTGTGTGTGTGTGTGCGCGCGCGCGCGTGTGTGTGTGTGTGTGTGTGTGTGTGTGTGTGTGGTGTGTGTGTGTGTCTGTATCTTTGTCTGTGTCTGTGTCCATGTGTGTGTCAGTAGCTTTGTCCATGGCTGTGTCTGTCTGTCTGTCTGTCTGTTTGAGTATCTGTTTATCTGTACGGAAATCTAAACAAATGTTAAATGTTAGTGATAGCATACCCTCCACCCCAAAAACAAACAAACAAACAAATAAAACGTAGACAAACGAATCAAACATTTCTAATAATTGATTAGAGCTATTAGATGGTGTCTGTTTTAAAAAGTTTGTGCGTTAACGCAGAATCTGTCCCTCCACCTCTCTGTCTGTGTCTGCCTCCCTTTTTTCTCCCAGTCTTTTCACGCCATCTCACCACACCTGCCTGTCTCCCTATTGCGTTTTCTCTTCATTTTTCTACATTTTTTCTACATTCACTACACACACACATACAATGAAAAAGAAGGCACAACCAATGTTATGTAAGCACTCAAGGTCTGACCAGCGCGTTGGGCTAATGCGTAGGTCAGACATCTGCTAAGTCGTAGCCACGAGACCCTCTTCTTAGCTTCTCTCATCACAGTTATTAATTCATTTATCCATCAGCTTAAAATCATGCGCAGCGTGGTCTCAAAACTTAGCGGATGTGGTATAGCGTATATGGACTAGTCCGCACGCAGTGACGCCTCCTTGATCGAACTGAAACTGAAACTTCATTTCTCTCTTGCGACACTGAGACAGTCGTGAAAAGTGTACGTTTTCTTCAATTTTAAAAGAGTATTTTCGAAACATTTGATGTGCAGCTGGCATCGGGTTGTTTCGACCGGCCATGAACTGAATACAAATAGTCTAAAATTCTTTCTTTCTTTTTTGTCTAAGATTATTTCTGTCAAAGAAGTGACAGTGTTGTCCTAATACCAACACTATCTCATTTCTCACAATTAGTCTCATTATAATCATCATTCATCAACAACATTGTGTTTATGCTCCCCCCCCCCCCCCTTCCCCTTGTGTGTGATATTTTCCCCCCGTAAGACACTTTACCCCTTTTCTCATTGATCATTTCCATCTCTCCTCAACCAACATATCATATTGATGCCAACAAATTATTTCACCTGCTACAATGAACACCATCCAACAGTACTGTTTACTTTTCCAATGATACTGTGTGCATGAGTTTCCCATCCCTTCTCCCTGTGCATACGTATATGTGGGCTGAGAGATATGGGCTTTCTCCTCCCCCCCCCCCCCCCCCCCCCCCGCCCTTGCCCTCTCCTCCTTCTTTTTCTTTTTTTTTCCAACAACTATAGCCCCTTACCCATTGATCACTTCCATTCCTTTCCAATCATTATTACCATCACGCACACCCCTACATATAACTACTATCGTCACACAATCACCACCCATTAGTTTTTTTTTCCTTTTTTTTTTTGGTAATGTTTCATTTCTATTCCTTAACACTAAGCACTATTATCTATCCACCATAATCACTACCATCACTAGTATAGCACACCATTAAAACATAATTACAAAACAAACAAACCCTACTGTTTCACCCCCTCCACTCCCCCCCCCCCCCCTCCCCCTCCCTTTTTTCACACACAGAAATTTTTTTACCAGTATCCCTCCTCTTATTATATAGTTTTTTTTATCGTCGCCATTATTATTGCCATTATTACCATTATTATCACGGTCATCTTTACTATTTCAACTCCCATGATCCCCTTCGTAACGGCCTCGTTTCCATTTTGCGCCGAATATGAGAAGATAAGTGGTTTCCCGTTCTTCGTTTTCACTGTCCTGAATGTGTTGTTTTTTGCCTGAAGAAGACCCAAGAGGTCGAAAGGCGTTGTGTTTTGTCCTGTAATCGGTTTGTTTGTTCGTGCTGCCATCAAAAGGCGCTTCAAGATGGACTCGTTCCAGGACAGTTATATCAAACACAGCATCTGTATAGACATTCTTTGGGGAATAGTAGAAATAGGTGTTATCAAGACAAATGTTTTTGTGATACAAAACTCTTGTCTTCTCCTGTCCTTTTTGGTGAGTCTGAATTTTAGTATGAATGTATCCCTTTGCGCGCGCACCACACACACACACACACACACACACACACACACACACACACACACACACACACACACACACACACACACACACACACACACACACACACACACACACACACACACACACAAAGCACACACTCACACAGATACACACATACACATGCAGACAAGAGAGAGAGAGAGAGAGAGAGAGAGAGAGAGAGAGAGAGAGAGAGAGAGAGAGAGAGAGAGAGAGAATAGCAAAATGTTTAATGGGCCAGGCCTTCTGCCCATGTCAAGGGGAGGGGCACAAAGGGAAATCATGTCAGGATGGTACATTGAAAATGACTATGATTAACATCCATACTAACCTGTAGACGAAATAGCAAGATTACGGATTTTAAATGCATCAGTTAGATATGCTGCCAGTCTGCACATACATTTAATGTCAGACATCAGTAACGATAACCTGAAAGTAGAAGGGTTATTGTAGTACTTACGGGGGATGTATTTTTCTCTAACATTTGAGTATTTGGGACAGACACATATAAAATGAAGTTCACTTTCTGGCACACTCTCACAAAATGGGCAGTTAGGGGAGACATTATTGGAATATCGGTGTCGATGCCTTCGTAATGCTGAAAAACCTAATTTAAATCTGATTAAGGTCTTTTAAAGAGAGAGAGAGAGAGAGAGAGAGAGAGAGAGAGAGAGAGAGAGAGAGAGAGAGAGGAGAGAGAGAGAGAGAGAGAGAGAGAGAGAGAGGTTCAGCAATCCATAACATAGAAGACTTATGCAGAAAATCGAATTCAGCATAGCACACAACTATAGGACACATGTAGACAAAACATTATTTTAATTTCTGTTTCCCGCATGTGGCCAGATGAGTAGCGAATCAATTCATGTGCTGCGATTCAATCATGTGGAGACACTCTATCGATCGCTAAATGTTTCACGTAAATCTCCTTGCTCTTCTGCTCAGCTGTTTTGGACAAATGGACTTCAGTACCTTCTGTAAAATAACAAGTAAAAAAGAAAAGGAAAAGAAAAAGAAACGGAAAACACACACATGCAGAAGCAAATGAAGAAGGAAAACAGCAGAACAACAACAAAATTGCGAAACAAAACAAAGGGTAGAGAAAAAGTGATCGTTGTTTAAATCTACATCTTCGCCGTTTCAGTGACCAAGATAGATAGATGGATAGAGAGACAGACAGATAAGGTAGGTAGATATATAGATAGATAAGTAGATAGATACATAGATACATAGACAGATATTGATTGATAGAGAGACAGATAGATTGATTGACAGATAGAGAGACTGATAGATAAGCATGTAGACGGACAAACTGAAACACTGATCATTATAAACAGATAATGACAAGAAAATGCAGACAGAGAGAGAGAGAGGGGGGGGAGAGAGAGAGAGAGAGAGAGAGAGAGAGAGAGAGAGAGGGAGAGAGAGAGAGAGAGAGAGAGAAGAGAGAGAGAGAGAGAGAGAGAGAGAGAGAGAGAGAAATGGACAGCTAACTAGCCTATCTGGCGAGCTAGCTATGTGGATGCAAAGGTACGAGAATAAATAAACACACGATAATGATTTATGAACAATTTGCAGATAAACCACGATTACACGATGGTGCAGAAGGGAGGGAGTGGGGGGGGGGGGGGGCACATCACAAGGAGGAGTGGGGGGGGGGCACATCACAAGGAGGGAGTGGGGGGGGGGGCACATCACAAGGAGGGAGTGGGGGGGGGGGCACATCACAAGGAGGGAGTGGGGGGGGGGCACATCACAAGGAGGGAGTGGGGGGGGGGGGGGGGGGCACATCACAGGATACGCGATGATAAACTACGAACGAGTGATAATACTTTAAGATCACGTGAGTTTACAATACCAATATGGAACTAAACTTGGTTCTGGTAAAAATTAGAAATTCGTTGTTATAGACTGAGAATGCATGATTAAAAAGTAGGAATACATAATGGAAAATTGAGAATTTATGATCATAAGCAAACGTTGAAGAAAGCAGGAAGTACATAATGCTGAACTAAGATTTACGTGGTGATGAACTTCAACAACATATGAGGTTTAAACAGGTTATCCCGATAAAACGAGCAATACATGACACAACGGGACTTCGAGAGGACAAACTAGGAGAACTTGATGATGACCACGACTACATAAACAATAACCAGTATATGACCCGTCGTGTATATAAACCAGGAATATGTA
>CM031614.1:39568845-39571345 GCA_018398815.1 Conus ventricosus
ACTGTATGTTGGTCTTGTGAGAGCGGGCACTGCATGTTTGCCCTGTCAGGTAGGGCACTGTATGTTTGTCCTGTGAGAACGGGCACTGCATGTTTGCCCTGCCAGGTAGGGCACTGTATGTTTGTCCTGTGAGAGCGGGCACTGTATGTTTGCCCTGTCAGGTAGGGCACTGTATGTTTGTCCTGTGAGGGCGGGCATTGCATGTTTGCCCTGTCAGGTAGGGCACTGTATGTTTGTCCTGTGAGAACGGGCACTGTATGTTTGTCCTGTGAGAGCGGGCACTGCATGCTTGCCCTGCCAGGTAGGGCACTGTATGTTTGTCCTCTGAGAGCGGGCACTGCATGTTTGCCCTGCCAGGTAGGGCACTGTATGTTTGTCCTCTGAGAGCGGGCACTGTATGTTTGCCCTGTCAGGTAGGGCACTGTATGTTTGTCCTGTGAGGGCGGGCACTGCATGTTTGCCCTGTCAGGTAGGGCACTGTATGTTTGTCCTGTGAGAGCGGGCACTGTATGTTTGCCCTGTCAGGTAGGGCACTGTACGTTTGTCATGTGAGAGCGGGCACTGTATGTTTGCCCTGTCGGAGCGAACAGGCAGGTTCGTCCGAGTTCCACATTTCAGCAGGGGAGAATTCATGTGCAGATCTGAGGATGGAGCTGAACGAAAGAGGAGTCATACGCTATATTTCATTCCAACAGAGGCTTCCTTGGAGTGTGTTTCTCTACGTAATCATGTCTGCCTTGCTGGAATGCCTATTGGATTCTCTTGGCATCCAATCCTTTTTTTCAGGTACCGTATGTCCATGTCTGTCTTTGCGCTCCGATTTGGTTTTGAACACCAGTTCATTTCAATTGGCCCCAGTCTCTACCTGCTGGTTTGTGGCTGTGTGTGTCTTGTTCTTTCCCTGATTTTAGAATTGTCTGATGCCACGACTGATACCTCCCAGACTTTCCATTACATATCAGTCTTTACCTTAGGCTGGACTGACCCTTTGACCTTGTGTCCCGAGCGCTTGTCCTAATCCAGTTTCAGCAAAGCTGTCGCATTTAACGAAGTGAATGTCTCACAGTTCAAATCTTCTGCGATTATTAAGCTTTTAGGGCCGGCTTTTAATCCTCTGAGGAAAGATACAGGTTTCTTTTTTGTGTGTTAAATGCATGCGTTTTTTTCATATAGTCAAACCACAAATATGTGTATGGAGAAAGGGGGACATTGGGCGACTGGGAAGGAAAGGTGGCAGACGAAATGGGTATAAAGCCAGTATCAGCATATGAGTGACAATGATAATAATGATAATTATAATAATAATAAAAAAAATAATGGTAGTAGTAGAAGAAGAAGATCAAAGATTGATTGTATATTCTTAATACGGCATAAATTTTCCATTCAGGAGATGTTTCGTCAAGTATTAATTATTATATTTCATTACTTATCGCGAGTTCATATCGCTGTGGCAAGCTGTTCATTTGAATGTTGTGGTTTTACACAGACAGAATAATTTGCACGAATATAATACATGTATGCAAAGAAACAGCACACACACACACACGCACGCGCACACAGAGGGAGAGGCACGCACACGCGCATATATATATATATATATATATATATATACTGCAGAACATTTAAATAGGGGGGAGAAAACAAGTACAGGTTAACAATTCTTCTGTCATTACAGCAATGACTTGGCAAAGATTTGAATTTTTTAAAAAATTGAAGATGAAGAAAATGGGGGGGGGGGGGATATATTAAAAACATGAGAAACACTTCATTAGCTGCCTGAGGGAACCATCGTACTCCCCTTCAAAGGCATATCTATTTGCATTGCATGTTCCTAGGCCTTTCGCCCGCTGGATCGAACTCATCAGGGAGACACGGCTGATTGTGTCTGTGCTCTTGGTGTCAAATAGAGACACACCAAAGTCCATAATTCTGTGGTGTTCTCATCACCAAGGGTTCAAAAAAGAATCCAACAGCACCCCCAAAGCAGCCAGCGAAGGGTAGTAAATGGAACAAAAGGAAAGCGTGGAGAGGAAAAATGTTGCTGAAAAACTAAAAGCATTATGCAAACAGTATAAAATGTAGAGGACAATCTTTGAGCCTATGCTTGAGGATCCATTAGGATGCAAGGGAGGTCAAAAGATATGGAACATTCTGAGTGGTCAGCTCTGCTGTTCAATAACCCAAGCATTGTGAGTGGCTAAGAATTGTTCAGAACAACCTTTACTTGGATCTCCTAAGAGATGCAATCTCCACTGATTGACCAAACATTATACTGCTGAACAATTAAATAGTGGGAGAAAACAAGTACAGGTTAACAATTCTTCAGTCATTTTAGTAATGACTTGGCAAAGATTTGAATAAAAAAAAAAAATAAAAAAAAAAAAAAATATATATATATATATATATATATATATACCTCACTCTCTCTTTCTCATACACACACACACACACACACACACACACACACACACACACACACACACACACACACGCACGCACA
>CM031614.1:39588845-39591345 GCA_018398815.1 Conus ventricosus
CTCGAGTTTTATCCACCAATTTAATGGATTTTTCTCTGAAAGTGTTGTTCAAAGTTCCTGACCAGCACCACGGGTGTCTGCATCTCCCGGTCCTGTTGACTCCGAGATTCGTTATGAAAGGAAGCGAGGAGTTTAGTACCTGCCAGATGGTCTTATGTCAGCATGGAACTCGAAGGAAAGATCGTCATTGTCTTCGTTCATGAGCTTAGACTAAAAGCAAAAAGAAATGTTTTCAATTCTGTTGACCTTTATATTGTGGTGACTGTATCCCCCCCCCCCCCTCCCCCTGCACATTCTTACCTCGTATTCATATGTCCTATGTCGGCAGACTCATGAGTTCTCTTGTTGGCGAGAGGTGGTAGTGGCTCAAGAGAGAGAGAGAGAGAGAGAGAGAGAGAGAGAAGAGAGAGAGAGAGAGAGAGAGAGAGAGAGTTGTGGAAAAAATCTAATTCGTTGAAATAAATTATCATGAACTGTAAACTGCAAAGTTTTTTTTTCATTACGTGCGTATTATGTCTTTGTCTCTTTCTCTGTCTGTCGATCTATCTGTCTGTCTGTCTGTCTGCCTGCCTGCCTCTCTCTCTCTCTCTCTTTCTCTCTCTCTCTCTCTCTCTCTCTCTCTCTCTCTCTCTCTCTCTCTCTCTCTTTATTATTCCCTATCTAATTTTTGTTCTAGCCACTTTTTGCATGCTTCTTTTATTGCCTCATCTTACTTTGCATTGTAGACCCTACTCAGGGCGAGGACTGGATGTAAAAAAGCACATCAGTGCTTATCTATTATCCTCGTAAACAAAGAATTTTGTCTTGTCTTGTCTCTCTCTCTCTCTCTCTCTCTCTCTCTCTCTCTCTCTCTCTCTCTCTCTCTCTCTCTCTCTCTCTCACTCTCTCTCTCTCTCTCTCTCTCTCTCCTGCACTTTCATCCACATTCTTTTTTTCATCACCATACGGCCCACATTTTCATATGCAAGAAATCTTGAGCATTTCCAAACCCAAATGTTTGCGCCCGGCACGCGTATGGGCACGCTTGATTCACATATCACAGCAAGCCACACCTGCACTGAGGAAAGGGTGAGAGGCTCAAGCCGACAGGTTGACAGTCTAGCGCAGGAAGTAATAAAGATGGCTTGTCACTCTAGTCTTACGGATCCCCTGAGGGGTCGTGATACATGGAATGGAGCGTCGGCCATTTCGGATCGTAGCATTCACGAGCTAGGACTGACAGAAATGTGTATCTCTTTTTACCTCCATCACCCACACGTTCAGCGTTGCCATTGATTCAGTCCCCCGTTCTCTGTCTTCATTGAACGATGGTGTGTGTAGGGTTAGTGTGTTTCCATTTCCAAGGTCCCCATGTGTTTCTTATGACGTGACAGAAATGGGAAGAGAAAAAAAAGGGGTGAAAGAGTTGGGGGTAGGGTAGTGGTGAGGTCAGGGGGTTGGGAGGAGGAGGAGGTAGAAGGCGATTAGGAGAGGGAAGGAGGAAAGACAAGAATTTAAAAACAAACTGCCCGCCTCATCATGATTGTTCTCCGGCAGTGCTTGTTTGCTGCCCGCCTCATCATGATTGTTCTCCGGCAGTGCTTGTTTGCTGGTATTTTGTCACAGAAAGTTTTAGATTGTGTGGTCATTTTTTCCCATTTTCTTTACAATCAGCCTCGCCTCTTTTTTTCTGTTCACTATTTGCTATTCCACATTGAGAATAAAAACTTAAACGTGATGACTGTAACCCACGAGTCTCTTTAAAATCAAGGATCAAAAAGGTATTCTTTATCTGTACTTCTTTTCCTCCCATTATTTGCTCTTCCAGATTGAGAATGAAAGTTTTATTGTGATGACTATAACCCACAAGCCTCTTCAAAATCTAGGATCAAAAAGCTATTCTTTATCTGTACTTCTTTTCCTCCCATTATTTGCTCTTCCAGATTGAGAATGAAAGTTTTATTGTGATGACTATAACCCACAAGCCTCTTCAAAATCTAGGATCAAAAAGCTATTCTTTATCTGTACTTCTTTTCCTCCCTTCTCTTTATTGTTCCTATTGTTGCTGCCTCCTCACCTTTCGCACCTTTTCAGTGGCACCTTTTTCCACAGTTCTCATTGTAGCACAATCATACTCGCATGAGTTCCCTGCAGTTTGAACACCAACTTCATGTAATCAGCGCCAGGTTGCCGCGAAGCAACCTCAGAAAAAAAAGACACGGCACTGCAGTTCAGTCAGTTCATACGCGTTCAGTGGTGGCTGTTCTTATTCAAGATGAATTTTCAAAAATCAAAAGAAGTATGTGCGTCCTGCTGACAAAGATCATGTCTTTGTAGTGGAGCCATAAACACCCATTTCTTTTCCTTTCATGTTATTATCCACAGATTCTTCCCTGTTTGTGTCTCCCTGGCCTCTTGGTGTGTGAGGCTTCTGCTGGGACCTCTATCAGGGAAACGCAGGGACCGTGTTTCTTGTAATCATGTGGGTTAGGATCAGTCTAATATAAATATAAATGTATGC
>CM031614.1:39596345-39603845 GCA_018398815.1 Conus ventricosus
CCAAATATGCCCTACACATTTAACACAAATATCGAGCTACACAAAAGGATGTTGCGTAATACGGATAAGATAAGAAACGGATAATCAATTGCTACTCAGTTTAGTCAAGCAAAGATTGTTGAACGAACAGGGAAGACAGCGAAAGTGATTGAAAGATAGTCTCGTATAGACTCCTCTAGAAAAAAAAAACACGAAAAAAAAAACTATAAGAAAAAGAAATAAAGAAAAACGAATGCTATGGAAATGTATAGCGTGAATCGTGATTGTGCCCCCCAGTGTCAAGGACTTTATTAGTTACGGTTTGTTTTCGCAATTTCCATTGAAAAAACAAAAACAAAAGCAAAAAAAAAAAACAAACTAAAATCCCAGGGTGCAAGGCATTAAGACAAGCAAACTGTAGGTGAACACTGGTGTAACTCTTTCTGTATGATCGTCTAACACCAAAGTTATATGACAGGGTCAGTCTTGATTTGGATGTCTTTTGTTTGTCTGCATGTTTGATCTAAACAGTTTGGGAGAAAAATAACTAGGCAATAGAATTGTGTGAATTTGAAATCTCTATAGAAGGGGGCAAAAAGCAGTGAATGGTAAGAGCATTGTTAGAACAACACAATTGTACACACATGCAAGTAGTGTGTTAACAATGACAGCCATTAATAGATTTTTTAAAAGTATGATTTCATTAACTAAAAATGAAACTTCTTGGGCAATACACACATATAAATGAAAAGTACTGGCAAGCCGACAAATACTTGATTTAGCTTTTAGAACCATATATCATTGCCCCCCAACAAATGTATATCTGTCTTGTGAAATTCGTACCGGTAGTATTTTCTTCTTTTCTAACTTCCCTCTACACTGCTATTTTTTAACATCTTTTTTTCTTGTGACTATCATTGACTGGTTTTTTTTTTTATTCCTTTCTGGCACATCCATCGAACCTTACTCCAGGAAGTCCTAGCACTTTGTTCCTCTTGTTGTTCAATTTCAGCCTTAATCATCTGACCACCAAGATTTAACATCTTATAGGAGTACTCGCTATTCACTCTACAGACGTATTTGCTAATCAGTTAGTGGCTTGATTCGTTACGTCCTTTTACTAGTACATATATACCCAGATGTTGATAAAATGAATCCACAGCAGCAAATGGGAGGTATGTTAAAGTGTTGGTATTGATTCATATCATTTGCTATCAATTTCTTTTGAAATCATCATCTGTATGCTTACATAAAACTCATATTGTAGTGGTCATATAGATGATTGATTCTACACTTCTCTTTCTTAGGGCTCGATGAATAGATAATCACTATCATTGCTATTTTCTCTCTCTCTCTCTCTCTCTCTCTCTCTCTCTCTCTCTCTCTCTCTCTCTCTCTCTCTCTCTCTCTCTCTCTCTCCTGCTTCGTCATCCTCATTCTCCTTCATCAGCCTCCACACCACATTTCATATGCGAAACAACAAAAAAAATTCAAGCTTTTCCAAAGAGAAAAAGTTCTACTAGCACGTGCATGGGTACATTTGATTCACATATCGCATCAAGCCATGACCCATGCACTGCCGGGTTAACAGCCAGCCACAGGAAATAATAACGATGGCTTGTCACTCTTCTGGATCCGCCCGACGAGTTGTAATTAATAAGAATTGTCGGTTAATTGTGGCCATTACATTAACGAGCTAAAAACAACTAACTTAAGTCCACCTAAAAACGTAGACAAGCGAATCACAAGACAAAACACGACGCGTTTCGACCTCTTAGGTCTTCTTCAGGCAAGACACACAACACTCGGGAGGACACGGAAAACGAACGAGCAATCCCTTACCTTCATCCACTATGGTGCAAGATTCAATGCCCATCTTGCCCGAATTGGATGAAGGTAAGTGATTGCTCGTTCATTTTCCTTGTCTTGGGTGTTGTGTTTCTGGCCTGAAGAAGACTAAGAGGTCGTAAACGCGTCGTGCTTCGTCTTGTGATTTGTTTGTTTACATTTTTCGGCGGAGCTTTGTCAGTAATTTTTCAAGTGTGTTTAGATTTCCATCTGCTGTCGCCTCACTTTGCAACTAGAAATAACTAATCTGACAGAAAAATACATCTTTTCTACCTTCTTCATCCACACGTTCAGCATTATCACTGATTCAGTCCGGACCCCCACCTTTATCACGGTAATACGTACGCGGTTACTGCGTTCCCCTTTCCTGGATTTCGATGAGTTTGTTATGACAGAATATGTCTATATGTACGGGGAAAGAAGGAGCAGCGGGAAAGTTTGAACGTGATAATTCTAGGGTCAGGGTGCAGGAGAGAGGAGGGAAAAGATAGTTAGAGGAAGAAGGGAAAGGTGATAGGGGACGGGGGAGGGGGAGTGAAAGGAGAATGAATTGTGTCCACCTCATGATTATTGTCGTCTGGCGCTCCTTGTTTGGTTGATTTGTATCAGGGGAAGGTTCAGGGTATGAGATCATTTCGTTCAGTCTCTTTAAAATAAACCTCACCTGTTACTTTGTGTTCTTCATTAAATTGAAATAAAGATTAATTGATACACTCACTTTAGATAATAACCAAGTCCACGTTGTCAACTTTAAGGGGGGGAAAGGTGCATCACTTTCTCTGTACTTTTTTTTCCCAGTCCCCTAACCCCATCTTTATTTATCTATTTTTGCTTTTCATTATTTTTCCATACCTTCGCAGTGCCTCTGTTTTCATAGTTCTCGTTCAGGAACAGTCACACTCAGTATGATTCCATCACAGTCTCAGCGCCGGCTCGCTGTGTTTAACATCACGCTGCCAGCCACCAGGCAACCGAACAGAGTACACTCTGCTCGACTGATCAGTGAAGACAGAGGTGTCCAACAAACAATGCCTGCTCTGATCCCAGGGAACTCACGACGCCACCTGCTGTGCCCCCCTGCTGAAGGAAATAATGGCTTTGCGGGGGGAGCCAGTGACACCCACTCTCTTATTTCACGTTATTATCCTCCCTGCCTTTCCAGTTCCTGTCTCTTCTGTGTCTGCGTCGTTCAATGGCAGGACGTGAAGGGGATATGATTCCTGAAGTCACGCCTGTTTTGATCAGTCTGTTGTACACGACTGCACGTCTCCCGTGTCTGCGTGTATTATTTTTAATCAGCGTCGTTCGTAATGAGTGAGAATGGTTCAGTATGTATGACTTTGTACTTGTATGAGCCATAGCGTGTGAAAAGATCAGATTTCAGTTTAGATTAAAAATTGTTTTATCTCGGGAAAAATAGTCTGCTTTCAGTACTTATCACAAAACTGTTTTCTTTTATAAGACAAAACAAGAACGGCAGCAGTAGTAGCAGCAGCATCAACAGCACAACACAACAACAACAACAACAACAACAGTACACACACACACACACACACACACACACACACACACACACAACACACACACACACACACACACACAGAGAGAGAGAGAGAGAGAAACAGAGAGAGAGGGGGAGGGAGAGAGAGAGAGAGAGAGAGAGAGAGAGAGAGAGAGAGAGAGAGAGAGAGAGAGGAGAGAGAGAGAGAGAACAAAAGAAATCAAAACACATATGTGACCTAGTTACATAACAAGATGTTGCGAAACAGGAACTAGACTGGAAAAAAAAAATGAAACAAACGTGATCAAATGCCATTCAGTTCAGCCGAGCGAGCATCATTAAACGAGCGCTGAAGACAGAAACAACGATCGAGAGAAGAACAGTCAGACTGCTTTAAATGCTAAGTTTTTTAAAATGTTACGCATGAATCGTGTTTTGTTTCTCTGCGTGAAGGATGTCATTAACTGCACTGTGTTTTCGCAATTTCCGCTGGGGGGGAGAAACAGAAATTCCCAGCCTGCAATGAAATACAATGGTCAATGATTTAAGGGAACCGTGCTTGCCTCTTTTGCAAGATGGTTTAACACCAAAGGTGTATGATAGGGTAAATCTCAAAATAACCGACTGAATTTCAGTTTGAGGATAATGCATATTTAAGGTTAATTCCCATGGTGGTGTGGCACGCACTGACGCCTCCTTGATGAAACTGAAACTGAAACTGGAGGTGAGGGGATGGAAGAGGTACCTTTCAATACAAATTTATCTCCGCATTTTGGACATTGAGCTGGTATTATTTTGCTTTTTTCAGTAATTGTTTTTGCCTCCGCTGTTTTAAAGTCTTTCTGTATTATTATCCTCTTTTTTTCTGTTTCTGTGGCTTTTTCACATGTTCTTGTACTTTAAATCCTTTCACCTTGTTCCTCTGGTTATAATTCCTTTCAATGCTAGTTTGTATGCCATCACCTGGCAACTAGAGTTTAGCCGTTGATGTGGGTACTAGCTGTGCTGTCTACAGGGATATTTAAATTATCCGGATGGACTTTATTTATATTCTTTAACTGATAAATACCTCAAGGTGTAGATGAAACGGTTCCATGAAAGTAACCGTGAGGTCTGTCGAACGGTTGTCCCCCTTTTCATATTAAATTCTGGATCGCTGTTACCTAATCATCTAACTGGATTCATAATCTCGCCCAAAAACATTTTGGTCACAGAAAAGACTGCCCTTCCACCCGCCCTTCTTACGGGAGAATATTTAAAAAAAAAACACGAATGTCACTGCTACCGACTTCGATGTCTCTGTGTTTGTCTCTCTGTCTCTCTGTGTCTGTCTGTGTCTGTCTGCCTGTCTGTCTGTCTGCCTGCCTGTCTGTCTGTCTCTCTGTCTGTCTGCCTGCCTGTCTGTCTGTCTGTCTGTCTGTCTCTCTCTCTCTCTCTCTCTCTCTCTCTCTCTCTCTCTCTCTCTCTCTCTCTCTCTCTCTCTCGCCTCTCTCCTGCTTCATCGTCTTTATCCTTCTTCATCAATTGCCAGCCTGCATTATATATAAAAGGTAAATTGAAACACTCGTAACCAAACAGTTTCTGCCTGGCATGTACAGGGCGCTTTTAATTTACATATCGCAGGCAGGCATGCAACCTGCACTAACAGAAGGGCTGGAGACTCAAGCTGACGGATTGACAGTTAGGCGCAGGAAGTGATAACAATGGCTTGTCACTCCTATGGATCCCCACCAAAGGGTCGCGATTAGCGGGACAGGTCGTCAGCCATTTTACTTCTAGTCATAATCAGTTAGGAATGACTGGTCTGACTGAAATTCACATCTTCTCTTCCTCCTTCATCCACACATTTGGTATTGTCATTGAATCCGACCCTGCTGTCCAGGTGTATCAGACGATAATGCAAGTGGGATTTAACTGCGTTTCTCTTTCCTCGATTTTGATGACATTTTACAACAGGATAGAAATGAGGAGGAACAAGAAGGGGGTATAGCGTTCAGATTGGAGAGTGGGGGTGCGGGGGTGGGAGGGGTGGGGGTGGGGTGGCGGGAGTGGGTGGACGTGTGGGGAGGAGCAGAGGGAAGGTGGTTAGAAGCAGGAACAGTAAATTTGCCCACCTCTTCATGATGGTGCCTGGGCCCTCCTGGGTCTGGTTGATTATTGTCAAGGGAAGGTGTCAGGGTGTGATATCATTTCATCCCGTGCTCTCTCCCATCAGTCTCGTCTGTTACTTTGTGTTCATCATTTGCTCTCCTCGATGACAAAGAACGCCCCTAAGCTAACCAGAATATAGGTTAACTAAGAACTTCCCTTCAGACGGTAACCCACTGACCTCTCTACATCAAGGATAAAAAAAGCTGACTATATATATATATATATATATATATATATATATAATATATATATATATATATATATATATATATATATATATATATATGTGTGTGTGTGTGTGTGTGTGTGTGTGTGTGTGTGTGTGTGTGTGTGTGTGTGTGTGTGTTGCACAAGAAGTAGTAAAATCCGCACTTCCATTCCCACTCCACAAATGTACATATCTTTCAAGCTTTTGCCTTTAATTGAAGGCTTCCTCAGGGAGGGCTGTAAAAAACACACAGTCCACTTGTAGTATGTGTTTGTTTACAGCCCTCCCCGAGGAAGCCTTCGATTAAAGGCGACAGTTTGGAAGATATGAACATTTGTGGAGTGGGAATGGAATAACTTATGACTACATCCAGCACTTAACGTCCTTGAGCGGTGCTCAGCAATCAACAGACTTTACTTCAAATAGTTATATAACTATAGATTTTTTTCTGCCTTATCATATTTCATACCATTTCAATGCACATCCACACAGATACATATCAGGATCATCATGATCACGATCATCAAATGATGATGATGATGATGATGATGATGATGATGATCATGATCATGATCATGATCATCATCATCATCATCATCATCATCACTATCATCCCTCATCATCATCATCATCATCATCATCATCATCATCATCATCATCATCACCACCACCACCATTGTGATCATCAAGAAAATAAACCAAAACACATCCTACAAATTTAAGATGAATGTTGAGTTACACAAAGATGTGTTATGAAATAGGGTTGGACTTGAAGAAAACGTGACCAAATGCCATTCAGCATAGCCAAAGGAACATCGTAAACCGACCTCCGAAGACAGAAACAATGTTTGAAAGAGTAGTCAGACTCCTGAATGATGATTTGTTTCCCTTTGTCAAGGATGTTGTTAACTGCACTATGTTTTAAATTGGAAAAAGCACAAAAGAACCTAAAAAAAACCGTCATTGTACAATGAAACAAGAAGAGCAATGAATCAAGTGAAAACTGGTTTGTTTCTTTCTGTTCGATCATTTAACACCAGAGTTGTATGACATGGTGAATCTCGATCAGACTTATATTTCATGTCTGCTGATTTGCTCTCAATGATAGAGCAGGAACGTACAGGCCACCCTAAGATCAAAATTCTGAAAGAAGAAACAAGCTTATGGCAGCAGGATCCCACTTCTTCACACAAGCAACCATCAATAGCCTGTCAGAACATTGACCGCCAATAAATAATAAACAACAAACCAACTCTTTAACGATGGCTAACTAACGAACAGTATAACCACCTAATTTATAAAGTACTGACAAGTTAACAACCACAGTTTCAATTTAAGGGCAATTTACCCCTACCCCTGTTCATACACAACTGAATATAATACACTTGATCACAACAAAAAACACCAGTTGTTCTCTGCCAAATTTTCGTCTTTACTTGACTTCTTCAGGACTGTCACCTTGGGACACCTAGTAGTCCTCCTTTGACGTCTATCTTGTCATACGTCATCGTCTATACGTATTGATTGGTCTCTCGTTTATGTCGTCAAACCTGGAAGATTTTTGTTCTGTTTCTTCCTTTCTCTCTCTCTTTCTTCCTTTCTCTGTTTTGTCTTTCTCTCTCTCTCTTTCTTTCTTTCTTTCTTTTTTTCTTTCCTTCTTTCTTTTCATTCTTTCAAACACACACACACACACACATACACACACACACACACACACACACACACACACACACACACACACACACACACACTACAACTGAATATAATGACTTACATACAAACAGACTAAGTTCAGTTCCAGGATGATACTTTT
>CM031614.1:39606688-39611688 GCA_018398815.1 Conus ventricosus
TAATTGATCGTCCACATAATGACAGGAAAAATGTTCAACGTAGCTAAGTTGTTACACTTTCGGTAAAAGGAAAGTAAAGACCGAGACGGTTGCTTCCTTAGTCGCTGCCGAATTGACCTTGCTATGGGTGAAGCCCCCAAACCTAACACGCTATACTTCAAGGCGATTGCGTCCCTTGACACAGCTAAAACCCCACGATATATTGATTTGTATGAGTCAACTGCTAACTCATGCACATCAAGCCCCCAAATTCGTCATTGAAGGTCGGTTTTAAAAAATTACTGAGCTAGATGGCGGTGTTGTAGAAGTAGAATGAGCACAAAAAAAAGATCAACTGGGCACTCCCGATCCAGACTGGTTATTTCGTCTACCAAAATGCCAAGTTGCGAATGTTGCAGTTTTATTACGATTGTTTGGACAAATTTGTCGACAGATCAGATTTTCAACTTTTGGAGATGGATACGGATTCGCTGTACATGGCACTCAGTCGTCGAAGGTTGGGTCAAGTCGTACGACCCTCCGTGCGACAGCAGTTTTTCGTTGAGTACAATCGGTGGTTTCCGAGTCAAGCTTGTCAACGACACGCTTCACTCTTTCAAACTGGATACGACACCGAGCGCGCGTGGGATGTCAAACAGTGCGCCGATTGCCTGGCCCGTGCCAATATGACAAAGGGACACCCGGCTTGTTCAAAGTCGAATACACGGGAGATTTCTTTGTGGGGCTCTGTTCTAAAACCTATTTCTGTTCTGGGAAAGACCAAACCAAACTCAGCTGTAAAGGGTTGAGTAAAAAACACAATACCTTCACCACAGATACCTACCAAAAGGTTCTTCAAACGCGAGAGAGTGGGAGTGGAAAAAACATCGGGTTCAGAACGGACGGAAAATGTATATTTACGTACGCTCAAACCCGCAATTCTCTTTCCTTTTTTTATATTAAACGAGTTCTCGCTTCTGATGGTGTCACAACTTTTCCTACGGCTGTATAGATTTTTGTTTTATTGACCCCTCCCTGGCAGCTTGTTTTATTTGAATGATAGCGTTCCAACGTGATTGTGGTCTTAATGAGTGTTCTAATAGTCGTTTTCTTTTTTCTCGTATCAGAGTGTGCTGTTTAATCCATTATTTTTTGGGAAACAATCCTCCACCTCCTCGTGGTGTTTCCTGGGTGGTCCTTCGTTCTGTAAGACTGACTAAAGTTAACATTACTTTTTGCTTTAACTTTAGTCCGTTTTATTGCTCGAACGATCAGCGGACGGGGAAAACATGTCATTTCCAGTAATATCATGATGCTCTGATGCAACATGATTTTTTCTTTTTTTGACGCAAAAATATAACCTTCCAGATCCGATTACAGGTTCAATGGTTTTTAAAAAATTATTCAGATTTTTTTAAGAAGTTGACAGACAGACGAATAAAATTAGCGTGCATGTGCTTTCATCACCCTTAAGGCGTTTCTTAACGAGCACACATCGATCTCGTGATGCATTCACCGACCATCTTGTGTCATACGCTTCGCCCCCTAAGAACTTTTAACAGCACTGTGAAAAATCAGTGATGATCAGTTATTATGGGTTTAGTCAGTACAGTTCAAGTGAGCCCGCTGTTGGTTTTTTGTTTGTTTTTGTGTTGTCACCCTTGGAAAACGGTGTAAATAAATAAATAAACAAAGAAAGACACCTATAACCCCAAATCTCATTCTTTAACTGGTAATGAACCGGTTTAAAGAGTCAATCATGCTCAGCTAGTATGGGTTCAATAGGTACAGTTCGGGCCTTTCAAGGGAACTGACTGCCTTTTTCATCATGTGATGTCACCCTTGAGAGACGCCCTAACCCAACACGAGTCGCTTAAACCAAGTCTGTCATTTGTTTACATTTTTTCTTTACAGCTGATTGCACCTCTCGTGATGCAATCGCCCGTAGGGTCTATGAATAGGAACGTCATATGGATGTCACGATGTCATCACGAGCATCCTCGATCATGTGATTCGTCCTAAGGCGCTGTCTTGTTCCCTCCTCATTTTGCCTCCGGTTTTGGGGCGTGAGAAGTCCCTCACATTACTACTAATAAGTGCACCATCACTTGTGCTGGGTTTTTTTCTGTTTTATTTCTTTGCTTGTTTGTTTGTTGTAATGATAATGATAATCATTATCATCGTCATCATTGTGGAATCATCATTATGTTCATTATTAGGTGTAGACATAATCGCCGTTCTCTACAGCGGTACAAGATCCCCCAGTATATTGACACCGACCTACTCTTCAGCCAGTGGGTGGACGAACAGAAAGACCATTCCTTTCCAGCTTCCTCCATTCCACTTGAAGACTTGGCAGCCCCACCAGTAGTACAGCCACCCGATCTCCCTGGGACCACAGCTCTCTGTCACACGAACCTCCCTGGGACCACAGCTCTCTGTCACACGAACCTCCCTGGGACCACAGCTCTCTGTCACACGAACCTCCCTGGGACCACAGCTCTGTCACACGAACCTCCCTGGACCACAGCTCTCTGTCACACGAACCTCCCTGGGACCACAGCTCTCTGTCACACGAACCTCCTGGGACCACAGCTCTCTGTCACACGAACCTCCTGGAACCACAGCTCTCTGTCACACGAACCTCCCTGGGACCACAGCTCTCTGTCACACGAACCTCCCTGGACCACAGCTCTCTGTCACACGAACCTCCCTGGGACCACAGCTCTCTGTCACACGAACCTCCCTGGGACCACAGCTCTCTGTCACACGAACCTCCCTGGGACCACAGCTCTCTGTCACACGAACCTCCCTGGGACCACAGCTCTCTGTCACACGAACCTCCCTGGGACCACAGCTCTCTGTCACACGAACCTCCCTGGGACCACAGCTCTCTGTCACACGAACCTCCCTGGGACCACAGCTCTCTGTCACACGAACCTCCCTGGGACCACAGCTCTCTGTCACACGAACCTCCCTGGGACCACAGCTCTCTGTCACACGAACCCACGAATGCGTGTGCCGGTCAATCGTGCACAAATCCACCGCCTAATCCCTTTTTAGTACTCAACGCAACACAAACCTGCACACAGACATCAACGGTCAGGAGGAGGCTAGAGTCGCCAAGTATCTACGATCTTAGCTGGCATCATGACGCGTCCCTATTTGCCGCGTCTTACCCTGGTATTCACATCTTTTAAGGCCTCTGCCCCTTCTCGCCCCAAACCTCCCAGGTTCCTCTCTCACCTCTCCTTGAAAAAAAAAGTAATCACACATAGCTCACATGTACACACGTGCACTGTGTGTGTGTGTGTGTGTGTGTGTGTGTGTGTGTGTGTGTGTGTGTGCGTGTGTGTGTGTGGTGTTGTATGTGTTGTGTGTGTGTGTGTGTGTGTGTGTGTGTGTGTGTGTGTGTGTGTGTGTGTTTGTCAGTGTGTGTGTGTGTGTGTGTGTGTGTGTGTTTATTATTATTATTATTATATTGGGTATTTATATAGCGCCTATCCTCGGTCACAGACCGAGCTCTAAGCGCTTTACAATAGCGCACTTCCTCACTCACTCAACGGGCTGCCTACCCAGGTAGAGCCGGCCGAAGAGCAGCCTACTGGCGCTCATTCAGTCGTTTCCCGTATCATTCAAATATCAGTCACTCATTTTCATTTATCTCATTTATTCCTCCAGTTTCTCATACGATGTTTATATGTGTCCTCCTCTTCCACCGGTACACGTGTGTGTGTGTGTGTGTGTGTGTGTGTGTGTGTGTGTGTGTGTGTGTGTGTGTGTGTGTGTGTGCGTGCGTGTGTGTGTGCGTGTGTGCGTGTGTGTGGACACACGCACGCACGCTCGTGCGCAAACGCACACACACCACACACACACACACACACACACACACACACACACACACACACACACACACACACACACATACGTAGACGCGCGCGTACACACACACACACACACACACACACACACACACACACACACACACACACACACACACACACACACACACACTTGGAAAATCCATATTACTTACACTTACGACACTTCACTTTGTGCACACTCTGCAGTTTACACATACATTTACAGTAAACAGAACAAGGGTGCTGGGAAGTCTATTACTAGTTTTTGTTGATATATGTCATGAGCATCTGCTATAGGAGAGGCCCAACATGAACGAACACCGTTTCCTATGAGTCTTTGCAGTATTGTTCTAGAGATTATATCCGGCACAGTTTGTTTTAGTTGGTGTTGATTCTTGCTCTTCCTTCTAGACTAGATATGCGGCCTCTTCCTCTCTTCATGTTTTGCTGCGAGATCGTCTATGGTATAGCTGCTCTGGTCTTATTTGTGGAGGTGCAGAGCGCCGGACTCGTGATCCTAGGGTTGCGGGTTCGAATTTCGGTACAGGGGGATTTTTCCCTCGGAGTTAACATTGGTTCTGACTCCATTCCCCACACAGTCCTTCGAATGAGACTATAAACCGAGGTTCCGTATGTGAACACACGCACAACATCTTGCACACACGTAAAATCCCATCACCAACTTTCGGAAGAGAAGGCCAGTTTGGCCGTTGGTATGGATGATACGTTACACATAGCATGCACCTTACCCGAAGATGAAGTATGGCTGCCTTAATGGCAGTATGAAAAACGGTCATACACACAAAAACTCCACTGCCTGTCTATACAGGCAGTGTCCGCAACAGTATCAGCCTGCGTACGCAGAAAGAAAGAAAGAAAGAAAGAAATTTGTGGAGGTGATTCTTTAGGTTGATAGTCACATCTGATTGACCTAGCTTAAATCACCTGGTTATTGCTTTTTGTCAGTCCCTGCTCTTCTTGGTTAATATTATTCTTATTTTCATTGAATTCTAATCTTGTTTCATTTTAATTCGTGCATTAGACTTTGTTATTCATTTAGTTACGTATTTAATCTATTTTTTTAAATATTTTTCTATTGTAATCAATTTTCAACTTTAAAAAAAAATCATTTGTTTATGCAGTTTCTGAATCGATTTT
>CM031614.1:39616688-39619188 GCA_018398815.1 Conus ventricosus
TACACAACACTGAGGACAACGAAAATGAAGAACGTGCATTCACCTATCTTTGTCAAATTCCAAGAGTTTGATGTGATTATCAGCTGAACAAGAGAGAGAGAGAGAGAGAGAGAGAGAGAGAGAGAGAGAGAGAGAGAGAGAGAGAGAGAGGACCTTTGATTTTATTCACGCGTCGTCGAGAGTGTTGTTCATACATCCTGACTAACACTGCAGGTATCTGTATCTCTCGGGCCCGGTTGACGCTGGAGTATATCATTAAAAAGGAAGCCTGGATTACACCCTGTCCTATAATCTCAGACCAGAATGGATCGAGGTTCATAACAACATCATCTCCATCACTCTCATTCATCACAATTAGAACAACAACAACAACAACAACAGTTTCAAATTATATGGCCCTTAATACCCTTGCTCTTTCTGGTGACCTCGTTGTTGTTTTTTTTCGTTGTTTTTTTTTTCAATTTCTTCTCTGCGTCCAGGTCCATAAGTTCGTGACCTGTCTACCTTCAGGATAACGCACCTGCTCACCACTCCACTATTGCCATGGCAACCATTCGTAACTGTGGAGAGGAACTGCTCCAACATCCCCCTATATTCGACCTGGCCCCCCCCCCCCCCCCCCCCCCCCCCCCCCCCCCCCCCCCCGATTACAACCTGTTCTCGTTTCTGAAGAAACACCGTGCTGGAATCAGATTCAGCCCAGAGAATGAAGTGATGGAGGAGGCTACAGAGGCTGTTCCTAGGGTCCCAAGCTAGAACCTTCTTCCGCGAAGGGATCCAGATGCTGCAGAAGCGTTAGGGAGCGCGGTGTGTGGCCTTGAGAGGGGACTCTGTTGAAAAAGAACAGGTGAACAGGCTCTTGACGCCTTTCCTTCATACTTGGGCAGCCACAGACTTATGTTCCAACCCTCGTAAGTCATGAGAATGGATGCTGTGGCGTCATCCAGGAGAAGGATGCTCACACAATGATTCTGTGATGACGAAACAGTTACTGTGATTAGTCTAGAACACCAAGGCTACATCAAAATGGTGTTATGCTGTGTCAGACCAACTGACATAGGCTAGATCACCAAATCTACATCAAAATGTTGTTATGCTCTGCATAGTTATGCGGGGATTGTTTTCCGTTGTGACAAGCTCCTGGCATAACATTATCAGTCTCCAAAATCCCCCGAAGTCGGAGTGTGGCTGCCCACGTGGCGGGGTAATCCAAAACGGTCACACACGTAATGTTCTCATCCCCAGCTGATGCATTTGTACCATAGTGTTCAGATACTTCGCTGTTTGGATGATCCCTGGAGTCTTTTAGCCAGAGTACGACAACAACAACAACAACATTATAGTCGAGGGCTGCTTAATAGCTTAATAGATGGTTTCCTGTGAGTGATGCTTTATGTGTTGTGGGGGGGTGGGGGGGGGGGGGGGGGGGGGGTAGCGAAGGAGATGCATCAGAATAATGTCAAGGAAAGGGCAGAAAAAAGAAACAGAAACAAGAAAGAAAGAAAAAAAAGAGAAAACTATTGATTTTGCGCTTCAAATAGACAGCGAAACTACTGGCGCTGGGCTATATTTTAGGTCTCCATGATTAGAAGGTACAATGCAAGTGACATTTCCCTGTGAAAGAACTCTTCAGCCTTTATTTAACTTGCTTTGCCACATGTAAATAGAAAACACCAACATACACGAGAAGTAGCTTTTCGAAATTAATATACTGTCTTTATTGAAGAAATAACACACACACACACACACACACACACACACACACACACACACACACACACACGCACGCACGCACGCACGCACGCACGCACGCACGCACGCACGCACGCACGCACGCACGCACACACACACACACACACACACACGCACATACACACAAGTCCGCGCTTCGTCAACAACGCCAATTTTTCCTATATTTCAAAGAAATCTTGCGGAGGAAAAAGCCTGAAACATAAGTTTGATGTTATCACAGTATGACTCACTGTGATTGTGATTCTTTGTGGACAAAATGATCAGCAGCAGTACAGTGTCTCCTATGACGAGTGGCATCATGGCGTCCTGGTATAGATTCCGGTTGCGCCGGTTGAGCGCTGGGGCTTGGTCAGCAATGAAACAAACCTGAGTGTGTCTGAATATGACGGATCCGGAATGAGCGAACTAAAGATAAAAACTGGAATAGATCTTGGCCAAAATTCTTAAATGAGTCCTGAAAATTTGTGCCACTGTCACTAAATGATGTGCCAATGACTGGAGCAAGGCTATGGCGAACCAGTCCTGTCAAAAGCTGTTAAGTTCCAATTTCCATGACCAGAAGCATGAAATCTGAGTATGTTGTAAGAATTGAAATTGTTAGAGAGTGGCTCAAAAGTAATGGAGCAAACCTACTGTGTATTACACTGTAGAAAATTTATATTTAACTTTTCATAGTACACGGCTTGGTTTTGATTGGTAAACCTAGTTTTGTTGTTATTATCGTATGTAATTCTATCAAATAATATCT
>CM031614.1:39631688-39641688 GCA_018398815.1 Conus ventricosus
TCAATGTCCCGTTGTGTTATGAACACAGTATCAGTGTCCCATTGCGTCAGGGAATCACAGTATCAAATGTTCCATTGTGTTATAAACACATTATCCGTGTCCCATCAAAGTACAGTATCAATGTGAATCACAGTATCAAATGTTCCATTGTGTTATAAACACACTATCCGTGTCCCATCAAAGTACAGTATCAATGTCCCATTGTCCCAATGTGTTATTAACACAGTATCAGTGTCCCATTGCGTCACAGGTTACAGAATCAATGTCCCATTTGTTATAAACACACTATCAGTGTCCCATTGCGTCACAGGTTACAGAATCAATGTCCCATTTGTTATAAACACACTCTCAGTGTCCCATTGCGTCACAGGTTACAGAATCAATGTCCCATTTGTTATAAACACACTATCAGTGTCCTTTTACGTGACAGGTTACAGACTCAATGTCCCATTTGTTATAAACACTGTATTAGTGTCCTTTTACGTAACAGGTTACATAATCAATGTCCCATTTGTTATAAAAACTGTATTAGTGTCCTTTTACGTAACAGGTTACAGAATCAATGTCCCCTTTGTTATAAACACTGTATTAGTGTCCTATTACGTAACAGGTTGCAGTCTCAATGTCCCCTTTGTTATAAATACAGTATCAGTGTCCTATTGCGTCACAAGTTACAGAATCAATGTCCCATTATCTTATGAACAGAGTATCAGTGTCCTATTGCGACACAGAATTATAGTATCAATGCCCCATTGTGTCACAAACACAGGTTTGGTGTCCCATTGTGTGACGGGTCACAGTGTCAATGTCACACTGTGTCATAAATACAGGATTAGTTCCTCATCGCGTCTCGGGTCACAGTATTAGTGTCAGATTCGACCCACACTATCAGTGTCCCAATGTGTCACGAACGCATCCTACGAGCCCCACTGTGTCACGAATCACAGTGCAGTATCAGTGAGCCATTGTGTCACGAGTCGCGGTACCAATGACCCATAGTCACGTGCCGCACTGACAGTGTCCCGTTGCCTTATGGTTCACAATACATGTACCTCATTATATCACGTGTACCTTTTGAATGTGTCATTGTGTCCCCAGACACAGTTTTAATGTCCCATTGTGTCACAGTCCATGCATTGGTGTCCTTGTGTCTCGAGTCACAGAATTGATGTCCTGTCGTATTGTAAGTCACAGTATCGATATCCTGTGAGTCACAGCAACAATGTCCCATTGTATTAAAAAAAATGACAGTATCAATGTGCTATCGTGTTACAAACCACAGTAGCAGTGTGCCACTGTGTTGTAAGTAACAATCACAATATCAATGTTCTGTTCTAAGTCACAATATCAATGTCCTGTTCTGTTATAAGTCACAATATCAATGTTCCATCGTGTTATGAGTCACAGTATCAATGTTCCATCGTGTTATGAGTCACAATATCAATGTTCCATCGTCTTATGAGTCACAGTATCAATGTTCCATCGTGTTATGAGTCACAGTATCAATGTTCCATCGTGTTATGAGTCACAGTATCAATGTCCCATCGTGTTATGAGTCACAGTATCCATGTTCCATCGTGTTATGAGTCACAGTATCAATGTCCTATTGTGTTGTGAGTCACAGTATCAATGTCCTATTGTGTTATGAGTCACAGTATCAATATTCTATTGTGTTATGAGTCAAAGTACCAATGTCCTATTGTGTTATACGTCACAATATCAATGTCCTTTCGTGTTATACGTCACAAAATCAATGTCCCATCGTGTTATACGTCACTGTATCAATGTCCCATCGTGTTATACGTCACCGTATCAATGTCCCATCGTGTTATACGTCACAATATCAATGTCCCATCGTGTTATACGTCACCGGATCAATGTCCCATCGTGTTATACGTCACCGTATCAATGTCCCATCGTCTTATACGTCACCGTATCAATGTCCTATCGTGTTATACATCACAATATCAATGTCCCATCGTGTTATAGGTCACCGTATCAATGTCCCGTCGTGTAATACGTCACAACATCAATGTCCCATCGTGTTATACGTCACCGTATCAATGTCCCATCGTGTTATACGTCAGAATATCAATGTCCCATCATGTTATAAGTCACAATATCAATGTCCTATCGTGTAATACGTCACCGTATCAATTTCCCATCGTGTTATACGTCACAATATCAATGTCCCATCGTGTTATACGGCACCGTATCAATAACCCATCATGTTATACGTCATAATATCAATGTCCTATCGTGTTATACGTCACCGAATCAATGTCCCATCATGTTATAGGTCACAATATTAATGTCCTATCGTGTTATACGTCACAGTATCAATGTCCCATCATGTTATACGTCACAATATCAATGTCCCGTCGTGTTATACGTCACCGTATCAATGTCCCATCGTGTTATACGTCACCGTATCAATGTCCCATCGTGTTATACGTCACCGTATCAATGTCCCATCATGTTATACGTCACAGTATCAATGTCCCATCGTGTTATACGTCACCGCATCAATGCCCCATCGTGTTATACGTCACCGTATCAATGTCCCATCATGTAATACGTCACAATATCAATGTCCCATCGTGTTATACGTCACAATATCAATGTCCTATCGTGTTATAAGTCACAATATCAATGTCCCATCGTGTTATAAGTCACCGTCTCAATGTCCCATCATGTTATGCGTCACAATATCAATATCCCATCGTGTTATACGTCACAGTATCAATGTCCCATCGTGTCATACGTCACATTATCAATGTCCTATCGTGTTATACGTCACCGTATCAATGTCCCATCGTGTTATACGTCACCGTATCAATGTCCCATCGTGTTATACGTCACCGTATCAATGTCCCATCGTGTTGTAAGTCACAATATCAATGTCCTATCGTGTTATACGTCACCGTATTAATGTCACATCGTGTTATACGTCACGTATCAATGTCCCATCGTGTTATTACGTCACAGAATCAATGTCCTATCGTGTAATACGTCACCGTATCAATCTCCCATCGTGTTATACGTCACAATATCAATGTCCCATCGTGTTATACGTCACCGTATCAATATCCCATCATGTTATACGTCATAATATCAATGTCCTATCGTGTTATACGTCACCGAATCAATGTCCCATCATGTTATAGGTCACAATATTAATGTCCTATCGTGTTATACGTCACAGTATCAATGTCCCATCATGTTATACGTCACAATATCAATGTCCCGTCGTGTTATACGTCACTGTATCAACGTCCCATCGTGTTATACGTCACCGTATCAATGTCCCATCGTGTTATACGTCACCGTATCAATGTCCCATCATGTTATACGTCACAGTATCAATGTCCCATCGTGTTATGCGTCACCGCATCAATGCCCTATCGTGTTATACGTCACCGTATCAATGTCCCATCATGTAATACGTCACAATATCAATGTCCCATCGTGTTATACGTCACAATATCAATGTGCTATCGTGTTATAAGTCACAATATCAATGTCCCCTCGTGTTATAAGTCACCGTATGAATGTCCCATCATGTCATGCGTCACAATATCAATGTCCCATCGTGTTATACGTCACAGTATCAATGTCCCATCGTGTCATACGTCACATTATCAATGTCCCATCGTGTTATACGTCACCGTATCAATGTCCCATCATGTTATACGTCACCGTATCAATGTCCTATCGTGTTATATGTCACCGTATCAATGTCCCATCGTGTCATACGACACAATATCAATGTCCCATCGTGGTATACGTCACCGTATCAATGTCCCATAGTGTTATACGTCACCGCATCAATGTCCCACGTGTTATACGTCACCGTATTAATGTCCCATCGTGTTATACGTCACAATATCAATGTCCCATCGTGTTATACGTCACCGTATCAATGTCCTATAGTGTTATACGTCACCGTATCAATGTCCCATCGTGTTATACGTCACCGTATCAATGTCCCATCGTGTTATACGTCACAATATCAATATACCATTGTGTTTCACGTCACCGTATCAATGTCCCATCGTGTTATACGTCACCGTATCAATGTCCCATCGTGCTATACGTCACCGTATCAATGTCCCATCGTGTCATACGTTACAATATCAATGTCCCATCGTGTTATACGTCACAATAACAATGGCCTATCGTGTTATACGTCACAATATCAATGTCCCATCGTGTTATACGTCACTGTTTCAACGTCCTATCGTGTTATGAGTCAGAGCATCAATGTCCATCGTGTTATACGTCACAGTATCAATGTCCCATCGTGTTATAAGTCACAATATCAACGTCCCATTGTGTTATACGTCACCGTATTAATGTCCCATCGTGTTATACGTCACCGAATCAATGTCCCATCGTGTTTTACGTCACAATATCAATGCCCATCGTGTTAAACATCACCGGATCAATGTCCCATCGTGTTATACGTCACCGTCTCAATGTCCCATCATGTTATACGTACCGGATCAATGACCCATCGTGTTATACGTCACCGTATCAATGTCCCATCGTGTTATACGTCACCGTATCAATGTCCCATCGTGTTATACGTCACCGTATCAATGGACCATCGTGTCATACGTCACAATATCAATGTCCCATCGAGTTATACGTCACAATATCAATGTCCCATCGTGTTATACGTCACCGTGTCAATGTCCTATCGTGTTATACGCCACCGTATCAATGTCCCATCGTGTTATCCGTCACAATATCAATGTTCCATCGTGTTATACGTCACCGTATCAATGTCCCATCGTGTTATACGTCACAACATCAATGTCCCACGTGTTATACGTCACAATATCATGTCCCATCGTGTTATACGTCACCGTATCAATGTCCTATCATGTTATAGGTCACCGTATCAATGTCCTATCGTGTTATGAGTCACCGCTTCAATGTCTCATCATGTTATACGTCACAGTATCAATGTCCATCGTGTTATACGTCACAATATTAATGTCCCATCGTGTTATACGTCACCGTATCAATGTCCCATCGTGTTACACGTCACAATACCAATGTACCATCATGCTATACGTCACCGTATCAATGTCCCATCGTGTTATACGTCAGAGTATCAATGTCCCATCGTGTTATACGTCACAATATCAATGTCCCATCGTGAAGTACGTCACAATATCAATGTCCAATCGTCTTATACGTCACCGTATCAATGTCCTATCGTGTTATACGTCACCGTATCAATGTCCCTTCGTGTTATACGTCACCGTATCAATGTCCCATCGTGTTACACGTCACAATATGAATGTCCCATCGTGTTATACGTCACCGTCTCAATGTCCCATCATGTTATACGTCACCGTATCAATGTCCTATTGTGTTATACGTCACCGTATCAATGTCCATATAGTGTTATACGTCACCCTATCAATGTCCCATCGTGTTATACGTCACAATATCAATGGCCCATCGTGTTATACTTCACCGTATCAATGGCCCATCGTGCTATACGTCACAGTATCAATGGCCCATCGTGTTATACGTCACAATGTCAATGTCCCATCGTGTTATGCGTCACCGTATCAATGTCCCATCATGTTACACTTTACCGTATCAATGTCCTATCGTGTTATGAGTCACAGAATCAATTTCAAATCATGCTATACGTCACCGTATCAATGTCCCATCGTGTTATACGTCACCGTATCAATGTCCATCGTATTATACGTCACAATATCAAGGTCCCATCGTGTTATACGTCACAATATCAATGTCCTATCGTGTTATACGTCACAGTATCAATGTCCCATCGTGTTATACGTCACAGTATCAATGTCCCATCGTGTTATACGTCAATGTATCAATGTCCGATCGGGTTATAAGTCACAGAATCAATGTCCTATCCTGTTCTACGTCACCGTATCAATGTCCCATCATGTTATACGTCACAATATCAATGTCCCATCATGTTATACGTCACCGTATCAATGTCCCATCCTGTTATATGTCACAATATCAATGTCCCATCATGTTATACGTCACCGTATCAATGGCCCATCGTGTTATACGTCACCGTATCAATGTTCCATTGTGCTATACCTCACAATATAAATGTCCCATCATGTTATACGTCACCGTATCAATGTCCCATCGTGTAATACGACACCGTATCAATGTCCCATCGTGTTATAAGTCACAGTATCAATGTCCCATCGTGTTATTCGTCACCGTATCAATGTCCCATCGTGTAATACGTCACAAGATCAATGTCCTATCGTGTTATTCGTCACCGTATGAATGTCCCATCGTGTTATACGTCACCGTATCAATATCCCATTGTGTTATACGTCTCCGTATCAATGGCCCATCGTGTTCTAAGTCACAATATCATTGTCCCATCGTGTCATACGTCACAATATCAATGGCCCATCGTGTTATACGTCACAATATCAATGTCCCATCGTGTTATACGTCACAATTCAATGTCTTATCGTGTTTATACGTCACAATATCAATGTCCCATCGTGTTATACGTCACCATATCAATGTCCTATCGTGTTATGAGTCACAGCATTAATGTCCCATCGTGTTATACGTCACCGTGTCAATGTCCCATCGTGTTCTAAGTCACAATATCAATATCCTATCGTGTTATAAGTCACAATATCAATGTCCCATCGTGTTATAATGTCACAGCATCAATGTCCCATCGTGTTATCGTCACCGTATCAAAGTCCCATCGTGTAATACGACCACCGTATCAATGTCCCATCGTGTTATAAGTCACAGTATCAATGTCCCATCGTGTTATTCGTCACCGTATCAATGTCCCATCGTGTTATACGTCACAAGATCAATGTCCTATCGTGTTATTCGTCACCGTATCATGTCCCATCGTGTTATACGTCACCGTATCAATATCCATTGTGTTATACGTCTCCGTATCAATGGCCCATCGTGTTCTAAGTCACAATTCATTGTCCCATCGTGTCATACGTCACAATATCAATGGCCCATCGTGTTATACGTCACAATATCAATGTCCATCGTGTTATACGTCACAATATCAATGTCTTATCGTGTTATACGTCACAATATCAATGTCCCATCGTGTTATACGTCACACATATCAATGTCCTATCGTGTTATGAGTCACAGTATTAATGTCCCATCGTGTTATACGTCACAGTGTCAATGTCCCATCGTGTTCTAAGTCACAATATCAATATCCTATCGTGTTATAGTCACAATATCAATGTCCCATCGTGTTATAAATCACAGCATCAATGTCCCATCGTGTTATTACGTCATCGTATCAAAGTCCCATCGTGTTATACGTCACAGTATCAATGTCCCATCGTGTTTATACGTCACAATTTCAATGTCCATCGTGTTATACTTCACCGTATCAATGTCCCATCGTGTGATAAGTCAACCGTATCAATGTCCCATAATGTTATACGTCATAATATCAATGTCCATCGTGTTATACGTCACCGTATGTATGTCCAATCGTGTAATACGTCACAATATCAATGTCGCATCATGTAATACGTCACAATATCAATGTCCTATCTTGTTATACGTGAACAGTATCAATGTCCATCGTGTTATACGTCACCTTGTGAATGGCCCATCATGTTATACGTCACAATATCAATGTCCTATCGTTGTTTACGTCACAATCTCAATGTCCCATCGTGCTATACGTCACCGTATCAATGTCCCATCATGTTATACGTCACCGTATCAATGTGCTGTCGTGTTATACTTCACAATATCAATATACCATCGTGTTATACGTCACAGTATCAATGTCCAATCGTGTTATACGTCACAATATCAATGTCCATCGTGTTATACGTCACAATATATATGTCCCATCGGATCATACGTCAGCTTATCAATGTCCATCGTGTTATACGTCACCGCATCAATGTCCCATCGTGTTATACGTCACCGTATCAATGTCCCATCATGTTATAAGTCACATATCAATGTCCCATCGTGTTATACGTCACCGTATCAATGGCCATCGTGTTATACGTCACAATATCCAATGTCCCATCGTGTTCTACGTCACAATATATCATGTCCCATCGTGTTATACGTCACCATATCAATGTCCATGTGTTATACGTCACCGTATGAATGTCCCATCGTGTTATACGTCACCGTATCAATGTCCGATCATGTAATTACGTCACGTGTCAATGCCCTTTCGTGTTATGAGTCACAGATCAATGTCCCATCCTGTTATACGTCCATTATCAATGTCCCATCGTGTTATTACGTCACCGAATCAATGTCCATGTGTTATAGAGTCACGATCAATGGCCCATCGTGATATGCGTCACCGTATCAATGTCCATCGTGTTATAGGTCACATATCAATGTCCCATCGTGTTTATAATGTTCACAGGTCAACTGTCCCATCGTGAAGTACGTCAATATCAATGTCCCATCGTCTTATACGTCACGTATCAATATTCCTATCGTGTTATACGTCACCGTATCAATGTCCCTTCGTGTTATACGTCACGTATCAATGTCCATCGCTATCGTCACTATATACAATGTCCCCTCGTGTTATACGTCACAATATCAATGTCCCATCGTGTTATACGTCACCGTTCAATGACCTATGTCATACTACGTCACAATATCAATGTCCCAACGTGTGATACGTTAACAATGTCAATGTCCCATCGTGTTTATTTCACCGTATCAATGTCCCATCGTGTTATACGTCACGATGAATGTCACATCGTGTTATAGTCACCGTATCAATGTCCATCATGTTATACGTCACATGTCAATGTCCCATTGTGTTATACGTCAAAATGTCAATGTCCACTCCTGTTATACATCACCTGTATCAATGTCCTCATCGTGTTGTAATTCACACATTCAATGTCCTATCGTGTTATAGTCACAATATCAATGTCCATCGTGTTATACGTCACACGTATTCAATGTCCCATCGTGTTATAAGTCACCGTGTCCATGTCCCATGTTGTATACGTCACCGTATCACTGTCCCATCATGTTATACGTCACTCGTATCTAATGTCCCATTGTTATACGTCACCGTATCAATGTCCTCGTGTTATACATCACGTATCAATGTCCCATCGTGTTATACGTCACCGAATCAATGTCCTATCGTGTAATCGTCACCGTATCAATGTCCCATCTGTTATACGTCAATGTATCAATGTCCCATTTTGTTATACGTCACAATTCATTGTCCCATCGTACGTATATACGTCCCGTTTCAATGTCCATCGTGCTATACGTCACTGGATCAATGTCCTACGTGTTATACGTCACCGTTCAATGTCCATCATGTTATACGTCACAATATCAATGTCCCATCGTGTATTCGTCACTGTATCATGTCCTATCGTGTTAACGTCACATATCAATGTCCATCGTGTTATACGTCACCAGCATCATGGCCCACTGTTATACGTCACCGTATCAATGTCACCATCGTGTTATACGTCACCGTATCAATGTCCCATTCGTGTTAATATCACAGTTCAATGTCCATCGTGTTTTTTCGTCACAATCAATGTCCCGTTCGTGTTATATCCATTTATCAATGTCCCATCGTGTTATACGTCACCGTATCAATCCATCGTGCTATACGTCACGTATCAATGTCCATCGTGTTATACGTCACCGTTATCAATGTCACATCATGTTACACGTCACAGTTTCATGTCCCTATCGTGTTATACGTCACCGTGTCAATGTGCCGTCGTGTTATACGTCACCGACAATGTCCCATCATGTTAATACGTCACATATCTAGGTCCATCGTGTTATAAGTCACAATATAAATGTCCCATCGTGTTATAAGTCACCGTATCAATGTCCATCTGTTATGAGTCACAATATGAATGTCCCATCGTGTTTATACGTCACCGTTATCAATGTCCATCGGTTAATCCGTCACATTATCAATGCCCATTGTGCTTATACGTCA
>CM031614.1:39656688-39682466 GCA_018398815.1 Conus ventricosus
TACAAGCCAAATGTGTAATGCAGTGTAGCATGGGTCTGCAGACGTACGTGTTAGTCCTAGTGCCCTACCTGTCCGCAGCCTATGTAGGCCAGGCCCGTGTGCGCTCAGCCGTGACCCGGATAGCTAACGGATCAAGTCATGCGAGACGCAGAACCGCTAAAGACAAAAAGCCCACATGAACACCTTTGCGCAAGGGCCGAGTCTGAAATTAATTCTTAAATAGTAGATTATCCTGAGTGAGCGGCACTCTTTTCACATATATGATTTTCTGTAATTCATCATTGATAAAGTAGCTTGCACTAGGATTCTTCTGGTAACATTTTCTTGCAGCAGATTAGGCGACTAATGTATGCGAGTATCTACGGCTATAATGGGTCTCAGGTGCACAACATAACTTCATGAGCCCGTATCTTCGTATAGTTATGGTCACACTGCAAAAAGCTGCAAACTTTGTTATGGTGGACGCACATTCGATGTGCTTGCTTTCAAATCACGTGATATACATTACAAGCCTAGTTTCAATACTCACGAGCAACTTCGCCATGGCAGACAGTATTCCATTTCCTGCCCACCCACACAACATTTGTAAAAGCAGTCCATTTGCCACTTTCAGTGTGCAGTACCTGAATAATTGTGTACTCCTGCTTGTGCTTAAAAACACACACACACACAAACAAAACAACTACAAAACACTTATTCGGCAGGTGTTCACTGCTAAATTTAGTTATGACTACACAGAACCCACGAGCGCGTGTAGATAACAATGCTTACGTTCTCTACGTGTAAAGCTTAATCTACACTGCTCTACAAAAAAGAACATACACACACATATATATCATTCTCTTAATTGGACGTTACTTCCGCACCCTCGGTCCCCAGTTTTTCCAATGCATTACTGTCCATGCTACAATTTTCAAAGCAAATGAAGACGAAGTGGGGTGATCCTATATCACACAGTGAGGAGCTGGGATTGAGCAAGAAGGTCCATGTTCTTGTTCGTTTGTTTTTCCCCCCCCCCTTTAGTTTGTGTCCGATGTTTTGTTCTTTTCCCCCTTAGATTGCGTTCGATGTCAAGATCGCAACTCCTTAAAACCAGATGGCCATACAGCTGATCCGAGGGCCGATTCTGTTCGGATGAATTGCTATGCAATTAAGATGATTTGAGGCAGGGAAACAAACACATGACGGCACCATTATGATCGTGTCTTAATGATTACAGGAGAGTTTTCGTGTTCGTCTGCCAGCTCATGTCTCGCCAACTTACTTCCTGACTCGGCCATTTGTCTGATACGCTCCCTGCTTTACAGGGCACCGGGCTGGCTCCACCACCTCTTTCCTGCTGCACAGCACTGAAGGCAGGGAGCGGTGGGGACCCCCTAACCACCCAAGCGTCCATTGCATACACTACACAGAGAGAGAGCAAGTGAGAAAAAGTGAGTGAGAGAGCCTACAGCCCTGTCTGACTCCCACAGAACTAGGGAGTGTGCTAGTTAATGAGCTCCAACGGGAAGACTACAACCATCAAGCACCATCTATGTGACCAAATGCTGCGTTGATCACATTTCCTGACCATGGTCGCTAATGTCAAAATGTTTCCAGCCTGGTTGACGGCGAGACAATTTGGTGAAACCGAAGCTCGACTCAAGTACAGCTTTCTGTAGTCTCAGTCCAAAATGGAACCCATACATTCATTGCGATTACCCTCGATCATTTTTTTTCAAATTAAGTCTCTAAATCTGTGGTCCCTGTTGTTTTCGTGATAATGCTTTCCACTTCCTTTCCATGTTTATACCGCCGTTTGTGTAAATAGTTGGCAAGTTCATGGAACTGTCATCTCTTTTCGAGTTTTGTTCACTTTCAGTTACATTACCACTGTACTTTTTTACCACAGTAGTACAACTAAAAGTACATATAACAATAAAGGATTTTCTTCACTCGGTACAAACCACACATACTCGCAGATGATCACATCATAAAGAGAATAATCTTTAAAACAAATATGACACAGTGAGTTTATTACCTGACATCAAAAGAATGAGAAGCAGACCTACAAAACACATTACACAGACTACATGTATATACCTGACAAAACATTAAGTACCAGTACATATGCACACTATGCTCATCAGCAAAAATTGCAGATACTGAAAGGAATATCATCAACGTTAGATATTCCTTGACCTCTCAAATGATGTCAGTCTTGCAAGGTAAGACCAAACTCTGCATGTAATAAACAAACCAAAATCCAATTTAATTCAAACCAAATTTTGTTTTGATTCAGCTCTCATATTTACTTCCAGAATAAAAGTTTAACACAGTTTAGCAAATGCGAATTCAAATGTTATTTTCGTTTCACAAAAAGTTTGAAATAAAACAAAAAACAAACAAAAAACACGCATTTTCAAATGAGTAATGCGCAGACTTGTTTCTAAACCCGTTTAACTTTTGGCATGATTGACATATGCTGATCTTCAAATACAAAATCATTTTCGACAGAACAGACAGTGTGCAATTCTACGATATATGGAGTGTGAACCATAACTTGACACATAATGTAGCAAGCAACGATCCAAAGCATTTTTCTCTTCAATGTTACATCAGACACTTGTTCATCTCTTCAATGTTACATCAGACACTTGTTCATCTCTTCAATGTTACATCAGACACTTGTTCACCAATATCAGATAAAAAATAAAAGCTTGTTTGCATAAACATCTGATTCCACATTCTCTAGTTGATATGTGTTGTGTTAAATCACAGCAATATTGAATGTGATCTTTTCCTCCAACCATACTCATTTTTGTTTCACTTTTCCACCTCATGCTCTTCCATTTTTACCCAACACTAGAATTCACACCACATTCAAAGTGTATGTGTACACTGACTTGTTCGAGTCGTTTGATACTGATCCAAAACCATAAATATGGAACAAGAAAAAAAAAAAGTTAAACCATTGCTAGTTGAGCTGTGCCAATGTTCCTTTCTTTAATCATTTTCTTATTGACATGCAACAGGTTCAGTACACCTCAAACTTTTGGCTTGATTGACATATGCTGATATTCGACAGAACTGAGCCAAGCAAAACAAAACATCAGTCTGAACAGACCTTGAGAATTTTCAAAAATACCAACTCAGACAACGACGGTGTATCGTCCGTATCAAATCGGTGACTCGATATTTGGCCCCTTATTCATTTGGTGAAAAACAGCTTTGGTCCTGGCTGTAAAGAGGGAAAAAGAGGGCTGGGCATCAGGTAGGGGTCAACAGTGATGCAGTAATACTGGAATGAAGCAAGCAATGCTGGTCCCAATTTGTCAAAAGAATGCATAGGAATGTTCTGGATTGGAGAAAACGCACACATCCTCGATACCCTCACAAACTTCAAGTAATCCCCAGCAAGTGCTCTGCTGAAACTACACTGTGTTGGAATATCAAGACCTTCAAATGCAAACGAGGAAAGCTTGCTTTTGTTTAAAAGTCTGTGCCTAAAGTATGTGCAATCTGCATATTGGGGCAAACGCAGTCGAAGCTGGTTGTATCTATGTTGGTAGTTCTGAAACCTGTACTGAAACCCATTATTCTTTCTTCCCTTGCTGAAGCTCTAGAGTGGCTCACAAGCGCTACTTGCACTGACTGCCAATTTCCTCAAGAGAAAAAAAGGCAGAGCAACTACTAACAAGCTGGCAGATCAACAAAGAAAAAGAAAATGGAACGAAACCAATCAAAAAGTGGATCTGCGGAAAAAAAATGGACTGTAATCAACCCTGAATAAAGCAGTTTTGCTGTTCACTTCAACTTCGATACCACTGGCTAAATCAGTGCCCATGGTAATGATCCACTTCATATACATCAAATGGCCTAAAATGAACACACCAATGCATTTATTTTATTATGCGAGAATGATCAAGCGATACCAATTTACAATGTTTGATTATCCCTTGCAACATGTTAGGCAGCAGAAACACTGGCAATAATGCTTTCATGGCTCAGTGAACTTGCTAAAATATCATGTGATATCATATCATAAGCTATGAACTAGCGAAGAAACCAATAAGCTGTTTAATACAAAGAACAAACTGTAGCTGGTGAACAGCTGTGGGAATGAGAGGCACACTTGGGCTCATCCCGACAAGAAAAATGTCAATCAAAACAAAAAACTGACATGTTCTGAAGGTAATAAAAAAGAATGGGCTTTTGCTTTAACTCATGAACAACGTGAAACCTAATAATCAAAACAGAAAAAGTGAGAATGACAGACAAATGCAGGGGCAGACAACTTTGCTCATAACCAGCATTACGCTGTAATAATCAAAACTGGAGAGAAGACGGACAGACAGACAATCACACTGCGCGCTGGTGACCTACTCGTTTTTGAGTGAACCAGTATTTTAGGAAGAAGAAGAAGAAAGGCAGACAATGCTGCTATTTACAAGACAGAATCAAACCAACCAAACACCGGGCTCGGAACCTGAACAAGCATGTGCAATGAACAAGTAAAATTCCACAGAGATGATGACAGCTGTACCACAATCCAGGACAGACATCACCACCACCTTTCAACAACAACCCATCCACCAACAAGACACAAAGGTTAATGAATCCTGCACCTTCCTGATAAATACAGAAGATAATCCTTTATCCATCACCCCCTCCCACCACTCCCCACCCTTTTCTCCTCCTCCTTCAACACATCAAAAAGTATGATTCTGAATACATGTTTCTCTGAACTTTCCAAAAGGACACATCACAATGCGTAGACCTCTCAGTGTCCTAAAGATACAATGAAATCCACAGGGAGCTCAACTCTTGAAAACGGGCATGTCAACAGGCAAGCAAACGTCGCACAGCGTAGTTCAAATCAAACCTGTACTCTACTGTGACAGAATGCACACAAAGATCCTTCTTTCTCTTTGAGATTTATATCATTTGAAAATGTTCATTTTTTTCTTCTTTTTAAAAAAAAATTTGAAACAAAAAAAATCCTACAGCGAATTTTGATGGGTATATAATGACAACCAGACAAATCTGTTGCATCTTCTTTTCACTTTCTTTCTGAATCAATGCTAGTACATTTCAACTTCTTGATAGCAGACAGTGTTTCATATTATCACATAGAATGGGAGCTACACCTCTAACTGCTGAAAATCATGCGCTGAAAATTCAGCAAAGAGGTATACACACATACTTTTTTTTTGTCTGTCTGTTTGATGTTCCAAAGCCATGAACTTAATCAGGAGATATGAGGACAGTTTCCTCTGCCCACCAATAGTCAAGCATCTCCTCATCATACCCATCATCAACGAGAAACTCGTGCAACAGATCTGCATTTTTACCCTTTATCTGCGTGACATCCCCCTTCTTGGAGATGTCTTCCTTTTCAATTTTGCTTCTGCTAACACAAGTTATAGATCACGCTTCAATGTAAATCCATAACCGCCTCCCCACCCCCCCCCCCCCCCTTTTTTTTTTAAAGGAGATATGAAAACTGCTTACATCTGGAGAGTTAATACTTTTGGATACTTTCGGGATGAAGGTCACCGAACCCCACCTCCTCTCCCCCGGAACTGGATCTCTTGTGGAAAGGAGTCTTTCAAGGGAAATAAATCTAGTACAAAGGGAAAAAAAAACAACAGTTCAAGGAAACAAATCCCGGAGGGAATTTTCATACAAAGGGAAGATTTTCCCTGCAAGTCGGTTGGAAAAATACGTAGTTTTCTGTCCATGAAAAAACAACACGGTTTTGATCACATCTTGCCCAAAAACATGTCTGCTTTCTCCAAAACTGTTGAAAAGCAAACATATAACGAAAAAGCCGGACTGATGTCATGGGACACCTACACAAGCTGGCTTAGCAAACACTGATGCTGAAAGAGGGAGAAACCTAAGCAGCACACTGTGAATGATGCTAGGCCTGAACACAAGGGGAAAAAAAAAACCTGTGAAAGAAAAACGGGATGTGCTGTGTAAAGCAGACATTATATATGTTCACACTGTATTCACCATAACAGAAGACGGTTTCGGTTATTCAATCACAAAAAAGGAGAAAAAAGATATTCATAACGACATTCATCATTTACCTCCCTCAGCACACTGCAAGTTATCTTCATCTTCTCTTTCCCTAACAGCAACAGGTGTTCCGACATAATTCAATCAAAACACCTGACCAGTCAATAGATCTGAAGCATCGAAGATTGAATTTGGAGCTTGCATTTCATTTTTTGTGAAAACTGGAACACAGTTGCAAACAAAAAAGTATGAAGCTGACCATCTCAAATAGGCGATAGGTGGCACCAAGACCAGCTTGTGGTAGCTGTTCACTCAGTTTGAAATCTGAGAAGCACTGGTCATTGGAGAACAGATATACAAAATGACAGTCACCGAGTCACTGGCATAAGACCAATGTTTTGCTGACTGTTCCATGTTAGGATGAAAATGCTAGCGAATATAAGATTTAAAAAAATAAAAATAAAAAATTACAACCTCTGAGATGTCAACAGCTCAAGTTAGTAACTGGCATCCCTTTATTGCTGCGTCAGAGACAAAAGAATTAGACGAGAGGCAATTTCAAGTCTAAAGGATCGACGCTGCATATAATTCGTGACCAGAACATTTCCTCAACAATGTTAGCGCAAAAACCATGCACTAAAGCAAATTCCTCAACAATGTTAGCGCAAAAACCATGCACCAGCAATGCTATCACAAAATTACTGCACATTTTGTACGAATGATTTCAAAGTGGAGAGACAGTCATAGTGATTACAGTCAATCTGGTCATACACCTATCTGACTGTATTTTGGCTCTGTTGTCCAAAAATAAAACCCAAACAAAACAAAAACAGCATCACACCCAATTTTTGTATGCATTATCAACATTAGCAGGGCTGGTACCTCTTACATTTTTCATTCCAGCGTACATTTTTCATTCCAGCATACATTTTCATTCCAACTGAGCAACACAACGGTATATTTTTCATTCAACATAAAACCACACCGCTAACCTGCTCATCATAGTTGCAAAGTGAGGCGACTGCAGGTGGAAATCTAAACACACTTGAAAAATTACTGACAAAGCTCCGCCAAAAAATGTAAACAAACAAATCACAAAACAAAACACAATGCATTTTGACCTCTTAGGTCTTCTTCAGGCAAGATACACAACACTGAGGACAATGAAAATGAAAGAGTTACTTACCTTCATCCAATTCGGCGAAGATAGGCAGGCGCTCAACGTGCCGAATTGGATGAAGGTAAAGGATAGCCTGTTCATTTTCGTTGTCCCAAGTGTTGTGTATCTTGCCTGAAGAATACCTAAGAGGTCAAAACACGTTGTGTTTTGTCTTGTGATTCATTTGTCTACGATTTTTGGCGGAGCTTTATCAATAATTTTTCAATCTTCTCCTCATCATAGTTCCTCATCCTCTGAAGGGTTGGTTGCCGAGTTCAGACTGAAGAACATGCTGCCATGGTCATTAAAAGAAATGAAATAATACAGTGAGAGGACAGACATCCAGCTCTTACCAGTGCTAATTGGTCATGTTATCTTGCTTCGTATGTGAAAAAAATATCACTCACAAAACGTGTTTTGTCAAAACAAAATAAAGACGGATCAACAGAGACAGGATGCATAGAGAAGCAACTGAATTTCATAGAACATATCAAAAATGACATGGTAAGTCAGGTTTGTGAAATTAAAAAAAAAAAAAAAAGGGAGACATGCTGACATTGCATTGGTGAAAGGTTTGAAACTGAACACCATTCAAGACAATATAAACACAAACACATGACGCTTCTCTTACCAGCAATGCAAAACAGTACAAGACAACATAACAAAAAACCAAAAACCCTCGACACAGGTGAAGTACGCTATCGTTTCACAAATGGTTTTGCAATGTAATATCTGTATAAAATGGTATGAAATAAAACAGGTTTCCTTTCTGTGTCAGTTTGACACACACACAGGCTTCCTATCAACTTAAAAGCAATGCATGAAAATCGGCAATTCATGTTTCATAGACATACAAGTATTCTGCCCTAGCTTGTACAAAACATATCTTGTTTTGTGCTCTTCTTCTCTTGCACTGCATCAATTCTCTGCAGTTCACTGCCCTTGAATTACATTACACGGAAAACACTGCTGCCTGAATCAAAGAAAAAAAAAAAAAAAGAGAAAAAAAACATTGCCTGCATGGAGGTGAAGGTTTGGGGAGAAAAGGCTTCTGCAACATGGGTTGTACCATTTCAGCATGGTCTGTACACTGTTGAAACCCCTGTTATTTACATTCCTCGCAGATAACAAAACACCGAAAGCCCAACTAGGCAAAGCAGTTCGACAAAATCAAAGCTTGTGTGCGAGTGTGTGTGTTTTGTGTACATGTGTGTGTATGTGTGCACTCATGCATGTGTCTGGTTATTGTGAAGTGTAAAAATCTGTAACTTGTGTGTGTGTGCGTGTGTGTGTGTGTGTGTGTGTGTGTGTGTGTGTGTACATGTGTGTGTATGTGTGCACTCGTGCATGTGTCTCTGGTTACTGTGAAGTGTAAAACACTAACTTTGTGTGTGTGTGTGTGTGCGTGTGTGTGTGTGTGTAACCGAAAAACACTTGCACATGTTTTCACTTGCTCTCACATCCCTGCAACTGTTGTAACCCATAATCTACATTTGCTTTGGCATGCTCGGATTTTCACACCCAGCGTAATTGTCCAACACATGGTTTCACATGTGTGTATGAGACAGTTACGAACTATAGTCAATGTAAGATTTTTACTGCCAATAATACAGGTATCAGAGTCTACTCAGTTCACATTTTTACATGGTCATTTATTTTACTTGTGTGCATATTGATATTTTTATACTGGGCATGGTTCTACACAAATTTATCCTTTATCATCAGTACCAGTTTGTACTGGCATACTATCTGTGCATCTGAGAGCCAGAAAATGAATCCGGGTCCTAAGTCACAGAGAGAGAGAGAGAGAGAGAGAGAGAGAGAGAGAGAGAGAGAGAGAATGCTTGTCAATGTGCAGATTATGAATGTTTACGTGCACACGCTGCAAATAAATTAGTATGCTATTTCATTTAATATAAAGAAGCCACAAGCCTATATCAATATAAAACTAAAGTATACAAAGGTACCAGTAATATCGGGAACAAGAGTGAAAATCTGTATAAATTCAGAAATTAATTGTATTATTATGGATAAGCCATCATCTGATAAGACAAAAACACAGAGAAAAAATACAAAGTACCAGAAATTTACACATCTTCTAATGTGGTTTCTCAATGCCCATGAAGGGTAAACATGCACAATAACAAGGAAAACAACACAGAGAGCGAGAGAGAGAGAGAGAGAGAGAGAGAGAGAGAGAGAGAGAGAGACACACAGAGAGAGAGAGAGAGAGAGAGATAGAGAGAGACGGAGAAATTGAGAGAGGCAAAGAGAGAAAGAGGGCTGAAACTAACACTGTAAATAGCTTGGGACCATTGGACAGCTAAGAGGACATGACAAAAAAATAACAAATACACAACAATGACGACCAACAAAAATTCACAAACAAAACAACAAACTTGGGACGATAGTTGGTAACAAATTTTTTCCCAACGAAAGAATCCTGAGGGAAACGTACAAAGGGCTTAAATACACTGAAAACACTGACATTATACATCTTCAATACACTGAAAAGACTGACATTATACATCTTCAATACGCTGAAAAGACTGACATTATACATCTTCAATACGCTGAAAAGACTGACATTATACACAAGACCAACAATACAACACAGCACACTTCAGAGCCCAGAGCATGGCATCAGGGCTATGATGTGCAGGTGCTTTTCTTTTCTTCAGTTATCTCTTTTATTTCATTGTTTTTTTCAAAGATTTGTTTCAGTCTTTTCCCTGGCCGATTTGCAGAGGCACCAAGGCAGCTGTATGGGTCATAGAGGACATGACAAGAAGACAGAAGTCAAGGCAGTTGTGCGAGAGGCTGAAGCGAGGGTCTCTCCCTCCATCCGTTTCTGTGGAGCAGGGTGTTACGCTCAGTTGGTGTTGATCAGGGCACTGCCATAGCCAAACCCTTTGGGCCCAAAGTTCTTCCCATAGCAAGCTGTAAGAAAAACAAATTACAAATCAATTCGTCAGCCATGTCTAACGGAGAGGAAAAAAAAAAAAAAGGGGGGGGGGGGGGGGGGGGGGGGGGGGGGAAGAGAGAGAGAAAAAAAAATCAGGTGTTTCACAGTCTCTTAACATCTTAATTATCTTCAAATGTTTCAGTCTCTTAATATCTTATTATTTTCACATATGTATGAATTCAATTGGTGATAATGTCATATTTCTTCAAGCACAACTACAGATGTCATGAGAGTTAATGGTGAACTTAGAAAAACGGACAGACAAAAACAAAAAACCCAACCCACCTTCAGAAGAGACGACTCATTTGATCAACATTTTTAATTCACCTCTTACCAAGCGATTTGACTTTGGGATACGAAAAATTGTTACGTCTTATTTAATCTGCTCTATCAAAATATATGACGAACCATTTAGCAGCCATTAGGATCTAAATTTGGTAACTTCTATGAGTCTTGCACCTACAGATGCAGGATCATTTCATGCATCATGCCATTGATTCCCTTGCATTTCTTCTCACTTTGAAGCCAACAACGCGTTTCATGGACTCTGGTTTTTAAATTGGTGTGTACCTGTTTGTAGTCATCATCATCATCATTCTCTTGCCCATGATGGGCATAGAGGAGAGATGAGAGACACTCTCGAAGCCAGGCACCGCCATCCGGCCCTGTCCTCTGCCTGTCGCATCAGCGTAGGGCCATCCATCCTGGTCCATTCTTTGTTGTCCATCCAGCATTTGGCTTGTCGTCCCCTTTGTCTGCCGCCTTCCAGCGTGCCCTGGATGACTGTTTTGGGCAGTGAATTGTGGCGTATGACATGCCCGAACCACGACAGCTTCCTCTTCTTGACTGTTGCCAAGAGGGGTTCTTGGGGGCCTGCAAGTGATGTTATTTGGCTCCTCACAACGTCGTTTGTCTTCCGGTCTTGCCAAGAGATCCCGAGCAAGCGCCTGAAGCATTTAGTTTCAAACGTCTGGATTCTCTTGGTGGTCTCTGCTGTCATGGTCCAGCTTTCGCAGCCATACAGCAGGATGGACAGCACCAGGGACTTGTACAGCTTCATCTTTGTAGGAAAGCTGATCTCCCTGCTCTTCCAGATCTTGTTTAGCTTTGCCATTGCTGCTGTTGCGATCACTAGTCTGGTCTTGATTTCTGTTGTAGAGCGACCGTCTTTGGTGAGAGTGGCGCCAAGGTATTTGAAAACGCCCACTTCTTCAAGCTGTTGTCCGTTCATGTAGATTTCAGCATGGGTGTTGGTTGTGCTGTTGACCAGGACTTTGCTTTTTTCTGTGCTCACTTCCATTCCATATGCACCTGCCCTTTCTTCCAGTCTCTTTGTCAGGTCTTGTAGTTCCTCGTTGCTGCCTCCCATCAGGTCGATGTCATCTGCGAACCTCAGATTATTGATGGTTATTCCTCCGATGGAGACAGTGGAGTGGAAGTCATGGAGGGTTTGTAGTACTTACATGATATCACAGATTTCAGGAAGATCATTTTTCATGTCAATTTCTTTATCTTCTAAAAATGCCTGTTTCAAATCTGTGTTGGTTATGGATGTTAATTTTGTAAATTTTCAATACCGACGAAAATCAAGTGATCCGACTACAAAACTTCATCATAACTACAAGTTCCATCAAGTTATGGCACATAAAAGGTACCTGAAATGTGTCATCAGGAATAACCTTGTTACGATCCAAGCAGATTTTTCGTACGTAACAGTCTACTTGTGTAACCACTGGTAATATTCAGGTATAAGGCTTAGCCTTTTGGCTACCATTCTGCTCCATTTCATCCTCGAACATATCCAGTTAACAACTAATCAGTCCTGTTCAACCTGTTAACATTGACGCTCCATTTCAGCATTAGGGGGCACTGTTCGAGGACAACTGTTGTTGCGAAAAGCTTATGCCATCTGCCAAATTTGATACAGACCTCCCAAAACAAAACGTTTTCTATTTATAAAGGAACGATACACACACACACACACACAACAATGTTGAGTGACAATATGGTACTATCCAGAATCCACGCTGGTTGACCAGTTTCAAATTCCATGACCTTTCGATGCCCTTCAGAGAACTTTCCATGCCACAAATGACGCTATTTTCTCGCACAAAATGAATTACACTGGTTATCAAAATGCCCGTTTAAATTTCATAAGACAGCTTTAGTTTGTTTGCTGCTCTAGAAAAAAAAGGTGACATGGTCATCTTATGTTTAAAAAAAATTCTTCGTAGTTAATGGGTATCTACAGGGTGAAGACTTGTGACCCACATTACACTATTAATCAGCTCATGCCTTCATTAATCTGTCACCCACCTCTTCCTTGTGCTTCGGTGTATTTCTCAAGGGAATGCTTACAGACATTCTTACGCAAAAGAGTAAAGAAGTGATTTTTTTTTGCCAGAAGTAACCCATTACTACAGTATTAACAGTTCTCTCCGTCTTCAAAATCTCCTTAGAACATGGTGAAGATGAACGTGATTTCTGCTCAACAACTCTGTATGACAAGTGCAGTGTGTCACATGGCAGCGAAAGAATTCTTAATACGGGTATCTAAAAAGTGCTTCATGTTCAAACAGTGTATACATACTACATGTGCTGATACAAAACTGGAAATCACTTTTTGTTTAACTGCAGAACAGCTAACCCCCTTCATCATCTCAGGATACGATGTGGCAAATTTGTCTGAACGAACTGCCATTCTTGACTACAATTCTTCACTGTACTGTGAGGTACATGGAGCAAACTGAACATGGCTGATACAACTCACGAAGTCAGTCATGAGATATTTTGAAAAGTAGCACCGAGTACTTGACTGTGCCAACCTTGAATGGCTGAGCACATGGATATTGTTGAGAATAAACAAGCAGACACTTCTGTTCGTGCATTTTCTTGCAGGTGATGAAGAATCAGCATGAGCAAGTTTCCTTTTTGACTGTAACTTTCCTCAAGCCATTGCACAGAATAAGCAGAAGTAACGAAGAAAAATCAACTGCCAACTTTTGGACATCAAGCTTTTCTATTGTTTACAGATCACAATGCAAATGACGGGCAAGTAGGTGAAAATGTTTTCAAAGATACAGTGATTTGATGATTTTAATAAATCATGCAAGTCTTTCAAGACATCTGCTTTGACTCAACAGGCATAAGAGGAAGATTCTTTGCTAAATCATCCAGTGATCCTAGATCTGTAATAATTCAGTTGAGCAGAATATGACGAAAACTCAACGGTTGGCAATTCTGTGCCCATGTATTCTGATCCTAAACTAATTATCCAGCTGACAATGAAGGCCACATTAGAACTGGAAACACTGCCTACTGAAATCGTATCCTTCATCTTCTGGTTCTTCAATCCCTGCAAAACAGACACCGTCCTACAGGACAGAATGTGCAAGGTAAAGCTCACTTAAAGATGTAGCCTCACCTGTACATAGGCCCTGTTTACTAAGCAACACAACTCAGGATTCGTGTGTGTGTGGGGTAGGGGAGGGGGAGTAATATGATATGCAATGGACATGACAGGCCTTGGTACACACTTGCAACTGCAGAGATTAGGAAGGACACTGACCTTTACAGTAGATGTTGTCTTCATGCTGAGTGAGAAGTGTGGAGTCCAGGTTTTTGTTGCAGGAGTTGCATTTGAAACATGCCTTGTGGTACACCTGTAAATGCACAGTTGTAGGTTTGAAATACAATGGTACAACAGCACTACACAGTTACACATCACAGAATGCAGCATTCCCACTGCATATCAGCATATATATATATACATACATACATACACACACACACACAAATGTCAAAATATACATATTCAAAAAACATGCAACACAAACTGCACATATATAGATCTAAAACACAGAAACCAAACTCACGTATACCAGGCATGGGAATTGACTGAAAGTGAAAACTCTGAAATCTAGGGGGGTCCGGGGGCATGCCCCCCCGGAAAAATTTTTTTTTCAAGATCAAAATCTGTGCAATCTGGGCTATCCTGACTTCATTTTTATGGATTTAAGAACGTAAAAAAAAATGAAGTAAATTAGCATTAAAACAACAAACAAAAACAATTTTCACACAAAATGTTTTTATTCAGTTCTATGAGTTTATCTCCAGCTGACTACAAAGATCACACAGGCTCAAAAAACAAACAAAACAAACAACAAAAACAAAACAACAATCAACCAACCCAACCAATCCAAACAATCACCAATCAACCAACTGGTCAACCAACCAAACAAGAAACACCCCCACACACACAAAAGAAAAGTTAAGCCTGCACACATTCACTTGAAACTGGTTACAGACACTGGCACCAGGCATTACCTCTAGAGCTGAGGCAAGCATCTCTGAAGAGAAAACAGGAAGGTATTTGAAGTTTACTGCTGAGAAGACTGTCACACAAGCAGCTCCCCTGTTTACTGCTGTCACTGAGAAGAATGTCACACAAGCAGCTCCCCTGTTTACTGCTGTCACTGAGAAGAATGTCATAGTATCAAGCAGCTCCCCTGTTTACTGCTGTCACCGAGAAGAATGTCATACAAGCAGCTCCCTTGTTTACTGCTACACACATGCAAGCGGATAACTAGTATAATACTTGAAGTACATCTTACCTGGCAAACGTTGATTACTTTCCAGAGACGCACACTTATCCAGATGCTTCTTTGAGCGGAGATGGTCAGTCAGTGTTGAAACACCACGACTGGCGTAAGATACGTCTTTGTTGCAGACAATACACCGTGCAGCTCCACTGATATTTATCTTGCGAAAGCGCGTCCCAAGGCGCTCCTTCTTTACTACATCTCCGATTTCCACTCCACAACTACAAATATCCACTCCCCTTTCCATTTATTTGGGCACTTGTCTAAGAACGGATCGCCGAAGTTTACCACACGACCAAGGCACGCCATGTTGAAAACACGCCTGTTCAAAGTTTGCGCATGCGCAGAAAGTCACGACATTCACAAATTTGGGCTGCCCGCGAGAGTTAATAGCTGCTGTTGCTGGCGATTCGGTAACTGAGGCAGGCGTTCGCAGCACGCAAACACAGTACGCTCGCGTTCCGCAATAGTCTCGATCGTCCATACCCAAACTTCCGCGAGAACGAGAACAGAGAACGAGATAACGCTCGCGTTAGTATAACTTGGTCTAGGCCAGCCGAGACTAGTTCAGCAACAGCTAAAACCGATGCTTTATATATTTTTGTACCCCAGATTTTTTTTTCGCGGACGCAATTTCTTTTCGCGGAAAGCAAATTTTACTGCCGCGGAAATCAGCGTTTTCGCTGACAATTCCCATGCCTGGTATACTTATCACAATTAATTCAGTCAAAAACCAAAAAGCAGCTAGCATTCATCACCCATCATCTCACCTACAAACAGCTGCACATAAACAAAACATACAAAACATATGAGCTTGTGACAAAAGTGATCGTCCAGACCCCTTGTATATTATCGCACAAATAAAGAATTTAAAAAATACCAATGCTTCTTTATTTATTGCTTGATGTTTTATAATACCTTGAAGAGATACATAATATAACATGGTGAGTTTGGGTGTCCGCCTTTCATTTGAAAATGGACAAGTTGTACGCTTTTCTTTGATAAATTTTCCCGTTCAAGATGGCAGATGAGTGATGCGGTTGGTGTCGAATCCTGGATACATATCTAAATTGCATACCATCACAACAATATGAATAAAGGATGCAGAAAAATCAACGGCGAACATGTTAAAATCACAAACTGGTTCTATTTCTGATTGTTTTCGATGCTATCAAGCGGTAAAAATCCGTTTGACAGTCGTAACGCTGTATGTCAAATCGTGTCGGTCAGCAAAACTCTCGATCGTTCACATCAGGTTCGTTCGGTTTCCGTGTTCATTTAACTCGGCATGTCGGACAACACTAACCGAATGGAGAAAGGTGTTTTCCGAACCAAATTCGATTCAGTGGCAGCAAACGAGCGCGAAATCCATACGGTAATAAGCAGTATGTCAGAAAATAACGACAGTATTTTTTCTCGCAATTCTACTAACAACGAACTTACAGATCCCATGCCGTGCTTTAAATAGCACCCAAGGCAAAAGGTTTCAAATCGAGGCTGGAGCTTTCGTCAAGAATGGCGCTTCGAAGCAGAGAAGGTGTGGAAATGTTGTTTGTCCACAATCATTACGACCGTCAGAAATCGTAACGACTGTCAAATGCATAACGACCGTCACAAGAAAATGATAGAAACATTGGTTTCAGCTGTTCTCTCAAATGTGTTTCTGTAAATGATTAAAATTCTAAGTGAACCAAAAGTAGAGTGGGGCAATTTAACGGGATTTCCCTCAACTTTCGGGCGATGTTTTGTGCGTGACACATGATTAGGACATCGTTTTAGCGATGTCCGAAATAACGACCGACGGATATTAAGTTAATCAATGTATCAATTATACGTAAAACTGGGGCAGAAAACAGCTTGGAATTTCTATTTTGCTTTTTCTTTAAATACATGACAGAACTAAAGTTCAGATCATAGGATTAGTGGGAAATCTGGCGATTATTTGACAGTTGTTACTCTCATAGTTGAAGACATTATCACTCAGTATGTCTGTCGTAACGACCATCAGTATCTCTTGTGATTAATAAATGATAAGTTTATTTTCATTGTAATACATATTTATTTTGAAGAATTGAAAGTGCACATTTTAGGCTATTTCCATAATGCTTTTTGATAAAATGTGGAGGAGTAGCGACCAGCAACCAGATTCCACCAGCCCCCTTCCTCCCAGTCCCTCCATGTATCCCCTCCCCCAGCCTCCCCCCCCCCCCCCCCCCCCCCTCACTCTTTCCTTTTTTTCCTGGCCCTTTTTTCAACTAACTGGATTCAGTTAGGGTTTTTTCCCCCCTCTCATCCAGTCTAAATTTACTAAACAAGCAGTTTGTTCGGTTTTCTCAAATCCCAAGCCTTTAATTAACGTTAGACTAAGGATGATGATAAACTCCCTGAAATGCAAAACATCAAAGTAAACAAAGCAGGAGTATTTAAGTTACTGACCAACATCAATGAAAACAAAGCTACTGGTCCTGATGGCGTTCCTGGCAAGCTCTTAAAATTATGTGCCAATGAGTTGAGTGAGGTATACCAACCACTTTACCAAGCTTCACTGGACCAGGGAGTAATACCTGATGAGTGGCGAGATGCCAGCATTGTTCTGTTATTCAAAAAGGGTGACAAAACAAAAGCAGAGAACTATAGACCTGTATCTCTTACATCCATATCAGCAAAACTACTTGAACACATAAAATATAGTAGCATAATGGACCATCTTGACAAATATGACTTCTTAAATAACGCCCAGCATGGTTTTAGACAGCAAAGGAGTTGTGAGACTCAACTTATAACAACTCTCAATGATTTTAATAACTGTCTTAACAGACAGCAAATAGATGCAATTTTATTAGACTTTTCTAAAGCCTTTGATAAGGTTGACCATGAGGGCCTGCTGCTTAAATTAGAACACATCGGCATTGGCGGTTCTTTGCTAAAATGGGCTAGATCATTCCTCGTTGGGAGAACGCAGAAAGTTGTTGTGGAAGGGTCGTCATCCCATTGTAAACCAGTCTTGTCAGGTGTACCACAGGGAACTGTTCTGGGGCCCTTGTTTTTCTTAATTTATATAAATGACATAAGTAGAAATCTCTCTCCTGGAACTACTATAAGGCTTTTGCAGATGACAGCTTAGTATATAGAACAATCAGAAGCAAGAATGATACACGCATTCTACAAGAAGATCTAAACGCTTTACAAGTGTGGGAAAGAACTTGGAAAATGGAATTTCATCCCCAAAAGTGGTAAGTGTTGCGTATATGTAACAAACACTCACCAGCTAGATCAGAATATTCTATTCATAATACTATTCTTAAAGAAACCAATGCTGCAAAATATTTAGGCGTGATTATAGATAGTCGTCTCAATGGAAAGAACATTACAATTTAGTATGTAAGAAAGCAAATAACATCTTAGCTTTCTTATACAGGAATATCAATGACTGCCCCCAAAAGGTTAAAGACCACTGCTACAAAACATTGGTTAGACCAGTGCTGGAATATGGTTGCTCAGTTTGGGATCCTTACCATCTAAAGGACATTAATAACCTCGAAAAGATTCAGAAGAGAGCAGCACGGTTTGTAACAGGGAACACATCAGAGAAAAGGGGAATACTAGAAAGAACATGAGGAAATTAGAATGGAAACCCTTAGAAGAGAGAAGAGCTTTTATCAAACTTAAAGGTCTACTTTAGAGGTTTTCGATAATTGGTCAGCTTATGCAGAAATATGAAATGTTTGATAAATTGGTAAAACAAACATCCGATTCGCTCCCGATCACACGAAATCGATCCACGAAAGTGGGCATTTTCACCTGTAATCAAGAAAACGGGAGGTAATCAACTAAATCTTGGCATGGCTTAACTACTCTTGGATGTGACGTCACATGATGGACTGGCAGTCAGCCGCTACCTACACAATAAGCCAACGGCGACAGAAAGCGATTCTGATGGTTCTTGCACATCTCGATCGTATTTAATTTATCATGTAAAAGCAGTGACTGTGATTGCGACAGCCAATGTGACTCTGGGGATGTTTCTGCAAGGCCTTTACCTATCAGTTTGAACGCTAAGTTCTTTTTACCAGGTCAGTTCCAGCTGGACCACGGAAACGAGCTATTCAGTTCCAGCTGGACGCCCGAACACATCATTCCGAAGGCGTACGGACTTTACCGAAGTCTCGAGGGAGGCAACCGACTGACTTCTTGATGCGATCACGCGTGGACGGCGAGCGGAGATTCTCCTTCCTCAAGCCTTAACGTGTTCAATTTAACAAGTGTGATCTGTCCATAGATAAAAACAGAATAAACGTGCGACTATCGTGCTCATCTGTACGAGCTTACCACTCCGCCTTCAAAGTATACGCGCACAATGCAGACGAAGTTTTTGATCCACTCGAACGGGCTCGGCAATTGTCGGAATAGCTCGTTTCCGTGGTCCAGCTGGAACTGACGTGGTAAAAAGAACTTAGTGGCCCAGCATGGTTGCACCAACCGAATCCACTTCTTTCGAGTATCTTGATCAGATGGAAATGTGTGCAAAGAATATCCGTCTCCTGCTGAGCTGCTGCACTCGCCTACAGCACAGTATCTGCCACACCCTCGTGACTTTTTAGGCTGTGGGGGATCGCAACTCGTGTTGATTTCACTTGGCGTTGGCTTGTGTTGGTCGCGGCTGACGGCCAGTCCATCAAGTGACGTCACGGATTTCGGTCTACCGCGCGGGGTTTGAACAGGTGTGCAAAACTCGTTTTTTATCTATTAAATTCTTCCGGCGACTTTTTTTGAAAAATGAATACCAAACTGTAGTTATATGACATGTAGACCTGTTTTTAACAAACTATCGAAAATCTCTAAAGTAGACCTTTAACATCTTCAAAGGCAGAGCTAAACTAATACTTATTCCAATGGAACAACTAGTATTGAATAAAAGCAGCACCAGGAGTGGTGGTCAATGTTATACCATACCTGCATCAAATATTGACAGCCTCTTACATATATTTTATCCTAGTTCTGTACGGCTGTGGAACTCACTGCCGGGTGCCATCAAGATTGCCACAAATGCAGTCTCATTAAAAAAAAACAAATTGATACGACAGTTTTGAGATCTGCATATTGACGATTTTCTATTTTAACTTCCCCAGATATTTTATGGTTACCTGGGCCTGAATTTGGCCATTGCTTTTAACTTCTTGAATATCGAGTGCGACCCCTTGTTGCCAAATTTGCTCCAGGGACCAACAGTCTGAGTCGCACTATTTTATGTTATTTTATTTTACTTTTTAACATGCGCGCTGGTGACCTATTCGTTTTTGAGTGAACCAGTATTTTAGGAAGAAGAAGTACTGGGGAAAAATTCAGCCCCCCCCCCCCCCCCCCCCCCCCCCCCCCGGCAATAGTAGCAAATAAATCAGCTCATTGATTATGGCTTCTCAACCTGAATAAGAAGTGGTGGGGTGTGTAAGAGGTAGGTTGGAAATCACCTGAAGCATACCAAATTGATTTTGTTCATGAACATTTTTATTTTGATCACTTGTTTTTATGCAGTTAATTCCAAAAATTACAAAAGTATTTTTGTATTATTTGTTTGACAAAGAAGTTTGTGTTTTCTAGGTCTTCGCATCCTACTTTCTTCATCAGAGGAAAAGAGAAAGTCTGGTGCAGAATATGCAAAAATCTGTTTACATCTTATAATTATGTTGTTTAACCATAAAATGTATTTTCATACGATTTGTAAGCGCTCTGAGCTTATCTGAGAGAGCAGGTGCCCTAAATGTACACGTTATTATTGTTACTGTCAAACTGTTTCTATTCATTTTGATCATAAATAATCTAATTCCTGTCAGCACATGAGCAGTTTGTTGAGTATGTCCAACAGTGAGGCCATAACAACTGTCAGATGGATTCTATTAAGGTGTCCACATGATCATTGTGACTTATTTAGCTTGTTTTATAGGCCTTTATGTGTAAAATGTAACAATAACAATAGAGCTGTACTCAAAGGAAAAGTATGTCCATTTTTTTTAATGACTGTTGTTATTTTTGCATTGTTGGGAAATACTTGGGTATGTCCAATGCAACATCATAACAACTGTCAGATAAAAATGCCATATCATGGTAACAAGGCTACTGTGGGTCCTATACTTGGTATCATTACATGAAATGCACCCTCAACAACACAGAAAATCATCAGAGGATGCAGTTACTGTCTTATTTCCAACAGAGCAATAAAGAACAAATCAATATGTCCGACGGTTGTTATGTTGGACATACCATCTCATGTGAAACTTGATCTTAAACTGCACAGATGCCTTTTCTTTTGGAATGAAATTTAGCTGTAATATTCAGTCTTATTTCCACTGAAACAATTATGCTGTATAACAGACATTCAAATAGGAATATTGATAAAATTGAATGTCCAGCATAACAACCGTCAGACGCTTGTTATGATGCCTTATCACATTACTAGCAGAACATCGGTGCATGAGTGATCTTTGTATGTATGTTTTTATGACCCTTAAACATAAGTCTTCCTTTGGACAAAATTGCTGTTAATAACAACTATTTTGAAAAATCCACTTTTTGTTGTCTTTTTTGGACGACCTTTTGTCACTTGCTCATATATGAACACATATATGGAGAACAGACAAGGGCACATGCTCAAAACCAGTAAATGGTATGCAATCACACACACATACACAACACTGCCAAACTTCTGGAGTCAAAAATCCGGAACCAGGGGACGAAGCATGTGGGTGGAGTGAATAGAAGGCAGTTTGACTTACGACTGAAAGCATTCGTAACTCCTCTGCGTTTCAGTTGAACAATGCATTTAAAGAAAGAAAGGCATTTTCCATGCATATAGTTACTAAAATCCACAAAACTTCATTTGGCCTTTATTCTACCATACTTTATCATTCCAATACAAAAAGATTCCCAAGCCCCACATTTTTAGACAAAATTTTGAAAATCTGGATTTGTTTTTTTCACAGAAATCTGTACTTCATGAATAATTTCTAAATTTCTAAAATAATGATGGAAGAATTGTTAACCTGCACTTGTTTTCCCCCACTACTTCATTGTTCAGCATAATTTCTAAATTAAGGAAATTCTAGCAAAATTCCAGACAGTTGGCAGTTGTGATACACATGCACAAGCACAGATACACACTTGGGACACGTATACTTAGCGTGCACACACACACACACACTCCCTCACCTTGCCCATGCCAGCTATCCGCTCTGCAAAATAGACGGCAGTTCCACAGCGCGAACACATTTCATTGTTGCCAGAGTCTCCACCGTTACCAAGGCGAGTTGGCACCTGAGCCTGGGCCAGGTGCGACACATTCCTGACACAACACAAATATGTCATGCATCATGCTGTGACAGCAACATTCTTAAAATTACACATCAAAACTACATACATCTAATCTCAGAAAATGAAAGTGATATTTGCAAGAAAATGACATGCACAAGTGACAAGTCACACACTATGATGCCGACATGCTCAACGTGACATTTGCGACTATCACAATGAACAGGATATCACCGATATCACAAACACACACACTCAGAACGAGCTATTTTTTCCCTCAAGATATCTTCGAAATGGCTATTTTTGCATTATTACCTCCATCAGGTTACATTTTTGCCCATGTCAGTTTGTTTTTGTTTGTGTGTGAACAAGATTATTCAACACTTGCTGAACTAATTGTTAAGAATCTTGGAGGAAGATTCTTCATGGACAAACCCATCAAATGATAGGGTGGGATGCATGGTGTAGATCTTTATTAGCTTCTTTCTCTGTCCATGTGCAAGAAATATCTGTTCTACTTCATGACCAATGACATGCTTGCTGTCTGTACACATCACCTCTTTTTAAAGAGACCTGAACAGACTCTAAGCAGAGGGAAGATTCATCTTCTAGGTCATAACCAATGATGTATTCGCTGTTGTAGATATGATATACTTTTAGCAGAGATCTGAATCAACTCAAAGGGAAGATTCAAGATTTGAGCTGGCAGAAGTCTGCACTCGATCAAGTTCTCACTTGGTCTGAATATGTTATCTTCGTCACCTACCACAAGCAAGTCTACTGTTCACCTCTTGAGCCTTTCAAAATCAGTTTCAATGCTTCTAAAAATGTTTTGAGGGTACAGTTAGCTAAACCTTTGTTCTTCATAGCTTTTCTTGTAAAGAAACCTACACTCATGGCTTTCTCCCCTTTGTATCATTAGAAGGAGACTTACAACAACAAAAAAGTTTTCATTCACGTTTTAATCCAAGACTGGATAACTATCATACATTTTGTGATAATGGGTCACAATTTAAAAGCTTCATAGATAACACCTTATGAAAAATAATTCAAATTTTTCTTAATTTTCAGGGACTTCCCAACTTTTCTAAAGGGGCTGTGGAATGATTGGGGAAGGAGGAAAGGAGGTAGGAGGACAGAGGGAGAGTACCTCTACCTCCAGTTCAGAGTTCCATAGTGTAAGGTTAACTCTAACGAACAGATTCCGAGGGCAGAAGGAGGTAGAGACCATACTTGGCTAATGGATATGTAGTAGTAATACCACTTGTTACTCATCACTTCTAGATGAAGTTCTCATTACTTTCCCCAAAATAAAGGACCTTTTTTTTCTGAAACAATGCGCATTCTCTTCCAGTCTCAATAAACACTTTTTTGTTCAGTTTTAGAGTAGTCCCCTCGGGTTAGTCCCAAAACTGTGACTGGTACAAAGCAGCACAACTCCACTACTTGCTTGGACCCTGCAGCCATCCAGATGTAACATGACATGAGGCACACCACGAAATGTCGGAAAAGTTACACATCGCAATGTACATGTTCATAACAACAAATGATAATGATAAACGGACCTTTTATAGCTCTTCCTAAGATCTCATTGCACTTTCCAATAACAAAAACCAGAAGTGCGTATAACATGTCTTTTTCACATATATAAACACATCCGGATGCCCACCACACATATGAATACTCTTTTCCTTGTTCCCTTCCCAGGCATGAAGTCAACAAGCCAACACCATACATATGTGTGTGCCTGCGTGCATGCGCACACACACACACTGCACCACTACCTCCAACAGACACATAAAACAGAAAGACATCATTGAAAAGACTTCTTGAAAAAACCTCTCTCAAATTTTGTGCCGAAGCTGTACTGATACCAGTCTGAAATTGCAGACTGACAAAAATTTGTCTGAAAACTTCAACTTGACTTTAAACTTTTCACCCCTTCTGGGGTATGGAGGATTACAAAAAAATAAAACCTGCAGCAATTGCATAAACCTTTCTTTGAGTGTCATAAACAAACGTTTCTTCGTGAAGATACACATTTCTTTGTGTATGTCAAATACAGAAAATATAGATTCGAAAGCAATCATTTTTTAAATTCAAAGAAGGAAAAAATTAGCCTATTTGAAGACAAATTTTTTTCCTCAGAACTTTCACAATTTTCAATAGGACTTTTTTTTCCTCCAGACATCAGTTTCAGAAGTCATATACAGACTTTCTACTGCAATAATAAGTTGGTAAACACTGTTTTCGTAATACATTTGGGGTATTCAACCATAAAAAGGTACTCATAACCAATGATGTTCATATTACAATCTTCATATAATCGTTTGAGTCCTTCAGTACCATATTTTCTTCCGTCTCAATAGGGAGTTTGTGATTACAGCATCTATGTTTCATAAATTTGATAACATATATGTCGGTAATAGTATTCATATAATGTTCTCTTCGAAGGAATTTTTGTAGTATCTTTAATCATAACACTTATTACTGTTTAGTACAGCTTCCCATCATTACCATTTGCAATGATTCTTAAATATCGATACAAAGTATTTTTCTACAAATAAAAAGACTGTTGTGTCCAAAACCCACTGTCATTAGTACCTGCTTTACAAATTCAATCACGGTGAATTCCACATGCTCGTTATATGTAAATTATACATTAAACTATACATTTGAGCAGAGCATTTATCCTTAGATGTTGGTCTTACAATATTAGACCGAAAAAGAAAATTAATTCTTTACTTACAAAAGTGAGAAAAAGCTTGGAAAGTAAACTTTGAAAATCGTTTTAAGATGTGAATTTTGTTTGACTAAAGAGCTACATTTAATAAATTGTGGCCACCAACTGTTAGAATGTAAAACGCCAACAACGTTAAGTGATGATATCAATGAGATTGATTTCAGTGCTTTCAATCAAATTCAGTGATACAATTCATCTAATTTTTTTTTTTTTTTTTGGGGGGGGGGGGGGGGGGGGGGGGGGGGTTACTTGACTTTAGAATGTAAACGCCAACAACGGTTAAGTGATGGCATCGATGAGATTGATTTCGATGCTTTCGATCAATTCAGTGACGTAATTTATTCAATTTTTTTTTTTCAAATGTTATCTTTGTTTACTTATTCATTCATTTATCTATTGCTGTTTTACTTCAGTCCTATGATCTGTAAAACTGAATAATCTGCAGCCATGATACATTTTTCAAAAGACAACATTTTTTTGTGATCAACTCTATTGACAAACTCCATTATGGCTTGAACAGCTGATTCAGATTGCTTTGCTAATGAAAGGAAAATGATCTAGGTTAACTTTATCAGCTATAATCAATCGCTCTTGGTGTTTGTTGAAAACGGTAACTGTTAACAGAACTCTATTTCACATGCCAATAATTGATTTTTGTCACGCACGAACTGACACAGGTCGCCTCAGTGACAATTGTGGAGTGTGACCCGTCCAGTGCCAGGTGGCAGTGACCGTGAAGTGCGTGAATTCCTGCCGGGAATTTTGCTTACCTGTTAACTCTTGGAGGGGGGAGGGAGGAGAGTGTCAAGCTCGTCGGAATAGTGAGGTTTACGTGTGTAAACTAACGCTCGTGAAACTGGAGTTCTTCGATGTGTATGGGGAATTCCGTGAATGTGAGTGCTGTCTTGTGAGTTTCCGAGGTGAACTCGGAGTGTCGTGTGTGTCTGCAAGTTAGTACGAATGAGGCGTTATCCACGATCAGGTTGGGTTAGCCTCGTTGCT
>CM031614.1:39683466-39698466 GCA_018398815.1 Conus ventricosus
ATGACATTACATCAATCCCTTTCTTTTCAGATCAAATTTTTACCATTATTAAATATACAATTTTGATCAAACTACTTTCTTTTGTTCCTTTTTTTTTTTTAAGATATATATATATATATTTATTACTTTGTACAGAATCATTATTATTCTATGGTTAAAAGGGATTTTCTTTTCCACTGTATCATTGTCCTGCATTTCAGAGGTACTATTTCCATACCGCTCATTCAACCTCATGTTCACAGCAAAACCCTGGCTTGTCCCATCACAGGCAGTCAACAGGGAGCAGTAACCAACCCCCTCCCCAAATCCCCACCCCCTCCCATTCCCCCAACCCGATCCTCCTTTGTTTAAAACTCCTGAATTCACAGAGTGTGTGCGCATGTGAAGCGAGCGTCCTTTATTACAACTTCAACAAAAATTGATGGTCATGGCACGAGCTTACATGCACCTACATGATGAGCATTCACATTTGATTTTCAAGCGCATGCCCACAACAGATAAGAGATAAGATAATGTTGCTTATAGCCCAGCCGACCGCAAAGGGCCACATCAGGGCTGTCACCACGTTAAAATCAACTCACCAGTCTTTTTAAAAAAAAAAAAAAAAAAAAAAACAACTTTCACACATCTTGTGAAATGACATCGTCTACAAACGCACCAGAAACTTTGTTAAAAATCTTTCTGCCGTAAAATCTTAAATCAGATAAAAAATGTTAATTTCTCTCAAAAACCCAAGGATCACGTCAGGCGGGACATCCCTGAACAGGATCTTCATGGACTCCGCTGTAAAATGTTTGTGTCTCACATCGTGCAAGTCCCAACACTCTAAAAGAACATGTTTCATGTGAGTGGTGCATGAGCCCACAACAGAGACAACATCAATAATTGCAGTTCATTACAGCACTGGTACACCACAGAATGCCGACTCACCTTTACAGTAGATTTCCCCTTCATGCTGGGTCAGAATAGTGGAGTCCAAGGTCTTTGAACAGGAATGGCAGCGGAAACATGACTTGTGGTAGGACTGTCATATGGCACACACACATACACTATCAGATAAATGAATGTCACAGTACACACACACACACACACAGTCTTGCGTACTTATAAGTACCCAAGTCATACTTAAGTCACTCTAGCACACCTTACAAGGACAGAAAAGTTTCTTACAGGTTTCAAACACTACAGCTCAGCCAACCACACACAGCCTTTTCAGGGCTGTCAAACACACAGGAAAAATTGTCACATCATACTCAGGTGAGATCATATCAAAAAGATTTAAAAAAACAAAAAACCATACATAACACAGATGCAAACAATAAAAGCAATCAATGACAAGGTAGCCAAACTGTTGACATTTTCCTGCATATAAGACCAGGATATGCCGAAAGTATCAGCCCTCTAAAATTCTTGCTCACAGACACGCAAGTATCAGCCCCCTAAAATTCTTGCTCACAGAGAATCATACAAAATTGATGAAAAGCATTCAAATCTCACCAAAAAAAAGAAGAAGAAAATACATATTTACAAAAAAACACATGGGCAAACAGACACGACAAAATGGACAGCTAGCGCCTGCTCTGAACAGCGTGTTCAATTTTCACCCATTGCCAGGGGGGGGCACACACAGAGTCACACACACACACTTACACACACACACACAACACACACACACACACACACACACACACACACACACACACACAACACAAACACACACACACACACACACACACACACACACAAGAGTCACATACACACACAGAGAGACTCCAATAATATTACAGAATAATAGAACATCAAACCGTGTTTAAAATATATAAAAAGAAACAGACATTTTTTATCAAAAGAAAAAAAAAGTGACGAAAACGAACTAGTAAAACATAATGGTAACACACATAATGATGAAAAGGAGAATGTCGATACATAACTTTCAAGAATGTTGTATGTTAAAAGAAAGATCAAACAGAATCAAAATCATACAAAGAAAAAGAAATAAGAATGTACCGTAAAGTTCGGTCTATTGAGCGCACCTGTATATAAGCCGCACCCACTAATTTTTTTAAAAATCTGAATTTTCACAAATAAGCCGCACCGGTTTATAAGCCGCAGATATATACAACACAGTCCGATGTGCCGCAGGCGGCAGCTGGCCGAGCGTTGAGTTTACATAGTGTCGAAAATCACCACATACAATGTGTTCACTGCATTCATTGGCGTTTAAATAGGTCAGAATACAAGAGCATGTTTCCAGCTTTCTTCAGTCTTTTTTTTTTTTTTTTAGTACGATGTGTTTTAAATCAATTAAAATCGAAGTTTTTATGAGGCTTCTTACAAGTGTTGTCTTTCCAACATCATTGCTTTAAAAAAAAATACCGAAAAAAACAACGCATTAACGATGCGCTAGAAAGGCAGTTCTCTCCTGCATTCATTGGTGCATCAAGCTAAGCGATTGGTTGAGTACTCGAAAGCGCAAGCCAATCAAAGCGAAGGTATCAAATGCAAACCTTCACTCCCTGTCCACGATTTCAACAATGGCGGATCAAAGCCAAGGTCTGACAATGAGTTGAATGCGCTAATCGTTTTTGAATTGCAAGACGCACTTGGTAAGATAACGCATATAATAACAACCAGAACATTAATGAAACGATTGTTTTATTTCGCTTAATACCGTGCCAGTGCTGAGTTATTTTGTTCGTAATTCAGCTAGTGTTAGTCAAGATTAAACAGGTTGGAAGCGATCGTATTTTTGTAGAAGATAAACTGATGAAAAAAGATATCAGTAATGGGCTTTACTTATGTCGATTCCCGTATTTCTGAACGGGTTACCGATTCCATTACACGATTACACAGAAAATCGTAGTTAAAAGCATAATAAAAATTCATGAACAGTAAACACGATATGGTGAGTTACAGAGCAGCTAAGAATAGACGAGGGTGTGATGCTTCTGAAATCGGAAAAATCCGCAAATAAGCCGCATCGTTGTTTAAGCCGCAGGGTTTAAAGCTGGGGAAAAAAGTCGCGGCTTATAGTCCGAACTTTACGGTATACGCAACAAAGAAGAAAAACAAAACTGAAGAAGAAAAAAAAAAAAAACTAGATGCAAACCTGGCCAGCCCAATGACTTTTTCAGCCATGTAGACAGTCCTGTGACAGCGAGGACATTTGTCCCCACCCCAAAAACACTTCCCCGGAGGAACTGTTGGCCCTGTCAACACAGCAGAAGTTTCAGGCAAGTGCATCTCGTATATATATTATATCGCTCCTTCTGGCAATTAGCCCATCTTGTATATATATCTCTTCTTCTGGCAATTATTCTTAAATCGAAATTCTGAAAAAAGCACCTGTGAAATCTTCAGAGATAATGTGTTTAAATGAGAGGCAAGGAAGAAACTGTGGGGAGAGCTTGAAAGCAGGTCTTCTGAGAAGAAAAAACCACCCTCATGCAAGTTTCTGCCCTGATATCCCAACACTCCAAGCGGGCTGGGCCACTTCCAGATCACGAGTCCTAGGTGCCCTTCTGCTGTCAAAGTTTTGGGCACTGCCTTGACATGATCGTGCATTTCCTGGATGGTCAAGTGCTTTAAGACCATGTCATCCTGTGGTAGATGTCTTACCCACACAGCTACTGGACATCAAGTTGGGACAAGTAAATCTTATGAAGCTCACTTTTGTTCCTCCTCGACCAGACCCTACTGGAACCCTTTGTCAACTGGCTCTGCTGCAGCCTTTAGCATTCTGGTCTCTTTCTCACAAGGAATGAGAGCTGTTTCACAAGATCTTAGGCAGATGAGCCCGCAATTCCCCTTGCTCCAACTTCTGCGATTGGGACTTTGGCTTGGAAGCTGACATGCTTCTCAGTCTTGAATTTTACGGAGATGAGGTCTGCTGCCTCATACCTGCTTTCAAATGGCAAGGTGATCTATTCAGAATCACTGAATCCAATGAGTGTATTCAATATCAATACTGAAATGGAAGCGCATTTTATTTTCTATTTTCATTGGCCAGCCGACCACACAAGGTTTTTCAGGGCTGTCACTACACTGGGGGGGAAGGCCCCATCCTGAAAAAAAACTAAAACAAAAAAAGACAATATCTACATATCACTAATGAATAAAACAGTAGCTAAACTATACACTTTCTCAGTAAGACTAGGCCGCACTGAAGGTGCCAGCCATTCTACTTCATTATTTTGCCCACAGTTTACCAATTTTTTTTAATAAAGTATAAATGAAAAACATTTAAATGCTACAATAACAATAGAGCATAAAAAAAAAACCTTTAAAGAACTAAGGAGAATGCATCATAAAGGCAGGGAAAATGCAGACTGGAATTACCTCTTGTGCAGATGAAGAGTAAAATGTCTCACACACACACACACACCAAACCATGAACTTGAAATAATGAGAAAAAAAAAAGATTAAAAAAAAGAATTTAATCCTGAAATCTAACTCTATCCTGTAAAGCCCCACAAATGCATTGACAATTTGTGATTTGACTGCCTTGTGATCTTGGGTCAGAATCTCGTGGAACCAGCATATGCTGCATGTGTACAGTGAAGAACATTAATTTGTTCAAAAGTACACTCACCACCAGTTTTATTTCTCTTCTGCCACCTCCCAGGAACCTCTCTCCTCCCCCCCGCCTGACCTTTCCCCTTTCTATAACCTATTAACAACTGCATCTGCCCCTCCTTTCTTTCATTTCTTTGATACATCCAGAAATTTCAGACCTACCTGTTTACCCTAAAACTAAAGTGTGCATATACATCTTCCAAAGTTTTTGCAGAAGGGTGGGATGAGGGTTGAGTTCGTTGGGCGTGTCCATCTTCCAAAGTTTTGTAAAAGCGGGGTATGAAAGTCGAGTCTGTTTAACCTCTGCCACCACACAATGCCATACTGCATTGATTACGTACAGTAAAAATGGGTTCTTCCAACACCTATTTCTTTCATACCTGGTTCACTGGCACCATTTCAAGCTCTCTCGCTGTTGGTTCTTTACTTTTTCTTCTTTAAATTTCAGAACCTTAGTCCCCGCGCTGTTGTTCCTACATATCATGGTCAGTTGTCGAAGAAGCAAACACAACCAGACCATATTTTGCGCATGAGAGTGAGCAAGAGCTGTTCTGTGGTCAAATTACCTAACTTGGCACACCAAGACAACACAATGGTTACACTCCACAAGTGTGACTGCCGCTCAAGAACTCGGTGTCTAGTTTTCTTTTCTTTTTCCATTTATTCATCTTTTTTTTTTCTTTTCATCATATGTCCACCAAACTGTTCAAAATATGGTGAAATCATATGGGTACACAAGTCTGAAATTTTCTTCCATAAATCTCATGAACACCACAAGACAAAATGATGTAGAACAGTACTCACGGATTGGTAGGACCAGTGGTACCGGCCCCTCCGTCAGTGCCCAAGCCAGCGGCTCCAGCAGCAAAGCCGTAGCCCTTGGGTCCAAACTCCTTGCGATAACAAGAATTGCAGTAGACCTCCCCACCATGATCGTTGCAGTTGGTGCTGTCCAATGGCTTCTGGCATTGCACTGTCCCAGAGAACATCAACCTCCAGTCAGTGGTTGGAATTGTACCAGGATGGTACAAAGCACTGCACTGACTGTATAAATGGGGTAATTTACAACTACTACACTACCATTCATTATCATCATGCCTGTAAAGCGCTTATTTCTGTTACAGATGTGAAGTCTACACAGATAAGCTCTGAATAATCAACAAAACACTCCTGCACACACACACACACACACAGAAAGTCAAACCTACAGCATAGATGTACAGATCAAACTAAAAATCAATTCTGACACTGATGTATATTTTTGTGCATGACTTTCTTTTGTGAAGACTAGTGTTTTTTGTCACCAAGTAGTACTCACCACATTTGAGACAGGCAGCGTGGTATTTGCGGCCCAACGCACGTTTCTCCTCGGCGAAGTACACGGTCTTGTCACAGCGAGGGCATTTCTCTCCTCCACCCAGAGTAGGCATGATGAACAGTTCTGATGCTTGGACTTGGCGCTTCACAACACACTGCTAAACTGAAACAGATGACAATTTTCAAATAAAGACAATAATAGAGCAGCCTGGATGCTTACAATTCATTCTTGTTTGTTAACCCTTGCTTAGCTATTTATACAAGAAAAAGAAATCTGGATAAAACACAGAGACAGAGAGAGAGGAAGGAGTGAGTGAACTGAGGAACTAACTATATGGCCTCTGGCCTAGAAAAGGGCTGCACATTGGAAAGGAAATATAATCAATGGTAAGTAAATCTGCAGGTAAAATAATACAATTTTCCATTTAAAGAACAATTACAAATACCATTCTGCCTACAGTTCATAACACAGTGACAAACTAGTCAGCATAAATCTTTTACCAAATGGCTTTCTCGACTATTTGGAAAACTTTTCAACGCACAACAGCTATACAAATTTCTTACTTGCAAAAGATTTTGGTATCGAAACATGTAAGCAACATTGTTTGGAGTGTGTGTGCATGTGTGTGTGTACGTGTGCGTGCGTGTGTTTGTGCATGCGTCATGCATGCATGCGAGGGTGTGTGAAAGAGAGACAGAGACAGACAGAGAGAAGGGTAAGGGGGGTAAACAGAGAGACAGCATGGGGAAGAGGGTGTGAAATAGAGACAGGCAGAGAGACAGAGAGAGAGAGGAGAGGGGGGGGGGGGGGGAGGGTGGTTCTGCATGTCAATCTATAACAAGCGTCAGTCTGATACACTAGTTAAAAAAAAGCCATTTTATCAGATCGCATGGGGTGGTTGTCATTTGTGAATTCCAGGTGATACTATATACACAAGCATGGAATCTGAAAAAGGGATGACCAGTATTGACCAGAGTTTCAGCTGAACACCTGTCCTGTGCCATCACTTTGACCTCCAGCTAACCTCCAGTTCAGCTTTGTCAGGAATGTTTCAATGAGGCACAGTGAGACAGACTAACACTGTGACAAAGAGAGGGACTACCATGGACATAGACCTGACACAGTGACAAAGACACGGACTAAGATGGAGATAGATCTGACACGGTGACAGAGACAGGGACTTAGATGTAAATAGTCTGTCACAGTGACAAAGACAGTGACTTAGATGGTGATAGATCTGACACAGTGACAGAGACAGGGGCTATGCCAGTGACAAAAACTGGGACTAAGATGGAGACAGATCTCTCTGGTCTGTCCAGTCCAAGTGAAAGAAGAGTCACAAAACATGACAATTTGATCATAATATGATAACATCCCAACTTGGACAAGCCTTATGTCTGACCACACCTGTTTGCCTCAACCTAACCCACTGTTTGTAATGGAAGGGCTCATGAATAATCACAACGAACGATGATGATGAACACAATGACTAAAGTGAATCCACAATTTTCTGAACAAAAATAAGCAAGCGCACTGCTTAAACAAGTGAATCTTTGATCATATGAAACAAAAATAATAGTGTTTGTGTACACTCAGTGACTAAGCAATTGAATCATGATTATCTCAAGCAGTGTGTGTATGTGCATACTATACTAACATTACTAAACCTTGTGCGTCCACGTTCAGTAGAATTTAGAAATGAAGAACACTGACCAGTAGGTAAGAAAAAAAGCAAAGAAGCGGAGCAGACAGGAGAAATTTGAGGACAGGTGCTACCACTGTACCTTGAGGCAACACATTCCAGTCACAAAGATGTGTGGGAAAGCAAATTATTTCCTTGAATACTCTTGCTCGGTGTGAAATTGAGTAGGCCACCAGTTCGTGAAAGTGGCAGATGATTTGGAGTCTATTGCTAAGAGTGACCGAGACAGAAAATGATACTTGCTAGTGTCAATTTCAATTAACCTTAGCAAAAATGTGAAAAACAAAAACAAAGAAATTGGAAAAAACAAGCCATGCTTTTTTTTTTTTTTTTTTTTTTTTTTTTGAGGACAGCAGCCTCCTTATGGTGATGGCCCCGAATTCTTTGCTTAATTTCTCTCATAGCCCCACAACTTTTAATTGTGTGGGTGGTGACAAGGCAATTAGCGCATGTTCCTGGTGGAATCAGGTATCCAGTCTGACGAGACTGATACAGTAACAAAGATGGAGTACGACTCAGGACAGTTAATCATGCAATGAAAGTGAGAAAGGGGTGGAAAAGTGCAAGATCTGATCCTGCCATACAATCCCCCGCCATGATAAAGCTGGTCTGACTGCACCTGTGCACAGTCCCTGCTATTTCATCCTGTTGACCGAGTTCAGTATATGTGCCTGTGGATCAAACTGTATACTCAGGTTTACACACTTGCTGTTTGAAATTAATCATCTGCAGCCTTTTCTCCTCAAGCTGGCTAGAAATGACCAGGCCCTGAGCGGGAAAGATGCCTTTTTGTCTAGTACTACCATGGTCATCTGAATGGCATGGATCTTGGACGGAAACCTTGGATTCTCCTGACTTGAGAATCACAGAGTTCAACACTTTGCAATGCAACGAGTACAACCTGTCAATCAATAAGTCCTTTAGAATGCTTTCACTGTGCTTTCACTGATCCTGACCGTGATCTTGTTTGTTTGTCAAAGTGGCGTAGCTTGCTTGTGTGTGTGTGTGTGTGTGTGTTTGTGTGTGTGTGTGTGTGTGTAGGAGAGACAGAGACAGAGACACGAGAGAGAGAGAGAGAGAAGAGAGAGAGAGAGAGAGAGAGAGAGAGAGAGAGAGAGAGAGAGAAAGAGAGAGAGAGAGAGAGAGAGAGAGAGAGAGAGTCTGTATGTAAGCGCGCGTGCCCAGGCGGCATGCGTGCCTGTGTGTGTGTTGTAGTTGTTTGTTTAAGGAACAATGTGTGTGAGCTGTGAATTGTAAGACAGGGACAGAAAGAAACAGAGTGTGAAGTGAACAGCAAGCAAGAGAGAGAAAGAGACTCAGAGAGAGACAGAATGAACAAAAGATTATTTTACCGAGGCAATGCAATGAGCAAATTATATACAGTATGCATTTTACCACCCAGCCCTGGGGGGATGAAAAGGCAATCGAAGAAAGCACATGGAAATCATACAAATCAACACAGCTGTGGACGAGGCAAAGAGCAGGCGTGCCACCCAACATGCAAAATACCAAAAAGAACGAACTTATGTCATGAATACATACACACACACAGAGAGGTATGCATGCATTTGCATGCTTGTACATGTATTTACGCGAAGAACAAACATACACACACACACACCCTACCAAAACACTTAGATACACACGCACATGCATACATTCACACACACAGAACAGTAGTTCATATGGAGACAGGGCACTGGAGAATGGGTGGTGGGAGGGTGTCACTGTTATGACAGTTAAAAACTGACCCAATGTAAACATAAAAATCATGACGTTTATTACATTCCTTCTTCTGCATCACTTAGCATAGAGGAAAATGACTGTGCGTTACATGTTTAATGTGCGAGCTTTTAAGTTTTCAATGCCTGAAGCAGAAAAATGATTTTGTAAGCCAATTCAAAAGAACAATGCAGATTTCATCCTTGATCATTGATGTAATTTGGGAGAGAGTTTATAACAGTCCCTCCTCAGTAAGCAAGATTTGGGTTACAAATTTTGATCCTGGCAGTGGGTTTTGTGATTTCTATGTTATAAGTGTACCTAAACTGATTTCTCAAAACCGATTATTTCTAGTAGGAGAAGCAAAGTCATTCATTATTTGCTACACTGTGTCCACTTCATTGAACTGCAGTCATTGACAATGAAGGACATCCATGTTGAAGAACGCTGCTCTGTGCTGCACAGCCTCCATGTTCAGATTGCCTTTCTGAGTTCATCTTGACCATTTCAAAAAAAACAACAAAAAAGAATCTAACATGAGAAAGAGTATGGACTGAGTCTATATATCAAGCTAGTTTTTATAGCAGAAAATCATGATGAATAACACCAAACTCTTTGGCAAAGTTGATGAACAATACACCCATTGAACTGTTTCTATTCATATTCATGAGCCACTTCTTGACAAGATTAATTAATGCGGCCGGTGTGGCGTGAGTGGTTCTCTTTGAATGCTGATTAATGGGGTCGAAGCAAACTGTCTTGACATGCGAGATATAGAATGTATATTTCAGAAGATTTTTTCCCAAAGGTTTCAACTGAACTTATATTATTGAAATAAGTCTGCAATTGAATGGGTTGGTTTCATCTCGAAATCTATAAACCTGAATATTTCTGGCATGCATAAGAATGTATCAAAAGGACTGTATGTGATGTTCATTCATTCAATACATGTTTCTTAAGAACAATCTGAGAGACTCAGAAAAAGAGACAGAGAAGGGAGAAGAAGGGGGCAGGAGAGAAAGAAAGGGAGGCAGGTGACAAGACTCTAGCCACCATATCACTTAGATATTCATCAAGACCACACCTGCCAACATTCTCAAGAAAAGAAAAAAAAAAAAAAACATCATAAAACCCTGGGCCAGTTGCTCTTAAATTTCCAAACCTGCCAACATGAGAATCCATCCCAGTTAAAACACATGCCTCTAAAAAGACAACACTTGCACTTTGGATGAAGGAGGTACGAGAAGTCATCCTTCTCCGATGCATGCTCTGTGAATTTTACTGTTTCTCCAAAGTGGAGGTGAACAGGTGATACAGCTGTTTTGTTCTTTGATGAGCTCATCAGGCACACTCTGGATTCTGGCTACCTGCTGCTGTGAAACAGCAAAAACTCTCCCTGAGCTATGTAACATAGTTCTTCCGGCATACAAGAAAACTGTCTCAAAAGACATGACATGTATAAGACCCTCAGTGTAGTGGAAAATAAGAATTTCAATTTGAATGGTAGACTATAATTTGTCTAAACATCAAAAGGTAGATCAATTCCAAGTCAGTCAGTCAAGTCGTGTTGTTTATTGTTTAAACCAGTCCAGATGACTTCAGGGCTGGCCCCAAACAGGGTTTGATCAGGACTTGATCTACTTGAAATAATGAATGCAATTGTGCGGAACGCCACTCCCCCCTCCCCCTCCCCAAAAGCTCATGGTACAAACACAAACTGGCCAGCCGAATTAACTGGCCACAATCCAAGAATTCCACTGTTCATTTGGAGCTCCAAAAGATAGACCAGGATCCAGCGATGTTTATCAAATTGGTTTGGTTTCATGTGACAAAAATCAAGCATTTATCCTCTCCTGGATGATAAAAAGCACTTTATTTTCTGCAATTCAATATGGCTATGTCAAGAGCAGCTTTGATTATCCAGAATCCCTGTTGCCATCCTCACCCACTCCTTCCTCATCTGATTTCAATGGCTCATTCATGACTTCTGTGGTAACGAGTAAAGACACATGAAAGCAAAATCACTGTCCTGGTAACATTATTCTGGAATAATTTCCCCCAATTCTCCCCGTTTGCAGACACCTGGGTCACAGTAACCACACCTCTATTTGGCTGGCGAGGACAGACCTACGGTTGCTCTAAATAATAAGAGAATGCTGAATTTTAGAGGGGGGGGGGGGGGGGGGGGGGTGAGAAAACACACACACATGGAAAATATCCCTAGTCCTGAACTGAAAAATGAACATACAAACTAGACTGCTAGCTCTTTCATAACCCTGCATTCCAACAATCCTAACCAGTGCAGAGGCAGCTGTAATCACATACTACAAACAATAGACTCCTTTTCTCCACCAGAAGTGGTCTTGCCTTTTCAAACATGTGTACACCATGTGTGTGCATGCGTGTGTGAGTGTGTACCCAACACAATAACACTACACTGCTAGGAAGAAAGACAGGTCTATGGCGACATGGACAGAATCCATTCATTCTTCCACCCACTGAACAAGCCTGCCAGGCCTGGTCCACGTCACTGTACAGCAATAGGAACATTATGCTGACAGGCGATCTTATGATGTCAACATATTCATGGAAGAGTTTCAGGCAACCCTTTGTGTCTGGGGTTCAGTTCTTCGGCCATGCATGGTCTCTGTTTCACAGGGGTGGGGGGTCTGTATAATCATATCTTTCTGACTTGAGAGGCCCCGACGTTACAGTCCCTCCTTGACAAGGGTCCCTCCCAACTGACTAAGCCTGTTCAGCCATAACAAAAACGTGCATGTACATTCTTTGCTGGACCACTCATGGCTGCCTGGTCATGTCAAAAGAAGGCACACATAAATCACTTGGTTATTTTTTATGTTTGAATTTCCATGTCTACTAGTACTACCACTGCCAGTATCGTAGTCCACTGAAAAAAAATCTGTCTAAAAATGAAAAAAAATAATAAAAAATTTCCATCAATTACAAAGACTATTAAGCATAATCCCTTTTGATGATTAAAATTTATACATAATCTATATCTACCGATCTCTCTCTCTCTATAATATTTTGTGTGTGTGTGTGTGTGTGTGTGTGTGTGTGTGTGTGTGTGTGTGTGTGTGTGTGTGTCCATACATACATTTGTGTGTGTGTGTGTGTGTGTGTGTGTGTGTGTGTGTGTGTGTGTGCGCGCGTGCGTGTGTGTGTGTGTGTCCCCGTGTGTGTGTGTGTGTATATAATGTGCAAGCATGTGTTGTGTAAATGTGAGTGAATTCGCACATGTGTAAATGTATGTGTGCATGTATGCGTGTGCGTGCATATGTACGTGCGTGTGTGTGTGTGCATGCCTCGCTGCAGAGGTGCCTCCAACCCTCCCCGTGTTCATTTCTTTTCAGTGTGGGTCTGTAAATGGCCGGTGTTCATCATCAGCATAATTTCCTGACAGTGACATCAAACAGAAGGAGAACAATCAATGGTCCATTCTTGGCACCACACACTGTAATTAATTACTGATCACAACAACACAGCCGACTGGCTGGTAATTGCGTTTCAGAGGCTATGGCAAATTGAGGGTATCAGTAAATGTGCAGGTTAGCGGTGACATCTGCTTCAACTTTGCAAACATAGCACTGTCATTTCTTCACTGGAAAAATGAAACCACCCAAAATCCATAAAAATGTTAAATCAGCAGAAAATCATCAGGTGAAATGTGAGGTTTAACACATTCTCAGTGCATGTTTGCACATACATGTTTGTGTGAGAGAGAGAGAGAGAGAGAGAGAGAGAGAGAGAGAGGAGAGAGAGAGAGAGAGAGAGAGAGAGTGTGTATGTGTGTGTGTGTGTGCATGTGCGAGAGCACAAGTGTGAGTCTGTACAAACATGCCATGCATGTGTAGTTTACAGAATATGTGATCCTGATTACAGGATTTGCTAGCCTGTTGTGCATAGTGCACCCAACTGTTGAGAAGACAAACACTATCAACAGCCTCATCAGAAACTTCCCGAAAAAATTATGAAACTGTCATCCATGCTTGAACACATGGTTGCATGCAACTTTTATGCCATTGAGGCAGACAACAATGTCAATGGTAGGTGTCTGGTGAGAGAGAGAGAACACCCACACCCAGAGGTTTGAACGAGCAGTTTTGCCAGGAAGCAAGTGTTTGGTACTGGCAGCTTGGTTTCTTTCATTAAATCTTTTTAAAACTTTATTGACATGTGGCCAATTATTGAGCTTATCATGAAGGAGGTACATATATGAGCACATGCCTGATTGTGTGCACAATACTGTCACTAGTGAGTATGACGTGTTGACATAGATTTGACAAAAGAATGAAAACCATACCAAAAAATCAAAACGAAACAAAACAGAAAGACAGTCACAGAGAGTGAGAGAGAGAGAGAGAGAGAGAGAGACAGAGACAGAGAAAATGAATCCCTTAAATGGAAACACACAGATATTCAAAAGCCACAACATTTTACAATTATGACACAAAAGGGACGCCATACAGTACAGTACAAAAATACCACACCCCCCCCCCCCCCACCCCTCCCTCCCCATCATCTGCCTGTCCTGACAGCCAGCAGCACTGCCGCCATTCCTCAAATACCTGTCTTTGAAAAGGTCACCCTCCTCTCTCAGGCCACACGGTAACAGCAAGGAAAGACACCTGCTGGAGGGGACCAAGAAAGAGAGTTAAAAAGAAAAAGGAAAAAAAAAAGAAAGAAAGGAGGAAACAGCGGCCAGGAATAGCTTGCCTTCAGGAGTACTGCAAGAACAGGCCAGAGATAACCCAGCATGTATGACTGCTTTCCTGCTTGAGCAGCACTACGTGGAGACAAGACAAGACAGGGATGTAATTCTACACTTGTGACCTTATCTGATGTTCAGATGGTGACAGCAGGCAAGTGTGTCAGTGTGCTCACTCATTAACACACGTGTGTGCATGCACACACACACACACTCTCTCTCTCAGATAACAGACCATCAATACAGATTCTATTACACAGTCCTTGGAGCTGGTGACTCTTGCAGGCTGTCAGGCTTATTGTTGATTGTGTCCTCTCGCTCCATCTTAGCCCTCCTGACTACATCCCCTTTTTGTAGTAGTTCATTATTTGGGTAATGCTAGGAAACAAAGTTTCTTGTTCAAATTCTTTTGACAGAAACTACTCAGGCTTTCTTTAAGTCTATCACTTACACACACACACACACAAAGGAAGGAGAGGTTTGGGTTGGGGGGGGGGGGGGGGGGGAGAGAGAGAGAGGTGAAAAATCCACAGGCTGCTTCCAACTACCACTGACACAGTCAGTGACAGATTTGGCTGATGAGTCTGAGAACAACTGACACACAAACATGGAAACTCTCTCACCTATCCACACTTCATCCACGAAAATCACTGTGTCTCAGTCCACAAACAGGCATGCTCAAAGCACATTTAATTTCTTGTTTAAAGAATTAATGAGGAAAATAAGTCCGATGCTGTTCGGTAGAAATACAGCCATCACTCTCTCTTGTGTTTTCAAACTGTTGATCTTTAAGAAGAGTGAAAATATATCCCTTCAGTGTTTCTGTCAAACTGGTTTTTTTTTCTCTCCTTTGAATCACAGAAGGGAAAGAAAGGAAATCCGTCCTGTTATAAATGAGTATGTGTGTGTGTATGCAAAGTTCCCCAGTCTATTATTAGTATTACACATAAAGGA
>CM031614.1:39708466-39718466 GCA_018398815.1 Conus ventricosus
TCATTTCAGTTTCGATATCCGCTCTTACCACCCCCTTACAACGTGTTGAGTCAATGGGCCCCCAAAACCGGACACAGTAAATGACTTGTATTCATATTCATATTAGTATTTTCTCTCTCTCTCTCTCTCTCTCTCTCTCTCTCTCTCTCTCTCTCTCTCTTCTTTTTCATATTAGCTTTTCCTATGGCTTTCTTTCATCCCTAGCTTTTCTCATCCCTTTCCTTTCTTTCCTTCCTTTCTTCCAGTCTGTCTTTTCTTCTTCTCTGTCTTTCCTTTCCTTTCCGCAGGAAATGAACGCCAAGAAATGCATCGGATGTCTCATAAGACACGGACATGGCTTTCATTAGTGGCGACGTATATGTAAGAGTAAGGAAGAACATTCATTGACAAAAGACGCCATTATTGTGGGCATGGATTGAAAGGCAGGATCGATTGCGGTGTTATGTATTGGGAGTGATGACATCTTCGCTGTGACTAATTATATCCCGACAGGGCTGCGACTGTCTTCTTACCGCAACTGCCCACACTAATTCTGGGGCCAAGGTGAAAGGTCTTTCTGTTTGCTATCCTATCTCTATTTGGAACAAAAAACGACCCCTGTCTCTCAGCCTCTCACATTTTCTCACTAATTCAAGACAAGTTTGGGCATATCTTCCTTGACAATGTGCATGCACAATGTTTGCATTGTTATGTGCTAAATAAGTATATTTGTATATGGCATTTATGCCCACTTGGTCCCACACATGTTGAAAAGTAAATATGTGAGTGAAAGATTAAATGCGAATGAGTCATTGTGTGATCGTGCCAAGCGCCTTGAAAGGGTTTCTAAAGCGTTAGAAAAACAAACATCATCATCATCATCATCATCATTACTGTTATCATTATTGTTGCTGTTATGGTTTTTGTTGTTGTTGTTGTTTTGCTGTTGTTCTTCTTCTTTTACTTTACTTCTCATCATCATCATCATCATCATCATCATCATCATCATCATCATCATCATCATCATCATCGTCGTCATCATCATCATCATTACTGTTGTTGTTGTTGTTCTACTTCTCATCCTCATCCTCCTCATCACATACATCATGATCATGATTATTATCATCACTACTACTACTGTTGTTGTTGTTGTTGTGATCAACATGATCGCTATCATCACCATCATGATTATCATTACTGACCGAGACAAACATCCTTGACAAAGACAAAGATCCCGTTGATTGATTGATCGATTGATTGATTTACTTATTTATTTTTTAATAGCTTGCCTCCCGTGTTTTCCCTTGGTGGCAGTTTCTCCTTCGTAGCTTAATCTGGCTCAAAACTATCAGAACTATAAACAGGCTGGGTCCCCAACGCACAACAAAACAAGATCGCCATCAGGTGTCCCGTTAGAGGAGACACTGCCCTATAGTCCCCAACGCACAACAAAACAAGGTCGCCATCAGGTGTCCCGTTAGAGGAGACACTGCCCTATAGTCCCCAACGCACAACAAAACAAGGTCGCCATCAGGTGTCCCGTTAGAGGAGACACTGCCCTATAGTCCCCAACGCACAACAAAACAAGGTCGCCATCAGGTGTCCCGTTAGAGGAGACACTGCCCTATAGTCCCCAACGCACAACAAAACAAGGTCGCCATCAGGTGTCCCGTTAGAGGAGACACTGCCCTATAGTCCCCAACGCACAACAAAACAAGGTCGCCATCAGGTGTTCCGTTTGAGGAGGCACTGCCCTACTGGTAAGTTATTTATTGGTCGTGATCAGTTGCACCTGGCCTGATCTAAGATCTGGAGGGCATTACTAAGCCTGTGATCTTGGGGTTGCGGGTTCGAATCTCCGTCGGGCCGGTTCGGTACAGGGGGATTTTCCCTCGCAGTTAACATTGGTTCTAACTGCATTTCCCGAATAGTCCTTCGAATGAAACCATAAACAACGGTTATGTGTGTGAACACACGCATCTTGCACACGCGTAAAATCCCATCATCAACTTTCGGAAGAGAAGGCCAGTTTGGCCTGTTGGTATGGATGACATGTTACACATAGCATGCACCCTGCGTGGGAAATTGAAAGAACGAAGGAAGTAAGGAAATTGAATGAACTGTATTGACTGGATGACTCGGGAAACGACTGAATGAAACGCCGGCAGGCAGCTATTCTGTCAACACTACCCAGATAGAAAGAAAGGACGAAAGAAAGAAAGGACGAGGAAAGAAAAAAAAGAAAGAAAGAAAGAAAAAAAAAGAAAAAAAAGAGAGAGAGAAAGAAAATGAATGCATGAAAGAAAGAAACGGAAGTAGTCATAGCCACAAACGCCGCTCTCAGTATCAGCGAGTTGTAACCCACCCACCCTCCCCTCCACCCCCGCTGTGAGCAGGAATCATGTTATAGATATTTCTTCGTAGGCTTGTTTGCTATCTTAGGGCAAACATCGTGACCAGTTCGTAACCCAGAACACAGATGAAAGGGGATCCGGAAATGGAAGCTATAGTGTCCAAAGGAAGATAGGAGTGTGACTGATGGGTGAGGCTGTTAATAGAGTGGCTGAGTGGGCGCGCGCGCGCGCGCCGAGAGAGAGAGAGAGAGAGAGAGAGAGAGAGGAGAGAGAGAGAGAGAGAGAGAGAGAGAGAGAGATATTTTATTTTTCCAGGGGAATGCGATAAACAAATGAGAGAGAGAGAGAGAGAGAGAGAGAGTGAGAGAGAGAGAGAGAGAGACAGAGACAGAGAGAGAGAGAGAGAGAGAGATTTCTATTTTTCCTGGGTAATACGATAAGCAGATGAGAGAGAGAGAGAGAGAGAGAGAGAGAGAGGAGGGAGAGAGAGAGGAGAGAGAGAGAGGGGGAGGGGGGGGGGGGGGGGGGGGGGGGGGGGGGTTTTTTTGGTGTTGGGGGGGGGGGGGGGGGGGTTTTTTTGGTTTAAAAAAATGGGGGGGGGGGGGGGGGGGGGGGGAGTGAGGGGAAAAAATTTTATTTTTCCAGGGGGAATGCGAAAAAAACAATGAGAGAGAGAGAGGAGAGAGGAGAGAGAGAGAGAGAGAGAGAGGAGAGAGAGAGAGAGAGAGAGATTCTATTTTTCCGGGTAATACGAAAAGCAGATGAGGGGGAGAGAGAGAGAGAGAGGGAGGGGGAAGAGAGAGAAGTGAGAGGAGAGAGGAGGAGAGGAGAGGAGAGAGAGGGGAGGAGAGAGAGGGAGAGAGGGGAGGTTTTTTTTCCCCCGGGGAAAGGGATAAACAAATAGAGGGAGAGAAGGGGAGAGAGAGGAGAGGAGGGGAGAGGGGAGGAGAGGGGAGAGAGAGAGAGAGAGAGAGAGGGGAAGAGAGAGAGAGAGAGGAGAGAGATTCTATTTTTCTGGGGGAAAAAGGGGAAAAAGAAAATGAAAGGAGGGGAGAGAGAGGAAGAAGAGGAGAGAGGGGAAGAGGGGGAGAGAGGAAGGAAGAGAGAGATTCTATTTTTTCCAGGGTAACACGATGGGAAATGGGGAGAAGAGAGAGAGAGAGGAGAGAGAGAGAGAGGAAGAGGGGAGAGAGGGAGGAGAGAAAGAGAGGGGGGGATTCTTTTTTTCCCAAGGGAAAGGAAAAAAAAAAAAATGAGAGAGAGAGGAGGAGAGAGAGAGAGAGAAGGAGAGGAGGGAGAGAAGGGGAGAGGAGAGAGAGAGAGAGGAAATTCTTTTTTTCCCAGGGGGGAACGATAAGGAAAAGAGAGAAGGAGAGAGAGAGAGAGAGAGGAGAAAAGAGAGAGAGAGGGTTTTCATTTTCCCGGGTGAAAGTAAAAGGAAAGAGGGAGGAGAGAGAGAGAGGGAGAGAGGGGAGAGAGAGTGTATTTGATATTTTTTTGTAATGTATCAGTCTTCGAGACAAGAATTTTGATCTATTTAGCGTGATGATAAAAACAACCAAACCCAACAAAAAAAAACAGGAAAATCAGGATGCTGCGTCACCTGTAAAATACTCCGGGAAAGAATTTTAGTTTTTGGGAAGGGGGGAATGAGTTATTTCCGTGCAGTTTTTAATTTAGGGATGATCTAGGGTCTGGCGTTGAAAAAAATCACCCTACAGTTTACCAAATTGAATTGGGTTCATCTAGGGCCACCTGGTCTTTCCACCAAGTTTTGTTAGTATAGAAATTTTGGCAATCTCTGCTATTCTTGACAAGTTAGAAAAAAAAAAAGAAAAAGGGAAAGGGAAAAAGAAAGAAAGAAGAAAGAAAAAAAAGCAGGAAAAAAAGGAAAAGGGAAAAGGAAAGAAAGAAAAAAAGGAAAGGGGAAAGGGAAAAGGAAGAGAGATAGAGAGAAAAAGAAAAAAAGGAAAGAAGGAGAGAAAGAAGAAAGAAGGAAAGAAAGAAGGAAAGAAAGGAAGAGAGAGAGAGAAAGCAAGAAAGGGAGAAGTTAAGAAAGAAAGAAGGGAAGAAGGAAGGAAAGGAAGAGAGAGAGAAAGAGAGAGAGAGAGAGAGAGGAAAGAAGGAAAAGAAGAGAGAAAGAAAAAGAAAGAAAGGAAATAAAAACGAAAAAGGGAAGAAAAATAAACAAAAATGATACATCACAGTTATTCCTAACTCGACTATCGAAACCGAGTATTGTTCATTAGATTAGTAAAACAAACAAACCCAGAAGCCCTTTACTCATCACAAGACTATTTGAAATCCTTCATTTACTTAATTAAACCAGCCATCGTGTTGTCAACTATTTTGTTTCTGCATACTATTTCTGCATCAACCGTTTAGTTGCAAGGAGAAGAAGGAGATGGATGGGGAGAGGGTGGGATGGCGGTGGGGGGACTAGGAGCAGAAGAAGAAGACGACGAAGAAGGAAAATGTGAAGGCAAGCACATACGGTAGATCAGAGGGGGACAGAGGAGGAAGGTATGAAGAAAATAAAGCAAAAAACAACAGAGAGAGAGAGAGAGCAGCGGATGCTGTGTAGTGGTCAGCGTGTCAGACTTATGATTGAAACTTGAATGTTCGAATCTCATGTGAAATGCGAATAAGTTATAATATATATATATATATATTGAATTATAAACAAAGCTTGCTCTTATGTCTTAGATTGAAGAAATAGGGGGAGATACGCATTCATATCTGCAGTGGTAGATGATTCTGCCTAACCAACAGTATGTGCTCGAGTGGGTGAATGGGGAAAAATAAAATACACGCTTCTCAAAATGAGCCTTCAGCAAGCTTATATTCTCCAAGCGGGAGACATCCTCCAATAGGGAGGGAAACTCACTAACATATAACTCCTGGTCATATACCGATATTTCGAAACTTGGTGGTTTCTCCTCAGTGACCGCGGAAAGTGGTAATTTGACTTCTCTGCCTTTTCAGTTTTAAGAAGAATGCAATCCAGAAAAGGTTGGTGTGCAATACCGTAGTATGTTTGTTGAGTTTTCAAAAAAACCAACCAAAGGTGCCATCTAAGAAGCAAACGAAAATCATAAAAGAGCAAAACAAACTACATTTTCTTGTGAAAAATAGAAAATATAAAAAGATATCCTCTAAGACACAAGTGCTGAGGGCTAGTTCTTGGAATGAATCCGCAAGGGACTAAAATACAACAAACTAATAAATTCCAAGGATAAGTACCGCACCGTTCCAGCAACTTACAGAGCAGCTTGGTGTTGCAATGACTGCAAGAAATATTGAATTATAAACAAAGCTTGCTCTTATGTTTATAATTATATTATATATATATATATATATATATATATATATATATATATATATATATATATATGTATATATATATATGCGTGCGTGCGTGTATACGTGCGTGAATCTCTGTGTGTGTGTGTGTGTGTGTGTGTGTGTGTGTGTGTGTGTGTGTGGTGCGTGCGTGCGTGCGTGTGTGCGTGCGTGCGTGCGTGCGTGTGTCTGTGTGTCTGTGTGTGTATGACGGCTAAAGAAACAGGCTGAGAAAAGCAGTCACACACACACACACACACACACACACAACATTACTAGCCATGCTCTACCTGTCTTAGCTCTTACGAAAACGGAACCGTATTCAAAACACAACAAGCCACACCATCTAGGCAGAATGGACCCGTCATCATCATAGCCCTTCCGCACGGGGGGGGGGGGGGGGGGGGGGGGGGGGGGGGGGAAGGAAGGGGGTGGGGGTGGGTGCGTGGGGGAAGGGGGGAGAGGGGGGGGGTGAGAGGGGCGGGGGTGGGGTGGGGTGGGTGTGATAAGACGTCCGCTCCATCCGTCATCTTCATTCAACGAGAACACGAACTATGCTAATGTGTCTGGAGTTTGTCTTGTTTAGCTAGGGGTTCGTAAAGGTCTGTACTTATGGCCAATGCGGCGGCGAGAAAGAAGGGTTTGTAGGGAGAGAGGAAGGACGAGGAGGATAAGTGGGGGGGGGGGGGGGGGGGGGGGGGGGGGGGGGGGGTGGAAGGGGGGATGACAATGAAGGGGAGGGAAGAGGGAGGGGTGTGACTGGGAGAAGGTAGGAAAAGAGGGGGTGGGGGTTGGGGGGGGAGGGGGGGGGGGGAGAGTAGAGGGGTGTCTCTGTGTCCAGCAGGTAATAGGAGGAGGCTAGGACGAACTTCCCGAGCGGGGTTCGTGTGTTGGGGGCAGAACCATGTTATGATTACAGGCTGGTTGTAGGCGTGGTAGAGGACTACCTAAAGAGTTTGGAGTTCATGTTGGTATTGCTTGCTTGTTTTTGTTTTTGTTTGTTTAGATCTAGTTGTTTAGTTGTTGTTGTTTTTTCTTTGCCGAGGAGGCGCGGGTGAAGTGGAGGTAGCAATTTTTCGGTGTCGATTTATTATTTTTGTTTGCGAGGAGGGGTGGGGTGGGTGGGGGGGGGGGGGGTGGAAGGTGCTGTGAAGTGGTGGGGGGTGGGGTAGAAGGTGGGCCGGAAGGAGGGAAGGGTAGGGTTGGGGGGTTTAGCGTTGACGGGGTGGATGGGTGGAGGAAAGGGAGATAGTCGGGGTGGTATTTTGCTATTTAATTTTCTATGGAGAACATTGCTTAAAATGTCAAAGTTAGTTCTCTCGGTCTCTGTCTCTGTCTCAGACTCAGTGTATGTGTGTGTGTGTGTGTGTGTGTGTGTGTGTGTGTGTGTGTGTGTGTGTATGTGTGTGTGTGTGTGTGTGTGTGTGTGTGTGTGTGTGTGTGTGTGTGTGCACGCACGCGTGTTTGAGGTGTGTGTGTGTGCGTGCGTGCATGTGTGTGTGCGCGCGCGCGCGCGCGCGCGCGTGTGTGTGTGTGTGTGTGTGTGTGTGTGTGTGTGTGTGTGTGTGTGTGTGTGTGTGTGAATTCAATGTTAAGGTTAAAAAAAAAGATACTAATCTGCATACAGTTTGTTAATGACGCCAGTATGATTCAGTATATAAGTATCAAAAAGAAGGAAATGAAAAAAGATGAATTAAAGAAGAAGCAGAAGAAGAAGAAGACGAAGAAGAAGAACAAAAACAACAACAGCAGCAGCAGCAGCAGTAGCAGCAGCAGCAGTCAGCAGCAGCACCACCACCACCACCACCACCACCACCACCACCACCAACAACAACAACAACGAGATAGATATAGCAATTCATTCTCTCTGGTGATATCGTCGCGTTGCCAGCATTACATTTGATTCCAGTTAAGAAAAACCGTTTAGTTGTGAATGAAATGGAAAGTCAGAGCGTCAAAAATGGAAAGTCAGCGGGTCAAAAATGGAAAGTCAGTATCGAAAACGGAAAAGGGAAAGTCAGAGGGTCGAAAATGGAAAGTCAGAGGGTCAAAAAAACAGAAAGTTACAAGGTCGAAAATTGAAAGTCAGAGGGTCGAAAATGGAAAGTCAGAGGGTCAAAAAAACAGAAAGTTACAAGGTCGAAAATTGAAAGTCAGAGGGTCGAAAATGGAAAGTCAGAGGGTCAAAAAAACATAAAGTTACAAGGTCGAAAATGGAAAGTCAGAGGGTCGAAAATGGAAAGTCAGAGGGTCAAAAAAACAGAAAGTTACAAGGTCGAAAATGGAAAGTCAGAGGGTCGAAAATGGAAAGTCAGAGGGTCAAAAAAACAGAAAGTTACAAGGTCGAAAATGGAAAGTCAGAGGGTCGAAAATGGAAAGTCAGAGGGTCAAAAAAACAGAAAGTTACAAGGTCGAAAATGGAAAGTCAGAGGGTCAAAAATGGAAAGTCAGAGGGTCAAAAAAACAGAAAGTTACAAGGTTGAAAATGGAAAGTCAGAGGGTCAAAAATGGAAAGTCAGAGGGTCAAAAAAACAGAAAGTTACAAGGTCGAAAATGGAAAGTCAGAGGGTCAAAAATGGAACGTCTGAGGGCCAAGTTTCGCATAATTAAAACACCGCACAAACGTTGACCTCTCCCTTCCTCTCCCCCCCCGCCCCCTCCACCAAACCACGCCCCAACCCCCGCTGCCCGGTAGCCATAATTTCGTGGCTGGTGGGGTGGAGGGCAATAAGCGCGCGTTTTGCCTTTTTAGAAGTAAACGCGCGTGTGCAACAAGCGCGCGTTTTTTGGGCAAAAAGAGCGCATGTTTTTGGCCTCAATTAGTAAACTCTTCCGTGCAATGAGCGCGTGTTTCACTGCATAAAATAGTACTAAAGTATTTGTAATGTCACTGCACATGGTTACATATCAGAAGACTCACCCTCTTATTTCTCTCTTTCTCTCCCCCCTCTCTCTCCCTCTCCATCTTTCTCTCTCTCTCTAAGTCATATTATGGCTGGCAGATTTTTCCAGGCCATGGCCTGAACATAGTCTGTCTGGAAATCTCACCCCTGTTATACCTTTGCTGCAGTCTCATCATTTCCTCCAACTTTCGGCGTCTTTGGGGCCTGGTGTGCAGAGAGTCCGTGAGCACTGTTGATAGAGTTCATTTTAACATATGTCACAGTCTGCACTTCTTTGATCTTTTGCATGAGCTCAAATATGTTTGGGTGTGCATGATAAAACTGGTCACCAAAATGTCTGTGGAATGACTCACAACCGTTCGTTGTTCTGACTCCGTTGATCTCTGAATCAGCCCACATTGGAGGAGGAAAGGGCGCTCCAGCTTCAACGTAAGTACGGAGAATGTAGTCCGAAAAAGTCCACACATCTCGGATCATCTGGTGAATCATTCATGATGTCAAAAGCCATGCTGTCGGTGACGTCCTGTGGAGCTACAAAGCTGAGTCCAAAGAAGCGTTTCAGCCATCTCCCAATTTCCGAATCCACTGCATTGTATTCGTCCGACAAGCCTAGACTGCTGATCTTGCGGTACCATGACTGGGAGAGATGGAAGTGGCATCCCTTGATGGAAACCCCGGCCACACTGCTTTGACAGCTGCGTGACATGCCCTTTCAAAGTCTAGATTAATAGATGCCACCTGAAGATCAAGTTCATTGTCAGAGCACAAATCACGAAGTGACATGAACATATCACGATACATGTGTTCTGTTTTTGAGGGGAGGAGGCAGAAAACGCAAGGAACATACACTCCATCTTTGTAGGCATGTAGAACATAGATCTGGAGGAAGAACCGAGGGCACGTTTTAAAAGTCCCATCACCAAGTATTTGCACATCTTGTCTGCAAAGAAGTCTGAGATTTGACAATGTTGAAAAGATTATCAAACCAGATTCCACGTTATTCTTTAGTAGCATATTTTCACCTTCGCTTGAAGTCAGACCGAATTGTTCTACACACTGATGGGTTTCTTGGCAGTTCTTTGGCAGCTTTGGGATGAATTTTAGACGCTCGTTATATATGGCTTTGCGAACATTTTCCATTTCCTTGATATGGATGTCCGGAGCTGCCTCTCCATTCGAAAGTTCTCGCCTCATCACTTTTGCAGGACGCTCAAACAGGTCAACAGCACCCCGTTTGCGACAGAGTTTGCGGAATTTTCCAGCTGCAACTTCTCGTTCTGTCTTTGCTTCGTGAGTATGGTCGTTGGAGAAGACAGCGTTGGTGTTGTCTTTTCTTGTTTTGCATCTTGCAGGACAACCACGGATGCTGCATCTCCAAGTCTTGGCAATACCAGATTCCCTGTCCAATCTGTATGTGAAACT
>CM031614.1:39725966-39728466 GCA_018398815.1 Conus ventricosus
CTTGTGAACTGTTTGTAGCCCTATGCTATGCTGCGGCACAAGGATTTGGGGGAGTGAAAAGTCTAGTAGACAAAAGGAAAGAAAAGGGGGTAGGGTGAGGGAGATCATGTAGGTTGTGTTCGCGCGCGCGCACACACACACACACACACACACACACACACACACACACACACACACACACTCAACTCTTTGGAACTGCTTCAGTCAGGCAGCATATACTTCAATCAGCGAAATGTGCGATTGAAACACACACACACACACACACACACACACACACACACACACACACCACACACACAGAGTGGCTGAAGTTGCCATGGTCTGTCAGTCGTTGGGCAGTAAACTGTCGGAGGTTCAATTCACCGTGCCTAGGGCATGGTACGATTTTGACGCCGTAGTGTTACCTTCCCTGAACTGTGTGGGCTACCCATTCACTGCTGGATGGATACAGTGAGTTTTTAAGCCAAATAAAATCCGATCCCACTCGACGACTGGTTCTAACCCACCCCGGAAGATGGCGAAAAGAACACCAACAACTATAACGAAAGAAGACAACATCAACGACTACCACCGTTGAATAACAACAATGACCGACCACACCATGAATCTCTAACCAACCCCAGAAGATGAAAAGAACACCAACAACTACAACTAAAGAAGACAACATTAGCGACTACCACCGTTGAACAACAACAATGACCAACCACACCATGAATCTCTAAACCAATGGCATCAAAGACTACTGTCAAAGAACAACATGCCCTTGAAAGCTTTCGCTATGAGGACGTAAAACTCAACCATTACGGATCCTACGTGTGGCTGCACACCGAAAATTAATGCGCCAAGGCCTTGCTTAAGGAGTCGAGTATTTATAGACCGGCGCAATTACGTTGTTTTGAGAATTGTTATTGTGTCTGCAAGTTTATTTCTCCTCATTTTCCTTCATATGGCCATCAAGGAACAAGCCAGGTGGTTCCAAGCAGACAGATTAAAATCAAAGGAATGGGACAACTTTGGGGAAACCGTCAGGCGCAAAGATAGGGTCACAGGTGAGTGCAAAGACCTGAAATGTGTTGTACATTAAGGGGAAGGTCATGTACGTGTTTGAAGATTGTTTGTGATTTAATCGGTGAAAATCCCCTTTCCCTTCCCCAAACAAGGAAAATAATTAGGCCTAGGTGGGGAGTTGTTCTTTTGATCAATTATCAGTTTAACATTAAAAGCTGGCTCAAATTTGTGGTGAGCCTCAAAAGGCTTATATGGATTATAACGTGTTTTAGTGCAAAATCTTATTTGCGGCATATGGCCTGTGGTTCTAACCCACGACCGTTATCTGCTCTGGCAAACGCTGTAACCATTTGACTACAGGCCTCTAAACCGAGCAATAAATTTGTTACGTTGCAATGGTGACTGGTCTACCAAAAGATGCTACATGCAGACTTGAAATATACTGCGTTTGAGGTATAACAGACGTACTGTTCGGGGTGGGGTGGGGTGGGGGTGGGGGGTGGGGGGGGGGGGGGGGGGGGAGAGGCGCAAACAAGCAAACAAACAAGGGCAAATAACGCTTGTCTTTCCATCGCTAACACGATTATCTTTCCTCAGTTATGGATCAAGCAAAGAAAACATACTGTGATCTGAAGCGGCACGCCTGGGTTGGCTAACCGGGATATCATTGGCTGTCTACGTTACATGTGCATCGTTTCACATCCATATTTTTGGGGCAAAAATTGCCTTGGGCGTGCCCCGCAACAGCATCTGTTCCACGGAAAATGGCACGCGGAGTTACTCTCGCTAAATGCGTGCTCTAAGTTAACTAAGATTATCTCCCTTGCAGATTTCCGAACATCGTCCACTTGCGAAGCCCTTGACTCATCCTGAAAAGCCGATGGGGCCAGAAAACAAGGGAATAGTGGAAGAAAATAAGCGTGTGTATGTGTGTGTGTGTGTGTGTGTGTGTGTGTGTGTGTGTGTGTGTGTGTGTTTAGGAGGAGGGGGGGGGGAGAAGGGGGGGGGGTTTAGGTGGAGAAGGGGGGAGGGGGAGGGTGGGAGGGGGAGGAGGTTCTTTTTGTCTTAGATGACAGGAGATTATATATAATCAACTTTCCGGCGGCCGTCGGGAAGAAAGCTTTATTATGGGGCGGCCATAATAGGTAGAGTAGATCAGCTAAGAAGTTCGAGTCGGCGTTATTTTGTAGTCATTACTTCCCCCCCCCCCCCCCTCTTTCCCTCTGAGAGCGGCGGAGGGATGGGGGGGGGGGGGGGGGGGGGGGGGGGGCTGTGGCATGGGGATGGGTGGTTGGACAAGGGGCAGTGGGAGGTGAGTGTAGGACATAAGCTAATATTTTGCTAATTCTGAGCGAAATCGTAAAAGCTCTCTCTCTCTCTCTCTCTCTCTCTCTCTCTCTGATTATGTGTGAAGTTATTTTGTTATAAAAAGCTAACTGCATAAGATTCATTCGCATATTCACCAAGTCAAACAGCAGCCAAAAAAAAAAAA
>CM031614.1:39735966-39740966 GCA_018398815.1 Conus ventricosus
GTGTTTCTGCTTCTTTTGTTTTTCTTTAGTTCCTTTCTGACTTGATCAGATTTCTTCTTTTTAGATTTCTTTGTTGGAACATTGAGTCTTGTTTTAAGTGTTTCGTTCATGAGTATTTCTGCTGGAGATGGAAGTTTGCTATTGATTGGTGTGGTCCTGATTGCTGTCCCTTGCTTTCTGTAATAACTTTTTGAGTGTTTGTACCATTCTTTCTGCAAATCCATTAGACTGTGGATATCTGGGACTGGATGTAGTGTGTTTGAATTCCATTTTTGTGCAAACTTGGAAAATTCCTCACTGACATATTGTGGACCATTGTCAAAATTACTTCTTCTGGTATGCCATGTCTACTGAAAATGGATTTCATGTATGTGATCACAGTTTTACTTTTTGTGTCTGGTAGTAGTGCAAATTCTATGAATTTAGAATGATAGTCTGCGACAAGCAAATAATCATGTTTTTCCCATGTGAACAAATCTGTTCCAACTTTCTGCCATGGCTTTTCAGGTATTTCATGACTCAGTAATGGTTCTTTTTGTTGCTTGTTTTTGTATTTTATGCATGTTGCACATGATGTTACTGTGTCTTCAATTTGTCCCATCATGCCTGGCCAAAACATGAGTCTCCTTGCCCTGTTTTTACATTTTTCAATTCCTAGATGACCTTCATGAATCCTTTCAAGCATTTCTGATTGCATTGACTTGGGGATTACAATTCTGTCTACCTTGAAAATAAGATCATTTAATAATACTGAGTTCTTCATTGTACTGAAAGTATTGTCTGATCTCATTGGGTACATTGTTCTTGTTTGCAGGCCATCCTTTTGTATTTGTTCTTTGAGTAGAACTAGTTCACTATCTTTGTCTGTTTCTCTTTTCATTTCTTCTAGTTATAATCTTTAACTTAAGATTTTCTAGAAGTGTGTTTACGTGAATTCTGAGAATTTCTTCTTCTTCTGACTTCTTTGTGTGAGACTGCGACTCTGTTGCCGTTGCTCTTGATAATGTGTCTGCAACATACATTTCTTTTCCAGGTTTGTATGTGATGTCCAAATCATATCTTTGCAGTCTCAACATAAATCTTTGTATTCTCGGTGGACATTTGTTTAGTGTTTTTCTCCAGATGTTTTCAATTGGTTTGTGATCTGTTTCCACCTTGCACTGTTTGCCATATATGTATTGATGGAATTTTTCACATGCAAAAACAATTGCAAGTGTTTCCTTTTCAATTTGGGCATATTTTTGTTCTGTTTCTGTGAGTGCTCTGGAAGCATATGCAACTGGTTTTTCATTTGTAGTAATGCACACCCAAGCCCAATTGAAGAAGCATCTGTAGTGATTTTACTGGTTTGTTTGGATTGTAATGAGCTAGAATGGAGCTTTTGTTAACATGTCCTTGTTTTCTGAAATGCTTCCTCCTGCTCTTGATTCCATTGCCAGTCTACTTTTTTCTGCAAAAGTGTACGCATTGGTGCAGTATAATCAGCCATCTGTGGAAAAAATTTTCCAAGATAGTTGATCATTCCCAAGTATCTTTGCAGATCTTTTTTGCTTTTGGGTGAAGGTATGTTTTTTATTGCTTCAATCTTTGTGGATCTGGTTTGATGCCTGCTTTGCTTATGATGTGACCAATGTATTTGATCTCTTTTTGTGAAAATTCACATTTCTTTTCTTTAGAGTGAGGTTGCTCTCTTGTGCTCTGTTTAGAGTTGCTGTCAGTGCATCATCATGTTCTTTTTGTGGTGCATCCTGATACAAGAATGTCATCAACCCAGTTATCAACTCTTGGAATGTCACTGAACAACTGATTGTTTTGTGGAATACTTCACTCGAACTAGCCAGACCCATTGGTAATCTTTTAAAAATATATCTGCCAAATGGTGTCTGCATGCAGCATAATTTTGAGCTTTCCCTCATCTAGCGGTATTTGCCAGAATCCACTTTGAGCATCCAGTTTTGTGAAATTTTTCAGCTCCATCTAATTGTGCTGTAACTTCTTCAACTGTTGGCATGGCAAAATGCTCTCTTTTTATAGCTTTGTTAAGATCTTTGGGATCCATGCAAATCCTCAAAGTCTTGTCTGGTTTTTCTACAACCACCATGCTACTGACCCAATCTGTCGGTCCTTCTTGTTTTTCAATAACACCTAGTTTTTCCATTCTGTCAAGTTCTTCCTTGATTCTACCTCTCAGTGCAAAGGGGATTTTTCTAGGTGGCTGTATGACAGGTTTTACTGTTGGGTCCAACTCAATGTGATGTGGCTGACTGAGACACCCTAATTCTTGAAATAATTCAGGAAAATCTGTGTAGACTGTTTCAGCATCTACACTCAAGATTTGAATTATGTTTAATTCTTCAATTGATTCAAGACCTATGAGTGCAGATTGATTTGTGTTTACAACAAAAAATTTCAGCTCTTTGTCCATCACAGAAAGTTTACAAGTACCAACAGTTTTCAATGTCTCACCTGTGTAGCTAGTCAGTTTTGTTTTGGTCTTTTTCATTGCAGGTTTGTGTCAAACTTTTTTGTATGTCGCAATGGCAAGATGTTTGCTTGAGCACCAGTGTCAGTTTTAAATTTGATACTTTGGTTTTGAACATCTGCAGTGACAAACAATTCTTTCCCTTCTATTTTTGCTTTGGGTTTATTTACCACACCTACACTGACTTCACTCTCTGAATCTGTGTCAAAATCAGATTCTGTATCAGTGTTTAACCTGTCATCATGCATGCTGTGTACTTTTTTCTTTTTACTTTTACAGCATTGCTTGAAATGATTGTATTTTGAACACAATGTACATTTTTTTACCAAATGCAGGACATTTTCCTTTAGAATGTGTATATCCACATCTTGTGCATTGGATTTTCTTTCTCATCTTTTTCATCAGTTTTGTCATGATGCTTTTTCCTTTTGCATTTTTATGACTAACTTTGTGTTTATGTGATTTTATTTTGTGAATTTTTTCATCTGATGTTGTCATTTTTTGCACTTGTGATTTGGAACTTTCATGTGCTCTGCAAATTTCAATGCATTTTTCCAGTTTTAGATCTTTTACCTCAAGTAATTTTTGTCTAACAACATCATCATTCACACCCACAACTATTTTGTCTCTAATCATTCTGTTTTCTAAGTTACCAAAGTTGCAAGTTTTGGCAAGTTTTCTCAGTTCAGCGATGTACACTTCAATGCTTTCTGAACTGCCCTGTATTCTTTTGTTGAACAGGTAGGCTTCGTAGACTTCGTTGGTTTCACCTACGAAAAAGTCTTCAAATTTTTTCATGACATTGTCAATGTCGTCGTCATTTCCTCAGCAGTGAACGAAAATCCATCGACGAGTTCCGCTGCTTCTTCTCCGATGCAGGACAGGAACACGGCACATCTGTATTGCGGCGTTTCTTGCTGCAGTCTTGAAGCAATTTCAAAGTTCTTCCACGATCTTTTGAAGCGTTTCCATTCAGTGATTGCTGATCCACTGTGGTTGTTCAAAGTTAATTTTGATGGTGGAGGAACGTTGCATGAGGTCTTTCGCCTTCTAGACTCGCTTGTAGAAGGTCTTGCTCGATGGTCTTCTTCGCTCGACATCGTTGACGATCGTTTGTTTTTAAGTTTACCTTGGCAACCAGCAGCATCCGTAACTTCGATCAGTGTTTACCTCAAACTTGATTTGAAGCGTTGTTTTGCTGTTTTAAAGCTGTTCGATCTCGTTACTGGATCCTACTTCTGACACCATGTTTTATTTTCTTTGTCTACATTCATCACAATATGGACATAAATCAAAGTTGAGTTCGATAGTAGTTTTATTACAACTACAGTTAAGTTGCCATCCTAGTCGAGTCCCAGCAACCAATCATAATTAAGATAAATAATAATCAAGGGATATAATTCTAACATGCATATGTGACAGGTGCCAGACTACATTCCCATACTCTAGGTGAGGACGAATGATGGACTTGTACAGGGTAGGGAGTGACACAATGTCGAGGGCCGTAAAACCTCTCCGGATGAGTGCCAGGAGTTTATTTGCTTTCTAGACCTGTATGCTGACATGCTTGCTAAAGTTAAGATCGCTATCAATACTTACTCCTAGGTCTTTTTCTAGTGACACAGTTTCTAAAGTGATACGTTCGCCTTTTGATGTCATCCTGTACTCACAAGGGTCACTGTTTTTCCCTATGTGCATGACCTTGCACTTTTCTACGTTGAACCTCAGTTGCCACACGTCAGACCAGAGTTGAAGCCTGTCTAAATCCTCCTGTAGAGTGTCTGAGTGGTCGGGTACTCTAGCGAAAATTTTTGTATCGCCTGCAAATAGAAATGTGGCAGAATGGACAGCGTCAGGAAGGTCGTTCACGAAGCACACGAACAAAAATGGCCCCAATACACTTCCCTGAGGAATTCCGGACTGCACCGCCCCCCAAGACGACTCCTCGCCATTCACCACAACACGTTGTTTCCGACCAGTCAGAAAGTCTCTCACCCATGCGAGAAACTGCCCCTCAACCCCATAGCCCTGAAGTTTCGTCAACAAACGCTCATGTGGAACAGTGTCGAATGCTTTTGCGAAGTCGAGGTAGATGGTGTCAACACAACCATCAGCCTCCAAGACTGACGTCCAAAGATCAAGCACTGCAATCAAATTGGTTGAACAACTCCTACCACTCATGAACCCATGCTGACAGTTGCTGAACAAATCATTCTGACTGAAATGTTCTATAAGCTGGTCTCTAATGAGGGATTCGAACACTTTACAGATTACACTTGTCAGACTCACTGGGCGATAATTGCCTGGGATTGTCTTTTTACCTTTTTTGAAGATGGGTGACACATAAGCCAGTTTCCACTCAGAAGGTATAACGCCTTCCTGTAATGACTTGTTCATCAATGTTGCAAAGGGGGGGAGCTAACTCACTAGCACACTGCTTGAGAATGGATGGTGGTATGCAGTCCGGACCCGAAGCTTTGTTGGGGTTCAATTTCAAAAGTTTCTTGAGCACATCCTC
>CM031614.1:39745966-39750966 GCA_018398815.1 Conus ventricosus
CCTGACCACAGCCTTCTTTACCGCCAACAACATCAACACCCTGGCATGGCCCTCTCTTTCCCCGGATTTGAATCCTATTGAGCACGTTTGGGACGTTTTGGACAGACGCCTGAGAGTGAGGGCCAACGCCCCAGCGACTCCAAATGAACTGTTCCGGGCATTGCAGGCCGAGTGGGCGGCCATCCCACAGCAGACAATCAGGAACATTATTGCTTCATTGCCCCGCAGATGCCAGGCTACCATTGCAGCCAGAGGGGGTCACACCCGTTACTGACTTTGGAAGCGGCCTGGCGATTTCCCTGAGGGTCTGGGGCTGGTTCTTTACCACAGCATTACAGGGGAGACTTCTGTCCTACTGATGACCTGTTTTTGTCATTTTCACATTAAACGTTTTGTCACACTGAGCTTCAATAAATTGTGTTTCAAATCGGCAGCTTGGCATTTTGCGTTTGTTTTTTTGAACAGTATATGTTTGAGTCAAGAAAACGAAATGATGGACTCTCTCTCTCTCTCTCTCTCTCTCTCTCTCTCTCTGTCTGTCTGTGTGTGTGTGTGTGTGTCTGTCTGTCTGTCTCTCCCTCTCCTGGCAAAAATATCAAATGGAAATCCAGAAGAACTCCCCCCCCCCTCCTCCTCTCTCTCTCTCTCTCTCTCTCTCTCTCTCTCTCTCTCTCTCTCCCCTCCCCCTCTTTCCAGGCAAAAAATATCAAAATCCAGAAGAACTCTCTCTCTCTTTCCAGGCAAAAAATATCAAATGGAAATACAGAAGAACTCTTTCGACTCTTTATCAATACGTCTGCAAGCTAAATAAGATACAAGTGAAACCCGTTACATCCGTTTGTCTTTTGCTCCTGTCTTGGATTGTCCAGTAGCATAACGCTTTTGCTGAGGAATGCAATTATTCTTTGGAAAGTAACCACGAGTTTCACTTCCTGAAAGCAAACAACAAACAAACTAAAAAATAAAACACACACACACCCACCACACACACACACCACACACACACCACACAGACAACAACACACACACACACACACACACACACACACACACACACACACAACACACAACACAGACACACACACACACACACACACACACACACACACACAGCCCACACACACACACACAACACACACACCACACACACACCACCACCACACACACACACACACACACACACACACACACACACACACACACACACACACGACACACACCCCCACACACACCACACACACACACACACACCACAACACACACACACACCACCACCCACCGAGCGCGCGCGCACACACACACACACACACACACACACACACACACACACACACACACACACTCACACACACACACACACACACACACACACACACACACACGAGCGCGCGCGCACACACACACACACACACACACACACACACACACACACACACACACACACACACACACACACACTCACACACACACACACACACACACACACACACACACACACACACACACACACACACACACACACACACCCTTTTCAGTTTCATTGTGACTTTATTATTCGTGTTTTCCTCCCAAACTAAAAAGGGAGAGGGGCAGCCTTAGACTTTTAACAGGTAGAATCGGCCCAATCCACTTTCGTGACACTGAAACAAAACACAACGAACAAACAAACAAACAAATCACGTCAATAAAGCGAAACGAGCCGATCAACACACAGACGAGCCATCCGCCAAGTCGACTATCCACCCCCCCCTCCCTCCTCCTCCTCATCCACCTGCAGAAAATTCCAATCAACAGGTGCCAGAAGACCAGACGTTGTTATGCTCCGGATGGTTGGCAGGACTGGAGTTGACCACGTCGGTGACCTTGCTGACGTAATCCGCCTTGAAGTCGTCGTACAGGTCCAGAATGGCTTCCCGAGCGTCTGCGTTGCGGGGCACTTTGGAGTTAGAGAGATCCCTAGACTCAGAGGGGTCCTTGCGGACGTTGAACAAGAGGAAAGGCTTACGGTTCCAGTTCACCTTGGGTTCTTCCAAACCAGTGGCGTTGAAGCCCAGAGGAGGGTTGTACCAGCCACTGTTGTTGCAAGGAAGGAAGGAGAAGGATAAGATAAGATAAGATGATGTTGCTTGTAGTCCAGCCGACCACAAAGGGTCACATCAGGGGCTTACGTCACCACGTTAAAATCAACTCACACGTCATTCTCATTCACACAATTCTTTAAAATACATCTTCGAAAAAACCCATCTGAAAGTTTGTTAAAAAAATCTTTTCACTGTAAAATCTCAGATCCGATGTCAAATGTTAATCTCTTTCAAGAACTCAAAGATCGCATCAGGCGGAACATCTCTGAACAAGGTTTTCATGGAATCTGCTGTGAAATGTTTGTGTTTCACATCATGCAAGGAAGGAAGGAAGAGAAGAAGAAGAAGAAGAAGAAGAAGAAGAAGAAGAAGAAGAAGAAGAAGAAGAAAGAAAGAAAGAAATGAAAATTAATTTCATGAATGCCATTTGCGATTAGATTTCTTTTTTTCTTTTTTTTTTCTTTTCTTTTTTCTTTTTTTTTTTTTCTCTGTCAGGTTGTCTCAGCCACTGTTGTTGAAAGGAAGGAAGAGAAGAAAGAAAGGAAAAGTAATGTCATGGACGGTTTCTTTAATAAGTTATGTCCTCCCCCCCCCCTCCACCCCCACACCCCCGTCTTTGTCATGACATAAGGTTTTTCTTTTGTTTGTTTTTTGAGTGAAAGGAACTAAACAAGAAAAATATTTTACGTGTGCTCTTTTGTTTTTCTTTATTCTTTTTTTAAAAAAACCGGATTGCTTTTGATTTCAACATAAGTGTCTGATAAAAAAAAAATCACATCTGCGCATAAGTATCCAAATATTGTAATCACATTATATGAAGTGGTACTGTCTTAAAAAAAAAATCTATGAAAATTGAAAAAAAAAAAGCCCCAGTCATTTTGTACGAAAGGCAAAAATCAATTTTTCCCTGAAACTGATACAAAATGGTCTGAATTCCTGTTTATTTATCTTTATATGTTCATGCTACTTTTTTTTCCTTTAACAAAACAATAACAAAGGCGCAAAACATACATGCCAATCTGAACTGTAACTGCTCTAAAAATACGAGGGAGAGAGAGAGAGAGAGAGAGGGGGGGGGGGGAACCACAAATGAAAACACATGTATCCGCTCCATCACGCTAAGACTGACGAATTTTTTAAAGTTCTCAAAATACACCGTATAATGCAGAATTACATCGCTGAATATTCACAGAGAGAGAGAGAGAGAGAGAGAGAGAGAGAGAGAGAGAGAGGAGAGAGAGAGAGAGAGAGAGAGAGAGAGAGTGTGTGTGTGTGTGTGAGAGAGAGAGAGAGAGAGAGTGAGAGAGAGCGCGTGCGCGTGTGTGTGTGTGTTTTGAGAGAGAGAGAGAGAGAGAGAGAGAGAGAGAGAGAGAGAGAGAGAGAGAGAGAGAGAGAGACGCTTCAGACGCTTCAGATACGTTTTTATTGACAATGGCCTACATGGCCTTTATGTCAAGGGGGTGTACATCAATATTTGCAGCGCCGAAAAACAAGTTTATAATGCAAAGAAACATGAATTGTAACGGATTACTATACTAGTAAAGAAAACAAAACCATTTCTTACCAAGGTCATCAAACTTGCGGAATACATGAAAAACTCAAACATTAGTTCTTAACGAACATTTCTTTTTCCTAACATTTGATGCTTCTGCCACATACTTAGCCAGTAGAGTTATTATCCTATTATTGTCAGAGGTCAACAAACTACATAGGTTATGATTTTCTGTCGCAATAATATTAAAAAGTTGAGACTTCTGTCTGATATCGTTATAAGCCGCACAAGAGAATAGAAAATGATCTTCATTTTCTCTCATACCATCTGTACACATTACACACAAATCGTCCACAATGCCTTCGGGATTTAAACCATCTTTTGTTTGCATTTAGTCCAAGTGTCCTACTCCTAAATCTAGCAAGCATATCCCTGTGCCATTTATTAGTAACTACAGTCAGAAATTTTTCAGGTTGTAAAATACTTTTAAACGAATGGAACCAGGAATACTTCATATCATCTTCCATCTTGGAATGCCAATTTTGTTTATAACATGCGATGAGACGGTCTTTAAATTCCAACATAAATGCTCTTTTATCGCCAACCCCTGACTAAGCCATACCACACCAAATCCGTTTACTGTCAAAACCTGTTTTATAGTAGCAACCCAGTTCTGCTTTCCTAACTCAAATTGCCGCAGTAACATTTCGTATGCTTGTCTACATAATCTGCTTGTAGGTAGTTGGGTAAGTTTTAACCAATATTTAACGCATTTCCCAAAAGATCGAATGAAAAGAGGATATCTTCCAAAATCGCCATATGCCATTGTATTTGATGAATGCAATGGAATATTTAGAAACCGTTTAATCGCAAAAGTATGTACTTTTTCCATTTGCAAATTTTCTTCAAGTCCCATATTTCTGCTGCATATGTTAACATTGGTTCTATTTGTGTATCAAATAACTTCCAAAATAAAGAGGGATCAATTGCATTTATTTTTTCATTGCTCTTAGAATTTATATTACTCCTTTCTTCCCTTTCTTAAACGTTTCAGACCATCCGGAATGTAAACTTAACCTCGCTGTAAAGATCATTCCGAGGTATTTGTATGCATTGGTTACCTCATTCCGAGGTATTTGTATGCATTGGTTACCTTTACCTCAGCATTAGAGTAATACCATTTTTCTCTCTGAGACAAGTAACCACCCATGCGAAAAATTATTATATTTGTTTTATCTAAATTAACAGTTAATTGTAATCTATCTGCCTCACACTTCAACACATCAAGCTGATTCTGTAGACCAACAGCAGTGCTTGAAACTAAAATTACATCGTCAGCAAATAGCAACATAAATAATTCAACAGCTCCAGGGATCATCTGTACACCATGTCTACCTTTTCTGGACATTTCAAGGGCTAATTCATTT
>CM031614.1:39765966-39773466 GCA_018398815.1 Conus ventricosus
ATTGTTGTGTTGGAGGGGAGAGGAGGGGTGGGGGTGGGGTGGTGGGGGGGGGGGGGGGGGGGGGTGGAAGACAGCTCTTGATCTTGATAACCAATTTTTCTTTCAAGGGAGAGAACAAATATTTTCCACTGCTCGCTTGTGCTCGACTACAAAAAAACAAAACAAAAACAGATCAGGGTTCAGTGGTTGCTTGTCTCACAACGATAACAGGACTTACCTGTACCTCTCTGTCTCTCTCACCCACCCCTCCTCCCCGAACATGGAATCGGCAACTTAAATCAACCCCACGATCTGGGATCGTTGAGGAAAAAGAAAAATCACGCAATTAGACTAATATACGAAGACAAGGACCATCGAGATTGCCGCGTAACAGAGAGACAGCGTCTAACTCCACGAATCAAAGATGAAGACTGTTTCCGACAGACAACGGTGTTTGTTCAGATCAAAATATGAAGACATGTTTTTTTTTACTCTTGAATCTCTGATCAAGGAAATGGTCTTCTGCAGATCCTGCTGTATAGCCTACAATTCTCGCCATCTATCAGCCAGTCGCAGAGCATTTCAGCAGATCAAAGACAAAAGTAGGCCTATAGCCTACTGAGAAAGAGCTGTAAAGTTCGAGAATAGGCCTACCGTGAACCTAATGAAAACCAGTCTAAGTCCGGAGCGTGCTCTAGGCCTAACCGTTTAGATCTCCCACAAACGAGGAACTGTGCGTGATGGCATGAAAAGTGAGTGGGCTAGGGCCTAGAGGATGTTCGGTCGGACAGATATCTTTCGCCTTGCTGACGTTGGCTGCTAGGCTATCTTTATGGAGGAACTTCCAACTCATCTAAGAAGGAACTGTATTAGAATCTGTAATGTCACCGAAATGATGGTTTTGGTCTTTCCGATGAAACAATAAGCCGAGGTCCCCTGCATTCAGCACATGTTTAACAAAAAAGTCTACGTGAGACTTCTCCCTGGTATAAATGTATAGGGGAAAAAATCAGCCTGCATAAGTAAACACAGGCAAGTGACGGTAGGAAAAGAAAAAAAAAAGATAAATAAAGAATGTGGGTGGCGCCGATTTAAGCTTAACAAGTCACACTCTTCACAGAAAAGAAGCCCCAGTCTGACAGAGAGAAATCCTTTGCGATGATAATACAGGGCAAGTATATAAACAAAATATACAAATCCGATCAAATCACTGCTCGAACACCGAGTCGGTAGGCTAGAAGATGCTACAAACACAATCACCACGGGATTTCGAAAGTTACATGAAAAAAGTAAGTACTTTAGGTCATTTCAAAAGGTTATCTTTCATCTCTCCTTCCAATTCTCCTTTTTTTTCTCTCTAGCCAACACAATCTGACCTCTCTCTCTCTCTCTCTCTCTCTCTCTCTCTCTCTCTCTCTTTGACGATATCCCTCTGATATGGTAATTATCATAATTAGATGTCTACCATCACCTACACGGGCAACAAACAGAATTTTTCCCCGCGAGATTTCAATGGTGAACGGAAGCAACAAACAACACACAAACAAACGAACATTAATAAGTATCCAACTCAGGAAACGAAGGAAATACAGCTTACCTACTTGTCAAGTTTTCTTCCAAGATGCTGCCAGAAGACTCAAACCCTTCTCCTTGGACCAGTCGGTGTCGGGATTCAGAGAAAGCACCCCGCTTATATACACCTCCGTGGATAATACGTGTCGGAGGTGAAAAGATGTGGCGGGATGGGCCGTTTCTTCTGATGTTTTGATCAGAAGTTTTACACCCCAGTTCTGATGTGGTGCTTATGTTGTTAGATGTCTCCTTGAGAGGGACAGTTACGTTGGGCAGGGCAGGATTTATTGGTCAATTAGGGGGAGGAGATCGATGGCGTTTTGCTTGTGGCCCGTATGGGATTGTCGTTTACTGCGCTGTGTCGTAAATATAGAACTTTCTTTCATCTGTACATACTAATGTATTTATGGAGAGAGAGAGAGAGAGAGAGAGAGAGAGAGCATCGTATGGTTCGCAGTTCTTCCTACTTTATCGCGCAAATAAAATACCACGTGTTTTGGCCACCTTTGGGAGTATCAGCACATTTAAAGATACCAACTGACGTCAGCAACATCAAATGATAATTAATCAATTATCTTGCTTACACGTTTACCCATAAACGATGCCCTTCTTCCATCTTCTCTCCCCCCCCCCCCCCTCCAACTCCTTCCTCTCCACACCCCCCCCCCCCCCCCCCCACACCCCCCCATCCCACACTGAGACGTTGCTGATGTTGCATATTTGGCATCCCATTGAAAAAAAATAAATAAAAAAAAAAACTGAAGAAAGAAAGACTCCGCTATGTCTCCTGCGAGTTCCGTTTCCATTTGGAGAGGACTTCTGTAAATTAATCGAGTTCATTACTGGGCCCCTCGCGTTCCACCTACTTGCCGAATTTGAATTTTGTTACGATCGGTTCCGTAGTTGTAGCGGCATGTTTGGCATAACAGATGAACAAGCCAGAAAAGAAGAAGGGAAAAAAAAAGAAAAAGAAAAGGTCTTTGCTGGGAAATAACCCGAACCGCTGCAAGTGCATTGACGTTCAGTCCGCATATACATGAGGACCCCTAACAAGGCAAGGGGAAACAATTGTATTACAGCTTCTCACGCATCAGTTGAATCACGGTGTGTGTGTGTGTGTGTGTGTGTGTGTGTGTGTGTGTGTGTGTGTGTGTGTGTCTGTGTCTGTGTCTGTGTGTATGTGTGTGTCTCTGTGTGTGTCTGTGTGTGTGAGAGAGTTCTTGAATTTAGAGTCTATTCAAACTTGGTGATATTAGACTTGAAGAAAAAAAAATTGAGAGAGGAGAAGGGGAGCGTTTATAAAAATCTATTTATTTGACGCTGGAAAGTACTTTTACTATTTGCACAATTTCTGGTTTGTGGGTTATTGTTTTGATAGAATCATGTACAGTCACATGTACATTCACATGTGCGCGCGCGTCGCGCGCGCGTGTGTGTGTGTGTGTGTGTACAAGTGCGTGTATGCGTGCGTGTTTGTCTGTTGTTCTTGTTGCTGCTGCTGCTGCTGTTGGCACGTATGGCCAATGACGTGCGTGCGTCACGTGCATGCTGCGAACAGACCCTGTGCTTAAGAGACTCTGGAAGTAACATCACCACATAAAGTATTCGAATGTTGAGCGGAGGGGGTAGAGGAGGTAACAACAAGGAAAACACAAAACACACAACCTAAAAAGGCATTCACACGAGACTCTCACTGGCACCTTTCGCTCATGTTTAAAAAACAAAACAAAACAAAACAAAACAAACAAACAAACAACAACAACAACAATAACAACAAGATTGCAACCACTTGTTACCGCAACCTTTTCCTTTCTTTTTTATCACTTTTATTTTTCAGAGAGAGAGAGAGAGAGAGAGAGAGAGAGAGAGAGAGAGAGAGAGAGAGAGAGAGAGAGAGGAGTCGGGATCTGTTTATTGATCAAGCCTTTTCTGCCCATTTCAAAATCGTTAGGATCAGGGAAGGGCAAAAGCAAAGAGTGACGATAGGATGTAGACCGTAGCTCGCAAATACTCCCAAAACAACACACAGGAAGTGATTGACATCAGAAATACGTATGGTATAGCATACTCATATACTCGTGTTCGTGAGCCACATGAACATGAATCATTCGAAGCTCAGTTGAATGTGTGTGTGTGTGTGTGTGTGTGTGTGTGTGTGAAGAACAAGAACAAGAACAAGAACAAGAACATATTTTATTGCCATATGAAAACCAGAGGTTTTGTGGGGCACAGATGATCAAGTTCAGACATTCAACTAAACTAATCCTAGCGTTGTCGCATCTTGCAACATAACATCATTAGTAGCAGAAAGAAAAGCACAGTGTGTATCAGAGTCTGATTAAATTTTCTGTCTCCGAAGAGAAAAAACACAACAGGATATACTGGGCAAGTACAGGTTGGAAGCAGTCCAATAACATAAGCTCCGAGGGTTTTGTCATGTTAGTCTGTGGTGGAAAATCAGTTTTTATGATCCTCGTCATCAGGTCATAACGTTGTTGGTCAAATAATTTGCAGTCATCGAGAAAATGTAGTTCGTCCTCAACGACGTGGCATGTCGTGCATAATCTGTTTTCTCTGTCAGTGTTGGTATAACGGCCTCTCTCAATTTGGAGGTCATGGGCACTTATTCGTAATCTAGTTAGTGCTCGTCTGCAATCTGTGTTAGTGTGTTGCTCCAAATAAGCCGCCTGTTTGTATTCGGTAGTAACTGTGGCATAAAATTTGAGCTTGGATGTGCTTTCATTCTTTTGTTTCTTCCAAAACTCAATATAAAACGTTTCCAGCTTCGCATTGATCAGAAACTTCAGGCGAGTCACACTAAATGTACCTGATTTTCCCAGACATGCTGTAATCCTATCGTTGACAAGGTTTGTCGTATAAACTTCGTCCATTTGCTTTCTTCGGTCCCTTGAGAGATCATTGACTGATAAATCTGTTGTTGGTAAGAGTCTTGGTCTGACTCTAATATGTGTATCCAGAATGCGATAGTCTGGGTTATCACTTTAAAAGTAATCGGGAATCTCCCCAGTTCGCCCAAAACCGGTAATGTCATTGCTTTTCTATGAACTCTTAATAATTGCCTGCAGAATTTAATGTGTGCAGTTTCATGTGGGAATTTGTTTGCAAGACAGGTTTTGAACAAATGCTGCATTTTCTTTTCTTGACATATTTCATCTTTGTATTGGTAAGAGGATGGGAACCACACCTCTGACCCGTATGTGAAGATGGGAGAGACTAACGAGTCAAATAGGGTTGTAACTGTTCTCATATTTACATTTTGACCATAAAACGTTCTCTTCAAGGTATGTGCGGCTTTATTCCCCTGTCTTGCTAAGTGTTCTTGGGCTTCTGTAAAATGTCCGTTTTTATGGAAAATGACTCCAAGATATTTATATTGATCTACTGTTTCAATTATGTTTTCACCGCAATTGAAGAACAGTGGTACCTTTGGATCTGATTTGGTGAATACAACGACCTTTGTTTTCTCTGTGTTGATTTTCATTCCCCAGTCTAAACAGTAGTTGTGTAACTGGTTTAATTTACGCTGAAGTCCCTGTTTTGAAGTCGAGAGGATAGCTAAATCATCTGCATACAAAAGACACGGAATTTCGACTTGTTTTAGATCGGAAATTCTTGGGGAATCATGGTCTCTGAGATATCCGACAATGTCATTTATGAATATGTTAAATAAGGTTGGGCTGAGGGTATTACCTTGGAGGACACCTTTTTGTATTAATGTGTGTGTGTGTGTGTGTGTGTGTGTGTGTGTGTGTGTGTGCGTGCGTGCGTGCGTGCGTGCGTGCGTGCGTGCGTGCGTGCATGCGTGCGTGCGTACGTGCGTGCGTGCGTGTGTGTGTGTGTGTGTGTGTGTGTGTGTGTGTGTGTGTGTTGTGTGTGTGTTGCGCGCGCGCGCGCGCGTGTGTGTATGAGAGAGAGAGAGAGAGAGAGAGAGAGAGAGAGAGAGAGAGAGAGAGAGAGAGAGAGAGAGAGAGAGAGAGAATTATTTGCAAACAGGAGACTTGTTTCTATCAGCTAAAGCTCTTTTAAAAGAAAAAATAAGAAATGAGCGCGCTTTGACATCTCTGAACAGTGGTGACGACTTAAACAGACACAGACGGACAAAAGATTTCGTCGGAATGCTCTGGTCTCTAAAATTTTTGTATTAGTTCAGATTCCTGTGCATTAGGGTAGAATTAACTCCAGGTATTTTCGCAATTTTTTTCCCCTTGAATATTTTAAGCCGTGAGGTTTCAATGCATACACACACAACCTGATTCACATGAGAATAATTATATCGTGTAAGTTGAAACGGAATTCTGCACTGAGAATACAACATGAGATTACATTGTTCCTCAAGTCTTGTAAATGGAAGTGAAATAGTGTGCAACTGAAAGCGCAGAAAAATTCAGCTCTTATTCTCCGCAACCTGGTTACCACATTGTCAGGACTGGTTCTGTGCCATTCAACGTTAAAGCGTAACACTTATTGTACTCCCAGTTCTTATAGAACAGGGAGTACTTTACAAAGGGAACGAAGAAATACTCTGTGTGTGTGTGTGTGTGTGTGTGTGTGTGTGTGTGTGTGTGTGTGTGTGTGTGTGTGTGTGTCCGTCCGAGGTCAAAATGTGTTCCACTGGCTTCAGACAAAACTACCGGGTCGATCTTTCTGAAAATTTGTAGGTATGTTCATTATGGGTCAAGGATGATGCCCGATGTTTTATTTACCGTTATATCCGTTACTAACGGCTATAACGGCCATAACGGATTTCTTCTTTATGGAAAATCTCAGAACGTACTTGGCCGATCTTTCTGAAAATTTGTGGGTATGTTCATTATGGGTCACAGATGATGGCCGATGTTTACCAGAATAGCCGTTACTAACGGCTATAACGGCCCAAAACGGTTTTTCCTCTTTATGGAATATCTCACGCGTATTCAAGATAAACTGGGAGTACGTTTATATGGTTTGCATCTTGTTTTTATACCTGCAACGAGGGCTAAGCAATATTTTAAATGCCTGAAGTGAATATGACTTTTGTTTTGTTTTGGTTTTTGCTGTTAATCTTTAAATACTCTTTCTAAGGGGTTGGAACTACAAAGAAAACTTTCCTGTTTTGCAGCGCATTATTATGAATACTTATATAGCGCCTATCCTCAGCTAGAGACCAAGCCCTAAGCGCTTTACAATTCACACTCGTTTACACAACGTGCTGCCTACCTGGGTAGTGCCGACTGAAGAGCTGCCAGCTGACGCTTCATTCAGTCGTTTCCCGTGTCATCCAGTCGATATCGCTCACCCGATTTCCTTACTTCCTTCATTCTTTCCATTTCTCACGCAGGGTGCATGCTGTGTGTACCGTGTCATCCATACCTTGAATGTGCTTGGTGTTTTCATGACAGTGTTCAAAAATTGATTAACAGCTAACACATGAACCCACTCCGTTGCAAAAAGGTCAGCGATCAGTCCCCAAACTGTTGAATCTTGGGTTAACAGGGGTTGAACTTTGCTATCTGAAAAAACACACCCAAACTTTGGTTGTTGTTTTTTTTCCTGTAGAAATTCAAACCATGCCACTAGCACACCATATTTAGGCTTCCAGAGACACTAATTATCACCCAGTGCATACGAAAATAGCAAACAGTGTCACACAAAAAAATCCACAAGTATTGACAGTTTTGAGCTTGTCATAGTCATTTTTAATGCGATGGATACCCCGTTGCAAAATGATTTTTTTCTTTTTACTTTTCAAGGCTTACTGCTAATTCCAATTCTTTTCTTTTAATACTCAACACATTCAACTGATACTTGGGACCAAAAACTGCATCAGAAAGGTGAATCATATCATCTTCCAAAACATGAGAAACTGAATGATATCAGGAGAAAGTATGACGCCATGTTTACTCTCCTGCACGTTTTCATCAGGAGAAAGTATGATGCCATGTTTACTAT
>CM031614.1:39775966-39778466 GCA_018398815.1 Conus ventricosus
CAAAGATGTGTGGGACTGTACGGATTCTTCCTTTGTTGCTAGCCTGCATCAGGATCCAGGTACAAATAGCACTAGGCATTATTGCACTGTTAGTAGCCTGCGTCAGGATCCAGGTACAAACAGCACTAGGCATTATTGCACTGTTAGTAGCCAGCAACAGGATCCAGGTACAAACAGTACTAGGCATTATTGCGCTGTTAGTAGCCTGTGTTAGGATCAAGGTACAAACAGCACTAGGCATTATTGCACTGTTAGTAGCCAGCGTCAGGATCCAGGTACAAACAGTACTAGGCATTATTGCACTGTTAGTAGCCTGCGTCAGGATCCAGGTACAAACAGCACTAGGCATTATTGCACTGTTAGTAGCCTGCATCAGGATCCAGGTACAAAAGCACTAGGCATTATTGCACTGTTAGTAGCCTGCATCAGGATTCAGGTACAAACAGTACTAGGCATTATTGCACTGTTAGTAGCCTGTAACAGGATCTAGGTACAAATAGCACTAGGCATTATGGCACTGTTAGTAGCTTGCGTTAGGGTCCAGGTACAAACAGCACTAGGCATTATTGCACTGTTGCTAGCCTGCATCAGGATCCAGGTACAAGCAGCACTAGCATTATTGCCCTGTCAGTAGCTTGCATTAGGATCCAGGTACAAAAGCACTAGGCATTATTGCACTGTTTGAAGTGTGAGTCAGGATCCAGATACAAACAGCACTAAGCATTATTGTACTGTTAATAGTCTGCATCAGGATCAAGGTACAAATAGCACAAGGCACTATTGCACTGTTAGTAGCTTGCGCTATGATCCAGGTACAAACAGCGTTAGGCACTATTGTATTGTTGCTAGCCTGCATAAGGATCCAGTCTGACAAAAAGATTCAGGTACAAACAGCACGAGAGATTGTTGCATTCAAGTTCACTATTAAAATTCACCAAAAGGATGGATGCATTACATTATGTTTGTCTTCTCTTTCCCTCCCCCCATCCTCACCCCCCCACCCTCCCTCCACCCCGCACCCCTCACCTCCCGTCCTCCCCCGCCTCTTCTCTCCTGCCTTTATTCAGCCCACCCAGACATTCACCCCGACCCCAAACCCAACCCAAACCCAAACCCCAGACCCCAACCCCAACCCCAACCCCAACCCAAACCCAAACCCAAACCCAAACCCAAACCCGAACGCCTCTCAGACTGCAACCGTCTTCAAACGGGTCTACATCTCAGACTCCGATCTCCAAGACTGCTTGGACAATGACAACTACCAACGGTACCACGTGACCTCAGGCACCGTCAACTTCCGGACCAGGAGCTCCACGGAGTACGATCAGCCACGACTGTGCACCCTCAAACTGGAGGTGAGGCCGGGGCTGTGGATCGGGGTGGACAACCTCAGGCTGGCAGGATCCCAGTACTGCGACAGCGAGATCATCTTCAGTGGCGACCATCGAGCGCTGACCCGGCCCGTGGTCCTGGCCTGTCAGAACGAGACCCGGCCCCAGAGGATCCTCGCGGCCAGTCACGTGATGATGGTGAAGCTTGTCTTGAGGTACGTATGAGAAGATGGTCGTGTCAAAATTTTTATTTAAAAAAAAAAAAAAAAAAAAAAGAAAAAAAAGAAAAAGGAAAGAAGGAAAAAAAAGGAAAAAAAAAAGAGAGAAAAAAAAAAGAGAGAAAAGAACAGAAAAAAGCAGATGATCGGCGCTTTCTCTTGGTATTATCCTTCAGGACGATAGCTTATTATACGGAAATCATATCAGCTTATTTTTTGTTTTTGTTTTTGCTGCTATCCCTCTATCAACGATTATTGCTGTTATACCCAGGGGATCATAATCGGCTTCCATGTTTTTTCCCCGATGTAAACAGTTAATATCCTTTAGGAAAGCGGCGTGTAGTGTCATCAGTATTTTCTGCGGAATGATGTTTGTTTTTGTTTTGTTTGTTTGATTGATTGATTGTGTGTTGTTAGATAAACAGGGATTATAATGTATTTGATATCATCATCATCATCCATAGAGTATCCACAAACATCCAGTTGATTATTCTGACACTTTAGGGGGCAGACGAAAAAAAAAAAGAAAAAAAAAAAAAAAAGAGAGAGAGAGAGAGAGAGAGAGAGAGAGAGAGGAGAGAGAGAGAGAGAGAGAGAGTTATAGCAGGAGGCTGCAAGCTCTTGACCTGAGTAGGTCAGGAGTCTCTGATGTCACAGCAGTCTCTGTCAAGTTGATGTTCCACTCCTGGATGGTACGTGGTAGGAACGAATTCAGTCTGTAATCGCGGACACACTGGAGGCAGTTGAGCTGGTGGGAGTGTGATCGTCTGTCACGTGAGGTTGCAGCCCTAAGTTTTGGTTTTCCATTAGACAGAAGCTGAGCCTGTTCAAAGCCGCGTGTGCCAAGCCATTCCTGATCATATAAAGCATAGCGAGCCGTGCGATCGTTCTCCGGCTCTGTAAAGGTGTCCAGCTTAGTTCGCTGATTATTTGTTGGACACTTGCATATTT
>CM031614.1:39795966-39803466 GCA_018398815.1 Conus ventricosus
TCTGACCAAGCGCTCGACTCCTTCAAAGCCTTCGTGGCCGAGGGTCTGTTGAAGAGAGAGGTAGTGGAGAGCTTCCTGAATCACCGTGACAAGGTTTGATGCTGACTTTCCACGACTGTCCTGATTTCTAGCCGTGAGGTAGAAAACAGTACCGTGGTTTGTTTTGTTTCTGTTGTGTGATACTTTCGATTTAAACAAGGCTATTCCGAATGATTGAATCTGTGACCTTTGCGCTAGATGAGAGCGTCGGCTAAGTGGGAAGAGTTGGGGCTTTACTTGAAGGTGATGATTTGGTGCAAAGAGCACAAAGAGAATGTGTTGGTTCGTATCAGCTGATGGCCTCCCTTACGCTAAAAAGAAAAGAAAAGAAGAAAGGAACATTGTGAAGATCGTTGAAGAAAAGCAAACGTTCAAATCTGGCAGTACGTGATTAGAGTTTCCCCTTAATTGCTTTTCGTGTCTTTATTTGTAATAAAGGTACAATATCCACAAGGTATCTGCTTGTACACAGAATGCTAATATGTCTAACGTATGTTGTGGTGTCAGCCATGATGAAACAGCTCTGCTGCATTGAATAGGTAACTGTTGTTCATGATAAATTATCTACTGTTGTTCATGATAAATTATCTACTGTTGTTCATGATTAATTGTCTACTGTTTTTCATGATTTAATTGTCTACTGTTTCGCATTACACAACCCGAAGTTAGATTCGGAACAAACCAATTTTTCTTATTTGACTTGGTGCTGCTCTTACTCGTTATAGCCGAGTTCTGACTTATGACTTAAACTCTCTGTTCCATTCCCATTTTTTTTCTTTTTCAAAATTATGACTGACTTCCTTCTTTTTGCGATGATTGTCTAGGACTCCCAGATACAACTACTGCCTTGTATGAAAAATGCGAAAAGCTTTGTGTTTACATTGGTGACGTACACAATCGATTCAACAACCATCATGGAGTTATGACTGTGAAAGGCAGTTAAGTGCAATGAAGAATATCTTTTGAGAAATGAAACTTTAAGTAATTTCGACAGTTTTCAAGTAGCCAATGAAATTCAAAAGAGAAAGAACATGAGTTAAACGTCAGTAATTGCATGTACAATGTGTTGCCCACAGCTTAAAAAAAGGTAGAAGGCGGGTAAAATATTGGAGGTTTATCCAAGGATATGCACAATACGTAAATGAAGAAGGAGGAAGTGCTAGTTTCAGTCGCAGACTTATAGAAGAATACCAAAGATCTGTATGGAGTAAATTTTCTTATCAATGAACACTCTTCTCTTCACATTCAAGGTATATGTTAAAAGTTGTGTAGTGTTGTTGACTGTAGTTACCGTATTATAGGCACAGTTGGTACTATCGGAACAACTCAGTCCCTTATTCCAGTTTCTCACACACAGCTTTAAATTTCTTTCTCTCTCTCTCTCTCTCTCTCTCTCTCGAAGTGTAAATTCCTGATCGTTACACTTTGACAGTGAGCATGCTTTTAAAGTTACTTTCAGAGCGAGGCAGGTGACCGCAGACGGAAAATGAGACAAAATTCAAAACGAAATTTAAGTAACTCCGCCGGCTGATATGGATAAAACAAATTACAAGATAAAATACGACGCGTTTCGACCTCTTAGGTCTTCGTCGGGCAAGGTGAACACCATTCATCGGCGGAGTTAGGTAAAATTCTTTTTCAAAAATGATTTTAACGATTTACCAACCATTTCCAGTGCTGGCTGACCGAGTGTTACCATATTATACCACTACCATGGACCTAGAAGGGCAAGAACTCTTTCCCGCCGAAAACTATTATCTACCTTTCGTGTCAAATTGCTGTTGAGTCTGATGAAAAGGACGAACTGTGCACCGTTACCTACAAACCCAGCGGTGCCTAATTGGGGTTGGTTCTGAATTAGAGCTGAAAGACCGCAAGCGGATAGCAAGTAGGTCGTGAAGCCTACGCAGGCAATTAAACGGCACATCTTGAGCTAGTCATTGAAGCTCCAAAACAAAAACTCAGATGTAAGTTCGGAATACAAACAAATAAACAAACAAACAAAAACAAAACAAAAAATACCACCAAAAAACAACAACAAAAAAAACCCACAAAAAAACTTATTTTGTTGCTGAAGAAAGCTGCCAGTCGGAATATCTGTGCTGATGATACTAAGTGTGCCATCAGTGCTGTAACATACATCTTTAGACCACGTTATGTCTTTCCTCTGAGTTCTGTCCAAATCAGTTCTGTAGTTTTTTTTGTGTCATCCGTTGCGGCGGATTCTGGATCCGTTCTTTGTTCCGAATAATGAAACAGGAATCGGCATCGAATGTAATGGGTTTGTCCTTGCCTCATATTCATCTTTCCTCTACTTTTCTGTTCAAACCCGTTCAATACTTTTTGCGTAAATATTGTTATACAGACAGAGAGACAAACCCACCAATAAGCCAACTAATCAACTGACCATCCATCTCTCTCTCTCTCTCTCTCTCTCTCTCTCTCTCTCCACGCCATAGGAAGTAGCCATATTGTTATGGACTCGCGTTGGTGACCTACTTGTCCTCGGCGCATGCGCTAAAATTTAAGTTCAGTTTGCTCTCTCGATTCGAGAAGAAAACGTTTCCGTTGGCTAGGCTGGCATGTGTTCGGAGTTCACAATACTGTTAAAACAAGTGGAATTTAAAACCAAATGAATCGGCCAAAATGTTCAAAGTTCATAACACTGTTAAAAAAAAGGGGGTGGGGCGGTGTGTGTGTGTTGTGTGTGTGTGTGAAATTAAAGACCAAGAGATTGCGGTAGTCGATCACGCGAGCTCTTTCAAACGGTTCCAATCGCTGTAGCTCCGCCATCGAGTGACCGCGAACAGCGTTTTGCTGAATATAAGAATTTTTCTGGAATGAGGATTTTTATTTCATCCTTCAAGGAAAGATCACCTAATTGGAAACACGATCGTCGCAACACAACAATTTGTGCAAACACGATAGAGGATCGTCGAATTCAGTGAAGACACTAAGCATCGTTGTCAGTCAGTAATCTACCTACGTTTGTAGCCGCACGAAGTAATAGTTCAGTCGGTCAAGATTTGGTCTCAGTACAGTCTCAGGACAGGACCTGAGGAATTGTGAGAAGATTCTCTGGTGGGGGTCTGTAGCCAACACTCTGGGAAGAAGTTTGGCGGCAACGCACTCTCCACATACCTCCCCTCCCCCACCTCCTCCCCCGACCTCCTCCCTCGCATAGAAGTTGAAGCATCTTTAGGTATGAAATCTACTTTAAATCCCCAACCTAAAAGAGAAATTCCAAAGACCCAACGCTCCACATAAACATGCAAAGAGAATAGGACGGTAAAGGGGGGGGGGGGGGGGGGGGGGGGGTCCAGAACATAAAAAAGCCCGTGATCCCCCTCCACAATTCCTCCCTCTCTCATATTTGAGCCACAAGCAGTTACATACGTAATACATACTGACGTTTAAAACACACACACACAAAAAACCCAGTTCAGTATTGTCACTGAAAACTCTAAAAGGATGGTAGTAGTGACGACACCAGTGCAGAGCAGCCCACTTGAAGTCACCGCATCAACGGGAATGATGACGTCAGCAGCGGATGGCGTCACTCGGGATAGATTGCAGCGTTGGCAACACCACACATGTTGACGCCTCTTTCCATTAAAATGTAGCCTTGCATCCCCCAAGCGGCCCCTAAAAAAAAGATGACACGGAAGAAGAACGGGTAAAGCATGTGATAAAAGAAGATGAGATTTGAAAAATCTCCAATCAACAACAATAACAACAATAACAAGAAGAAGAAGAAAAAGAAGACCAAGAACAACAACAACAACAACAGCAACAACAAAAAGCAGCTTAATACATTATCTCCTTGGCAGAGACAACAAAGCAGAGGCAACATCATCGGTGAGGCCGCTGTTCACCGTTGTACGCACTTTGAAGCACACACACACACACACACACACACACACACACACACACACACACACACACACACACACACGCACGCACGCACGCACGCACGCACGCACACACACACACACACACACACGCACACACACACGGTGGCTCGCTAGCAGGCAAAAGCTACGCGCTCAGGCAGCAGGCCGCCCTCGCGCAAAATGAAGCTGGCATAGGCGCTTCTCGTGAAGGGCTGCCTAGCCAACTGAACATTTCTCCCGCCGGGAAGTGGTTAGGTATTTGCGGGGATGAACGGCACCCCGAAAACAGCGAACAGTGGGGAAAGTGAAAATAGGTACCGTGATCCTTACCCCGTTATATCTTTGGTCGAGATAATAATAATAATAATAATAATAATAATAATAATGATAATAATAATAATAATAATAATAATAATAGTAATAATAATAATAATAATAATATGATAATGTTAATAATGATAATAATAGTAATGATAACAATAATTATAATAAAAACAACAAATAATAACAACAACAACAACAACAACAACAACAATGATGATGATGATGATGATGATGATGATGATGATGATGATGATGATAATAACAACAACAACAATAGCAACAACAACAACAATAATGATAATAATAACAATAATGTTAACAATAATTATAAAAAAATTATTATTTTCATCAGCATCATCTTCATCATCAGCATCTTCATGATAATAGCAACGAACAAAGCAACAGAAACAAAGAGAAATGGGGTGTCTGCTCGCTTCTGTGATTCACCACCCAATCTGCAGTCAGACGTGGCGAGTCGTTTTGCTGCGACAGTAAATCGTAAAGGTGCGCTTCCATCTTTACTGTGTGTACGAGAAAATGATAATTATCACGGATGTGGTGGTTTTCTTGCTTTCAGGCTTGAAAAGGTGGCTAAGCGGTAATCGAGATAAAACGGAAATGATCACTCATGAAAACAGAAACACACCCTTATGATTCAGGAAAACAGGTGACGATGACCCATGTGCCCGTGCTCTGGTATTACTAAAGGGGCTGTAGGCTTTAAGAGACAAACTTGGCAAAGGCACTGAATGCTACAAACCAGACGCCATTGCCATAATTAACCATTTTCGTTGCTGGGAGCATTCGGCTTGGTCATGTCTTGAGATGACCCTCATCAAGACCTGCAAAGCAGGCCATTAAATGGACCCCAGCAGGCCAGAGAAAAAGAGGATGACCCAGGATGAGTTGGCGACAGACAGTGGAGAGAGGCCTCAGACTCGTTGACAGAGGATGGAGTGACATCAGCAGACTGACTGGCTGAGGACCGTGCACAGTGGAGCTCCTTGACTGCCTCATGCGTCGCAAGACGCGGAAGCATCTAAGCTAAGTAAGCTAAGCTAAGCAGCATTCGGCGATCATACAGTGTTTTGTTTTTGTTTTTGAGTTGTTTTGTTTTGTCTTGTGTCTTCTTATCTAATATCTCAAACACATAAAACCTAACGACCTTAACTGTTTTCATGTGCAAAAAAAAAAAGAGAAGAAGATTGTATTCACTTCATGATTACAGCTTCCTTCCTACATACACACTTTGCAGGATAATGGCATACTTCAAGCGAGTATAATTTTGTCCTTGGCACGCTTCTGATCTGCTGGTCTTCTTCTTCAGGGCTGAGAGGAAAACTTTGAGTTCTTAAAAGAGATTAACAACATTTTTTCATCGGATCTGAGATTTTACAGTGGAAAGATTTTTAACAAACTTTCGGATGGGTTTTTAAAAAATGTATTTTAAAGAATTGTGTGAATGAATGACTTGTGAGTTGATTTTAATGTTGTGACAGCCCTGATGTGGCCCTTTGTGGTCGGCTGGGCTATAAGCAACATTATCTTATCTTATCTTACACGTGGAAGATAAACAGAAAATCAATATGATTCTCCCGGGAACCTAAAGGTGATAATTACTGATTCCGTCACATAATAACTGTTTTCACGTCATAGCTGTCATTTTCGTCCCGTTACATAATTTATGATAGCTTGATAACTATAGTTCCTCGTGAAAACAGTATTTATGGCCTTTCGAAACCAGATAGTTGCCATAGATGAGGTGGAATACAATATATCTTAGCAAATTACGAACAAGTAGGATAACTCTTGCTCCCATGCTGAAATGAATACACGTCCATAACACCAAATCATACTGCTTACAACACCCAATCGCCCAGCAGAGAGGACAACACAGAGCACATTTAACAAAGAAGGTGACATATCCTTGGCGATTCGGTGTCGGAAGCCGCATTGGTTTGGAGTTAAGGGCGCGTAGTTTTTTTCGTCATAGGAGCAAGGGTTACTCTACTTGTTCGTTATTTCATCATAGGAGCAAGAGTTACCCTACTTGTTCATCATGGGAGGAAGAGTTATCCTACTTGTTCATCATGGGAGCAAGAGTTACCCTACTTGTTCATCATGGGAGCAAGAGTTACCCTACTTGTTTATCATGGGAGGAAGAGTTATCCTACTTGTTCATCATGGGAGCAAGAGTTACCCTACTTGTTCATCATGGGAGCAAGAGTTACCCTACTTGTTCATCATGGGAGGAAGAGTTACCCTACTTGTTCGTTATTTCATCGCAGGAGCAAGCGTTACCCTGCTTGTTCATCATGGGAGGAAGAGTTACCCTACTTGTTCATCATGGGAGCAAGAGTTACCCTACTTGTTCATCATGGGAGGAAGAGTTACCCTACTTGTTCGCTATTTCATCATGTAAGCAAGAGTTACCCTACTTGTTCATCATGAGAGCAAGAGTTACCCTACTTGTTCGTTATTTCATCATGTAAGCAAGAGTTACCCCACTTGTTCGTTATTTCATCATGGGAGCAAGAGTTATCCTACTTGTTCGTTATTTCTTCATGGGAGCAAGAGTTACCCCACTTGTTCGTTATTTCATCATGGGAGCAAGAGTTACCCCACTTGTTCGTTATTTCATCATGGGAGCAAGAGTTACCCTACTTGTTCGTTATTTCTTCATAGGAGCAAGAGTTACCCCACTTGTTCGCTATTTCATCATGGGAGCGAGAGTTACCCTACTTGTTCGTTATTTCATCATGGGAGCAAGAGTTACCCCACTTGTTCGCTATTTCATCATGGGAGCAAGGGTTACCCTACTTGTTCGTTATTTCATCATGGGAGCGAGAGTTACCCTACTTGTTCGCTATTTACTGTTTACTGTTCCCTGCTTCGTTTTAGATTTCATTTCGTACCCAGAGCAGTTTGCATGGCTTACCCCAGGAGTTTTTGAGGATCCAGTAAGGCCGGGTCTTCTCTGTACCGTAACCCACCAGCTGCAGCGAATGGTCCAAATGGTCCCCATGGCATTGTTGGTCGCTGTACACACCCGCCTTGTACAGCTGAAAGCTGGGATGTCCCGCGTCCACACGTACCACCAGGGGGCGCTTCAAAACGGCGATGACCATGGCGTCCTCGTTCCCTTTGGGAATCTGCCCAGTCTTATTGGCGTCCTGAATGAATGGTCGGGGAGACGGTTTTGAGTTTGTTGCTAGCTGTTGTTGTTCTCGTTGTCATCGTCGTC
>CM031614.1:39818466-39823466 GCA_018398815.1 Conus ventricosus
ATGCGTGAGTGAGAGAGGGAGGAGAACGAACAGGGGAGAACGAACAGGGAGAGAGAGATGAGGAGGTTCTGGGTGTAGTCTCTGCACGAGAGAAAGGCAGAGAGATGAAGAGAGGAGGAGGAAGACAGAACAGGGGAGAGAGATGAGGAGGTTCTGGGGGTAGTCTCTGCACGAGAGAAAAAGGCAGAGAGATGAAGAGAGGAGGAGGAAAAGAGGACGAACAGAGAGACAGAGGGAGAGAGAGGTTCTGGGTGTAAGCTCTGCAGGAGAGAGGGCAGAGGGGAGAGATGAGGAGAGAGGAGAGAACCAAGTTTGTAGCATTTAGCACCATAGATAGTCTGCAGAGGAGGGACTAAAGAGAGATGTGGAGAGAGAGAGTTGCTAACTAATGAAGAGAAAAAGAAAGAAAAGAAAAGGAAAAGAAAAGCAACCATGTCCATTTGATAGAGTAGACTAGGAGAGAGAGAGAGAGTGCAATGCGTTAATGCAGGAAGAAGAAAGGAGAACAGATCGATGTTGATAGTCACTGTTCCATCTGAACCGGGGGTTCGACCTCATACTTGGCCAGCGCCACTTTCATCGGCAGTCCAACCTGACCAACGCCAGCGGTCTAACCTGACCAGTGCCAGCAGTCCAGCCTGACCGGTGCCGCACGTCTAACCTGACAGTGCCAGCAGTTGTGTCGTGTTGTGAAAGTGACAGTGAAAAGAAAAAAAAGGAAAAGAAAAAGACAGTGATTCGTGAATAGTTAAGATCACCTGGCCAGGTAAAGTAGAAATCTATTTATACCCGGGTTAGTTAATGATGTTTTAGATAAATGATTTTGTGAAGTTCAGGAAAGAGAGAATGTTTTATTTTGTTTGATTCCACATGCATTGATGTTTCGTTCTATGATCATGTGTAGTAAAGTTATAGACTTTACTAGTGGTTTGATGTGACGAATGCATGATATATGAATGAGATTGTAAGCAAGCTGTGAGTGTGTTTGGGCTGTGCACTAGTCCTTCCTCATCGACATCACCCGAGGTTGACAATTTTTGGCGAGCCTGCCAGGATATTCTGGCCCATTTATTATAATTGTTCAACTTCTCAGAGAGGAAGCTGGGTGGGATTCAAGTATTGTAATCCTAAGACAAGGGGTTGTCTTACTGTATGTTCCCAAGATAGTTAAATACTAGGCTTGGCATTGCTTCCAAGATAGTTAATACTAGGCTTGGCATTTCAGCCCAGAGTACTCATTTCGCACAGATTGCCTATAATTCGCTCTCATAGTTGGGTCAGGCGCTAGGCGTCTTATAAAAACTAATTACGTTGTCCAAGCTAATATTATCATTCATAGGATTGTGCTATTACGTCACTCGTGTCGGAAACCACCAGTTTGGCTGTCGTAGTAATAAAATCTTGTTAAAAAAAAAGAGATATAATGGCGGAAGAAAAGAACACCCCTATTGAACAACAATTAGAGTTGAGTGGTACGAAGAAGGAGTTCGCTGAATTGAAAGAGCTGGTTATGAAGGAACAGATTTTGTCAGGTTGCGGCCCTGAGTTAACCATACATTTGAAAGAGAGACAGCCAGAGACAGCAGGGGAGTTGTTGAAGTTCGCAGAGGTGTATAGAGAGGACGTTTGGGCACTAAGGTGCAGGAGAAACAGGTGCCAGGCACAGGTGAGAAGAGTGCAAGGAGACTAGGGGAGTTTTCTGCACAGTCTGCAAACCCAGTGGTGGGGCAGAAAGGAGGACAAAGGGACAATAGGTGTTTCATTTGTCCAAGAAGGGACATGTGGCGAGAGATTGTCGCATGAGGTTCCAGAAGGCAGCAGCCTTGCAGGAGGTGGATAGGGTCGTCAAGGGAAACGACCTGCAGTGGAACCAACAGGGATCCAATCTGAGGAGGGTAGAGTGCGGCCTATGGCTAGCACTGGACAGCAGTCAGTGTCAGGGATGGAGGGCACTAGGCTGAGTGGTTCGTTACCAGTGGAAGAAGGGTGGATTGGCCAGCAGAGGGTGAAAGTGTTACGAGACACTGGTTGTTCATGCGGTGTGGTGAGAACAACGCTGGTCGAGAAAGGGGATTTGACAGGGCAAATCCAGACCTGTACTCTAATCGATGGCACTGTGAGGGAGTTTCCAGTTGCTAAGATAGAAGTACGTACCCCTTACTTCTCAGGCGAGTTGTCTGCGTTGGTGATGGAGAAACCCCTTCATGATTTGATCATTGGAAATATTCCAGGGGCAAGGGATCCAGGGGATCCTGAGTTGTTGACTGCTACAGGGGCAGCAGTTCAAACACGGAGCAAGAAGGAGGAAAAGGTGATAAACCGTTAGTCGTTCCAGCAAGGAAGTCAGGCATAGATGTGTCGCCTGAAGAGTTTAGGGCAGTGCAGGAACAAGACCCTTCGCTCGTGAAGTCTTGGGGGTTGGCAAGAGGTGGAGAGAAACAGGTGGTTAGAGGAGGTGAGACTCAGCACATAGGCGCAGCAGCAATCATTGATGAGGTGAAGGAGACCCAGCAGAAGAAGGGGAGATTTTTGTTGCCTAAGTTTCCAGAAGAGTCAAACAGGGAGGTGTCACTGTATGAAGGGCTAGACAGTAGGAGTTCCTAGGTTTTGTTGTCGGAGGCGACACAAAGCAGCCAGAAAAGGGAAAGGTGGAGAAGATGATGAATTCAGAGGAAGTCAGTCATATCGGGGTGCTTTGTTGATAATATGTGTTGATTACAGTTATGTTGATTGGATATGGGTTCATTCCCAGTTGGCTATGGTTCATATTTTTGGGTGAGACTTGTTCATATTTTCTTTGTGAGACTTGCTCATGTGAATGTAGTTATGCTTGGAGCATACAGTCGCTTGTGTAGTGATGCATTATTTGCAATAAGTGAGGATGGAGATTCCTCAGTGAGTGTCATGGATCGTGATCATACTATATTGTGCTTTTCATAGGAATTGTGAAGAGAAGATGTGGCAAATCCGCAGGTAGGGGGAATTGCATAAGTGCGCACAGAGGTTGTTATAAAATGAGTTGAAATAACGCAAGAGCGCACGTCAATGATAACTCATTGGAGTGGTATTCACTAATGATATATTTTATAATTTATTAAACGTTGGTTGTAAAGTATTTTTCAAACTTTGCACGTGTAGCTGTGTGTCAGCAAATTCGGTTGTTTTTTTTTGTACCGTTGTTTTGAGACAATGCGGTGCATAGTCTTTTGCAAGGGGGGAATTGTCACGGTCAAAAAATAAACACAACCAAAGTCGTGGTCCGTCGCCAGCCAAGTTGGTTGGACATAAGCTCTAACTCAAATATTCTGGGCGTCAGGCAGATGGCCCCATGTGTCGGATCCAGCCAATTAAGCATAGGGGAGAGGCTCACGGAGACGGTCTGTCAGCCAGACGGACTAAGTAGCTGACCGACGCCTCGATGTCTGGTCAAACGAGTCTCGACGCCCGGATCAGACTCATCCGGCAATTTGAGCACAGCGAGAGGCTAATCCTAATCTTCCACAGAGACAGCATCGGCCACGTAGACAGTCGGAGTGGTGACCAACGTCTCAACAGGTCTGGGCCAGACTGATCTAGCCAATTTACGACCAATGCCACCATTAGGTCGACGACGCGGAAAGGGAGAGGGAGAAGGTAGTGTGTGGTGGGGGTGAATCAAGCTAATCAATTAAATGACCAATTGACACCACAGAGAGCAAGGCGTGTAGGCGTGACTGTCATGATTTGAATATCCAATGGAATTAGGGAGATAACTTCGGGTACGAGGTGGTAAAATACTGACCAATGGTACTGGCCCTTGGACACGGAGTTAGGGGATAAAGTAATGCGTGAGTGAGAGAGGGAGGAGAAACGAACAGGGGAGAACGAACAGGGAGAGAGAGATGAGGAGGTTCTGGGTGTAGTCTCTGCACGAGAGAAGGGCAGAGAGATGAAGAGAGGAGGGGAAGACAGAACAGGGAGAGAGAGAGATGAGGAGGTTCTGGGGTAGTCTCTGCACGAGAGAAAAAGGCAGAGAGATGAAGAGAGGAGGAGGAAAAGAGGACGAACAGAGAGACAGAGGGAGAGAGAGGTTTGGGTGTAAGCTCTGCAGGAGAGAGGGCAGAGGGAGAGATGGGAGAGAGGAGAGAACCAAGTTTGTAGCATTTAGCACCATAGATAGTCTGCAGAGGAGGGACTAAAGAGAGATGTGGAGAGAGAGGAGGAGTTGCTAACTAATGAAGAGAAAAAGAAAGAAAGAAAAGGAAAAGAAAAGCAACCATGTCCATTTGATAGAGCAGACTAGGAGAAAGAGAGAGAGTGCAATGCGTTAATGCAGGAAGAAAGAAAGGAGAACAGATCGATGTTGATAGTCACTGTTCCATCTGAACCGGGGGTTCGACCTCATACTTGGCCAGCGCCACTTTCATCGGCAGTCCAACCTGACCAACGCCAGCGGTCTAACCTGACCAGTGCCAGCAGTCCAGCCTGACCGGTGCCAGCAGTCTAACCTGACCAGTGCCAGCAGTTGTGTCGTGTTGTGAAAGTGACAGTGAAAAGAAAAAAAAAAGGAAAAGAAAAAGACAGTGATTCGTGAATGGTTAAGATCACCTGGCCAGGTAAAGTAGAAATCTATTTATACCCGGGTTAGTTAATGATGTTTTAGATAAATGATTTTGTGAAGTTCAGGAAAGAGAGAATGTTTTATTTTGTTTGATTCCATATGCATTGATGTTTCGTTCTATGATCATGTGTAGTAAAGTTATAGACTTTACTAGTGGTTTGATGTGACGAATGCATGATATATGAATGAGATTGTAAGCAAGCTGTGAGTGTGTTTGGGCTGTGCGCTAGTCCTTCCTCCATCGACATCACCGAGGTTGACAGACAGACAGACTCTCTCTCTCTCTCTCACACACACACACACACACACACACACACACACACACACACACACACACACACACACACACACACACTCAAATACAAACACACATGCACGCTCTCTCTCTCACACACGCACC
>CM031614.1:39856683-39859183 GCA_018398815.1 Conus ventricosus
AAACTGAAATACCTTCATATGACAGAGAGAGAGAGAGAGAGAGAGAGAGAGAGAGAGAGAGAGAGAGAGAGAGAGAGAACGAGAAAGAGAGAGAGAAAGAGAGAGACAGAGAGACAGGGGAGAGAGAGGCAGAGAGAGAGAGAGAGAGAGAGAGAGAGAGAGAGAGAGAGAGAGAGAGAGAGAGAGTCTGAAGCAAACAAGTCTGCTCCTCACAGAGAAAGAAACAAACAGACAAAAGCAGATGAGGCAGATAAGAACGACAGACACAGAGAGGCAAAAACGGGAAGCTGGTAACCAAAATGTCCATAATTCTGAGAAGCAGCCAAGAGGACACACACACACACACACACACACACACACACACACACGCACACGCACGCACACGCACGCACGCACCACACACACACACACACACACACACACACACACACACACACACACACACACACACACACACACACACACACACACACACACACACACACAGAGAGAGAGGGACAGTGACAGACTGGCATCATCACAAGAACGGTGAGAGGGCCGTGAAATCCCACACACACAGACGTGATCTTCATTTAGCCGTCATCGCCAGGATGTGTGACCGGTGGAAGTGACCGGTGGAATAATCGCGTTTCTCTTTCTGGGACAGATGATGAGGCTTTGGCCATACTGACACTTTGCCTTCGGGATAACACGGGGCGGTTTTTACTCTTGATTGAGTCCATTCCGCGAGACTGACTATGAGCCTTGAAGATTTCAGCACCTATTTCTTAGAGATAATCTCAGAGCTGATTACAATTTTGGGAAACGTCTGTCATTTTTTTGTTTTTGTTGAGAGTGTGCCTTTGTGCACGTTTTTCATGACTTTTAAAAAAATTTAAAAGTCACCTCCTCCATCCAGAGTGCCAAAACCAATTTTGCACTCGTGTGATGTTCACAGATTCACCATGACACGGACAAACACGTAAAGAGTGAACAATGAATAAAAACTGTGCTTGTTTATGTCCATAGACTCACAAACAGATGAACACGATCACAACACACACACACACACACACACACACACACACACACACACACACACACACACACACACACACACACACACACACACACACACACACACACACACACACACACACACACACACACACACACACACACACACACACACACACACACACACACTGAGAGAAATCAGTTTACAAGACACCCATAAACTCGCGCACTCTCTCTCTCTCTCTCTCACACACACAAGTAAAAGTTGAAAAGATGTACAGAACATGTAGCTGGCCACAGGAGTTGGCAGCGCTGAGCGGGGGGGCCCGTTTTGCTGAGCAAGATGATCATGAGTAGCACTGGTTTTCACAGCGCCGAGAACAAACTGCTATGGAAATAACAGGTCTTTGTCGGAAGGAAAGCATCGCATGGCAGTCAATGTTCCTTCTACCTGTCACCAACATGCCAATAGGAACATACCAGCTGAGTAAGAGAGAGAGAGAGAGAGAGAGGGGAGAGAGAGAGAGAGAGAGAGAGAGAGAGAGAGAGAGAGAGAGAGGATTGTTGGGTCAATAGATCATACATGGAGTATGTAGTGCAAAGTTTAAACCTGGTACAACATATATCAATGGGAAAACTGGGCAAAGTTAAAACGCGACAGAAATAATGAATCAGATGAGATTGTTATCTAAATGCACGCGGTAACACACACTGACATGCGTACAGAAACTTAACGCAGCCCAGCACGGTATCGCACAACATACCGACAACTGCACAAAAAGGACATGGGCCTTCACATACACACACTAATATATGCACACCGCGTGCTAACCCGCTCATCTAGCTTTTCAGCCAAGTGTTAAAAGTGAGCTGCTGTCGTTGCAGTTTATTGTCTTGACGTTAAAGCCATGTGCTTTTTTTTTTCCAACGGATTTAATAACAAACAGATTCGGCTGCACCACTCTGAGACATGGTTTATTCTCTGTTGTTACGATGATTAGTGTAGGTTCGATGTCTATATCGCTGCATCAAAGAGAATGACTTTTAGCAAACAGACCATAGATGATGTCATTATGCACTGGCAGATCATTTCGGAAAATGCAGGTCGGAGAACCGAACCTTGTGGTACACCGTAATTTACGAATCATAAAGGAATATGCACATTTCAAGTGAACACGCTGGGTCCTGTTATTAAGAAATGAACGAAATTAGAAGAGTCCTGCCGAATTTTAAATAGACACAGCCCCAATCTTTAGATGATATTTTGTGGCCCACAAGATCGAATGCTATCTTTTAATCAAGATTAACTTCCAATAATCGTGCTTTGATTAATGGGAGAGAGAGTCGCAGATAATGTCCCAGAGTTGAAGGCGTGATAGCGAAAGTTTGAGGGAAACTGGTGAAACAAACATATCAAATGTTTGTGAACATGTTTTGCACCAGGTTTGGGAACAATTGATTGTAGAGACACTAGTCCAGAATCATTTCAGTCTTTGAGGTCTCC
>CM031614.1:39861683-39876683 GCA_018398815.1 Conus ventricosus
ATGTTGGAGAAGTGGTGAAATGCCGAAAATCTGGAAACAGACAATTATTGTCCCTATTCACAAACAAGGTAAATCTACTAACGATATTAAGAACTACAGGTCTATCGCATTAACATCCATGTCTGTAAACTCTCAGAAAGAATAGTTCTAAATAGACTTGTACATTATTGCGAAAAATATGATGTAATTCCAATTAACCAAGCTGGCTTCCGAAAAGGAAGATCAACAACAGAAATCTTAGTAAAATTATTCTACTAATATAAAAAAACAATTTGCCAGACGTAAATGTATATTAGCCACCTTTTTTGATATAAACAAAGCGTATGACAAGTGTGGCATTTCCAGCTCTTGAACAAAATTAAAGACATTGGCCTGTCTGGAAACGTATATAAACTATATTAAATGTTTTTTGCAAGACAGGGTGATACACACTAGAATAGGGAAAACTTATTCAACATCCAGAAACGTATCAATGGGAATCCCTCAAGGGTCAGTTCTAGCTCCCCTTCTCTTCACCATATTAATGTATGATTTGCCAAGTAAGATATCAAACAATGTTGTACTTGTCCAATATGCGGATGATATATGCATGTGGATGGAAGTAACTCTGAAAAAGAAAACACCCAGCGTAGTATAAATTATATAAAAAAGATTTATCAACGCGAGCTTGACAAGATGGGTGAATATATGAAGCTAAATGGGCTAAGTCTATCTTATGAAAAAACAAATATCATTCTCTTTAACAATGGCTCAATCCAGATAGAATGCCTGTCTTTACTTTGGGTAATACAACTATTAAATATGTAACACAGGTAAAATTTTTGGGAGTTTCTTTTTACTTCAAAGTTAACATGGAACATACACATTGATAATTTACTAACTAAAGCAATGAAAACGTTAAATTTAATAAAAATAGCCTCTAAACAAAAATGGGGACAAAACTCATGTACATTAGTAACACTGTGTAAATCTTTAATGCGATCAAAGTTAACATATGCACAAGAAGTTTTTTTCAGTGCTCCAAAATATTTATTAAAAAAGCTTCAAAGCATTGAATGTAAGGCATTAAAAGTAGCACTAGGTCTACCAACTCATGCATCATCATCACGAACATATTTTGAGACTCAAATGCTTCCATTAGAAGAGTATAGAAGACTAGCGTGTTGTAAATATGTAATTAAAAATTCAGCTATCAAAACATACATCAACTCTGACGTAAAGGTTAGGTCAGATATTGACTTTCCTAAAAGAGCTAAATCAATATCCTCTCAAGTTACACTAGCAACATTCACAACCAAAACTATAACCGACTCTGGCATTTCTACAGATCAAGATTCAGTATCTGTCAGACCATCATTTTCCCAATACCAACAGGGGGAACTTCAAAAAGCTTATTTTGACCTTGACCACACAAATATAAAGAAAGACGAAAACATAAATATGCTAGCCAGCTATACTAAATGCCATATTGAAGAAAAACTACACGAACCATTTAAAGGTATACACAGACGGTTCTTGTATAAGCAGTAAAACAGGGTGTGTGCCTTTTTAATTCCTGATTTGAAAATTGAGAAATCGTTCTATATTGGATTACACAAGTCCATATTTACAGCAGAACTAACAGCAATACTTATGGCCTTAAATTATTTGATCAACTTCCTCAAACTGTATTTCAGATTCTTTTTTGTGTAGATTCTAAATCAGTTTTGCAGGCATTACAAGCCTTACAACTGCACACCCGGCCAGAAATGATTATGGAAATCAGTTGTTTGATACACATGCTAATTGTAAGGGGGACCCAGATAACGTTTTGTTGGATACCATCTCACTGTTCTTTATACTATAACGAAAAGGTAGACAGGGCAGCTAAACATGGCGCTAAGTGTGGTTCTCAGTCTGAATGCCTTCATTTTTCCTCTTTCCTTGCACGAGCATTATGGCCTACTAAAGGTCGCACATTTGGAATGTTTTCCAAAATGAAGTGAAACATCAAAACAACCAAGACAATTTTAATATTCAAAATATAAAAGATAACTTTATTACGACTGAAAAATTACTTTCCTTAATGTACAGATGGAAACTTGATGCTTTCAAAAACAAATATGTCAAAAATATAGTCTGCATTTGTGGATGCAAAATATCTCCTAATCATATTCTTTCATGTCAAAGCTTGAAGATATTCATTCCAGTTTTATCGCAGAATAACTCGCTCAGTATATTCGATTCACCAGCTTTGACCTTTGACTTTTTTGTAAGTCTAGAGAAAAGTCCAATTGGTCACTATTTATAATCTTTTTTTTTAATGCGGAAGTGATGGAGGGGTAGAAGAGGTGAAGGGGTGAGGGGAGAGGAGGGGGGGGGGTTATAATTTTGTTGATTTTTTGTTGTTGTTGTTATTATACTAGTATAGCTATATATTCTTCTTGCATTCAAATGCACATACATTTTCACGCCTAAGCATCCGTATGTATACACACATACATGAATATAATAGAACTCCATACAGTTTAGACATGCACAAGTTTTACTCTTTTACTCATGCACTACTTTCTCTGTTGTTGTTGTTTTTTTTTTTTTTTTTTTTTTTTTTTTTTTTTTTTTCCGTCTAATATCACGATTAGTGGAAAGACGTTAAATGAATGACACACACACACACACCACACACACACACACACACACACACACACACACACACACACACACACACACACCAACACACACGCCACACACACACACGCACACACACGCACACACACACACACACACACACACACACACACCACACACACACACACACACACACACACACACACACACACACACACACACACACACACACACACACGCACTCACACACTTACAGACCCTGCCACCGTCATCAGACACACGCCAAAAAACAATCGCAAAGACAGCAGCAACAACGAGAGTATCAAAAGACAACCGTAACATCGCCGCAGACAGATAATAGGAACTACCCGCCGAACCACCTCCACCAGACACACCACAGTATCACTAAATTCAAACAACATCACCAGAACTCTGTCAAGATATAAAAAAAAAGACAGGGAAAATAAAACTGCAAACTTCTTCCCAGAATCCCCCACCCCACCCTTGAAACTGTTGTATGCAGATCAGATGCAAATCTGGAACAGGATTCACATTATCTACATCCTTTTAGACACCAGACGGCCTGCAACATGATCGTTGAATAGCATTATGTGTCTGATTATGATCTGTCTCCCCCTTTCTGTTTGTGGCCGTTTCCTCCACGCACCCCAATCTCCACTCCCGCCCCCCCCCCCCCTCCCACTTCCCCCTCCTTTTTTTTCGCTGTCCCCTCTTTTTGTCTTTTCATTCTTGTTCGATTCACTCTTTGTCCCGTTCGCTTTCCTTTTCTTCTTCTCGGTTTGTTTGTAGTCCTTTTCCCTTTTCCCCTTTCCCGCTGTGTCGTTTGCCTTCCCCCCTGGGTTTTTTTGGTTTGTTCCCCGAAATTCAGTTCCAATATCGATCGACCCTTTCAACCACCAAAAAAAAAAAAAAAAAAAAATCTTCACCACCATTAAATCCACCCAAGAGTATCCCCTCTCCCTTTCCTTCCCCCCTTCCATTCAAACGATCGAAAGAACGAATAATCATTGAAGCACTTGAACAACGTGTTGTCACACGGTAAAAATTTGATCAGATTATTTATCAGTACTGTTCGTTCACATTGGTAACCTCTGGACATTACCCTACTTGTCACATGTTTCACTTTCATCAAATGTTTAAATGTTTCGGCCACATTGAACTTTTGGGGTCGGAAAAACAACACTTGGTCCTAAACGGCACACCTGGTGGGTAGTACTTTGCTCTCATTACCAACCCCTTGTTTCCATTGCCCCCTTTCGAAAGTGGTAGCGCTTTTGATACCCAGCAATCCATGGTCAACTGGAATTTGGGGTTTACCAGCTGATATAGCGAATGTCAATTTCAATTGGTAACATTAGTAAAAGGAAATCCTTTTTTTTTTTATATTTACATTGAAACTTAGTCCGGGGGGGCCGGGAATAGTCATTTGGTAGAGGTGGGAGGTAACTTGGGGGTTGCGTGTTCGCATCTTCCCCGGGGGCCCGTTTTCGGTGCGGGGGATATTTCCCTGGGGATTAACTTGTTCTGATCCATTCCCCCACATCCTTAAAATGAACTATAAACGGGGGTTCCATGTGTAAAACGCAGGGCCCAACATTTTGCACATACGTAAAATCCCATCACCAATTTTGGGAAAAAAGGCCTTTTTGGCCGTTGGTTTGGATGACACTTACACATAGCAGCACCTTCCCTAAATTTGGAGTATGGCTCCTTAAATGGCGGTAAGAAATGGCATACACAAAAAAGTTCAAAATAATCAAATGCTATTGTGGCACTAAAGAAAAAAGAAGTCAAAACCGGAACATGGGTCGCCCTCAGACTGTTGACATGTGAGTGTGGAAGAGGGAATGGGTTTGTCTGGCCCTTTCGCCTTTCATGTTTTCCCCTCCCCATTCTTCTGATAAAGTTCCAGTCCACCCACCCTCCATCCTTTTCCCCCCAATTTCCCCCTTTTTTCCCACCCCCCCCCCCTTTTTCCCCCACCTCTTCTCGCTCTCTCCCCCCCCCCTCCCCCCCCCTCTGCTCTCAAAGTTACTTAGAATTTGGGACATGGTATTAAAATTATCCTGCAAGATAGGCTATTTGTCAGATGAGAAAACGACCTTTATTTTTTCATGACGTGAAAAGAAGACCTTAATTCCCCCCTTTTTTTTTTGTGTCTGTCCTAATAATTGGAAAAAAGTACTTACATCAAATAGATTCCATCTCATCCCCCTTTAGATTTTAAATTTAAAAAACCAAATGGTGCTTGTTTTGTTTTTCTAAAGTAAAATTTTTTAAAAAAAGGGAAAAAAAAATCAAAAAAAACAAAAATTTGTTTCCCAAAAAAAAAACCCTTAAGCATTTGGTTTTTAAAATTCCATGTACAGGGCCTGTGCACCTTTCCCCTTCCCCCCTCTCTCCTCCTCCTTCTCCCTTTTCCCCCCCCTCTCTTCTCTTCTCCTTTTTTTTCTGGTTCTTCTTTTTGTCCCTTCGCCTCTTTTTTCTTTTCTTCTTCTTCTCCTTTCCCTTTTCCCCCCCCTTCCGCTTCCCCCCCCCTTCCCCTCCCCCCCCCCTCTCTCCTTCCTCTCCCCCCCCCTTTTTCCTCCCCCTCCCCACCCCCCCTTTCCCCCTTTCCCCGGGCCTCCCTCATCCTCTTCCCTTTCCTTTTCCCCCCCCCTCCCTCTTCTTCTGTGGTGTTGTTTGGGGTCTGGGTGGGGCGCCCCTCCCTTCCCCCCTGTTTTTTGGGGCCCCTTTTCCCCCGCCCCTTTTCCTGGGGCGGAAAGAGTTTCAATTTTTCCCTCCTAAAAAACCCCCCCCTCTTTCACGGGTTTTTCCCCCCCCTTTTCCAAAAAAAAAAAAAAGGGGGGGGGGGCTACGGTTTTTCCCCCCCCCCCCCTCTTAATTTTTTTCTCTCATAAATTTTTAAAAAAAAAATTTTTCTCTTCAAAATAAAATTTAACGCTTTTTTTTCCGCCGAAATTTGGGGGAAAAGAAAGAAAAGGAAAAAAAAAGGGGGGAAAAAAGGGGAAAGGGGGGAAAGGGGGAAAAGGTCAAAATAAAAAATTTTTTAAAGGGGTAAAAAAGGCCTATTCCTTCCAAATTTTCCCTTGAAAATTAAAAAAACTAAAACCCCCCTAAAAAAAAAATAAGTGTAGTTGTTATTATCTAGTATAGCTTATATATTCATCTTGCATTCAAATGCACATACATTTTTCACGCCCTAAGCATCCGTATGTATACACACCTACATAATATAATAGAACTCCATACAGTTTTAGACATGCACAAGTTTACTCTTTTACTCATGCACTACTTTCTCTGTTGTTGTTGTTTTTTTTTTTTTTTTTTTTTTTTTTTTTTTTTTTTTTTTTTCCGTCCAAGTATCACGAATTAGTGGAAAGACGTTAAATGAATGACACACACCTACACACACCACACACACAGCACACACACACACACACACACACACCCACAACACACACACACACACACACACGCACAACACATCACACAGCGCACACGCTACGCACACACAGCACACACACACCACACACACACAACACCACACACCCACACACACACACCACACACACACACACACACACACACCGACACCCAACCCCCAAACCAAAAACCCCACACGCACTCACACACTACAGACCCTGCCACCGTCTTCAACACAGCCAAACACAATCGAAAAGACAGCAGCAACAACGAGAGTATCAAAAACAACCGTAACATCGCCCGCAACAGATATTAAGGTACTACCCCCCCTAACCACCTCCACCAGACACACCACAGTATCACTAAATTCTAACAACATCACTCAGAACTCTGTCAAGAATAAAAAAAAGGACATGGAAAATAAAACTGCAAACTTCTTCCAGAAAGCCCCCCACCCCCACCCTTTGAAACTGTGTAATGCAAGATCAATGCAAATCTGGAATCTGGATTCACATTACTACCATCCTTTTAGACACCAGACGGCCTGCAACATGATCGTTTGAATAGCATTTTGTGTCTGATTATGATCTGTCTCCCCCTTTCTGTTTGTGGCCGATTCCTCCCACGCACCCCAATCTCCACTCCCGCCCCCCCCCCGCCGCTCCCACTTCCCCCACCTCCCTTGCGATCGCTGTCCCCTCTCTTTCTTGTCTTTCATATTCATTGTTCCGATTTCACTCTTTGTCCTGTTTCGCTTATCCCTTCTTCTTCTTCTCGTGTTGTGTTGTAGCCTTTCCTTTCCTCTTTCCTGCTGTAGTCACCACGGGTTTTGCCTTCCCTCCTGCTGGTTCTTTGTTGTCTCCCAGAAATCAGTTCCCAATAGCCGATTCTGAGCCATTTCAACCACACACAAAAAAAAAAAAGAAAAAAAATCTTCACCACCAATTACAATCCATCCGAAGACTTATCCCCTCTCTCCATTCCTTCACCCCTTCCTATTTCCAAACGATCGTAATGAACTGATAATCATTGAAAGCACTGAACAAGACGCCTGTTTCATCACTGTAACATTTTGATCAATATTATATCAGAAGCCCCTTGGGGTTCGTTTCACATGGGTAACACTCTGGTCACATTATTCCATACTTTCGTCACATGTGTTTTACACGTGTTCATCAAAATGATTAAAATGTTTCGGCCACATTTGGTAACGATCTTTGTCGGATATCAACACTCTGGTCACATGAACAGGCAGCACCTCAGGTGGGTAGTACTTGCTCCATTACCAACACCTTGTTCCATTCGCACCTATGCGTCAAGTTGGTAGCGCATTGGAACACACCGTCAATCCATGGTCAAACTGGTAATATTTGGTTACACAGCTGATATAGCGGATCTAGTCAATGACAATATGGTAACATTTAGCTAACAAAGGGTAAATTCTTTTTTTCTATACTTACATTAGTAACAGTTAGTAACAGGGGGCCTGAAATAGCTCAGTTGGTAGAGGTATTCGGGACTGGTAATCTTAGGGTTGCGTGTTCGCAATCTCGCCCGGCCGTTCGGTGCAGGGGGGATATTTCCCTCGAGTTAACATTGGTTCTGACTCCAGTTCCCCATAGGAAGCACATCCCTTCGAATGAACTATTGAAACGAGGTTCCATGTGTGAACGGCACGCCCAACATCTTGCACATACGTCAAATCCGATCACCAACTTTGGGAAAGAAGGCCAGTTTGGCCCGTTGGTATGGATGACACTTTTACACATAGCATGCACCTTCCCTGAAGTTGTAGTAATGGCTGCCTTAATCAGATAAGAAATGGTCATACACAAAAAAGTGTCAGATAATCAACATGCTGATTGTGGCCCTAAAAGAAAGAAGAAGTCACACCGGCAACACTCGGGTCGTCCTCAGACATGTTGACATGTGAGAGTGGAAGAGGGAATGGATTGTCTGTGCCCCTCTCGTCCCAGTTCATGCTATTCCTCCTTCCTCCGCCATTCTCTGCGAGTTCCCCAGTTCCATCCCTCCATGCCATCCATTCCCAATTCTCCCTCTTTCCCCCCCCCTCCTCTTTCCCCACCTCGTTTCTTCGCTCGCTCCCCCCCCCTCCCCCACCTCTGTCTCTCTAAGTTACTTTAAGAATTGCACCCTGTATATTAAAATTCATCCTGCAAGATAGAGCTAATAGTTCAGATGCAGAAAACGACACTTCAGTTTGTCATGAACGTGATCAAGAAGGACACTTAATCCTCCCATACTTTTTTTGTGTGTGCTGTCCATAATAATTGGGAGAAAAAGTACTTACATCAAATCAGTATCCACTCACTTCATCCCTCCTTTAGGATTATCATATGTAATGCTGGATCCTCATGAGTGACTTGATTTATAGCTTGCTTATCTAAGGTTAAAACTTTTAAAAGAGGGCAAGTTCAATAAACGATCAAGTTAAAGAATGCTCAAATGTAATATCGGATTTCACAATACCAAAAACGCACATTAATCGCCCATTTGGCGTGTCCGTTATAAACTTGCATGTACATGGGCCTGTGCACCTTCGCTCTCTCTCTCTCTCATCTCTCTCTCTCTCTCTCTCCTCTCTCTCTCTGTCTCTCTCTCTGTCTGTCTGTCTGTCTGTCTGTGTCTGTGTCTGTCCTGTCCTCTGCGACTGTCCTGTCTGTCTGTGTCTGTCTCTGTCCTGTCTGTCTGTCTGTCTGTCTGTCTGTCTCTGACTGTCGTCAGTCTGTCTATCTTCCATCTGTCTGTCTGTCCTGTCGTCTCTCTCTCTCTTCGTCTCTCCCTCATCTCTCTCCTCTCTCATCTCTCTCATCCTCTCTCCTCACTCACGCGCGCGCGCGCGCGAGGGTGTCGACACACGTACACAGGCATCACCCCATCTATACTCTCTGCTTCTTTCCTAATATCTGCTCGCAAGGCACGCACTGGGGCCATGGCTTCAGTTAATCATGTGGTGTTGTTTTGGCAGATTCCCTGGGATCGGATGCCGCCTCCCGCCTTCCCACGAACACTGTTTGGCTTTGAAGGGAACTCTTTACGACGACCGTCACTGCTCCTGTCGCGTGCAGAAATACTGCAGCGGCTCATTGTGTCCGGCCGGTCAATGATATCTCGCGCGCCCAGGTCATTATGGACAGGCGATACCGGTCATTCTCTGACCGTTGTTGGCTCGTGAGAGAGAGAGAGAGAGAGAAGAGAGAAGAGAGAGAGAAGGCGGATACGGAATAATTTATTGAAAAAGGCCCAAAGCCCCTCTTGAAAGGTGGTAAATTATACATGCAATGCATGAATTCAAGAATCATACATGGTAATGCAATACAAAGGAGAACGAATCAAAAGAATACAAGAAATCGAACATTCAACGCAAAGGAAAGGAGAAAGGTTATCAATCACGCACAGAGCAAATGAGAGAGAGAGAGGAGAGAGAGAGAGAGAGAGAGAGAGAGAGAGAGAGGAGAGAGAGAGAGAAGAGAGGAGAGAGAGACTCAAGACTCAGACTCAAAAACTTATTACACAAGGATAGAGATATTAGGCAGTGCCTATTCTTCCAATCTTCCTTGCTATTCTACAACATTCAACTAAACAGACTGCACATATTAAATAATTACAGAAAACAATGAAAAATATAGCAACAATATAATATTTAACAATATCAATAGTAATAAGAATATTAATTATTTAAAAAAAAAATACATTACAAAAATTACACAAACCAGTCATACACATACTCTCGCGCGCTGCACAGCATGCACACGCCACACATACACGCACGCATGCCGCATACCCCACATCCACCACACACACTACACACACACACACACACACACACACACACACACACACACACACAAGTACACACACACACACATTGTCATTAGATAATAGTAAGAGGCAAGCATAAAAGTAGGGCGTTGAGACTATGATCAAAAGTTAGATTTATTTGTCAAGTAAATGATATAAGTAACTGGGCGGCTGATTTGAAGGAAGGCATGAGTGAACATGATTTGCAGACGGAGGAAGAGAGTTCCACACAGAGGACCAAAAAAAATGCAAACTAGATTTGACAAATCATGCGGACACGTGTAGAATGTAATTATTTGAATTCATATCGCGTTGTCGCCATTTGATAAACTCAGCAAGATATGTGGCGCCATGTTAGCATGGACTTTAAACATAGTACTGCCTAGTATAGGTAATTTGGGCTCGCAGTTGTAACAATCGTATAGTTTTGCGAATTTGCCCGTGTTGATAGAGACTTGCGGGAAGAATCAATTTTAATTTTCCCCGTCATGCCTATAGAGTTGATCTTGTTTTATGTGATTTTCACCCGGCCACCACTCCAGACAGTGGGACGCATAGTTGATGTGAGAAAGGCAATGGGCTTCAAAAAATAATTTCCGGATATGTGGTTCAATCATAATAACTGATTTATTGAGTAAAAACCAATTGCGAGCCAACTGTTTGCAATACATGATTTATATGTGATTGCCATTAAAGTTCTCTCAATGAATCACGCTAAACACGGAGTTCGGTACCTCACGCTCGAATCAAGGTTTCACTCATTTTTTATAGGCTCAACATATGAGCTGTCGTTGATGTTTCTGTCCGATTGCTAGGACCATACCATTTTGTTTTGTGCGGATTAAGGACGCATTCGTTGGTTGCACCCTTCCTAAGAATCATTGATACTTGTTGTAACGATATATGTACAGTACATGATGTTTTATCACTACAGTGAAGAGAACTATCGTCAGCGAACAGCCACAGCTGACATCATTGTGAGATATGTGCATCGGTTAGGTCATTTATAAAAATACAGAAGAGAAGAGGTCCAAGACAGAGCTTGTGGAACGCCACAGCTCACTATTCCTTCAGAGAATAAGTACCGTTTAAGTAAACCGCTGGGGTCCTGCTTTATCTAGATATGACTGGAAAGAAGGTTACTACTGCCTGAATTTGAACATTGGCAGTCATTTTTTTTTTGATTAAAAGTTGTGGTCTACTGAAGATCAACGCTTTCTTAAAATCGAGGAAACAGTTCCAGTGTGTTTTCTTTCTTTATGGCTGATAGTCCCCCCCACCCCATGTATCACAGAGGCGTGTTAAGGCCGTGTGACATGAGTGATTTCGACGAAAGCCTGACTGAAATGGTTGGAACAGTTTGTGATGTTCCATATGTTTAGTTTTAGGTTTTTGGGAACATGCCATCTCTAGAGGTTTCGAAACAACGGATAAAGAGATATTGGGTCTAAAATTGTTTAAATCAGTGAGATCTCGTGATTTGGTATGGGAACCACTTTTGCTGCCTTTTAGACCACATCGAAGAACAATCTGATTCATACACAATTAAAACATACGTAAGGGGGTAATCAACACTGTAAGGTAGAGCAGCTTGAGTATAGAAGCAGTTAAGTTATCTGACCCATTTCTTTTTTATTTTTAATTTTGAAATTTAAGGAACCAACTTCGATTAATAGCAGCAAGGGATGATAAATGAATCTCTAGTATTTAAATCGTTTTTGACAAAACGATTGAAGAACTGCAGGAGTTTCATATTCGATTAAAAAAATGTGACACTGGCAGCCGGTTTTTGTACTGCTTCAGTTACCTAGGAAATGATTGTTGAAAGTGTTAGCAACCACATAGTCGCAGTATTATCTGATTTCTTTCTCGACTTGTCCGTTATTTCATTAACAGTCACGCCATAATGGAATGCTGTATCCCTGTTTGCGTTATCAGTTTCCTAAAATGCTCAGATTTTGATTTTCTAACTAGATCGATACTCTGTTTCTTTGCTTTTTTATATTCATCTGCTTTTTGCGGTTTTAAGTCATCCCTTAGTGGCCATTCTATAATAATGTCATTTGTCAGCCAGCTGGGAAGTACTTCTGTGTTTCATACCCTTTTTCGTCTAAGTGGGGCATGTATATCAACGATTGAGAGAAAGATTATTATACCTGTATTATACGCTTCATTGGGTCTGTGTAATGAGTACACTGTAAAAGGAGCTAAGCTGTAAGTCGAGGAAAATATTCATCCTTACTGAAATTTTTGAAGCATCGATATTGAATGGTTGTGTGATCCCTTATTCTGTTGCTTTGGAAGTTTACAAGACCAAGTGCACAAAATGAGACAGTGGTCGCTTATGCTTTTGTTGCCCACCCCCTGTTATGTTAGATAACCATGGCTTTGTGTTTGTGTAGATATGATCCAGCAATGTAGGAAGATGTCCTTTGCGATTCTAGCTGACTATGAATAAGCTGATGCAAGCCAAAGAGTGTGTGGTCGCAATCCCAGGCAGGCCTTCCGTTATAACAGATCAATGGTTAACAATGCACCGCGGAAGAATGACATTTGGATAGCTCTTATATACATCATCCATCATGTGTACAAAGTTGTCATACCAAAGGAAATGGCAGCGGGATTCCTGTACCCATATCCAACTAGAAGAGGGGCAGGTGGAGGGTTTTACCTGCAGCCACATGCATGTCAACATTATCAGTTGCAAGGTCACGTCGCCTTTTTGTACAGTGCGCGATGCTTTGTATGAATATATATTTCCTAAGTCCTGTTTCACCAGAGTGATGTGCATCGCGTCGGGGACCAAAGTTATAGTTAGTATGGATAAAGCTGATAATCCTTGAACGTAGTCAAGGCGAGTTTCACTAAACCAAGCCGATGAATGGAAGGGGATTCGTTTAGAATAAAACAGAGAGAAAGAGAAAAGGGAAGGGAGGGAGGGAGGGAGATAGAGTGACAGAAGCTAATAAAGCAACCCTTAGAATGTTTTTGAATAAAAGATACCTATTATGAAAAGGGGAAAGTCCCTACCAACGTTTTTTGATTGACGCCTTTCTCTCTCTGTCTCTGTCCTGTCTGTCTGTCCTGTCCTGTCTCTCTCTCTCTCTCCTCCTCTCACTCTTCCTCTCCTCTCTTCTCACACACACACACACCCAAACACACAACACACACCACACACACACACCACACACACACACACACGATTCACACATACACCTTAAAAGAAGCGCGTATGTACGTTTGAAACGTTAAGATTTTCAATTAGAATGAATGCTTTTGTCTTTTTTCTAACATCTTCGTGGTTGTTTGTTGTTGTTGTCATTTCAAAGTTCACATTTCAAATTCTAAATCATCAGTAGATATGTGTATTATATACTGAAGGATGCTGGGTATTTAAGGGAGGAGCCTGCTCCGAGCTTTATTAGACAACTTAGCACGACGTACAAGTCTTTCTTCCTTTCTTTCTGCGTACGCAGGCTGATACTCCTGCGGACACTCCCTGTATAGCCAGACAGTGGAGTTTTGTGTGTATGACCCTTTTTTATCCCGCCATTAAGGCAGCCATACTCCATCTTCGGGGAAACGACGTACAAGTCTTTCACGTAGTCTCCGGCCTATAGCAACATCTTCATTCTCCATCCCGTTCACGCCGTAAAGGTGTATTAAAAAAAAAATGGTTTCAAAGTGGGGTGACTTGCAGGTGGGAATCAGAACAAGATTAAAAACAGAATTACTGTGCTGCCAAAACGAAAAAACAAACAAATTACAAAACAAACCCGCTATGCGTTTGGACTTTTTCGGTATTCTTCCAGGAAGAGCAAAACGTTGAATGTTATTAGCGACGCTTAGTTTCTCCTTCATTTTCCTTGTCCTGATGGTTTTGGTATCTTGCCTGAAGAAGACCTAAGAGGTCGAAACGCGTCGTGTTTTGTCTTGTGATTCGTTTATCCACGTTTTCTTTTTCTTGTTTTTTTGTTTGTTTTTTGTGTTTTGGCGGCGCTCTAACACTAATATTTAAAGTGTGTATAGTTTTACAGTTTGTTCATTCTTTCGTAAGGCTGCTGAGTAATTCAGTTTTTTTTTCATCTTCAACGCTTCAAAGTCTGTGGCCCTTCATACACTACTTTCGTGTTAACTGAAGTTTTACCAAAGACTTCAAAAGTAAAGAAGACGTGTCGTTGTTGCCGTTTCCTTCTTTGTGGAATGTGAGCCCCCCCCCCCCCCCCCCCCCCCCCCCCCCCCCAAAGTGATTTCCGCTGGATATGCGGTTCATTGATTATTGTGGAGTGTCCTAAATATCTTGATGTCCACATCCACATAAAGGCACCTCATAAATATTTGTGTCCAAGGTCTGTGTTCGCGCACGCGCGTAGTACGTACGTGATAAAAAAAAAGAAAGGGGTTAAATACGCAGACACAGACTTGTGATATGCAAATGACTTAAAGACACAAGCCAGCCGAGATAACCGATACAAGACCCCAATTTGTTATATGCAAAGCATTTGATGATGCTCACGTGCGTCTTTGTGGTGGAGAGAGGGGAGCGGCGCAGGGATGTTATGGATCGTATGCGCGCACTTGTGAAAACGTGTGTATGAGGGAGGGGAGGGGTGTAGTCGGGTGGGGAGGGAAGGCGAGGGGAGGGGTGGGTGTTCATAGTCGTGGAGGTGTGTATTGTATACTAGGAGGTAGAAGATGAAAAGCGTTACAGTTTTTTGTACTCTTTGGTCTTAATATATTATAGCTTCCTCCCCCTCCCCCCCCCCCCCCCCCCCCCCCCACACCCTCACTGCCACTGTGCTGTGACCGCTGCGTGGATGCAAGCATGCATGGACTTGTTGATGTTCGGCGGCGTCGTTAAGGCCGTTGGTCGATTTCCGTGCACTTTTTTTTTCTGTTTATAGTGTACGAAAAAATAGTGGGTTTACAAAAAAAGAAAAAAAAAAGAAAACAAAGAAGCCGCTTGCCCTTACTTTGAACACCAAGTAAATTCTACTTCATCGTAGACACACACACACACACACACACGCACGCACGCACACACGCACGCACGCACACCGCACACACACGCACACACACACACACACACACACACACACACACACACACACACACACACACACG
>CM031614.1:39881683-39894183 GCA_018398815.1 Conus ventricosus
AAGACCCTAGAAATTCACGCGTCAAATGGAGCATCCATATACAACTTCTTCATGGACCCAGATGCAAAGTGTTGTATGGAATGACATGCAGATTCCAACACTCCCACAGCGCGGTATTTCATAGTGAGGGGCTCATTACATGGTATGCACCACACAACATGCATCGCATAGCATCTTGCACACACGTCAAATCCCATCACCAACTTTCGGGAGAGAAGGCCAGTTTGGCCGTTGGTATGGATGACACGTTACACATAGCATGCACCCTGCGTGAGAAACGGAAAGAATGAAGGAAGTAAGGAAATTGAGAGAACGATATTGAACGATATTGACTGGATGACACGGGAAACGACTGAATGAAGCGCCAGCTGGCAGCTCTTCAGTCGGCACTACCCAGGTAGGCAGCCCGTTGTGTAAACGAGTGTGGATTGTAAAGCGCTTAGAGCTTGGTCTCTAGCCGAGAATAGGCGCTATATAAGTATTCATTATTATTATTATTATTATTATTATTACATTGCTTCCTCGCCTCTTGTAAGATCCTAGTTTGTGTGAACAGAATGGCTTGCGCACAATCAGCTCAACCCTTAATGGCCACCACAGGCAAATGGCGTAACTTCTTTTAGGTTTAGATGGGTCTGAAAAAAAATCCCGCTTGTGTGTTCTGCTCTTCGTACCAGAGGTCTTGGTTATGACTCTGAACATTGGCGCTCCTGTCTATGAAGAACATTTGATGATTTGAACGACATTTTACTCGCTGCAGTCTTGGCCAGATAATCCGCTATCTCATGTCTTGTATAGGACGTATACCACTGGAAAACAAAGCGAGGAGAATGTCCCTACCAACACTACCGATCACAGCCCGGGATCTTTCAACTTAAGGCGTTTAAAGTTACGGCCAAAGCAGAAATGGAATCGGAGAGAATCGAAAGTCCGTATGTTTGTCTTAATCGATCATCTTGAGTACCCAGCACCAGGACTGTGTGTTCAGCAGTGTAGAAGGGAGCTTTCTAGAGGAACGATATCGAGACTACTCTTATGCAGGACCATCCGAGCACTTAGCACCACAAACATCTCCTTCCTCCGATCCAAAAACCACCCGTGAACATACTTTTCACACGACTCTTGCCCACTCCCAAACCTCATCCCTTCATATTCAGTCTCAGCAAGTTCCTACCCTTACTCTTCACACACTCTAAGTTCCTTTCCCCCACCCCTTCCCACATTCTCACCACAGGCCCATTCTTTCACCCCCTCCCCCCTTACGCAATCTCACCAATTGCCCACCCTCATTCCCTAACATGACTGGCCAACACACGAGTTCTGTTGGCTCCAGCGCTTCGGGCGCTGAAGGAAAGGGAAGGTGGCAGGGACACCAGAAGAAACTCCGGCTCTGCTAGTAACTGAATTACACTTCTTTCTGACGATGACAAAGCTGCAGCCCCTGGCAGCCTCATGTACTGACAGTTCCCGAAAATGGTAGGGAGAGAAGTGTGAAATGTTCCAGTTCTTTCTGTGACGCATCTTTTCCGCTCGGAGTACTCTTTCCTGGCTGAAACTCAATCGTGCAGCGTACAAAGTCTCTGTCCAAGGGCACCAAAAAGGTGTAGAGCACTGCTCTGGTCCTAATGATCGCTTAGAGACCCAGGAGTCAATGTGTGGGTGTGCTATTGTAGATCGTAGTCTCACTGCAAATCCAAAACCAAATGGTTCTGTAAATGTACATAAGTAAAAATAATGTTAAAAATGAGCTATTTTGTGTTGTTGAAAAAGACAAAGGGTGAAAAACAAAGTGACACTTCTCTGTTCTTTCTCGAATCCTTGAAACGAGTCCTGTCACCAGTTCGAGAAAGAACAGAGAACAGAATATCCTCCTTTATCATGTGCCTGAAATCAAAACACGACGGGGAAGACGAAATTGCAGAAGACTCCCAGTCAGTCACTGACGCCATCTGTGACATCACCACTCATTAAGACACAAGAATCCAAAAGAACTTATGGTCAAATTCACTCCTCTTGCTGTCAAAAAACAAAACAAAAACAAAACAAAAACAAAACAAACAAACAAGCAAACAAACAAAAAACAAAAACAAAAACAAAAAAATATATATATATCTATATATAAGACCAAGAATTGCCACATACATACTGACACCAAGGAATCATACCTTCATTGAGCGAGGCACACCAAAGACTCAACACAATACAGTGAAATCGGAGTTTCAGCAGACTAACCAGTGAATGAACGGGAACATGGCGGAAAACTGAAGAATTAGAACGGAACTCAAGAAGAAGAAGAAACAGCGCTTTACAAGCGTCACACACTAGTTTTGAGGCAGCCCTTTACCACGCAGATGACAGAATTGATAACAAAACTCCGATTTGTGTGTAAATACTGAAAATAAGAAAACTGTCTCTTCCACTTCAGAAATGGGGCGGAAGGTGTGTGTGTGCGGGAGAGGGGGAAGGGGGGGGGGGGGGGGGGAGGCGCGTTCTGTCTCGAACGGTAAGGTAGAAAGAAGAAAAAGGGGATAGGGAAAGTGTACAGGAGAGATGGGGCAGTTGGGGTGGGGGTGGGGGGTGGGGGGGGGGGGGGGTCTCACAAGGACATACGGTGGATGGGCGAAGACTGACGGCAAAAAGGAAAAAGGTATGGTGCTGGGACTGGAAGAATGGCAAAGGGAAGGACGTGAGAAAGAAAGAAAAAGAGGGCAGTGGTGGAATGGGGTGGGGGTGGGGTGGGAGAAAGGGGTGGTGGTGGTGGTAGGAAGGGTATAGAAATAAGGAGGATGGGGTAGGGGAGGAGGGTGGGAGCTGAAGGCATGGGCGGAGGGAAGGAGCGAATGGAATGGAGTGGGATGGGGGGGGGGGGGGGGGGGGGGGAGGTGTAAGGCGGATGGGGGCAGGGGGAACAGGGGGTGTGGAGGGGGGTTGGTTTGGGTTAGTCAGGGATAGTTTAAAGCAGGAGGTGGCAGAACTGAGGTTCCCATGACGCTGCTGGATTATTATAAAATGAAAATCAACAATCTGTTCTAATCAAATAAAACCATAACTAAGATCGATACAAAGAAACAGATTTTTGTGTGTGTCAAAACTGACTCTTGTGCATACATTTTATAACTAACCGGATCGTTTGTGTCTGGAGTTTGCATAGTAAACCTCTATTGCTGCGGCAGAGCATTGAATACTTTAAAAAATCAGCTTAGTAAACGTTGGGATGAATTGTGCTTCCAGACAAATTTTAAAACTGGAAGATAGTCATCCAACAAGGGCGGCGCATCTTCAGAAGACTAAAGAGATACCTATGAAGGGCAGAAGTTTGCCTTGTCCAGTAAAGGTCAATTTATATGACACTTTAGTCAAATAATAACGGAATAATGGCGGTCACAACACAGGAGCCAGACAAACACGCCACGCTAACACTAGTCAAGCAATACCTTATGAACTGATACATACGCGCGCGCACGTACATAGGCATGTCTGCACTCATGCACGCACAGTCACACTGACCAGAACCGCGCAAATGTGCACCTTCACACACTTCCACAACACACACACACAAACGCATATGCACACACACGCGCAGCACACGCACGCGCATACACACACAATGGCCCCATCGTGAGTGAGCGCTACCATTCTCAAACGGTTTACTTTTCTCCGTGTTTGTGAAGCAGAAACAAATATAACTACTTAAGAACAAACCAAAGGGCTGGTGGTCGGTGGTGATAATGCCCACACATCAACTCACACTGTTTGGTACAAAGCGTCTGGGTGTATTCGTGTGAAGCAGATTTACATTGTATTAACGGAAAATTTTAGTAAACCCGCCAGACAAAGGCGACAAACAAATTACAAGACGCAACACGACGTGTTTTGACCTCATAGGTCTTCTTCAGGCAAGATGTCAGGTAAGGTAATGTTGCTTATAGCCCAGCCGACCACAAAGGGCCACATCAGGGCTGTCACCACGTTAAAATCAACTCACAAGTCATTCATTCACACAATTCTTTAAAATACATCTTCTAAAAACCCATCCGAAAGTTTGTTAAAAATCTTTGCACTGTAAAATCTCAGATCCGATGAAAAATGTTAATCTCTTTCAAGAACTCAAAGATCGCATCAGGCGGAACATCTCTGAACAAGGTTTTCATGGAATCTGCTGTAAAATGTTTGTGTCTAACATCGTGCAAGTCCTAACACTCTAAAAAGAACATGTTTCATTGTGAGTGGTACATGACATGGAATACGCCACGGAGCTTCTTCACGCTTAGAAAGGTATGAATGAGTAAAATACGAATGGCCGTTGTGCAGCCAGCATAGAACCGTTTCTTCTTTGCGACCACCAGACGTAGATGAGAGGAAGTCCTTTAGGTTTGGACGGACCTGAAAGAGTTTGTTATCCGTCTGTGTATTCCAATCCTTCTGCCAGAGGTCTGTGACATAATTATTTATAAACTGCATTCAGTACAATGAAAACGAAGAGCAGTCACTTATCATCTGGAATTCGGCGCAAGATGGGTGTTGCACAGGCGTTAGAAAACGAGTGCCGTTGTTAACTCCTTTTGTTCCTTGCCGTCATGACTGGCAATGTGATACTGAAACAAAAACCAACCTTCAAAATAGCAACCAGACAGACACATACAATAACCAGAGTACTATTTTGATGGTGTTAGATTACCAACCCTTTACCCTACCTTGTTACTTACTTACTTACTTACTCACAAGGGTGAGCATAGGCCATCGACAACACTCCGCCATCGCACTCGGTTCTGGGCTGTTCGCTGAATGCCTGTCCAGTTGGTCCCCTGCCTCTTACTGTCTGACGTCATGAGTCTCCGGGATGAAGACCGTTCCTCTCTCAGTTGAATGTCTTGGTTTGATGCTGTCGATGCTTCTGTAACTTGCTTTTGTTTTCTAAGAAAGGGTGTTAGCCCTACGCAAACCCGTTTAACCTCCGGGAGAGTTGGTCTACATTAGTCTGACCTCTACCCTTCGACCTGTCCAGCTTGGGTGGCCCTACCAGGAGCATACAGCTCCCGCTGGCATAGCTCTCTGGGTCATAGAGGTACACAAGCTCCCACACCACGATAAGGAGTACACCTTTGTTAGAAACCCCCAAAATCACATCTGATGGAACATCTTAATAATTTTTAGGAGTTTGCTATAAATTGCATATGTGTCACGTGAAGTAAATCCCAACACTGTTGAGGAAAGAACGTGTTTCATAATGATTGGCTCATTACATGACCAGCACTGTGGAGCCTCCTGGTATGTGGCCATGGAGCTCAACACATCCGGGTGGCTTCCAGTGCATGTGAGTCATGGAGATTGCCTTTCATTGCTCATGCACGTTGTCGACTTTGAAGTGAATTCATGAGCCAGGACCGTCGTTGTCTTCTTTATGGCCTCGTCACGTGCCAGTAGTGCCAAGGGGCTGTTCGTTAAGCCTTCATCCATCATTAAAATTTGCCTCACCTGTATCACCTTGATGTCGTTTCTCGTGGACTCACTAATTATCCAGTTCTGCTCTCCTTGACCCTCACCTGTGGTCACCCCCCTCATAATAAACCATTGCTCTCTCTCTCTCTCTCTCTCTCTCTCTCTCTCTCTCTCTCCACACACACACACACACACGCACACACACACACACACACACACACACACACACACACACACACACACACACACACACACAACACACACACACATAGAGTAACAATAAAAAAAACAATGATGATCTTCAACATTTGGCGGGGAAAAAAATTATCTTTCACAGTCACAACGACTTGAACATTTCTGTGAAGAAAAGAACATTGAATGACAAACTCCATCTGCTCGAATACTAACAGTGCCAGGCTTGCTAATCATCACACTCAGTTCAACAATCTTAACTGTTCGTCTATGAGCCATAAACAAAAGGATCAGATTTTGCCATGATATGCTCTTATCTTTTATGCACTCCTCTAAACTTTGCGCTGATCGCTTCAAAGTCAGGCTGAAGGGGGAATGCACGCTATAAACATCCAGTGGTTTTTCGGTGCATCTGAAGCATTGCCGATCACTACCGCTGAAGGCTATCTGCTTTAATTAAAGAGAATCCATTACTCCTGACCTTCACCGACTTCTTTCTGCCCTGCTGGCGTGTTGTCGATAGCGCCCGGGATGTTTATTCTGCTGGCCAATTAAATCCTTTAGTCAGGTTTTAAAGAATGAGGCTGCTTCTATAAATCTGTCCGCCGTTTGCCGGTAGGGAATGAGGTGAACGTTTGGAAATGTTCAGACTTTTACCAAAGTAATTTATCTGGAAATAGGCAATGAATTTTCAGATGTAAACTTCAGTTCAAAATGCCTGATTTGTGTACAGTATGATGACTGTGCTCAGATGTGTTTTCGTTTCTTTTGTGGTCAGCCTCCTTTCCCACTGTCCTCTCTCTCTCTCTCTCTCTCTCTCTCTCTCTCTCTCTCTCTCTCTCTCTCTCTCTCTCTCTCTCTCTCTGGATCCAGTCTCAAAACGAGGTGACTGAGGGCGGAAAATGAAGCCAATTTAAAAAAGCAACGGTATTAGATCCGCCAGACGATACAGACAAACAGTTCCCAGGACAAAACACAACGCCTTTCGACCTCTTGGGTCTTCTTCAGGCAAAAACAAACAACATTTAGGACAGTGAAAACGAAGAACGGGAAACCACTTATCTTCTCATGTTCGGCACAAAATGGGTGTTGGATGAAAACGTTGAGAAGGGCATCATGGGAGTGGAAACAATGATGACAATAATAATAATGGTAACCGTAGCAATAATATGATTATATCTATCTATCTATCTATCTATCTATCTATCTATCTATCTATCTATCTATCTATAATATCTTTGTATCCATCCGTCTCTCTCTCTCTCTCTCTCTCTCTCTCTCTCTCTCTCTCTCTCTCTCTCTCTCTCTCTCTCTCTCTCTCTCTCTCAGAAGCACCAGGCATGTTAAACACTTGTAGAATACGTTACCGCAAATGCTCTCTACCGCGAGATACATTACCGCAAAGTCGTATATTACGATACGCAAAAAGACTTGCTTCTTTACCGCAAATAGATTTTGTTGATTTCTGTAGCCTTTTAGCACAGGTACCAGTCCTATGATTCACCAGCTACTTGATTCCAGTACAGTTAGAACTGCATGGCAGCGAGACACTCTGAGTTGTAATAACGAGTGATATATGAATACTCTTCATGGAAATACATCGTCGCTGTGATGTTTATTCACTGCCGTAGTTCAGAGTTTATCTGCCTTCATCACCTTCACTCTTGTGGTCAAAGCGTTTGCCAGACCTACATCGATGGTCCCATTCCCGCCTGCCATGTGGGCCTTACGTGACTTGACAAGGAAGAAGACCACTAACGCCTGCGAACGGTTCCACAGGGAATTTGGCGACATGTTTTATTCTCTACACCCTAGCATATTTGAGTTCATGGACAAGCTGAAACTCCAACAGAGCAAAACGTACATGAAAATCAGAGCAGCAAATTCAGGCGTACTTGCACTCGCCCGCCGAGACGTGGAGAAGCAGAACAACCTGCTTGAAACACAGGCAGCCTATCAGCATGGAGCCATTACTCAGTCAAACTATGTGTGGAGACTGGCACTAAGGTACCAGCCCGTCCGAATGTGATGACGCTCTCCAGCTGATGTGATGCTGAACTGTGATTGATTTTTAATGCCAAATTTTACTGTTAATGTTTAATTAAATTCAGAGACAAAGTAGTAGATGCTGAACGTGATTTTGAATGCAAGGGTTTTTTAAGGTACCCTTTTAATGCCAAATTCAGAGACAAAGTACTGTGGTACTGTCAAAAGTACCTGTTGAACAGATTTGCGGTAACGTATTCCTGCAGATAGCGGTTTTGTAGCATCGGTTTGCGGAAATGATATACCCACTTACGCTGAGCCGGAATAGCTCAGTTGGTAGAGCGCCTGACTCGTAATCTTGTGATCCTGGGGTTGCTGGTTTGAACCTCCGCCGGGGCGTTTCGGTACAGGGGGATTTTTCCCTCGGAGTTAACATTTGGTTCTGACTCCATTTCCCATACAGTCCTTCGAATAAGACTATAAACCGAGGTTCCGTGTGTGAACGCATGCATAACATCTTGCACACACGTAAAATCCCATCACCAACTTTCGGAAGAGTAGGCCAGTTTTGCCGTTGGTATGGATGACACGTTACACATAGCATGCACCCTGCGTGAGAAATGGAAAGAATGAGGGAAGTAAGGAAAATGAGTGATCGATATTGAACGATACTGAGTGGATGACACGGGAAACGACTGAATGAAGCGCCAGCTGGCAGCTCTTCAGTCGGCACTACCCAGGTAGGCAGCCCGTTGTGTAAACGAGTGTTGATTGTAAAGCGCTTAGAGCTTGGCCTCTAGTCGAGAATAGGCGCTATATAAGTATTCATTATTATTATTATTATTATTATTATAATGTGGCTTTTTTTGCGGTAACGTGGTGCTACCGGTCGGATACACTAGATCTCTAAATCATTATTCGCATATCAGTTATGGAAGCAAGACATCAGCTCAGATTTGGCGGGTATGCAAGACATCAGCTCAGATTTGGCGGGTATGCAAGACATCAGCTCAGATTTGGCGGGTATGTGCAGCTGGGTTTTTTTTTTTAATTTGTTTTGTTTATTTGTTCATGTGTTTGTGTTCATTCCCTCTTCTCTCAAGTTGCTCTATCAGTGTTACGTCATGCACGGAGGCAACTGATCCTTTAAACATCCAGTGGATTTCAATGCATCTGAGAAACTGACGCAGCCTTTCATTGCTATGGAACGTTACCTGCTTTGAAAAGAACTGATTTAGCCACCCACTGCTATCACTGTGTTTATTTTCTGCTTCGTATGCCGGACATGACACCCCCCCCCCCCCCCCCACCCCCCCCCCCCCCCCCCCCCCCCAGTCGACAAGAATCTATGGAAGAGGCTGATATCAGAAATCTTTGTCCATCGTTTGATGGTCGGGAAAGAGGCAAACATGTTGAAAGATTGATTCCTTCCAGAATAAAGCACAAACAAAAAAAATCTGAAACAAATGATCTCTTTTCAGTCGTTACCTTAGTTTCACAAATGCGCCGCCAACACACACACATACACACACACACGCGCGCGCACACACACTCAATCACTCACTCAAGCATACACGCACGCGCGCGCGCAAACACATACGCACACATGCACACGTGCACGCAGACACACACACACACACACACACACACACACACACACACACACACACACACAAACACACACACACACACATACACACACACGCACACACACACACACACACACACACACACACACACACACACACACACGCACACGCACACGCACGCACACACACACACACACACACACACACACACACACACACACACACACACACACACACACGCGCACACATACACATGCACACACACACACACACACACACACACACACACACACACACACACACACACACACACACACACACACACACTTGCTCGGGCTGTCCATTACATCAGACAATCGAATCCCTCCATCAGATCTGTATGGACAGGCCGACAGAGTAATTCTTAGTCTGTTGTTTGGAGATCGGGGAAAGAAGCAAGGATTTTGAAACATTAAGATTTTCATCCCAAACAAACTAACATCCATACCCGGCAGGGACGGCACATCTCTAACATTTCTGACAGGAAAGAAATAGGAATTGTGGAATTGTGCTGGTAGCTGTTAGTAGATGTATGAAGGTCTACGAGAAGTAGATGTCTGAAGGTCTAAGAGTAGATGTCTGAAGGTCACGAGAAGTAGATGTCTGAAGGTCTACGAGAAGTAGATGTCTGAAGGTCTAAGATCAGTTCAGTTCAGTAGTTTATTTAATGTCTTTTCATCGCCAGATGATATTAGACACTTATTTAAAAAAAAAAAAAAAAGACCGTCAAGAAACTCCACACTTAATTTATCATCCACGTGAGTACTTTCAACCCACATCTGATATGTGCATGCTTACATAAGTGAAATACCCTAGTATTGATCTTTATAAAAATTTTGCAACCGGTGACTGCGAAATAACCATGGCAATTTCAGCAACATGGGAACCATATAAGACAGTACTAACATTACCAAAGTTTGTCGTCTCAATACCTTTCTCCTGATAGAGCGTGGTCAACACTGTGCATTCAAATAAAAGATGATGTACAGAAATGTTTTCTCTGCAGACACAAGTAATACCATGAGAATATTTAGTGTTCCAAGTATTCAGCCTTAACTTATGAATTAATCTGACAATGTGCCTGGGACACGATGGTAAACTAGACATTTTTTCACTTAAATTCTTCTTATGTATATATTTTCCCATGATTTGGATTAATTCACAAGCGGATAAATCTAAGGGACTGTTTAATAAATTTTCGGCATTTCTATTTGCTCCGTCTTTTGCAAGACTGTCTGCTATTTCATTCCACTTTAAACCACAGTGAGATGGGACCCAACAAAAATCAGTTCTTATGCCTAGAGTTATGACACAATGCAGTAGATGTTTTATTTCAAAAAGCAAATCTTTTCTAGCTTTGCAGTCCCAACGCTCTAGTGATTGTAAAACAGATTTGGAATCAACACAAAGTAAAATTTTATAGAAAGCAATTGGTGTATCACATATGTAAGTCAAAGCCTTCAGTATTGCATATAATTCTGATGTATAGATTGAAAACCCCTTTCCTAAATAATATGATTTCCTGACATTTAAAGTTGGTATAATAAAGCCAGAACCACAGTCAGAGGATTCCATTACAGACCATCTGTAAACACTTTTAAATGATTTGGATAGCTGTTTTCTAAATGTTCACGAACTTCAGTTGTTAAAATATTTACATTATCACTTTTCTTTATCGAAGTGTATTTGTAATCAAAAGAAGCGTTTAGGTGCTCCAAGGAGGCATTGTAGGTACCGCATGAAATTTTGGTATGTCAGTAATATCAATATTACAATGTGACATAAAGTCAGATGTGTAGTTTCTAATTGGTTGAATATGTGACATGTTTTTAGACCTCTTAGGAAAATCTTTACTGGAATCCATCAGTATTTCTTCAGTAACTGAATTTTCAACAGAAAGACTTGTGACAATATATTTGGATACATCCAATATTCGCTTCTCATTTAGTGGTAATATATTTGTTTCTTTATAACATCTATGAGTGTTTGTATGAACTGGGACTCCCAGAGCTAATTTCATGGCCTTACTGTCTAAGCTTTGCAATCTATTCAAAAGAGAATTAGGCGCAGAGAAATACACTTCCTGCCCATATGTCAATTTTGATCGGACTAAAGAGATGTATAGATGTGAAAGGGTTTGACAGTCCTGACCCCATGGTTGACAACATATAATTTTAAGAACGTTTAATCTTTTTTTTTTGTTTTATCAATCAAATGTTCAATGTGTGTTTTCCAGTTCAGCTTAGGAGTTAAAAATACGCCCAGGAACTTAACTTTTTGTTTATATTCCAGAATCTGACCATCTAGCAAAAGCGACGGTAGTATCTTTGGGTTCTCACCATTGTTAAACAACATAAGACATGTTTTTTCTCCAGATAGTTCTAATCCGTTCTTCTTCATATATAAAGATAATTCATCCAGTTCCTTTGGTACAACTTCTGTACAAAGTTTACTGTTCTTTTATTGGAATGCTTCCTTAATTTACAGTTAATCCAAATAGCGATATCATCTGCATATTGAACTACCTGCGTTGCTTTTGACATTGATCTAGGAAGATCATGGATTAGGATTGTGAACAACATGGGAGCAATAACTGATCCCTGAGGAATACCCATATCTACATTCCTATAGGATGAGTAAGTTCTTCCAATCCGTGTACATGTGCTTCTTTCTGTTAGGAAGCTTTTAATGTAATCAAACATTCTCCCAGAAATACCAACATTTTTTTAATTTGTACAATAGCCTTGCGTGCCATACGCAGTCATAGGCTTTTTTTTTACATAAAAAAATGTAGCCAAAGTACTTTTTCTGCGGGAGAATTGCTTTTTAATGTGACTGGTCGGTTTCACTAAATGGTCTGTGGTACAACGACCTTTTCGAAAGCCCGCTTGCTGAACAGGAATCACACCGTCTTTTTCACAGTAATATAACAATCGTTTTTGAATAATTTTTTCTAAAAGTTTACCAACATGAGATGTTAAAGCTATGGGTCTGTAGCTACGTACAGCTGTCCTCGGTTTACCTTCTTTGAGTACTGGGACTACTACTGAACTTTTCCAGATTCTTGGAATAGTGCCATTAATCCAACATTTTTGGAATAATGAATGCAGTAATACTTTCCACGAAGAAGGTAAATGTCTGATGAGTTGATAGGACACTCCATCAAGGCCAACAGCTGAATCATGTGATGGGATAGAATCTAATGCTTCTGATAGTTCTGATAACAGGAAAGGAGAGTTTAAAAAATGTTCATTT
>CM031614.1:39901683-39906683 GCA_018398815.1 Conus ventricosus
GTCTCATGTCTATCATTCCTCCTGCCCATAGTGTCTCATGTCCATCATTCCTCCTGCCCATAGTGTCTCATGTCCATCATTCCTCCTGCCCATAGTGTCTCATGTCCATCATTCCTCCTGCCCATAGTGTCTCATGTCCATCATTCCTGCTGTCCAGAGTGCCTCCTGCCTCCTGCCCATTATGTGTGTGTGTGTGTGTGTGTGTGTGTGTGTGTGTGTGTGTGTGTGTGTGTGTGTGTGTGTGTGTGTGTCATTCATTTAACGTCTTTCCACTAAACGTGATATTAGACGATAAAAAAAAAGGAGTGTGTAAGAGAATAAGACTAGTGCATGACTGAAAGTTATAGAGTTCCAAGTATGCATGCATGTATGTGTGAATGTGTGTACACATATGGTGCTTAGGCGGTTATTTAAAATATATCTGATTAAAGAAATATGTGTATAACTACACTATTAGAAATAAGAAACAGAAGGAAAAAAAAAAAAAAACAATATATATATAACAACAACAAAATCAGTGAACACCCCCACCCCACCCCACCCACCCCCTTCCTTTTCTTCCCTCTCTATCCTCTCCCCGTTCCTCCTCCCCCTCCATCACTTTTATATTAAGAAAAAAAAAATCAGATATTGTAGTGACCAATTGGACTGATATCTAAACTTACAAAACAATCTTAGGTTAAAGCTGGTGAATTGTATATAATGTGAGTTATTTTGCAACAACACTGGAATAAAAGTATTTACAAGTTCTTACGTGTGTGCTTATGCTTGTGCACGCACATGTATGAGTGCATGTGCGTGTGCGCGTGTGTGTATGCATATGCGAGTGTGTTTGAGTGTGTGTGTGTACATATGTGTGTGCTTATATGAGTGCTTATATGAATAATAATGGTAATTACAAAGCACTTAAATTTTTCAACAAAAATTTCAAAGGAAAAGAAAAAACAATTAACAAAACTAATCAATTTAACAACTATCAAGGCACAGAACCGTAACTCTTCTCCGTCATTTTCACTTTTAAGCTTTGTACATTATTCCATCTTCCCTCCCCACACTTATGCCCGCCCCACATACAACAAAAAAGGAACCTATAAATACTTCCCCAATGGAGTGCGCTCTAAGCATACAAAAAACTCATGTGTTAGAGCTGGTGACTCAAAGATGGCCTGTGCACTATTTTGTCTCAACACTGGAATTATTTTTTTCATGTCTTGACATGCAACAATATGTTCACGTGTTATTTTCTTTTTACATAAACACACTATGTTTTTAACATATTTTGTTTTAAAAGCATCGAGTTTCCACCTATACATCAACGAAAGTATATTTTATTTAAACTAAAGTTATGTTGAATAATTTTAATATCAAAAGTATCAAACTGATTTTGATTGTCATGTTCTATCATTCTATCTTTGAATTTTTTCAAAATATGTGTTTTAACTAGGTTGCACTGCTCATGTACCGATAAGGCTAGTTTAAGATATTCAGAACCAGAGATATGTTTTGCTCCACATTTAGCTGCCCTATCTACTTTGTCGTTATAATAAAAGGAACAGTGTGAAGGAATCCAACAAAAGGATAACTGGGTGCCTCCTTCAATAAGCATGTGGATCAAACAGCTGACCTCAATAATCATTTCAGGTCTAGTATGCAGATGAAAATCTTTTAGCGCCTGGAGGACTGATTTTGAATCTACACAAAACAGAGCTTGAAATATTGTTTGGGGGAAATTTAAAAGGTAATTCAAAGCCATGAGTATTGCTGTTAATTCAGCTGTGAATATGGATATGTTACATCCAATGTAAAAAGATTTCTCCACCCTCAAGTCTGGGATTAAAAATGCACAACCTGTATGCTTACCAATACATGAACCATCTGTGTATATTTTTAATTGGTTAGTGTATTTCTCGTCAATATGACACTTTGTATAACTTGTGAGCATATTGATATTTTCATCTTTTTTAATGTTGGTGTGATCAATATCAAAATGGGCTTTTTTAAGTTCCCAGGGTGGAATAGGACAAAAAGATGGTCTGGGAGAGAAAGCTTCCTTTTCTAAGGAAACCCCAGAATCTGAAAGTATTTTTGATGTATAAGTTGCTATAGTTATTTGAGAAGTTATAGACTTTGCTCTTTTCGGAAAATCAAAATCTGATCTCATTTTAATTTCTGATTTGATATGTGTTTTTCTAGCTGTACTTTTAATGACAAATTTACAACATGTTAAATCTCTATAATCATCTAGAGGAAGTACCTGGGCTTCATAATATGTACGTGACGATGATGCGTGCACAGAAGTCCAAGGGCTAATTTCAATGCCTTACATTCAATACTTTGCAGTTTTTGTAATAGATATTTAGGCGCATTGAAGAATATTTCTTGGCCATAAGTTACTTTTGATCTCATTAAAGACTTACATAGAGTAATCAAAGTAGCTGGATCTTGTCCCCACTTTTCTTTAGAAATAATTTTCAGAAAGTTTAATGTTTTTCTCGCTTTGTTAATAAATATTCGATATGAAAGTTCCATGATAACTTAGATGTAAAATAAACTCCTAGAAATTTAATCTCTGTTACGTACTTAAGAGGAGTATCATCCAATGTGAAAACAGGCATACTTTCTGGTTAGATCCACTGTTAAAAAGAATCATATTTGTTTTTTCGGTTGACAGACTTAATCCATTTAGCTTCATGTAATCCACCATCTTGTTTAGTTCTCCCTGATAGATCTTTTTGACGAATTTTATATCTCGCTGCGAAGTTTCTTTTTTAACGTTACATCCATCCACATGCATATATCGTCGGCATATTGGACAAGAACAACATTTTTTGATAGTTTGTTTGGCAGATCATGCATTAATAACGAGAAGAGAAGTGGCGCTAATACTGACCCTTGAGGTATTCCCATTGAAAGTCGTCTAAGTGCCCCGCCGCCTCGAGAAACGCCCCCCCGCCACCCCACCCCCACGCCCCTCTCCCCGGCAACACAGCCTAGTCCCGTCGACGCTCGTGGTGCGAGGAAGGAAATCGGTGCCGCTCTACACCCATCTGCCACCTGAGTGTCTTCTGCCGGTCGCTGCCACCTTCACCAGCAGGAGTGTCCAACTCACTAGCTCTCCCTGACCCTCTTTATCTTTTACACCCGCATCTGTCCCTCCTCCTGACCATGTCACTTCAAAGTCACGGGCAGTAACAATGAACTCTTTGAGTGATGGATGGTGTGTGTGTGTGTGTGTGTGTGTGTGTGTGTATGTGTGTGTGTGTGTGTGTGTGTGTATGTGTGTGTGTGTGTGTGTGTGTGTGTGTGTGTGTGTGTGTGTGTGTGTGTGTGTGTGTGTGTGCGTGAGTGTGCGTGCGTGTGTACGTGCGTGCGTGCGTGCGCGCATGGGTATGTGCATGCTTTTGGACCCCATGCTAGAATCGAACCAAGGACCCACCCAGGAGTCCCCAGATACCGAGACAAGTGCACTACCCGCAATGCAGCTTTTCTCCCCCCCCCCCCTCGCTCCCCTTCCCCCCCCCCCCCCCCCCCCCCTCTGATGCACTCTATTTTCAGCAAGTAAAAACACCTCCTGTCCTGTTGATCAACGCCGACCAGTTCACGGTGAGCTAGACAGACCTGTGAGTCACCCTGAATCCATTCCTTCGTGTTCACAGGCCTGGGCTGTCTGACCTAAATGCCTTTCATACCTCTTGGCTCTGGCACCCTCTCCAGTGGTGCTGAATTCTCACTTCAGCCTGCTCTCCACCCAGTTCCTTTCTTCCTCAGGGTTCTTCCTCTGAAGGAAAACCAGCTCCCCCTGAATCTGGGTCACTTATGTGTGTTGCCATTTATGGGGCTTTTTGTACTCCCAGTTCTTATAGAACAGGGAGAACTTGCAATGGGAACGGAAAAAAATGCTGTCTGTGTTGTTCTGTCTGTCTGTGTGTCTGTCTGTCTGTCTGTCTGTCCGTCCGTGCTCAAATGTGTTCCACTCGCTTCCAGAAAAAAACTGCTGGGCCGCTCTTTCTGCAAATTTGTAGGTATGTTCATTATGGGTCACGGATGATGCCGGATGTTTTAGTTTACCGTTATAGCCGTTACTAACGGCTATAACGGCCCAAAACGGTTTTTCTTCTTTATGGAATATTTCACAAATTATTTGGCCGATCTTTCTGAACATTGTAGGTATGTGTATTACGGGTCACGGATGATGCGCAATGTTTCATTTTACCGTTATAGCCGTTACTAACGGATATAACTGCCCATAACAGTTTTTCTTCTTTTATGGAATATCTCAGAAAGTACTTGGCCGATCTTTCTGAAAATTTGTAGGTATGTTCATTATGGGTCACAGATATGGCCGATGTTTACCAGAATAGCCTTTACTAAAGGCTATAACGGCCCAAAACGGTTTTGCTCTTTATGGAATATCTCACGCGTATTCACGATAAACTGGGAGTACGTTGATATGCTTTGCATCTTGCTTTCTTTGATTCTGCCTTTTGTTTTCAAATGTCCATTAGCCCTTCCATTCATAAGATGCTAAGCTGTACAGAAACAACTGGAGAACTGTGACAAATAGTGTAGGTTACAAACATTAGGAGGTTAACAAAGCAGACAGTAGACACCCAAACAGGAACGGCAGGAGATAGAAAACATCTGGAGAACACAACAACTGTTTTGTCTAAACAACCAAAATGGTCTCAAGAATCTTTAGACAAAACTCATCACCGTTCTCGATGCGATATTTCAATTCAGGGAATGATCTTGATGCCCCCTGGGGAAATGAGACACGCGCACGTAGTTTCAGGTGGTGAGGTAAGGTTATTTGTAGGAAGAGACATTATTCCCATGGGCAGAATCTTATGTGTTGAGGCATAACAGATTTCTGAAGCGCAGAGAGTTACCTCAACTAATTGAAAGATTAAATGGACAAGCTTTGATGTTATCAACTGCTAAAAACATAAAGGAAAAGGAAAGACGAAACTGGAAAACAGACACACAGAAGATAAAAATTA
>CM031614.1:39911683-39914183 GCA_018398815.1 Conus ventricosus
CTACAATGCCTATTGCCCTCAAGATCGTGATCTTTCCCTTACATACATGAACATCCCAGACAATAACTGCATGGTGGTGGGTGATTTTAACAGTCACTCAGAGAGATGGGGCTAATGAGGAGACGGACAAGAGAGGCGAAGAAGTTGAGGATTGGGAGATTGACACACATCTTCATCTCATCAACCAAGAAGATGATGAACCCACCTTCTACTCTAGACGCTGGATGACCACATCAACACCAGATCTAGCGTTCGCCACCAACGACCTGTTCGTCAGGACCACAAGAACAGTCCTCAACCAGCTTGGAGGAAGTGACCACAAGCCCGTCAAACTCTCTATCAACCTCAACTTACAGTGTCCACAAGCAAAATGTTTTCCCCGCTGGAATTATAGAAAGGCGGACTGGACTCTCTTTGAGACTCTCACAGATACATACACAAAGCCGATCAACATCAGGCAGAAGGACTCTAACAAGAGGGTTCAAGACTTCACAAAGGCCGTCTTGAAAGCTGCTACAGAATCCATCCCAAGAGGAGCACGTAAAGACTACAAGCCCTACTGGACGGAGGAACTTCAGAATCTGGAAGATGTCGTTACGGAAGCCAGGGACAGAGCAGAAAAGCAGCCATCACTGGAGAATAACATAGCGCTGAAGGAAGTAACTGCCAGATACAAATTGTCCTGCGCACAAGCTGCAAGAAAAAGCTGGCAAGAGAAAACTGAAAGCCTAAATCTCGACAGGATGGCAGCAAGCTGTGGAAACTGGCTAGAACCCTCTGTAAATGAAACAACAAGTCACACCACTATAACAATACAAGAGAATGAAAATTATCTCTCTGGAAAGAAAGCAGCAGACCACTTCATAGACGTCTATGAAAACATCAGCAATCTGGAAGTCCCTCCTGAACATAGAGCTACAGTGCACAGGGCCCAAGGTGAACTTCATGAGAAAGAGCCCCAAGAGGAAGTCATGACCACAGCTTTCACAGAGAAAGAGCTGGAGGAAGCGTTGCAGAGCCTCAACCTGAAGAAGTCACCTGGACCAGACGGAATCACAAATGAAATGATTCTGCATCTTGGGAGAAGAGCAAGGCAGTCCTTCTAAAAATCTTTAACTCCAGCTGGAAGACAGGATCAGTACCACAGTGTTGGAGGGAAGCAGACATGATCCCCATTTACAAAAAGGGAAAGGACAAGTCGAAGGCTGACAGCTACAGACCCATCAGCCTTACAAGCTGCTTAGGAAAGCTGATGGAGAGACTTGTCAACACAAGGCTTGTCTGGCACCTGAGGAGCATCAGCTGCTGAGCCCTGAACAGGCAGGCTTCCGCCAACACAGATCAACAGAAGACCAGATCACATTCATCACGCAAAGCATTGAGGACGCTTTCCAAGAAAAGAAGAACACGCTTGCTGTCTGGACTGACATGGAGAAGGCGTTCGACAAAGTCTGGAAGGACGGACTTAGGCTTAAACTACGGCGATGTGGTGTGTCTGGGAGGATGTACACCTGGATCAGCCAGTACCTACACAACCGCCAAGCCCGAGTAAAGATTCAGGGCCAAAAGAGCAAAAAGAAGGTGCTGAGACAGGGAGTACCACAAGGAGGAGTCCTTTCGCCAACGCTGTTCCTCATCTTCATAGATGACATCGTCAGAGAACTGCCAAAAGGGGGCAGAGGAGCGATCTACGCAGATGATCTGGTGCTTTGGTGCTCTGAAGAGTACACCACCACAGCACAGGTACGCCTCCAGACTGCGCTCAACAAGATCAGCGACTGGACCAAGGAATGGCTTGTCTCTGTCAACTCAAGCAAAACAACCTACACAGTCTTCAGCCTATCCAGCAAGAAGCAAGAGGCGAAGCTGACACTGAACAACCAAAGGCTTGCAGAGGAACCCACACCTACCTACCTGGGAGTGACCTTTGACCGCAGGCTCACTTGGAAACAGCAGATCATCAGATGCTGTAGCAAGGCCAAGTTGAGACTGGCGATCATGAGGAAACTTGCGGGGACGGACTGGGGGGCTGACGAACGTATCCTGAAGAGACTCTATACAGGGAGAGTCCGACCTGTAGTTGAGTACGGGACGTCAGCATGGGCATCAGCTGCAAAGTCTAACCTCAACCATCTCAATAAGATACAGAACCAAGCTCAGCGTGTCATAACTGGCGCCATGAGATCCACCCCAATCCTGAAGATGGAAGAGACCACTGGGCTACAGTCATTGGAGGACAGAAGGACACAAAGATCCTCATCCAAGCAGCAAAATTCAAACGCCTTGAAAACCATCCAATGAGCAACAGAATGAGCAGACCCACCAAGAGCCGATTGAAAAGAGGCAGCTTCATCAACCAGTCAAGACGCCTTGAAAGACAAACTCCAGTTTTGATGGAACATGAAGCAAAGCCTATCCCGGCAAATGTCAACCCACCCATCTTGGAAGAGCAGGTGTTCCCAACAGTCGTCACCAGCATTCCCGGAGTGGAGAAGAGAGG
>CM031614.1:39921683-39924183 GCA_018398815.1 Conus ventricosus
AAAGAAGCTAACAATTAGCATGCCAGGAAGCGCGGTCAGACTGTTTTGTCCATGCACATGTAGCAAGTATGTTCACACACACACACACACACACACACACACACACACACAGACACACACACACACACACACACACACACACACACACACACACACACACACACACACACACACACACACACACACACACAAGAGTAACAGGAAGAAAAGAAAATCTGCATGTCTGAGCATACATTAACAACTGTTCACACTACAAGAGATGGACAAGAGAGTATTTATTACATCAACAGCTTGGTATTATACACAGATGATTTCCAGAAGGAGACTTGAGTTTACAGGTGAGAGCCAGCAGACAGTAACTCCTCGGTAGAATAGTACGATAAGTTTGGGGCAGTAACCATGCTTCAAGAGAGAAGCAGCTGTGAAGCAGCTGTTAGGCGTATGTGTGGATGTTGTTGTTTTTTTCTATTTTATGTTTCATTTAGATATCGATCGTAGATAAAACTTTTCCAAAGAAAACTTCATTTACTTTAATCTGTTCTCTCTCTCTCTCTCTCTCTCTCTCTCTCTCTCTCTCTCTCTCTCTCTCTCTCTTCTCTCTCTTCACACACACACTCACACACACTCACTCAAACACACATACTCACTCACACACACACACACACACACACACACACACACACCACACACACACACACACACACACACTCACTCACTCACACACACACACACACACACACACACACACACACACACACACACACACACACACCACACACACACACACACACACACACACACACACACTAACACAAACACTAACACACACACACACACACACACACACACACACACACACACACAACACACACACACACACGCACGCACGCACGCACAAACACACACATACTCTCTCTCTCTCTCCTCTCTCTCTCTCTCTCCTCTCTCACACACACACACTTTCTCTCATTACTTTTATAACATGCAGAGCAAAGCTCTGACGTCTGTTCAACATGCCGTTGAGTGTCTACGTACTTGAAACTGAAGTTCGTAATGACGCATTGTTTTCTTCAGTTCTCTCTCTCTCTCTCTCTCTCTCTCTCTCTCTCCTCTCTCTCTCTCTCTCATCTCTCTCTCTCCCTCTCTCTCTCTCTCTCCTCTCTCTCTCTCTCCTCTCTCTCTCTTTGTGTGTGCTCTACATTCTCGCCTTCCTCGCCACACGACTGCCATTTATTCACAAGCATTATTGCCACCAACATTTCCGACCCCCTGCCTCTTCCACCCCATACCTCACCCCCCCCCCCCCCCCTACTCTCCTGTTCTCTCGTCCAATCTTCATATCCCTCTTTATTCATGTTACTTCCTTCCCATCCCTTCGTACTGAAAATCGATCAGGAAAAAGATGTCAGTATTTGATGTATGTGAGGTGTTACTGTTTTTTGTTTGTTTGTTAGTTTGTTTGTTTTATCCTAGCCTTCTGTGTGTTTTGGTTTTGCACCTTTTCATCGTTAAGTTCCTTGAGTGTGAGTTTTCCCCCGTCTCTCTCTCTTTTTTTTTTTGATAGTGCACAATCACTACTGTTGAGAGAGAGAGAGAGAGGAGAGAGAGAAGAGTGAGAGAGAGAGAGAGAGAGAGAGGAGGAGAGGAGAGGAGAGAGAGAGATGAGAGAGAGAGAGAGAGAGAGAGAGATGAGAGAGAGAGAGAGAGAGAGAGAGAGAGAGAGAGAGAGAGAGAGAGAGAACGAACGAACGAACGAATTTTATTTTCAGAGGGTAGTAGAGTAAGCATAACTGCTTTTTTACATCCAGACCTCCGGGGCCAAAAAAAAAAAAAAAATAAGAAAAGAAAAAAAGAAAAGAAAGAAAAGATACAAATTCTGAAATATAATAATACCAAATGCAGCAAACCTAATGTACAAGAGTGAACACAGACAGAAGGGGTGGGATATGTGGGGTGGGGGGGGGCATAAGAGGAGGGAGAGAGAGAAAGAGAGAGAGAGAGAGAGAGAGAGAGAGAAGAGAGAGAGAGGAGAGAGAGAGAGAGAGAGAGAGAGAGAGAAGAGAGAGAGTTAACAAAAAAAATAGTGAGAGACAAAGTGAGGGAGAAAGGAAGCGGGAGGAGAAGCAAGGTATGGCATTTAACATTACATAGAAGGTACACAAGAGAGAGAGAGAGAGAGAGAAGAGAGAGAGAGAGAGAGAGAGAGAGAGAGAGAGAGAGAGAGAGAGAGAGAGAGAGAGAGAGAGAGAGAGAGAGAGAACAGCTGCTTTGTCGCTTTTCAGGAAATTAGAAGCCACAGAGTTTGTGTTCAGCATCTGCTAAAAACATTTTTTAAAAAAGCGTGAGACATGAATTGTATGATCAGCCCTTCTTTTCCCCTATTTGACAGTTTTTTATTTTATTTTTTTAAAATTATTATTCTTTTGTTTGATTTTATTTTTATCCCATGATATCTCCAGATGTCCTCACAGCTTCCATGATGTCTAAGCCATATGCAAAA
>CM031614.1:39931683-39936683 GCA_018398815.1 Conus ventricosus
ATTCCCCCTTTTTTTTTTTTTTTTGGTTTTTTCTGTTGTAGTTTTTTCTTTTTTATTTTTTTTTTTTTTTCGGGGGGGGGGGGGGGGGGGGGGGGGGGGGGGGGGGGGGGGGGGGGGGGGGGGGGGGGGGGGGAAAAAAAAAAAAAAAATTTTCCCCATAAACCAACTTTTTTTCAGGCCTTTGCATCCCACCCGTGACCATGTGTTTGCGCTCGCTGGAACGTCCAAAAGCCAGGCTTTTATTTTAATCTGTCTGCTTGGAACCCCCCTGCCTTTTCCCCGATGGCGGAAAAAAATGGAGGAGAATCAACTTTCAGACACAAAAAAAGATTCTAAAACTCCAATGGCGCAGTCTATAAATAAATATCGACTCGCGTATGCAGGCCTTGGGGCATTAATTTCTGGTGTGCAGCCACAATGAACAGTCGATAATAACACCAAAGACCTGAGGAATCTTCGGGGGCTTTGAGTAATTTATGTTGCCTTACATGCGCTGCCTTGTAAAACCGACGTGCGCTTTGAGGTAAAGGGGCATAAATCGCTTGAAAATCGCTGCGCCAGGTGCGGACAGCGTCTGGGTCGGTCATTACAGTTAATACAGTTAATAGTTAAGACCTTGGGAGGTCTTGGTGGAAGAAAGGACGGGAGGGGAGGAGGGGGGGGGGGGGAGAAAAGCGGGGGGGGGGGGGGGGGGGGGGGGGCCAGATACCATCCGTCAGTTTGTCATCGTCAGCCATTTTAATTATGAAGGCTTAGAGTTCCTGAACATGACAATGTAACGCGCGCGCGCGCGCACGCGCGCGCACGCGCGCGTGTGTGTGTGTGTGTGTGTGTGTGCGTGTATGTGTCTGTGTACGTGCGTGCGCGCGCGCGTGTGTGTATGTGTGTGTGTGTGTGTGTGTGCGTGCGTGCGCGCGCGTGTGTGTATGTGTGTGTGTGTGTGCGTGCGCGCGCGTGTGTGTGTATGTGTGTGTGTGTGTGTGTGTGTGTGTGTGTGTGTGTGTGTGTGTTCCCTAAACCAGATTCGTTTTCTTTTTTTTTCTTTAACCCTTTCCATGTCTCAGCCTTCAATATTGTCGTGAGCAAAACTGTGTGAGTACTAATACCCAGCTGCTTATACATGATATTTGTTTTGTTTTAATTCCTCAGGTCATCATCATATGAACAGAACGAAAAAAAGCGTAAATGTAATCAGAATCAAAGCCCACATCTAGCGCCACTCATCAATCACCAATACATTCTTGCCATCTATGAGAAAAAGAAACACCCGAAGGTGCTGGCGAGGACAAAGAGAAGCACTGTCTTCACCTGCCTTTAGAGCAGTCCTGTACCACCCTTGGAGGCCTGCGCTGTGTTGACGATGGGTACAGGCACGCGCAGGACACTCCATTAAGATATCAAGGGACATAACTGCTCCTGAACAGAGGTAAATTAGACTACAGGATGCAGCTCATAACAGCCTTAAAGTAGCATCCTCATGGGTTGTACCAGCCCGTATTTCATGACTGCAGAGCCCACCGGCGAAAAACACCACCCTCCAGCTGCCGAGCACACCCCACAGACCCAACCACCCCTGCCCACGGACAGATGAAGACAGTGCCACTCCAGACACAGCCAAGCTTTCGCCATACGGTCTTATGTGCCTTCAAGAGAGAATCCAAAGTTGTAGTCTTTCCCACTGTCAACAGGACTTTCCCTGTGGTCAGTGGGTCTTTCCTCACCGTCACTGGACCTTTCTCCAGGGTCAGCCTAGTTAAGGCAAAGAAGAAAAAGAAACACCCGAAGGTGCTGGGGAGGACCCAGAGAAGCACTGTCTTCACCTGCCTTTTTTCTTGCCATCTATCTTCCTTTGGAAGGGAGGGCCCAGAGGAAGAGAGAGAGAGAGAGAGATGAGAGAGAGAGAGAGAGAGAGAGAGAGAGAGAGAGAGAGAGAGAGAGAGAGAGGACTGGGGTGAGAATAGAGCGGGCACTGGGTAGGCAGGCAGGTGCTGGAGCCATGAGGTGTGCAAGTCATCCGTGTCGGACAGAACAGCCCTGCGGACAGGCAATCCATTAATGATAGTTCACGGGTCTGGTTCAGTGAAGATTTGGTCGATGTCGATGTAACACAACTGGGGGATTTGTAGTTGTGGAGGAAAAGTGTAACTGAAATGAAAAATATGTCTGCGTCTGAAAGAACGCACTCGCTATAGAGGCCGGGGAATTTGAGTCGATGATATAATTGTTGCGTAGCGAAGGCACGCACAATCGTGCACGCGCACGCGCGCGCGCGCGCACACACACACACACCACACACACACACACACACACACACACACACACACACACACACACACACACACACACCGCGCGCGCGCGCGCGCGCGCGCACTCATGCTCGCACTCAAGCACGCACACGCACACACACACACACACTCATCGCCCCCCCCCCCCCCCCCACACACACACACACATTACTCCTCACACAGTTGCACTCGCCTTTTTTCAATTTTGAAGGAACTGATCATAGACAAAACACATAGTATATATGTCATTAAATCAAAGAAAAAAGAATGGAATGAAATGGTATCAAAAGACCAAGGACCACAAGGTACAAGAGGAAAAGAGATGAAAAGTCCTCACACACAAACACAAGGAGATATGGTTTAAGGGGGGTGGGGGGGGGGGGGGGAGGGGGGGGGGGGGGGGGAGGTGAACGTCACAGAAGCAGGGAGCATAAATAAGAAAACGATGACATTTACCCATCGGTTTTTCAGCGTAAATACGATGGAAGAGAGTTAGGGAAGAGGGGTGGATAAATAAGAGGGGAAGGGGTGGGATGGAGGGTGGGGGTGGGAGAGAAGTTGAGTAGGTAGATTAGGGAAAGGGGTATTGAAATTTTTGGTGGCAGTAAATCATATGAATAAGTGGCAGCGGTGAGACGAGGTCTTACAGGGTAGGCAATCTCATGCAAGTCTGAACCGAAGGATTACGACGGGGGAGGACTAGAGAACTGAGGAAACGAGGTGTGATTGTGAAATTCAGGTTGACAGGCATTTATGGCAGATCAAACCGGTGTCAGAGCTCTGTTCTGCATATTAAACCATATCACAGTCATGAGGAGAGAGAGAGAGAGAGAGAGAGAGAGAGGAGAGAGAGAGAGAGAGAGAGAGAGAGAGAGAGAGATATTCGGATTCGGATTCGGATTCGGATAATTCAATCATGCATAGGCCATTGCCCCTCATGATGGGGTACACTTTTCAGTTGAAAGACTTGACAAAACTTGCATCTTTCTTAGTAAACTATACACACAGTCATACATGCACATATATTTCAAGATACTAAGACATAGCTACAGATCGTAATTTAAACGCTTTGTACAAGAATATTGATACATTTCTGACAATGCTTTCATTTTTAGACGCCAACAATAAAGTCAAACCAAACTGGCTGGGATGCTTATAACATTTCAAAGGTATATACTGTTTTCGTAAATCCTTTAATGTAGGACAGCACAAAAGAAAATGAATTTCATCTTCCTTGGTAATTCTACACAACGGACAAATCAAATCTGTTTCTGTATGTGATCTATAACGATAGTAGTGACACGCCATTTCAGACACACCCAACCTAAACCTTGTCAGTATGAATTTCAAACGCCTATCTAATTTTAACTTCAGATAGGTTTTATCCTCATTTACAGTACAAAACGTTCTATATGTTTGAAACCGTTCACTGTTATTTACATGGAAGTCCCATTCTTGCCACCTACACAGTATCAATCTGTCTTTAAAAAGATTCAAAAAGAGACTTTTTCTTTCTGCAGTCCCCCTCTGAAACGCGACCAGGGGCAGTCGGCCGACGACAAAGGTGCAGGGCGACAAAGTATGCCGTAACAGAGGCGGCATCCGATCCCCGGATCTGCCAAACAGCACCACATGATTACTGAAGCCATGGCCCCAGTGCGTGATTTCCAGCAGATATTAGGAAAGAAGCAGAGAGTATAGATGGGGTGAGGCCTGGGGTAACGTGTGTCGACACCCACGCGCGCGCCCCGCGTGAGGGGAGAAAAAGAGAGAGAGAGAGAGAGAGAGAGGAGAGAGAGAGAGAGAGAGAGAGAGAGAGAGAGACAGACCAGACAGACAGACAGACCCGACAGACAGACGGACAGATAGACAGACAGACAACAGACAGACAGACAGAGAGAGACAGACAGACAGACAGAGACAGACAGACAGACAGCAGACAGAGACAGACAGACAAGAAGAGAGAGAGACAGAGACAGAGAAAGAGACGAGACAGTCAGACAGATCAAAGAATGAAAGAAACAGACAGACTCTTGTATAAAAGAAAAATAAAGGTCGTAACGACTTGTAACAATTTGATTTTTTTTTCTTCCAGAAAACGAATACTGACATTGAGACACGTGCACGGCACACAAACATCATGTGATACTAGCAGGGCATCACAGCGGCCCTTTTTGAAGTCATCACTCAGCATGGGGTCAGCATGACGCGGGGCTCAGGCACATGGGATTCTGTCAAAGGTAATAATGAGTGAGTTCTTTAATTTAGAGTCTGTTCAGCAGTTCCACAGGAAATCATACAGGAACTGCACACTTTGAGCAGGAAGACAACACCAGCCCTGCCGTGGATTCCCTCCCACCGTGGTATTGCAGGAAATGAAGAGGCAAAACCGACTCTTAAAGGCGGCAGCCAAAAGACCAAATAGCCCATGCTGTATCCTACAGAGAGGCGAAGACCATCATCTGCACCAGTTCAGGACAGCTGGAGGGGAAAAAACTACAGGAGGAGGTAGAAAAGGGAAATGACATTTACCAACTTCGCGTGCCCAACAAGTCGCCATCTTCAGACTAAGAACTGGACACGGTCCCGTTTGCTCTCCCACTTCTACCGCCTGAACATATCGCACACCGATGAGTGCCCATGTGGTACTGGCCCACAAAATCCAGCCCACATACTTCAGTCCTGTCCCACGTCCGACAGCCTGCGGCGTGAGTT
>CM031614.1:39941683-39951683 GCA_018398815.1 Conus ventricosus
CTTTCTCTCTCTCTCTCTCTCTCTCTCCTCTCTCTCTCTCTCTCTCTCTCTCTCTCTCTCTCTCACTCTCCTCTCCGTCTCTCTCCTCTATCTGTCTGTCTGTCTGTCTGTCTGTCTGTCTGTCTCTCTCTCTCTCTCTCTCTCTCTCTCTCTCTTCTCTCTCTCTCTCTCCCTCTCCCTCTCTCTAATTCATCATTTTCTTAGTGCGCAGAGCAAACATCAAATATTTGCACAGCTTGCCATGGAGTGTCTGCCAAACTGAATTTCGCCATCACACAATGTTTCATCAGTTCCGGCTGCCTCCCCCGCCCCCATCGACCCACGCACATACAATTATGACTGTGTGGTTTGTCATCCCCGTTACACCAGTGCCACTTAGACAGACAAATTATTCCCTCAAACGTTTCTTACCAACTCCTACAGCCCAAATTCATCCCCAGCTCATTTCCCTTCCTCTTTCATCTCTTCCTCTGGCAAGAGGAATGGAACATGCAGACAGATAACAAATTGTACAAAATCCGTCCAAACCTGAGAGAGAGAGAGAGAGAGAGAGAGAGAGAGAGAGAGAGAGAGAGAGAGAGAGAGAGAGAGAGAGAGAGAGAGAGAGAGAGAGAGAGGTTTTACCATGTTGGCAAGGTGGCCTTAAAGATGAAACAGTCTTGTGCCGTTTGTATACACGCCACTCGTTTTACACCCATTCTTATCTTTTAAAAGGTGAAGAAGCTCCGTGGTGCATTCCATGTCATGTTCCGTGTGTGTGTGTGTGTGTGTGTGTGTGTGTGTGTGTGTGTGTGTGTGTGTGTCTGTGTGTCTGTGTGTGTCTGTGGGGGCGGGCCCGCTATTGCGCGGCCCGCTATTGCGGGGACCCGCTATTGCGCGGCCCGCTATTGCGGGGACCCGCTATTGCGCGGGCCCGCTATTGCGCGGCTAACTCTAACCCTAACCCTAACCCTAACCCTATCCCTAACCCTAACCCTAACCCTATCCCTAACCTAACCCTAACCCTAACCCTATCCCTAACCCTAACCCTAACCCTAACCCTAACCCTAACTGTCGCGCAATAGCGGGCCCGCGCAATAGCGGGCCCACGCAATCGCCCAATAATCGCGCAATAGCGGGCCCGCGCAATAGCGGGCCGCGCAATAGCGGGCTGACCCCTGTCTGTGTGTGTCTGTGTGTGTCTGTGTGTGTGTCTGTGTGTGTCTGTGTGTGTGTCGTGTGTGTCTGTGTCTGTGTGTCTGTGTGTGTCTGTGTGTGTCTGTGTGTGTGTGGGGGTGGGGGGGGGGTGTTGGTGTGGGTGTGGGGTGGGTGGGGGGTGCGTGCGTGCGTGCGTGCGTGTGTGCGTGCGTGCGTGCGAGTGAGTGAGTGAGTGAGTGAGTGAGTGAGTGAGTGTGTGTGTGTGTGTGTGTGTGTGTGTGTGTGTGTGTGTGTGTGTGGTGTGTGTGTGTGTGTGTGAAGAGAGAGAGAGAGAGAGAGAGAGAGAGAGAGAGAGAGAGAGAGAGAGAGAGAGAGAGAGAGAGAGAAAATTTTTGTGTTGCTGTCACGACCGACCCCTGGAGGTCTGCCCTGACAGGATCGGTCTAGATGGAGTGAAGGGGAGTGCCTGACCTCACACGCCTCGCAAGAGCCCACACGAGAAAGATTACGATACAACACCCCATTTATTCACACCAACACACACAGTCATAAATAAGCATTCCAACACACACAACATGCACAATCACAATCAAGCATTCCAACGCACACAACATGCACAATCACAATCAAGCACTCCAACACACACAACATGCACAATTATAAATAACATTTCACCATACGACGTACACAATCACAATTACAGCATTCCTGCACATATGACATATACACAATTATAAAGAAACACTTCCAGCATCCATCCCTTCCCACACCCTGGAGTGCCTCCACACCCCTGCCTTCGTCAAGTCTACTGGGAGCACCCTGTCGCACTAGGTGCTCCGAACCGGGTTGGTTCTTGAAGGGAGTCGCTCAAAGCCGACACCCTCGACACGCAAGCAGGCAGTGAAGAGCGCGTCCCGGAGGGGGGGGGGGGGGGGAAGAAACGTGGCGTTGTTACTGGAGGTCCTGGACGGGGATCAGGGTCGGCCAGTCAAGCCGGCGGGCTTTTCTTCCAGTCCGCGGTCCCAACCAGAGCGTGGCCTCAACCAGCACGTGGCACCATCCAGTCCGCGGTCCCAGCCAGAGCGTGGCCTCAACCAGCACGTGGCACCATCCAGTCCGCGGTCCCAGCCAGAGCGTGGCCTCAACCAGCACGTGGCACCATCCAGTCCGCGGTCCCAGCCAGAGCGTGGCCTCAACCAGCACGTGGCACCATCCAGTCCGCGGTCCCAGCCAGAGCGTGGCCTCAACCAGCACGTGGCACCCACCAGTCCAGACTCCGGGTGAAGCCCCCGGGGGGGGGGGGGGAACGTAGCTGGGAGGAGAGAAGAAAGGGAGGGAAGGAAGAAGGAAGAAGAAGGAAGGGTACTGGAACCCCGCCGTCAGTACAGTCTGACCCATGCTGCTAAATCTTAACAGCCACTCGCATGATGGGCGAGGGGAAGTCTATCAAACGCACCAACAGCCCCAGCTCACACAGACCTGAGCATAACACAGTAAACCAATCAAATCGTTAAAGTCTTCTCACATGAAGCAGGTAAGGGACTGCATTAAATCAACAGGCTATAAAACAAATATGAATTATCTTCACCCTTCTCTCACTCACGTTTAACAATTTCCTTTCTTAGGAATAAACCAACACAGCGACCATCGCTTAATAACTGCCACCACAATTTGCAAATAATAATTCAATGGCATAATTGTCACATTTTATAGCCACATTTCAAATAACACAAATCTCCAACCACGCATCCGAACGACAAATCATGCGTACGCACACTCGCGAACATAAAACTCGTTCTCCTTGCACACACAAACAGACGGTGGCCGAAGAATAAGAGTCCGGCGAATGTGACAGGGGCGGACGAGCGAGACCAAGCAAGTTCCAACCCTGAATCACCAGTTCTCTCCCATCCCCACCGACTACCGCATCACCAGATGCATAAACAGGAGAAAGAATTTTGGATATAATTTAGGATGGCCAGGTTAAAGATTGAATTAACCAGAGAAAAGGTCTCAAACAATATTTCTCTTACAATTTCGAAAACAAAAGAAAATTGCGCAAAAGAGAAGAATAAGCCGCTAACAACAACAAACCAAAACAAACAAACCACGAAACTGATGCTTACCAGCTACCGTGGGTGACCCAGAAGAGGCGGGTCAAACGACTCTCTCTGCCCTCTGTCCAGTCGAGAGGACAGAAGCGCAGATGCGGAGAAAGAAGAAGTGATGTCCCTCTCCTACAGGCCGACTGTAGGAATTGAAGATACCGACTGTACCCTCGATGATACGGTGAAGAACCAAGACCGGAGCAGGCGCTCCCAAGACATCTTCCGCTCGAGTGAAGAGCTAACCTCCCTCAGCGATGGCGGCCAACATGCCACGCTGCGTCACAGAGTGAGCATACTTCAAACTAAAAGAAATGAAGCACGTGCGACAGGTAAAAAGACAGGCGAGAGGCCGATAGACAGCAAGTTCGAGAGAAAGGTACCAGCCACCCATGAACCTGCAGGATGAATAGCACGGGCAGTGGAATTAGAGAGAGAGAGAGAGAGAAAGCAAACCGAAGTTGAGCTGAACTACACCAAGGTGCAACCGCACCACAAGCCACATTAAGGGACGGATACACGACAACAGCAACGACAATAAATAAATGAGTAATTCCGCCACCCTAGATGGGTCAAACGTCGTAGGCCTCGTGACAAACTCGTGACAGTTGCCTTTGCCATTATGTTCGCTTACTTTACATATTAATGTGTATACGAAGCTCTGATAATGGTGGCTGTGTACATATGTGAAGTTTGTTATTTTTTGCCTTGTTGGAAAAAAAAAAACGCTTCAGGAATAAAGAACGATAACTAGGACAATTGAACATGAACCATGACTGAATGGCCAGTATTTCCTTGCAAATGCGGAAATATATGACAGGCTTTGGTATATTGTGTTTTGTGCTTCAAAGACGTTTTAAACGAATACTTTGTTCAGCTTACGTATACATAAAATAAGTTGGTCTAGTGTTGCAAACAAGATGTCTTCAGTGTATATTGAAACCGACAAACGGTAGGCTAAAAACTGTAACCAAATATTCTCAATATCCTTTAAAAAGAAAACAAACAAAAACCACAGATACTGAAGGAATATAGTCGCTGGATGTACATTTTGCATCATCTCCGTAGATAATAATGCTTAAAATGCATTTGAAAAGTTGATTAAAAATAGCATGTCCGATGTTACAGTATGGCCTTATTTACGATCCAGTTAAAGGAAGAACATGTTGAAATGTTTTTAAGTAAATGGAAAGTTTTGTGTGTTTTTTTTAATGCAAGATCTTTGGTACTCGTGTGTTATTGAGCATCGTTGATAAAATCGTGAATTAAAAAAAAAAAAAAAAAAAAGCCACAGTCGTTGAATGAACTCAGCTCGCTTCAGCACACTCAGCATAATTTCACACTCCATCAGAACTCATCTTCCTGTTTGTACGTGAAAGGCACTCCCCCCCCCCCCCCCCCCCCCCATGTTGTTTGTGCATAAATCCTCCTGACAGATTCGCTCTCTCCCCGTCTTGGTCTAATAAACCACCATTCCGATGTTGTCAAACGAAATACTTTATGAAGAACCCGACCTACATTCCTTCTCCTGAAGTCTGGCACACGCCCCATGATTGTTCGTGGATCCAGATAAGTTTACTACTCACAGCAGCGAAGACCTCACAGCTAGCAGACTGCAGATTTGCAGACTTGTTTGGGACGAACGAACGTGGAAGATGGGGGATGGGGGGGGGGGGGTATAACAGCAGCAGGGAGAGGGATGAAGATGGAAGGAGTAAAGGGTGGGGAGGTGGGGGGGGGGGGGGCAGGGAGAAAGCTTAAGGTGGGATGCCCTTGCCTCTCCTGATTTTAACTTCCACCTTGACTTGCTTTTTTTTGTTTGTTTTTGTTTCTTAGGGAACATAGGTTGGGGCAACATTCCTCCAGCAGACTCAGTTCTGGAATGACCTCTTCAGCGGGACCCAGGCCATTCCGGCTGTCTTCACTTCAGGATTCCAGGCACTGGTGCCAAGTCTGTCGAAATCTTCCCAGCTTCCATTCTCCCTGTGTGTTCCATTCCAGTGCCTGGCTTGTGATATTGGTCAGAGGCTTTCGTGGCGTGTGACCATTTCAGCCTCTTTCTCTTTCCTTCGACTCTGTGTCTATACAATTGTGTTTAGTCCTCTCCCACAGCGTTTGGTTGAAAATGACTTCTGGCCGTCTGATGTTGAGGGTGTACATTTGCAGATAAATGCTTGACGTTCGTGAGGATTAAACTTTGTAAGTCACCAAATCTCTGAACCATGGAAGAAGAAAACAGACTTCATATTGGCTGTAGTATCATTATATATGAGTCTCCCATTCTTTTATGCGGAGGTGGCGAAAAAGTTGTCTACACGCATCCGAGGTATTTTGGTCAAGACATTTTGCTCATCCACATTATTCTAGTTTCGTCGTTTTCATTGCCCCGAAGAAGACCTAAAAGGTCGAAACGCGCCGCGTTTTGTCTTGTAACTTGATTGTCCTTCATTTGAGCAGACTCACTGAAAAAAAATGTTTAAACATTTCATCCACATCTAGCTAATATACGGACAGACACACAAAGAGTAAATAAGAAAACAGAAAGAAAAAAAAATCCACCGGTCTGGAACGGAAAATAACAACCGCTAGGTACTGGACAAGCTAGATGACAGGACGTTTGATACAACAATTTTTTGTTTTTTGTGTGTTTGTTTTTGTTTTTTGTTTTGTTTTTGTCAGTGTGAGATTTCAATTTAGAACATGATTCTGATTCCTTGCTGGAGATGGTGTAGACGAGCTAGCAAACGAAGTCAGTTTAAGTGTTAAGAGTAGACATTATTTCCATCGGCAAGATCACGTTTGTTGAGACAGTAATTGGTGGCTTAGGTGTGACTACATCAACCAGCCTGTAAAGAAGTCGTGGTGCCCTATAGGCTGTCAGGGATGTCTGTGTGTGTTGCTCGCTTCGTTTCAGATCTTTACATCGGTCATAGGTCTCTGCAAATAGGGTTAATGAAGAATCCACGTGATCTGTTTCTTGATTTGTTTTATTTCTCTGTCTGTCTGTCTGTCTGTCTGTCTGTCTGTCCGTCTCTCTCTCTCTCTCTCTCTCTCTCTCTCTCTCTCTCTCTCCGTGTCTGTCTGTCTGTCCGTCTATCTGTCTGTCTGTCTGTCTGTCTGTCTCTCTCTCTCTCTCTCTCTCTCTCTCTCTCTCTCTCTCTCTCTCTCTCCGTGTCTGTCTGTCCGTCTATCTGTCTGTCCGTCTCTCTCTCTCTCTCTCTCTCTCTCTCTCTCTCTCTCTCTCTCTCTCTCTCTCTCTCTCCGTGTCTGTCTGTCTACCTGTCTGTCTGTCAGTCTGTCTGTCTGTCCCTCTCTCTGTCTCTCTCACGTTTTTTTTTTTGGACAAAGTACAGACCAAAGCTCTGACGCCCGTTGGGCCTGTCATTTATTGAGCGTCTGTCAATCAGTGTGACTTTTGCAATCACACACCTTTTTCTCAGTTGTCTTCCTCACAGTCTCTCTATCCTGACATGCATTGTTAGCATCAGACAGCGTGCACCGTAACATTCCCAACACATTATTGCCAAAATCTTCACACAAATTGTTACCTCCACCACCCACTCTCTTACACCCCACTCCCCCTTCGCCTATTCAGCTGGGCTCCTCTCTCTCTCTCTCTCTCTCTCTCTCCTCTCTCTCTCTCTCTCTCTCTCTCTCTCTCTCTCTCTCTCTCTCTCTCTCTCATTCCTTCAACCGACTTCATTCACATGACATCCCTCCCTCCCCTTCCTGCTGAAAATAAAACTGGAAAATATTTCTGAGGTATGCCAAAGAAGAGAGAGAGAGAGAGAGAGAGAGAGAGAGAGAGAGAGAGAGAGAGAGAGAGAGAGAGAGAGAGAGAGAGAGAGAAGAGAGAGAGAGCAGACAGACAGACAGACAGACAGACAGAGGAGCTTCCTTTCTCGTTTCCATGTTCATTTGTTTATTACATTATTTCTTCATAACTCTTAATGATTCCATGTTGTCTATGCCGTATCAAAAACCAGTTCATCAATTACGTTTGAAGCACATGGGGCGATATTTCAAAGGTCCTTATCGGTTGGATTGTGTGATGTTTGTCTCCTTTTTCCAGTAGCTATGAATTCACAATGAGATGGCAATCACGTCCACGTTTTGGAAATGCGTGCGCGTGCGTGCGTGCGTGCGTGCGTGCGTGTGTGATGTTCGTCTCCTTTTTCCAGAATGTACGACTTCATAATGAGATGGCAATCACGTTCAAGTGTGTGTGTGTGTGTGTGTGTGTGTGTGTGTGTGCGTGCGTGCGTGCGTGCGTGCGTGCGTGCGTGCGTGCGTGCGTGTGGTGTGTGTGTGTGTGTGTGTGTGTGTGTGTGTGGTGTGTGTGTGTGTGTGTGTGTGTGTGTGTGTGTGTGTGTGTGTGTGTGTGTGTTGTAAGAAGGCATAGGAATTAATGGACGAAGAAAAGGGATATTGTCTGTCCTGGAAATAACGTACAAACCTACTCACCTCTCTTTTCACACATCATCTGGTTTTAGTTTTGTTTGATCGGCTTCGATGAATATTATTTTCATGTTTTATAGAACCGTGGTAAGATGTGTCCATGCTCACCAATTCCAATACACCCGTGTGTATATATATATATATATATATATATATATATATATATATATATATATATATATATATATATATATATATATAGAGAGAGAGAGAGAGAGAGAGAGAGAGAGAGAGAGAGATCAATGTGGTTAAAATACCCAAAATGATTTCCAAAGCGCTCAACCCCTTGGGGAGCAACATTTGTTAAAATAAGGTATTAAAAGAAGTCTCTACAAATTTGTTTCGAGCGCGTTGCGCTGTCATCAGGATGGCTTTTGGTTTGCCCACCGCCGATGTTATATAGCGTGTGGGCTCACGTTTGCGGTTGTTTGCACGTGCGGATTGGCTGCACGTGTTTTTTGGGGGCTTTCAGGTTTTTGTTTTGAGTGTGTTCACTAACAACGATTTCCATTTATGCCTGCAGTTGTTTACTATTTCTGTTTTAGTGTTTAAAGTTGCTAAGTGTGGTTTGCATAGTATTAACCATTTTTCAGTTAAACATATATACATATATATATATACATACTGACTTCCATTAAAAAAACGCGAAAGCAAATCAAGCTGAAGGTTAGGGGCGAATTTTATTGGTCACAATTGTACAGAGTGGAAGCGAGAATTCAACGTGATTTGATTCATTACACCGGTAATGTGTGAAAATGTCATCAGCAAAAGTCTTTGTGTGGAAAATCCAAGGTCACGTGACAAACCAGCTTGAAGTCCTAATACCGTGTGTGGCCACCATTTGCATGGACAACTGCTTGACACCTGCGGCTCATTGAGTGGACCAGGTGGTTGATGCGTCCCCTTGGCACACCAGCCCACACATGGACGATGGCCTGGTGAAGTTGAGCCGCTGTTGCTGGTCGTGGACGCAGGAGGTCCAACCGAGTGCCAAGTTCATCCCAAAAATGTTCTATTGGGTTTAAATCGGGACTGAGGGCTGGCCAGGGCAGCACATTGACGTTGTTATGCTGAAGAAATTGCTGGGTGGCCCTGGCTGTGTGTGGTCTTGCATTGTCCTGTTGGAATGTCCAGTTTGGGTGTTGCGCAAAAAAAGGAACGACATGGGGTCTGAGCACCTGGTGGATGTAGCGCTGTGCATTGACACCCTGTCCGCGACCAGGACCAATGTTCTGAAAGATGACTGATCCTATGGCGTGGTTAATGCCAATTGCACCCCATATCATAACGTTCGAGCCTCCCCATGGGTTCCTCTCTACCACACAGGAGTCAGCATAGCGTTCACCAGGTCGACGCCATATTCTGACACGACCGTCAGCCATGTCAATACAAAAACGGCTCTCATCTGAGAACAGTATGCGTCCCCACTGCTGCCTGCGCCAGTTGATTCGGGCTTGTGCCCACTGCAGCCTGTCCTGCCGGTGTCTTGGTGTCAGTACCGGACCTCTGTGAGGACGCCTACATGCCAGCCCGTTCTCCTAAAGACGCCGCCGCACAGTGTTGAGGCTGATTCGTTGCTTGAGATTCCCAGGCACCTGTCGAGCAGTGTTAGCGGCTGTTTGCCGCCTGTCCCGCAGATGGGTTCGAACAAAATGGCGATCCTCTCTTGTTGTGGTGACCCGAGGACGGCCTGGCCGGGGACGATCATCAGTGGTACCAGTGACTCGCATGCAGTGCTGCAGACGATAGATGGTTGAGATGTGGACGTTAAAGATGTTTGCGACCCGCCTGGCATCCACACCAGCCTCCAGATGGCCTAGGGCACGATTGCGTTCTTCTGCTCGTAGTCTTGGCATCTCTGTAGCGCTCAGACGGCAAGTCGTTATCTGAACCTTGTAGCGCGGCTTTATAAAGGCTGCATGCCTGCGTACTTGTAGTTGGTTAACTTTGCTCTGCATGGTGTGCACGTGCCTCACATGCAGCAACCAGTTTGCCATTTTTGTTGACCCTCCAATGCCGGGAATGATGTGTTGCTCACACAATTTTTTCACTGCACGTGAGTCTTGGACCCAAACAACTTGCCACAATGGTTCAATATTGTATATTCACCCCTTTTCACCCGAAAAATAGCCTTTCAAATTTCCGCGTTTTTTATGGAAGTCAGTATATATATATATGAACAATACAAAAGTGCCTTAAAAACTCTGAAGGTGCTCAACCCCTTGGGGAGCAACATCTGTTAAAAATATTTTTAAAAATGAAGTGTTAAAATGTACAAGCTTGTTTCAAGCCTTGCTATC
>CM031614.1:39969183-39986683 GCA_018398815.1 Conus ventricosus
CTTTTCTATGGAGGATGTACTGTTTTTTTCCATACGGCGTTATTTCAATCTCTTTCCGACTATTGTCCTCTGGCACAAGACTTACATGTAAAGGGCCAGAGTTGAGTGCTTTTCTGAAACTTTTTTGGCGGCTAAAAAATGTAAATGGGCTTATGAATTCAAATTTTATTTCCCATTCTAAATATGGTTCTAAGTGCCATTTGCTGTCAGGTTTTCGAACTATTTTATATTCATACTGGCCAGCATTATTTGCTTCTACATTGCGCAGTTGCTCTAGTTTAGGAAACTTTTTGTTGTCGCCAACCTCTTTGCGTTTATAATCACCATCTTTAGTGTACTCAAAACCATACAAAGCGCTATCTCGCCGTTCTGTTCAAAGTCCGTAACGTCTGCAAGGTCTTTTAATTCTAAGGTTATACACCTCACAGGCGCTAATGATGTAACTCCTGGTTCATCTGGCCCGCGCGACATTTTTAGAACAACTAATTATTTTATTTTTAAAACAATGTGTAGGTTATCACATTTTACAACTTTCCCCGCTTTGTCTTTGATTTTTATATTAAATGATTCAACCCTCCCACAAACTAATCTTTTAAACTGTAAATTAGAGAATTGCATAATTTTATAATCGCAATATGCAGCTTTCCCTGACGGAAGAGCTCTTAAAACAGTTGAGGGCCTTCCATCATATAAGTTTTCATCAGTGCTTAGCTCATCTAAATGAACATAGAGTAATGAATGTAATGCAAGATTGAGCGGATTTTCCCCCTCAAAAGTAGTTTTGTTTTGTTTAACTGTAAATTTATGAACGGCTTGATTGGAAGTTGTAAAGCCTAATATTTTAGCTAGTTCTACACGAAAAAGGTAATGTACTACTTCTTCTTCAGGTTTGAATGTTAACATTGTTTTCAGATTCGCATTGTTAAGTTCGAGAGTAATGCCGAAGTTACTCATTGCTTCTATTAGTGAGCAAGCCCCATAATAACCATCAGGTATGGTTAACTGGCTAACTTTGTTTCCTGCATTATCAACTTTAGAATTGTATTATTATTCTTGGCTTTGCTTATATTAAACCATACGACTTTGTAAAAACTTTCATGGAGTGCATCAACTGGGTGTGGAGTGTCGTATGCTGATCATTTAAATCATCCTGATCCTTTGGTGAGGTCAGTGTATAGATTTCATTTTTATTACACCTTCAGACGTATTTTGACTGAACTGCAAGCACCATTGCCTAATGACAAACCGTTTAATCCATTCAGCAACAGAATAGACATGAAGGCTTTTGAAAGGATCTGTGACGAATTCAATATTAAGGCTAAGACAGACTTTAGACAAAAGTTGGATCTTAATCATGGTCTAGGCACCCCTTATTTTTGGGGCGTGCACAGAAAGTATAACTATGCTTGGAATCCTCCTTACACATCTTTTTCTTCAGGCACAACTGTTCACCTCGGGTCCATAGAGCAAGAGCATAAAACAGCATGGACAACATTTATCTTAGACACTTCTAAGGGCCTAACTAAAGCAGGAATAGAACGAATAAACGACTCTATTCGTACTTACGTTTGGTGTTTGCTAGGTTCGCAAGCACAAACGAAATCGAGCATAACTAATCCTTCTACTGGCTTTGATGCTCAAAAACAATACTTAGCAAATTTAGAGGACGCCATTAATTCTACAGTTGATTTACCTTCAAGTATAAAAAGGTTCCAAAATGTTTTACAACACGCAAGATCGAAAGTAGACTTTGCTGTTGGCACTGGTTTATACATGCTGCCTTCTGACCTCAGGCTCCAGATAGGTACAATAATAAACTACAATAATGAAATCCTTGTGGCAGGCGATGAACAGAAGGTCGGAAAAAACGAAATAAATTCTGGGCCAGTAATATTGCAAGCAGTAAACAAACACCCAAGAATAAGCCATCCAATCCCCAAGGCCCAACCCCAAAGGTCATTGAAGACGCGGACTTTGTTCGCGATGACCATGAATATGAAAAGACAGCGCTTGTTCTTGGATTAACTGGCATAGGATTACTTGGTCTTTATCTTACTAAATAGTAACCCAACTATTAAGAGAACTAATGTCCATAAGTGCTCAGCCATGAAGCCAACTACTTTGCTTGCAGTAGACAAAAGCCAGCTAACAATACTGCCTAATATACCAGGTAAAGTGTCTATAGCTTTACCGGCTAATTTTTTTAATAAACTCGCAAGATGATCAAGTTGTTTTTTTACCCATGATTTATCAGGCGGTGATGGTGGCGATGGCGGTGGAGGTACTGACCCGGGACTACCGCCGCCTGTAATAGCCATTACCAGTGTACTTATTGCAAATCCTAAGGCCGTTATAACGCTTACTAATGTGATTCCTTGTTCTCTAAACAGCGTTCGGATTCGTTCTGCTAGCGTTGTGTCTTTATATAAAATTCTTTCGATAGTTTCTCTTATTCTGCTCACTTGAGTTCGCAATTGTTCTCGGTTAGCAGACAACACTTCTAGTCTTGATAATCTTAGTTCTTTAAGATCTTTTAGTCTTTGGGTTATTCTTTCTTTAATATCATGCCCTAAGTCATTAGCCTCAACGAGTTTTTCTTCTTCTCTTTTTATATGCTTCTCTAGTTCACCCAGTTTTGCTACATTGTTTTCTAATTCGCCTCTAATGGCTCTTAAAGTACGATCAAGGGCATATAATTCTCTTATAGGAAATGAAGAAACATCATTTGTTTTTGGTACTGTTTCTTCTGAAAAACTGGTTTCTGCTTCTATTGCATTTGTTATTTTGCCTGTTGTTTGACTTAAATCTTGAAGTTCTATGTTTTGCATTTGGTTATCTGTTGGGAGTTCTTGTTGTATGTTTTGAAGTTTAGAAACGTCCTCCGGCCTTAATTTCGTTCTAACAATGCCAAGGCGATTTCGTTCACCCACTCTAAGTCTTTGTTCAATTGTACTTATGCCTACAAACTTTGACGGGTCTCGTTTATCTGTAAGCGGAACACGCTGTCCTTGATCGTTGTTCACATACAAATGGCCGCCTTTTACTTCAAAATCATCAGGGACTATAAATTGGGGAGGTTCTATGCCTAAACTTTGGTAAAATGATCTGACCTTAGGTTCTGTTAATTCATGCCACATTGAGGCCATTGAGCGACGCTGTGTCAAAGGAGTCATTTCACTTGTGTCGTCTTCAGGATCAGGAACATCAAAATCTTCAACTTCACCTTCAATGCCTGCCATGGTTTTAAATAATAAACTTTTTATTTTGTTTTATAAAAAAATGGAGCAAGCATATGGTTCAATTCTTGACCCGCATAGAAGACTGAAAGAGCCCCGCGGCGTGAAGGGGAATAAACAGAATATTATTGTTCCAAATAATCCATCTACTATTGATGCAGATCAAATTCTTACTGTTAAATTTCCAGACCTAGGAGCAGATGAAGTGATTGTGCCAGGCTCTTCGCGGCTTACTTTCAAATAGAACTTGATTCAGCAACAGACCTAAACAGGACAGTTGTCCAGAATCTGGGACGGGCAATCGTAAAGAAAATTTCTATAAAACTTGAGGGGAAAGAAATATTTTCTTTACATAATGCAGACATATTTTTAACCTATTGTGATCTATGGCTAACCAAGAATGAAAGGGATGATCTTGCGTTTCAAGGAATTGAAAATGAAGAAGCACTAAAACATAGAATAGGCGCCGCAGATGCTAAAGACGGCAAAAAGTATGTAGCTGTAAGTTATGCGTATGGAAATCGCTTTTTCATCCCCTTGGATTTTGAGGTGTAAAGTGCGCATGCGCCATACCTTCAAGGGGCCTTAAAAGACAGATTGTCTTATGAACTAACTTTTAATGAATACAAATGGGTTATTAAATCTGAAGACACCGAAGCAAAGTACAGCATTTCTGACATCGCGTTAGAGTTTGACATTGTTAGCGACACTGACTTAGCAAGTCAGATTGCGCATCGATATAAGTCAGGATTAGCAATATATTACGAAAGCGTGATTCGCCATTCTACACATCCTAAAAGCAGGGCAGACACTATATGGAATTTTAGTTTTAGTGTTTCAGTAAAATCACTCAAAGGCATTTTATTGCTGTGCGAAGATGAAGAACCATTCAAAAGACAAACCGGAAAGTTTATTAATCCTAAAATAACGAAAGTGCAATGTACAATTGAGGGTAGTCCTAACCAAATCTACGCTAGCGGGCTTAAACCTTATCAGCATTTTGATGAAATAAGAAAATTGTTCGGAGGTGGGAGGCATAGAAATCCAACAGCAGACCTTGTGTCTAAAGATTTACACCTTCATGATGTTAGACTTGATGATTATTTAACAACAAAATACGGTTTATGGATTGACCTAAGGTCTACAGAGGATAATAAGTTGCATGGAAGTGGGGAGAACTGTTAGAAACGTAATAAACATTCAAATTGAAAAAGAAAAAGATGGCGATAAACCGCTTAATGTACATTTGTTTTATATATATGATGCGCAGATGAATATTCATGAAAACAGATTAAAAAATATAGTATGCGCAGCTGAAGATTCAAGATAACAGATTAAAACATATACAATACTAAAATATTTTTTAATTTTTTAAAAAAGCATGTCTGTTCACGTTTATCCAAAAGCTCCTACAGCGCCAGAGCGCCAAAAGAAGGGGTAGTAGAAACCCCGACATAAAAACCTTCAGATTAACAAACATTACGCAAATGCAGCAAGTACTAGAGCAGGACCTTTCAAAATACAGCAAAACCAAACGAAGGTATTCTGCTGCCTGTAATGCTGTTACATATGTTAATACTGGAGCATCAACTCTAAGTGCACTATCAGCAGGAACGAGTGTTGGTCTCTTAGCAACAGGTGTTGGTGTGCCCGCAGCTTTACCTCTAGGCGGCTTGTCTTTAGCTCTTGGCCTGTGTTCATTAGCTGTAAGTGCCGCTAGCAAAAAATTAAAAACTAAACTCCAAAAGCACACAGCTATGGTTCAACTAATAACAGCTAAACTTAGTTCGTTCAAACTGACAATAAATAAAGCACTAGTTGACTCGCACATCACGGACGAAGAATTTAGTCGTTTACAAGCCGATTTTGATGACTATAAAAGACAAAAGTTTGATCTTCAAAGAAAGGCAAGGGCAAGTTTTTCTCAACAGCCAGACGCCGAGCAGATAAAAAAGGAATGTTTAAAAAAAGTAACGAAACATTAAACTCTGCTCTAAACAGCTCACATTAACAACATCAAAGGGCGTTTATACTTTAGTTTATGAGTCCAAGCACAAAAAGACCGTTGATATTGATTCTGATTAAAATATTTTTTTTAATTTAAATAAATATTTTGAGTTAGAAAAGAAACTCAACATGGATAAGACATATGAAGGACCAGACGAATTGTTTGAAGGAATGCTCGAGGGGGAGCGTTTGTCAAAAGCTTTAAATGATATTGATCTAGAAGTCATTAATCCAACAAACGTACAGGCAAGTGTTGTGCATGCTATTTCTCAAGTTCCAGATAAAACTAACAATAGACCCGCCAGTTAAAGTACAGTTAGCTGTTTTAATCGACTATATAACAATAAATGAAGAAAATTTGCCAGTCTTTGTCTCAACTAGACAACAAGCTATTCTTTCTCGTAATGACTTAACGCCTGGTTGGGCAGACCAACTGCTTACACAGTTTGATGTGGCCGCTGAAGAAGCCAAAATGAGAGGCTCTGGTTGGTCAGAGGGCGAAGTCTTAGAGATCAGATTAAAACAGGCTAAGTATGAGCCGATTGTAGGCAAGTCTTACATTCCACTACCTCCAGCATTAGTCGTAAAAAAGCAGTTCTAAACATAAAGAATTATTCAGACAACAAATGTTTTATGTGGTGTGTTCTTGCAAGGCTGCATTACGTCCGCAAAAACGCAGAGAGAGTATCTAACTATGAACCATACATCAATGATCTTAACTTCAATGGAATATCCTTTCCTGTTAGTGTGGATCAAATTGATCAGTTTGAAGAACAAAACAAACCAATAACTGTTAATGTATACACGTGGGATGAGGAAACAAATTTGGTGCCTATTAGAGTGTCTAAAGACAGTCCAAAAATAGGCGACCCAGACAAAAGCCATGCGGACTTACTACTGATGTTTTCACCAACAGGGCTACCACATTACACATTGATACGAACAATGAGTAGACTGTTAGTATATACTACAAAAAAACATAGCAAACAAGAATTCTGTAGAAAATGTTTAACAAGAATTCCATCTGTTCAAGCCGCGAGTGAACATATAAAACATTGTAAAAGCTCTGTAGACTGTAATACAGAACTAATTACACCCCCACCCGGATCTAAAGTTAGTTTTAAGAACTGGAAAAAAACTGCAAAATTCTCCATACGTAGTTTACGCAGACTTCGAGTCGCTTATTGTTCCCTATGAGGGGCCAACCCCACAGAAACTTCCGAAACCAGTCTTAATGAGTAATCATCAGATTTGTTCATTTGCCTTCATTATTGTCAGGTCGGATGGCGTTCATTCAAAGCCAGAATTATATAGAGGGCCTAATGCTGCAGGATACTTCTTAGAACGCATGCAGCAAGTGCGTAACGCCTGTTCTAATGAACTGAATCTCTCAGACATTATTATGACTCCCGAAGATCAACAACAGTATGACTCAGCCACTCACTGTTGGATTTGCGGTTTAGGCCTCTCATCAGACGCAGAGAATCCAACAGGTGGCCTTAGCGGCCAGCGGGTAAGAGACCATGATCACATTAGCGGAAAGTTCAGAGGAGCGGCGCATAACAAATGCAATCTTCAACTAAAGTTTGAACCAAAGACATGGAAGCTGCCCATCTTCTTTCATAACTTGCGAGGTTACGACTCTCATCTTATATTGCAAGCAGTAACCAACGCCTTCAGGGTGTCATGCATTGCACAGTCATCAGAAAAGTACATGTGTTTCACTTTAAATAACATGTCTTTTTATGACTCTATGCAACACCTGATGGGATCGTTGGAGTCACTGGCTATGTCCTTAAAGTCCTGCCCAATAACAGAAGAATATTTTGACCCAACTCTTGTTTGAAAGGGCGTTTACCCTTATGAGTACATGAACAGTTGGGAAAGGTTTGATGAAGATTCACTTCCACCTAAAGGCGCGTTCTTTTCTAGTCTTAGAGGAAAGGACATCAGTGATTCTGATTACCAGCATGCCCACGATGCATGGCAGAAGTTAGATTGTAAAACGATGGGAGACTAACATGATTCCTACTTGATGGCTGATACATGTTTGTTGGCGGATATTTTTGAAAATTATAGAAAGACCTGCATGAAACATTATAGCCTGGATCCCGCGCATTACATTTCTGCGCCCGGGATGAGCTGGGATGCTTTCTTAAAGTTTACTGGAGTACAAATTGATTTAGTGTCAGATTTGCCAATGATTCAGATGATTGAAAACGGATTGCGTGGAGGAATTAGTATGGCGTCGCATCATTACTGTAAAGCAAACAACAAATACTTGGACGACTATGATCCAAGTAAAAGGTCTAACTATCTTATGTATTTAGATGCAAACAATCTGTATGGATGGGCAATGGCGCAATCACTTCCACTACGCAACTTTAAAATGCACACAGGCGGCGGTACGAAAAATATTCAAAAGGCATTAAAGTGGTTGAACAGTTTAACGCCAGATCAACAGCGCGGATACATTCTAGAAGTTGACTTAGAATATCCTCATGAACTCCATGACCTGCATAATGACTACCCATTAGCAGCAGAAAGTCTAAAGATGAATCCAAGAGAGCCGCCTAAACTTGTGCCTAATCTTCGAGGCAAAAAAAATATGTCTGTCATTACAGACTTCTACAATTTTATTTAAGACATGGTTTGAAGTTGACAGCTGTTCATCGTATAATTGCTTTCGATCAAGAACAGTTTATGAAACCATACATCATGAAGAACACTGATCTTAGAACTAAATCCACAGATGCTTCAGAAAAAGACTTTTTCAAGTTGATGAACAACAGCTGTTTTGGAAAGACTATGGAAAATCCGCACAAGCGCAAAGATGTCAGATTGGTCACCAGAGAGAACGAAGCAATTAAGCTGACTTCAAAACCTAATTATCAGGACTTTAGAAGATTTCATGATCACCTTTTTGGCATAATGATGAAGAAAAAGAAAGTCAAATTGGACAAACCTGTATTTATCGGGTTTACTGTTTTAGAATTATCAAAGCTTTTAATGTTAGAATTTCTTTATGACTACTTTAAACCCTCGTATCCAGAGTCCAGAGTACTTTACACAGATACAGACAGTTTTGTTATAGATGTCCCAACTGAAAACATCTATAAAGACATGGAAATGGAAGTGGCTAAAGGGCATGCGGGATGGTATGATACATCTGATTACCCTAAAGAGTCGCCTTTACATTCATCTGTTAACAAGAAGGTTTTAGGAAAGATGAAGGATGAATTATTTGGAGGGGTGATTAAGGAGTTTATTGGTTTAAGATCGAAAATGTACAGTATTTCGTGCCAAAAAAAAAAACATTAAGAAAGCAAAAGGAATATCTCGCAGTGTTGTGCAGTCAAACATATCACATGACAACTACAAAGAAGCATTTTTTGACAATAAGACTTTTCATCATGACAACGTAAAACTACGATCTAATCTACATGAGATCAGCACAACAGTTGTAACAAAGAAGTCATTAGATAGAACAAACACTAAACGAGTATTTGTTAATCCAGAGTTTTCATATGCAATCGGGCATTGGAGAACAGCATAATTATATATCTTCTTCACCGAGGGCTTCACCAAGGGGTTTATATTTTTCATCAACTTTTATTATAAGCTCAATCATATCTTCATCCAATTCAGCTTGATGTGCTCGAATTTTTTTTATTATTTCAAGATATTCTTTTCCCCAATTAGGGATTTTGGGTTGTAGGTGATCTGGATGTTTTAGCATGTATTGATTAATCCTCATAAATATATGTCTAATAACAGAATTTTTTTCAAATGATTCTTGTAACATTTTCAAGGTCTCTTCCTTTATCATTCTTGTTTCATCTTCCATTTTAGACTCAAATATATTTCTGTAAACTAATTAAGCAACTGGAACTGTGTCTGGTGGGATTATCTGCAGTTCTTCCTTCACAAAAGATCTTTGAGGAGCTGGTTGTTTTGTCGTGTCAGTTTCTCGTAAATAATACACGGGCGGATTCATTTTTACAATTCTTTTTATTTCATATGGATCAACACTCCAAACTGGATCGGTTGCCCTGATGCGAGTGTCCCCTTCTGCTTCCCCGGTAAATAAAGGTACCTTACTTTTAAACCAAACGGTAATAGTTTGCCGGATGAAGACTCTCCTTCAGCAACATCTATTGTTTGTTTTTTGATTGCTTGTACTGGTTTTAGCCCTTTAAATTCTTCATTATTCATTGCGCGCAAAACTGAGGGCAGTCTTCTAACCCATTCTGTGTTGCGAGAATTGTTAATCAGCTCTCTGTGATACTGGTAGGAGAAAAGTCTTTCGGCTAACTGTTTGTTAAAGTTTTCAACTAAAGCCTGTGATCTGTGAACTCCTGGAATGCCTCTTCTAATGGTAACTCTATGTTTTAACAATAATTGATTTACTCGGCCTTTAAATTCTTTTCCATCATCGACTTGAATCATGCGAGGATAAGTTAGCGGGCCTCGTTGGTATATCAGTTGTATAGCAACAGCAACAGCAGAAGCACTCTTTTGTGTTAATGGTTCCGCATCTTTGTATCTTGAAGCTATGTCAATGACTGTGAGCGCGTACTTAAATCTTTTTCGTCTAATCGTATCATGGGGTAAATATAGAAGATCCATTTGATGGGTGTCGTTCAGTATTGTGTTCACAAAGTGTGGTCTCTGTATTCGTTTAGGGGCAGGTAAATAAATTTGCCAAATCGCTTGTTTAGATAACCATTCCTTTGCTGTTTGTTCACTGACCCCCGCTGCTTGGCTTAGCTTTTTTATTGCCGTGATTCCCTTCCAATATCCTTTGGGCGAATAATACATTTTGTTCATTTTTATTCAGCCAATATTATGTGCAACAAAATACACAACGGTCATGCCAAAGACGATAAACACGATTTCTTGCATCTTTTGTTTTTCTGATGGCTGATAAAAGTCACTGAATTTTGGTGGGGGCAATGTCTCGATTGGTTTGCCTGTTACAAGATAATATTCTTTTATTGCCTGGTCAACGTCTTTAAATGTGTAAGCTGCATGTCCCTGTTTTTTCAGGGTATTGTTAATGAAATCTAACTGTTCAATTCTCTGCTTTTCATAGCGATCTTGTGCTGCAGCTAGTTGCTCCACAGCTTTGTTATGTCTTTTTCTCTCGCCTTCATCTCGCAGTTTACTAAATGCGTAATTACTTCCGCTAAAAGCAAGCGCATTCACCACAGCGCCACCTATCATCATTACGAATGAAGCCATTTTTATAAATGTATTTTTTATTTTACATATTTATACTGTCTGGAATTATTCCTTGCTTAACTAGAAAATCTTTCGTAGCAAACGAAGCTGCAATGATAGCAATTAGCTTTACCAAATCCTCAAAGTCTAGTTTGCCAAGATCAGCCGGTTTTATGTTTAACAGGCTTTTACCAAGCATTGTGTATCCTACACTTAGGCCGCCAATAACAGCAGAATGGTATACAAGATTGGCAACAGTCTTTTCGGCGCTCGTTTTTTAAAAACAAAATAATTATAATTAATAAAAACATGAACAGCGACGATCTGCTACAGCTACAGAGCGACCTAATCCGTCTTGGACTTACAAATGAAGAAGTTGATGACCAAGCTGTTATGCCCCAAAAAGAAAGACTGTATTCTTTGGCAGCATGCGGAAAAACAAAACAGTTCCTCGGAAATGAATTCAGCATAGAACAGATTCAACAGATGTCGCCGCAAGACATTATAAAGTATCATAACAGGTATGAAGCGCAACTAGGATCAAGAGTGGTAAAAAGTGTCGGCCAAACGGTTCTTAGTTTGTACACTAAACTAGTCAGTAGATTTGCTCCCATTGATTCTGAACAAGATTTTATGTATGATTTAACGCAGGATCCAGTTTTAACAAAGTCATTAGAGTCTCTAGGATGTGATTTATACTACAGATTTGGAACATTGTTATCGCCATTAATCATGGGATTAATTACTTTTAATCATATAGATTTTATTTCCCTTCAAAATGACCGAGCCAGAAAATCAGCAGAATCAGAAAACATTGAACCAGGTGGAGAAAGTGAGTAAAAAACCCTCATCCTGGACGGGTTGCAGCAGGAGAAAAATTAGCAGAGTGGAACAAACGAACAAAATTAATGTTACAGAATGAAAAAGTGCCAGTTGTTTCAATGCCTGCTTTAAAAACGTCAGAACAAGTTAATCCTACAACAACAGGGTTGCCTACACCACCAAAGTCTTCATGGAATATTGAACTTAAAACTGTTGTCATTTTTGGCGCCCTTGCTGCTGTTGGGGGCGGTTATTACGGTTATAAAATATATAAACAAAGACGCCAAAAACCAAAGCAGTCCGAACAATCTCTGCCATTAAATATAGAAGATAAACAAAAACCGCCAACAACAAAAGATCATTTTGATCCATTTCAGATGCAATAATACTTTAAGAACTTAATAAATAATTATAAGTTGACTTAAATAAGAACTAGGGTGTACTTAAAGGATGACTTAATGACAATCTTAAGGTAACTTAAGTTAAGAACTTGAGGCGACTTGATCAAGAACTTATTAAGAACTTGATGTGACTTAAGTAGAAACTTAAAGGAACTTAATTAAAAACTTAATTAAGAACTTAATTAAGAACTTAATTAAGAACTTGGGGCAACTTAATTAAGAACTTAATTAATAACTTGGGGTGACTTAATTAAGAACTTAATTAAGGACTTGAGGTGACTTGGGGTGAAGGTGTTAAGTGTAATCAACTAGGCCAAGTGATCACAGTAGGGTCGTTTGGCCTAGTTTGCTTTGCAGGTCAAGTGATCACAGTAGGGTCGTTTGGCCTAGTTTGCTTTGCAGGTCAAGTGATCACAGTAGGGTCGTTTGGCCTAGTTTGCTGCTATGCTCCTAGACTTAGGGGGCGGGGGTGGGGGGACGTGCGTGCGTGGGGTGGGGGTGGGGGGACGTGCGTGCGTGGGGTGGGGGTGGGGGGACGTGCGTGCGTGGGGTGGGGGTGGGGGGACGTGCGTGCGTGGGGTGGGGGTGGGGGGACGTGGGGTGGGGGTGGGGGGACGTGCGTGCGTGGGGTGGGGGTGGGGGGACGTGCGTGCGTGTGCAGGATGTCGAAGCAAGTTTTCAGGAAGAATGTTTGCCGGGCGGTTACAGCGTAACCGTTTCTATTTTTAGAAGCCCGTCATACTATCGTCAGTAGTCCAAACCCCACCACGCTACCATATGTGGCCTCAACAGCCTAGCCTTCGCCGCTAAACAGGCGGTTACAGCGTAACCGTTTCTATTTTTAGAAGCCCGTCATACTATCGTCATTAGTCCAAACCCATACCATATATGGCCTCAACAGCCTAGCCTTCGCCGCTAAACAGGCGGTTACAGCGTAACCGTTACTATTTTTAGAAGCCCGTCACAACCAGCTTCCAACTGGCTTTGGCAGAGTTACAGCAGTAATTGCTGTAGCCGAGCTTTTATGGCGGCTCTAATCGCCAGTAGTAGTACATCCGTCATTGTATATTTGGAGCATTTATATGGAGATAGTGCTGGCTACACACTACTCCTCTCCATACTGGTAGATGTACTAAGGTCTGCCTAACCCTATCTAGTTTGTTTGCCAGAACCCCCAAAAATCGCCATTCAGTTGCATAAGTGCACACTTGAAGGCAGATGAACTGGTTAGAATTAGAAAAATAGAAAAGTATACACATCTTTAATACAGATCAACTTGCCACATGAACACTGAATTTGTAGTTAACAATCAATCAAGTCTAATACAAACTGGGAACATTTTTACTTGGGAGGAACAGCAAAAATGTTTCAAATATAAGTTGTTTAGCATACGAATCAGCCGTGTTTACCTCCGCCTTAAGAAATGAACGCTGATGCGTTTTTTGTTTTTTAAACAGGGCTTTAGCTGTCTCAAGCCAGCGCCCAACAATTAACGCGTGATGGATTGTTTTGCTTCGGCCGACTTTCAACAATGCAGCGCCATTTTTTAGATAAGGAACCATCTCATCGATAGTCAAACACGTATTAAAACTGGCTGTATCTTTGTCAACAATATTGCCTTCAACGTTTTCATTTCCTTGAATCAGCAAACCTTTAAGATAGTCGTCCATTTCCAAAGCAGTCAGTTCACTTTTTTCCTTTCTAGAAAAGCAATGCTTCTTTTCGGTTTCACTGGTAAAGAACATGCTTCGCCTAGTTCCTTTTTTAACAAATACTCTAACATGCTAGTAAAGTAAACCTTGTAATCTTGAATAGCGCGATCCTGTTCTTCGGTAAACCAGTTAGCCATTTTAGAATAACACAACCAAGCACAGTAGAGAGCACAGTAAACGCGTCCTGCTCGTCTGGCAGTAAGTGGGAGAATGATGAAGCCGGCGTTGGTTAACCTGGTCATGTGAGCGCCGTAAGCCCTACACTTAATTGTAACCCCTCGCTGATTGGTCCGCTTTAACATCAGCCCATCGCGTGTCGACGTGGCAGCCTCGACGTGGAGCGTTGACGTGGCAGCCTAGAACATTAGCTGATGCAATATGTTGCAATGCGCCGCAAGCCGGTGAAAGAAGAAACACAGTAGGCTCGCGAGGCGTGTTTTATTGATTTTTTGGTCACATAGGGAGACACACAGTTTGTAAACGGATCGCTCAGCCTGCTGACTTACTGCGTCGTTATAACTGTGTTGTCTTGGTCTTGCAAAAAAAATGACAGACAACCAACTGGTAGTACAGACTGTTTGAGGGAACGCAGACACTATTTATTATAAATGACTGTTCAGCAGAAAGAAACACTTTGTCAAAACTGGCTTTCAGTGGCAGACATGCGAGGATAAGTGTGCGGATTTTATGTCAAAAATATACACAGTATGTATGTTTGTAGGGTTTACTTGTCAGAGAACTATAAAAGGGGCACTCTGGAGTCAGCCGGCCGAACCTTGGGTGAGGCCGGGGTGAGCCAGAGTGCCCCTTTTATAGTTCTCTCACCCCTTTGTACATTTCTTTGTAAAAAAAAGAAAGAAAAAAAGAATATATATATATATAATCATCTTCAAAAGGTTTCATTTCCTCTATATATATATAGATCAGTATATTTAAAGTGCCTAAAACAATTTTTTAAGTGCTCAACCCCTTGGGGAGCAACATTAGTTAAAACACGTAAAAAGAGGAATCTTAAAACTATCTACAAATTTGTTTCGAGCGCGTTGCACTGTCATCAGGATGGTTTTTGGTTTGCCCACCGCCGATGTTATATAGCGTGTGGGCTCCCGTTTGCGGTTGTTTGCACGTGCGGGTTGGCTGCACGTGTTTTTTGGGGGCTTTCAGGTTTTTGTTTTGGGTGTATTCACTAACAACGATTTCCATTTATGCCTGTAGTTATTTACTATTTCTGTTTTGGTGTTTAAAGTTGCTAAGTGTGGTTTGCATAGTATTAACCATTTTTCAGTTAAACATAGGTTGCACCTTTTTGAAACATTGCTGTATGGTGATGCTCTTTTTATGATTTTCCAGGATATATTGTAGCTTGTTTTTGCGTCTTTAAGTTTCCAGATATATTTGCTCAGTTCTGTTTGGTTTTTATATTTTTCTTTATTAAATGACTGTTTGTGGTTTGCATATCTGGTTTTGAAGTGGTTTTCAGTGATCCCTATGTATGTTTCTTTTTCATTTTCTGATGTCACAGTAGCCTGGTATACAATGTTGTTGTGAAGACATTTATTGTTTAGTGGGCACTGCTCCTTTCTGGTGCAATTGCAAGATTTCCTTTCTTCACCCTTCTTTGCTGTGTTGATTTTCATTTTGTTGGATGCGTCAATTAGGTTTTTGAGGTTGGGCATACATGAATACGATAGTTTGACAGTGTTTTTGTTAAATATTTTGGACAGTTTGTGTTCTTTTGGAAATGAAGTTGTTAGGATTTTGAAGAATTCTTTCCTTATGTTTGTTTTGAGTTTCCCGTCGTATGGGGGGTTATACCATATGATTTTTCTTTTCCTATTTTTCTTGCTTTTATTTGTGTTGTTGTCTGGGTTGTATTGTAATTTGTAATTGTATCCACTTGTTTGTAGTGCCTCCTGGTATTCTACTGCTGCATTGTTGAACACTCTCTCACTGCATGACAGGTTTGATAGTCTCTTGTTTATGCCATGGGGTATGGTCTTTAATACAGATGGTGGATGGTTACTTTTGGTGTGTACATAAAGAGGTGTATCGTTGGGTTTCTTGTATGGTTTATATATGTGATTGTTTAGATCCAGTGTTATGTCTAAGTAGTTCACTACCTTTTTGTTTGCTTCAATGGTAATCTTTAAGTTGTGGTTTTGGAAGATTTTGCATAGTTCTTTCTTCTTGTTTTCGATGGTTCTTGGATTGTTGGTTAGTGCAGCAAGGCCATCGTCTCTGTATAGTCCGACTTGTTTTCCGAGTTTTTTCTTGATGTTGGACAGCATGAATAGTCCGACCAGTTCACATGTTTCTGCACCATCATATGATCCCATGGTTACGTCAAATGTTGAATTTCTGTTGGTTTTCCTGATCCAGGTTTCATTTTTGCTGTGTAGTAATGTTTTCTTGGTGTGGAGAATGATTTCCATTTCTGACCCTGTTATGTCTGTGTGGTTACTGGCAAACTTCAGGGCTTTGGTGAGTAGTTCCTCATCTATAGATGGGTAAAAGTCTACTATGTCAAATGTGATGAATACTGTATTATTTTGTTTACTGAGTTTTTTTAACCATTGGATAACTTCGTATGTGTTCTTCGAGAGGTTGTATTCAGAGTTTGATTTTACGTTCTTTATTATTTTTTCCAGAATTTTCTTGCTTATTTTGCCTAATTCAGATTTGGATGGGTTTATTAGTCTACATGTTGGATTGTTATGAAAATTGGGCTTGTGGTCTTTGAGTGTTATGAAAGCTTCTTTTGTTGCTGTCGCTTCTATCCTGTCACTTAGGTCTATGCGCTCTGCAAGTTCTTTTTCTTTAGTGCGGATACTGTCATGTATATTTTTGTCGGCTTTTTTGTAGTTTTTTCGGGATGTTTTTGTCAAGGAGTTGAGAGTATTCTTTTGGTTCCATTTTGTAGTAATTGCTAGTTTTATCAGCCTTCACAAATATTTTTTTGTCATTTTGTACTTGTATTATTTGTTTTTTTAGTGTTGTTTGGAAACCGTTGTTAGATGTTTTGAATTCAATATTGGTTATCATTCTTTTCATTTGATCTTCAAAGGGTTTCATTTCGTCTATGGCTGGTGGTGATCGCCATGATTTGAAATCGTACGTGTTTTTGTCCTCTTTTTTTGCATTTGGGTTCAGAAAAAAGAATGCTTTCCATCTCATATTATGTACAAACTTTTCTGTTTGTTCTATTAATTTTTTTATATATGATTGCGGATTAGAAAACGGTATATTTTTTGTTGACTGTCTAAAATTGGTTTCCTCCATTTTAAAATCCTTCAGGCCACAGTGCTCAACGTGAGGAGCGATTAAGATCAGTATATTTAAAGTGCCTAAAACAATTTTTTAAGTGCTCAACCCCTTGGGGAGCAACATTAGTTAAAACAAGTAAAAAGAGGAATCTTAAAACTATCTACAAATTTGTTTCGAGCGCGTTGCGCTGTCATCAGGATGGTTTTTGGTTTGCCCACCGCCGATGTTATATAGCGTGTGGGCTCCCGTTTGCGGTTGTTTGCACGTGCGGGTTGGCTGCACATTAACAGTTCTTTTCTTTTGAGTACATTCTTTATCAAACCACATATTTATCTGTCTTTTCACTTTCCCACTTACCCGAATCATACATGCTGCCGCTGCATATAATGCATTTACAAAAACATCGACACATCCATTAATATCATCCTTCAAAATATCTTTCGCTCTCTTCAAGCATTCTATAAACTCGCATGAATCAATTTCATCTTTGTAAATCTTCACGTTTTCATCACACCACACAATTCTTTCTTCCTCATTTTCTGGCAACACGTTCTCTCCCTTTACATTCTTCTCGTTCTTCCATGTCAACTCAACCGGAAAATGCCAGGAATGTAAACTATCTCCCACACATATGTCACAATTTTTTAACAGTTCTGATGAAACAATGAAATAATCAATCACACTACACCCATGCGATGACACATACGTAAACTCGCCATTAACATCTCCTCTGCAGCTCCCATTCACCATCAGCAGATCATACATATAACAAAATTCAGTCAGAGAAGCTCCAAACTTATTGACAACTAAATCTTTTGAATAGCGCCTAACAGTA
>CM031614.1:39991683-39994183 GCA_018398815.1 Conus ventricosus
GTAATTTGGCTACCGATTCCTTTGAACTGGTAATAGAAAGTGAGAAAAAGCAATCGAACACCGCAAAAGTGTCCTTTCAAAGTTCATTCTGGTAGAAAATAAGGTCACATGAACTTGACCTTGACCCTGTGTTAACAGCAGAATGTCAGTATCTGGTGTGACCACCTCGAGCATTGATCACAGCTGTGCACCTGCGGTACATCGAGCGCACCAGAGTGTTGGTCTGCCTCTGGGGGACTTGCCACCACACCTGGCCCACAGCAACAGCAAGCTGAGCTGCTGTCTGGGGTCTGGGTTGAGCTGGTTCAACTGCCTCTGAAGGGCATCCCAGAAATGCTCTATTGGGTTAAGGTCGGGAGAACGGGCTGGGTGAGGCAGCAGATTGATGTTGTTCTGCCTCAGGAAGTTCTGCGTAGCACGGGCAGTGTGTGGCCTTGCGTTGTCCTGCTGAAACAGGTTCTGTGGATGCCGCTGGAAATGCGGCAGGATGTGGGGCCTCAGAACTTGGTCGATGTAATGAACAGCAGTGACCCCGTTACCACGTCCTGGACCCACATTCTGGAAGATGACTGGCCCAATACGGCGATTTATGCCGATAGCCCCCCAGATCATGATGCTTTCACACCCCATGGGTCCCTTTCGGTGATGTTGGCATCCGTGAAGCGTTCCCCGCTCTTCTCCAGATCCGGATGCGGCCATCGCCTGGGTCGACGCAGAACCGGCTTTCATCACTGAAGAGGACTCGGCCCCAGTCCCGATGGCGCCAATGCACGTGGATCTGTGCCCACTGCAGACGGTTCTGGCGATGCTGGAGTGTCAGGATAGGTCGCCGGGCTGGACGCCTGCATTGGAGACCAACTGTGTTCAGTCGGCGACGCACGGTCCTGTTGCTGATTGGCCTGCCATGGTTGCCGACGGTGTTCCTGGCTGTGTTGGCAGCGGTTTGGTAAGGCTCCCGTCGATGCTGACGAAGAAGATGGCGGTCTTGGGCTGCTGTGGTGACCCTCGGTCTACCGCTCCTCGGTCTGTCATCAGTGGTGTTTCTTGCTTGAAAGCGGTCCAGAAGGCGATAGACAGTGGAAATGTGGACTCCGAATGCGATAGCGACCTGCCTCATTGGAACCCCGGCCTGCAGTTGCCCCATTGCTATGCAACGATCTTGACGAGAAAGTCTCGGCATTATGTTGGCGCCTATGGAAGGGATGATTTGAACTTTTTGGGGTTTGGAAATTTATAGCCCCACAATGGGGGCCACATTGAGTTGTAATTCACATAGGTAGTCCACATGGCAAATGCACTCCTCGTGCCAAAAACGCTGACCCGGCAACATTCACCCACTGTTACGAGGTTACAACCGGCCAAGACACCACGTACTGCTAATGTTGCACGTGCCAACGACATTGCTTACGTCCTGTTCACAATGTGAACAATCGTGCACTGTCTCTATTTTTTCGCGTTTTTTATGCCTCTGAGTATAGTATATATTCATGGTATCTTTCATTTAAAAGCTATATGGAACCAGAGAAATATTTGTTAACAATTCCAAACAAGTGGCATAGAGATATCTTTGTAAGATTTCGTACAAGAACATTGGGTTTGCATGCCAACAGGAGATGGTTTTCTGTCGAAAATATTGACAAGTGTCCCGTCTGCTTAGAAGAAAATGTTCGTGAAGACGAAATTCATTTTGTATTTCACTGTGCTGCTTATGCCAGCATTAGACAAACATGTGCTTTGTTCTATATGCCCATGGCTGCACAACAAAACCTTAAAACCATGCTTTCTTCTGAAAGAGAAGATATAAGCATGTGTCTAGCAAAGTATGTCGCAGAGGCATATAAAATTCGAAAAGGTAAATTGGAAAATGGATGATTGACTTCTGAACAAACCTAGAGGATATATCACCTTATGTTTGTTATTTAAGAAATGAAAGAAGCTCAGTTCTTCTAACTTAGCTTGTTGGGTTCTTTTGATGATGATGATGACGATAATGAGTGTATCTATGAGTTCATGTATGTGCGCGCGCGCGCGCGCACGCGTGTGTGTGTGTGTATGTGTGTGTATGTGTGTGGGGTGTGTGTGTGTGTGTGTGTGTGTGTTGTGTGTGTGTGTGTGTGTGTGTGTGTGTGTGTGTGTGTGTGTGTGTGTGTGTGTGTGTATGTGTGTGTATGAGAGAGAGAGTGAGGGAGTGAATGTATGCACCAGTGATTTGTTAGTTTTGTGAATCCCTTTTCAATCATCTCCCCTTGACATGAAGACTGCAAGTCATTGTCAATAAACAATTTGTCATTGTCATTGTCATTGTCATTGTCATTGTCTCTCTCTCACTCTCTCTCTCACTCTCTCACTCTCCCCTCTCTCTCTCTCTCTCTCTCTCTCTCTCTCTCTCCCTCACTCTCTCTCTCTCTCCAGTAAAGAAAAGCAGTTCTTTCATGATTGCTTTTGCATGTTATGATTGTAAGTACTGGTGATACTGCTGACTTTGTAAGAATTTTTCGGT
>CM031614.1:40004183-40011683 GCA_018398815.1 Conus ventricosus
TTAAAAATTTTTGTGTATGTTTGGGATTAAAAGATTTTTAAATTCGAAATATATTAGTGCACGGGGGGTTTTTATGCTAATATTTAAAAAACTTTGATTCCCAGCAAATGGCCCCTTTCGAAAATTTTTGGTAGCACTTAACCCCCTTTTTTTCTAACCATACTCAAGAAGCTGGATTTGGATGTAAAAAATTTTTAAAAATACTTTTGGTAAATTTTCCCCCAGTGCCCAAAAAAATTTTAAAAATTCCCAAACTACATTTTTTTGCCTTTAAGCCCTTTTTTCAGGAATAAAAAGTTAAAGGGTGAAAATATTATACCTAAATACTTTAAAATGGTTGGGAACTTCCCTTTGTACCCCCCCCGGAACCCCCTTTTTTTTGGCCTCCATTTCTAAAAAATCTATTTTTTTATTTCATGGTTAACAGTAATTTTTAATCTGTGAGCAGTATTTTATAAAGTATCAAGCTGACGTTGAAGACCTAAAATCGTCGGAAAAAGAATAACATCACAGCGAAAAACATATTTTAATCTGAATTTTATTGGGGTCAGGTTACCCCTTTTTTCCAGATTTAAGGGTATCATTGGCTAATCGTAATGAAAAGAGCAAAAAAATTGGGCTGCAATTATCCCTGTTTAGCCCTTGGGGGACATGAAAACATCGTCCTTCATTAATAACCGAACCCCAGCTTTAACAACTTCGTACTCTTTTGGGAGAATTTTACATTTCCCTTGAAATTCATATTTACGTATATTAACCAAAATATTTTTTTTTACAAGGTCAAAAGCCTTCTTAAAATCAAAAATGCTGCAAAGTTTCTGTTTTGAAGAAAATGTTTTTGTATCAATCTAGTAATTGAAAAATATAACTGTGCAAAAACTTTTCTAAAACCCGCTTGGAATTCACTGAGAAATTAATTTTCTTTCCCCCCATTTAGTCAGGGTTTTTTCAAAAAGAAGGGATATATTTGCTGTTAATGTTCAATAAAGATAACCCCGATTTGTCTGGGAATTGGGGGTCACCTTTTTTAGGGGGGGGTTAAAAGATTCAACCACTTAGGGGGGAAAAACTCCCAAATTTAAAATTTATTGAAAAACTCGTCAGAAAAAAAACAACTAAGGGACAAGAATGCTTTTAAAATTCCCAATAAAACCCTCTGACCCGTGCTTTACCATTTCTCAAGGGTTTAATAGCTTTATTTAACTTTTAGTTCCGTTATTTCCTCTAAAGAAGACAATCTTATCTTGTTTTTAGATAATTATTACAAAAGTGTCGCCTTTGTTTTGTAATTATCTACAAAAGTTCCCTTGATCTTTTTTCAGTAGAACGTTTCCCCACAGTCACCAAATTTAAAAAAAACCCCCTGAAGGTTATCCAGTCCCTCAAAGGAAGAACAATCTGAGTTTTTTGTTAACCTCTTTTGACGGCCCCCGAACGTTTTGGATCATGTGCATTGTTTTCCAATGTTTTAAAAGTATGTTGTTATGTTCAATTCTTTTTTTTTAAGAAGGTTTTTATATTCCCTTAAAATTTTCAGTGTATTTAGTTCTGAGTTCTTCACTTTATTTAGGTTTGGCCATCTTTGTGGGTTTTTAAAAAAGTCTTACATCAACCTGTTTTCTCTGCATTCTTTATCAAACCACGGGGCCCCCTTTGAGGGATCAAAATTTTAACTTCTTCTTCAGCATTTTCCCCCTAAGCAAAGCCCCCCGAACTTTTTAAGACTCTCTCTATATCAACACAATAAGGTTCTATTGCTTTGCTAAAAATACTTTGTATTTCTTTTTATCTTTGTTTTCATAGTATTCATTTAATTTCTCTTGATCCCACACATACTTTTCAATAACTCGTTTCTTATAGTTCTTATCATTATCATGTTAGCAATTTGGACATTAAGGTCCTTTCTATTGGCATGTTTTTTTGATTCTATTCTAATAAACTTGCAGCTTTAAAGCCTGTTTAATAATAGATTTAGACATAAAAAAATAATCAATTACGCTTGACCATTGTTTTGTTATATAGTGAATGCACCCTTCTGATCACCATGGACCAAACCATTTAAAATTATCAAGGAAAACTGCTCACAGAGTTTTGAAAAGGTATCGACCAATTATTAATAACTCGTCTTTTGAATTTCTTGCGTATTGAAATTTCTACATGGGCATCGTCATCTTCGAACAAGGGATCATCAGGAATAGAAAACATATTGCGTTAGCTTTACCAGTTCTTGAATTTAAATCACCCATAATAATACAGGTAACTCCCCGTGCTGTTCATACATATCAAGAATGCAATGCCTAACAAGTAAACACCATGAAACTCAGTTTCTTCATAATAAATACTCTGCGATGGTGGGATTGTATATGCCATAATCAAACAATCAGTTTCTAACCCCGTTAACTTTTTGAAACTCTTAAGACTATAAAAATTGTCGCTTTCTACTGAAATATATGTACAAATTTTGCATATAGCTTTTTTACAACATTGTAACACCACCTGACAGGCGGCTGTTAAACGATCAGATACTTTTAATACCAGGTGATAGCCACACATCAAAAGGGGGAAAAAGATAGCTGGAAAATGTATCGAGAATTTTCAGTAAAGAAAATAATGTCATAGTTTTGCAGAAATGTTCTAACATCCGGTTGGTAAAATTGTTTTCAGCCTTCAATAATATTGTTAGGAATGTTTAGTGTGACGTATTTTGTTGCAATGCTGTGAGTGTATGAATCACGTACAGGGCCCAAAAAATACGGGCAGGGCCGAGTCCCTGGGTTTTGGGAGTTTTTGACCAGTGTCAGTTCTGGAAGAGCCCACTCTCACACGAGGGAAACATTCGGTGACGTGGACTGTCTGGATTTTGCCCTGCTCCGTGTTCGCATACCACTGGCTGAGGAGATTTCAGACACAATGGAGCAGTTCTGTTGGTCAGGTTTCATGGTTCCTGTTGGAAGTCATTCTCGCCACTTCCTTCATGCTGTCGACGTTCTGGGGTCTGGCCTTCCACTTCATCTATATGGTCCGGGGATCAGTCAGCTGTTTGGGGTTTTGAGTCTGACTGCTGTTGATCTGGGAGTCATCAGGGGGCGACAGGGGTGGGGAAAAATGGCTATACCGGCCACTGGCTCCTCCCGACCTTCCATTCCAAGGTGACTGGGGTGTGCTACTGCAGGCTCCCTCCAGAGTGATGCGGGTTTGGTCTTCATTGAAAAAGTCACCTATTCCCTTTGCGGGTGTATTCGCAAAATTTTTGCTATTAGCTTTAGGGGGTGGCAATTCTGGAGTGTGTCTGTCCCTACTACAGTCTCAAAACGGTTCGGAAATCTGGGGTAATTTTCATTGTGTTGTAGGGGACACAGTCTAACACCGAGTCTGTCAACCCTTTTCGATATTTTTCGTTGACGTGGGATTTAGGACTTCTGTTGTGTCGGAGCTTGAGTTTGCTTCACTAGAAATTTCACTCTGTTTGCATTGAAGCTTCTCCTTGCTGCATTAGTGTTCTTTTGCTGCGTTGGAGATTTCCTTTGCTGCTCTGGTATTTGTCTTTGCTGTAGTGGGGATTGCCCTCCCAGCACTGCAGCTTCTTGAGTTGTGTTGTGGGGGACACAATCTAACACCAAGTCTGTCAACTCTTGTTGCGTTGAAGGTTCATTTTGCCGCACGAATTTCTCTTTGTTTCTCTAAAGTTTCAAGTTTTTTGAAATTGAGCCTCATTTTTTCTGCAAAAGTATTTGGTTTTGTTGCTTTGGGGCGTTTTGTTCTGGATGAAAGCTTTTTTTTTCTGTGTCAAGCCCCCTTTTGCTGCACAAAGGGTTTTTTCTTCCGACATAGGCGTTTTAATGGCTTCATTTTGTTGTGCTGGGCTTTCGGAACTCGATGCTGATCGGTTTTCTTTTTCCAAATACAGGACACCTGTTCTGCAACTCGTCATGTCTAAATGTAGACTGAGATGTAATGTGATCTTGCTGCTCATGATTTCTCCTTCTGCTAGAAGTCTCCTGCCTGAGCTTTGAAGACTGTATATCACGTCTTTTGAAGGGAGGGGAAAGCTCCCATGTCTGCTGTCCAAGGCAGACGATTGTTTCCAGTGCAGGGAGAGTTTTGTGTTGCTGGACGTGAGAGAAGTTCTCCTGCTAAAATGATGTCACTTGGTGCCTGATATCCCCGGTTTGTGTACATCTTTGATCTTCAAATGTACGGGTGTTTGCAGGGTTCATGTTTTAAACTGCTGTTCTGACCTTGGTATTGCCGTTTCTTGTGCTGCCATAGATCAACGTCCCTTCCAGACGAATGCACTCCTCCTGCAGTCCTTTCTTCTTTCACCACCTGCATCTGGTGATCAGTAAGGTCCGATGCGATCGACCCCATAGAGGTTGAGAGATCTCTTCGACAGTCTCTTGATCTGAGAACGGGCAACTTGTCTCGCCAACGGAAAAAACGGACAATGACTGGGCGAGGGTTATTACTGTTCTTCTGGCCAAGACGTGTTTCGTTCCAAGTCATCAGCTGTCCCTTGTTTCATTGGAAAGAATCTGGTGAGTAGCTGATTATTTTCCTAACTGCACTGGCCGTATCTTCCTGTTCACTTTCCCGGACGTTGAAAAACCCAGATTATTGAGCAGAAAAAGACTCGATCTTATCGATGTGGCGTTCCATTTTGTGGTCGAACAAAAAACAAATCCTTCCACTGAAACAAATTGTTGTTTTGTTCTTGTAGAATTGAGCATTGAGTAGAAAGGTGCCGTACTGCATCTCGAAGTTGATCGGTCGTTCTGAAGGGCTTCACACCAGGTGTACAGTCTTCTTACCCGTCCACGGTATCAGCAGTCTGCTGTTCACCGTATCCTGCCATGGCGAATAGATTTCTGTGGAGATCATTTGGGTCGGAGTTCAGAATAAAAAAGGACCAATGGAGATAGTCATACGTTACGAGTGTTGTTAGGTTGGTCCATCTCATGTGCCTGTCGTGCCCCCTAATGTGGCCTGGGTTCGACTCCACATCAGCAGGAAATGTGATACCATCGAAAATTGGGAACATACCCATAAAGAAAGTTGCAGCATGCCGTTTGTTGGATGATAACGACCAGGCAAAACCTGCGTCTTAAGGTCCATCCTGAAGCGCTCCAGAATCGAACCGCTACTGCCCACATCAGAACAGACGCTGACAGTGGCAAGACAAAACTGGGGATGGAGGGAAAAACATTGATGAAGGAGGAGGGGAGGTACACAGAAGGACGGAGGAAGGGGGGGCGCTGTCGCAGCGTTCAAAATGACAGTAAACCATAGTCACCTGATGTGCCACAATTTTGTTCAAGCGTGCAGTTCTGTAAACACAACAGCAATGAAAATGTTTGCGCAGAAGAGAGGCCAAAATTAATTTTTTTGAACGCCTGTGGCAGCGGCGGCCAGCTTTCTCGAGTGCGCCTTTAAACAACTTGGCACGGCTTTCTCATCACGTTGTTCACGACTGGTCAATGGAATAAATATGTTCACATTTCCAGTCTGTCATTATTTTCATTAGGTTTTTCAAACGTTAATTACCTGCTTTTCTGGCCAATTTCAATAAAATCAAACACAAGTTCACGTACCCTCGCACAAATTCTGTCAAAAATCTAAGTTGTCGTAGCACAAAACACCGAAATAAACATTTCTTCTGAGACACAGAAAAACGCGTCACATCATTTCATGCCAACCTCCGAGCCCGAGAGAGAGACAGAGAGAGAGAGAGAGAGAGAGAGAGAGAGAGAGAGAGAGAGAGAGAGAGAGAGAGAGAGAGAGAGAGAGAGAGAGACTATAAGGAAGAGAAAAGAAACTGGACATACGCTGAGAGAGAGAGAGAGAGAGAGAGAGAGGAGAGGAGAGAGAGAGAGAGAGAGAGAGAGAGAGAGGAGAGAGAGAGAGACAGACAGACAGACAGACAGACAGACAGAGCGACAGAGAGAGAGAGAGAGAGAGAGAGAGAGAGAGAGAGAGAGAGAGAGACTCAAGACTCAAGACTCAAGACTCAAAAACTTTATTACTCAAGGATAGAGATTTTAGGCAGTGCCTATTCTTCCAATCTGTCCTTGCTATTCTACAACATTCAACTAAACACACTGCACATATTAATAATGGTAGAAACAATGAAGAATATAGCAACATTATAATAATAACAATAACAATAGTAATAAGAATAATAATGATTAAAAAAAAAAAATCCATTACAAAATTACACAAACATAATCAGAGACGTACGTGCGCGCTCACATGCACGCACACGCCCACACATACACGCACGCACGCGTACACCCACACCCACACACCACACACCCACCCACTCATACATACATACACATTTTCATCAGCTAATATAGAGGCAAACATAAGAGTAGGGCGTTGAGACTATGATCAAAAGGTTAGATTTATTGTTCAAGTAAATGTTTATGTATTGCTGATTTGAAGGACGGCAGTGATTGACATGTTTTGGCAGACGGAGGAAGAGAGTACCACACAGATGGACCAAAAAATGCAAAACTAGATTTGAACAAATCAATGCGGACACGTGGTAAAATGTAATTATTTGAATCATATCGCGTTGTTGCCATTTGGATAAACTCAGCAAGATATGTTGGCGCCATGTTTGCCTTATTATAGATCAGTTGGCTCTGCAGTGGTAGCATCATTAGTTTTGCGAATTTGCCCGTGGTTGATAGAAACTTGTCGGGAAGAATCAGCTTAATTCCCCGCCTATGCATAGAGAGAGAGAGAGAGAGAGAGAGAGAGAGAGAGAGAGAGAGAGAGAGAGAGGAGAGAGAGAGAGAGAAGAGAGAGAGGAGAGAGAGAGAGAGAAGAGACAGAGAGAGAGAAACTATAAGGAAGAGAAAGAAATGGACATACGCTGAGAGAGAGAGAGAGAGAGAGAGAGAGAGAGAGAGAGAGAGGAGAGAGAGAGAGAGAGAGAGAGGAGAGAGAGAGCGAGACAGCAGAGAAGAGAGGGGGGGGGGGGGGGGGGAGAGAGATTTAGTTAGTGACTAGCATGCTCAGTTAAAGGTATTCCACAACAAGATTGAATTCAAAAGTGAAGACAATTAATCTGAATGCATTTTGGTTATTTAAACCTGTCAGAGATATGTTTTAATCTCTGTCAGTTCAATGAGATATGCTTTAACCTCTGTCGGTTCAATGAGATGTGCTTTAATCTCGGTCAGTTCAATGAGATATGCTTTTATCTCTGCCAGTTCTCAGTCCAATGAGATATGCTTTAATCTCTGTCAGTTCAATGAGATGTGCTTTAATCTCTGTATGTTCAATGAGATATGCTTTTATCTCTGCCAGTTCAAATCTCTGTCAGTTCAATGAGATATGCTTTAATCTCTGTCAGTTCAATGAGATATGCTTTAATCTGTGCCAGTTCAATGAGATGTGCTTTAATCTCTGTCAGTTCAATGAGATATGCTTTTATCTCTGTCAGTTCTCAGTCCAATGAGATATGCTTTTATCTCTGCCAGTTCAATGAGATGT
>CM031614.1:40034183-40046683 GCA_018398815.1 Conus ventricosus
AATGCAGGAGGAGGCTGTGGGGAAGGTGGTGTGGAATAAATGAAAAATGGTAACAAATCTTAAAATGAATGCTAGCGAACCGCCAAGAGAAACGTGGACAAACGAGTCACAAGACAAAACACGACGCGTTTCGAGCTCTTAGGTCTTCTTCAGGCAAGACACAAACAAATAGGACAACGAAAATGAACGAATTTGTCACTTAGCTTAGATCTCATCGTCTTGTTTGTTTGTGTCTTGCATGAAGAAGGCCTAAGAGGTCGAAACGCGTCGTGTTTTGTCCTGTGACTCGTTTGTCCACGTTTCTCTTGGCGGTTTGCTAACATTTATTTAAGATTTGTTTAGATTCCCACCTGCAGTCGTCTCACTTTGCAACTAGGAAAATGGTAAAGAAAGCTGTCTGTAGAACGAATGGTTCAGTTCAAAATGTGGCCGCCATTCTTTGGACAAATACACGTAACGACATTGTTCCAAACTTTCGATGACATCTGGTATCTGCATTCTCTGTGACGCGAATTTGATTTGATATCTCTATTTCAGATTTCCGCCATATTCATTGCCACGATAGTTATTTTTCTTTATCCGGGTACACGACAAGTTTATGAGGTTTTGGTTTATTTGGTACCATTTGGCAACTGTTACTATAAAAACAACAAACGTTGTGTTATGTCTACCTTCAAATGAGCTTCATTTGCTTGATTCAATGGAAATGTCAACTGTTACGTCAATACGTTTGGCAAAGGCATATTTGAGAGAGAGAGAGAGAGAGAGAGAGAGAGAGAGAGAGAGGAGAGAGAGAGAGAGAGAGAGAGAGAGAGAGGGAGAGAGAGCACGCGTGCGTGTGGGCGGGCATGCACACACATGGATAACCCAAACTGGATAATTACTAATGTCCGATTGTTTACACAGGTCAATCAATAATTGAATGCAGAATATAACAGATCAGAACAATATTGCACATAAACATATAGCAGGGCTTGAAAGAAAGAAAATTACACAGTTGACCATATTACTTACACTTTCAGCTGTTATGGAAGCAGTTCTAGTTCAGTCATAAATTTTATATGCCATTCACTGATTTGAATATTTTTTTTTGATTTGATTTGGAGAAGGCTGTTGTAGCCTATCATTAAAAGAAATGTTGCCAAACATAAAAGCAAACTAGAAATTACTGAGAACAAAGCAATTCAAAACAGATACTGCGCGTTTCGACATATTGGGTCTTCCTCAGGTTGGACAAGCAACATTGAAAGTAATGAAAACAAAGGGAAAATAAATACCTTGATATATATATGGAAACACACCATCTCAGAATGGTACGAAAAACACTGCTGATGAAAAGAATGAGAACCAGAGTTTATAACAGAAAGCAGAGTAGAATGTGAATATATGATATTATTGAATTTAATGTTGTGTCTGTTAGTTCAATAAACAAACAATATTTGGCGACATTGATGACTTTTTGTTTCAGCTTTTGTGTGGGAACTAAAAACGTTCAGAACACTGCTATCAAAAACAGTTTATGCAAATACTTGCTCTGGTGTGATATTTGCTATATAGTGAATGTATTTGAGCAGACTTGTAACAAAACCAAGTCCATCAAACTAAGTTAGTTCATATACATACATGAACACATACACTTGACAATGTACTCTTTCTGCAGAAAGATTTTGGATCATTTCATGATCTGACATCAAGCTGGCCTTCCAAAAAAGACCACGATGTTTGCCGAACTTCATATAATCCACCCACAGCTTTTTCAGTTTTGGCAATATTTTGGTATTGTGACATTCAAAAGACAATGCGTTGTAACAGTGACAGTTACAACACAAAATGTAACAATCCTGCAATTTGTCGAAAATGCTGATTCCCCCCCCCCCCCCCCCCCCCCCCCAGTCTTATTTGAAAGCTTATGAACACCTGGAAAACACACACACACACACACACACACACACACCACACACACACACACACACACACACACACACACACACACACACACACACACACACACACAGTTGTTTTGTCATGTGTCAGAAGTGTCAAATTTTATTTTGAGCTAAAAGAGTTGAAGAGTGTTGCTTGCAAGAATGCACTCATCTCATATGTTTACGTGTTCTTATATTTCTCTTGAAAAGCCTTTCCTTTGCACACAGTGCAATTGTAATCTTACCTTCTTTCCCTTAATCCTGTATAGAGTCAATGGGACAATGTTGACAATATTTGTCCAGCTCTGCCAGTTGTTAGTCGAGGCCTGGGTTCTGTCAGTTGTGTTGTGGTTAATTTTGCAAAGCTGTGAGTCCAAGATGTTTTCTCTCTTTCTCTCTATATCACCTGAAAAGGGGCTCACACACTTTATTTTTACCACAGGAATTGTCTCTTGATTCCTGACCAATCGAACATAGTTTTTCTGTTCTGAACGGATGTCAGCGGATTGCTTTATCATCTGTAAGGCTGTGTTATGGTCTGGAAGACTTGTTTATTTGGTCACTTCTGTTTATTGGTCACTTCTGATATGAGTATGTTACGGTAGTATCTCAGCTCTATGATTTCCATTCTTTTCAAATTCGTTTTAAGGGTCCATGTCTTGCATGAATGCATGAAGTAGGGGTCGAAAGAGGCTCATTTTCACTAACATGTTAATGTCTTTCTCTTTAGGTTTTAGTCTGTACTGTGCTGATGTTGGTGCTGCCCCTGAAATGATATCCCGTTCGGCCCCTCAGTGTTGCTGATCAATCTCTGGTGATTATACAGTTCCAGACACAGTTTCTAGCTTCATTGCATAGACACTAATATGAAGGGTAATAGGGATGTTGTGACTGGTCGTCTCAGCACCAATTATCATACCATAAAGGAAACATCGTGTGTGCTTAGTAAAAAAAAAAAAAAGACTGACATTACAGCACCAAACCCGATGAATGAAGTAGCAACGCATTCAAATTATCAATCTGTCTGTGTGGAATATGAGTTTGTGGTGACGTTTGTCCTCATGCTAGACTACAATTCTGGGCGCACATAGTTTCTTAGACGGTGAGTGAGAAATTGATCTGAGCTGTTCAAGTCCATTTTTCTCGTTCAATCACAAGTTTGTGTATACCTTAATATACATGAAAACAGACGATGTCAGAATGGTACGAAAAAAACGCTCCGTTTATGAAACGAACGAGAACCAGAGGTGATAACAGAAAGCAGAATATAATATGAAATATATGATGTAACTGCATTCATTTTGTTGTGTCTGTTGGCTTCTTGTTTTTAGCTTTTGTCTGGGAACAAAACACATTCAGAAAACTGGTCTGAAGAACAGTTTATGCAAAGACCAGTCCTGGTGTGATATTTGCTTTATATTCATGCATTAATTTTGTGCAGACTTGTACCAAACCAAATCCAACGAAACACTTTACTTCATATGCATATATGAAACACATACATGACAATGCCGAACTTCATATAATCCACCCACAGCTTTTTCATTTTGGCAATAATTGGTATTGTGACATTCAAAAGACAATGCGTTGTAACAGTGACAGTTACAACGCAAAATGTAACAATCCTGCCATTTACTCGAAAATGCTGCTTTTTCCCCCCACAGTCTTATTTGAAAGCTTATGAACACCTGGAAAAAACACACCACACACACACACACAACACACACACACACACACACACACACACACACACACACAACCACACACACACACACAACACACACACACACACACACACACACACACACACACACACAACACACACACACACACGAACACACACACAACACACAGAGTTGTTTTGTCATGTGTCAGAAGTGTCAAATTTTTATTTTGAGGTAAAAGAATTGGAGATTGTTGCTTGCAAGAATTCACTCATCTCATATGTTAACGTGTTTTTTATATTTCTCTTGAAAAGCCTTTCCTTTGCACACAGTGCAATTGTAATCTTACCTTCTTTCCCTTAATCCTGTATAGAGTCAATCTGACAATGTTGACAATATTTGTCCAGCTCTGCCAGTTGTTAGTCGAGGCCTGGGTTCTGTCAGTTGTGTTGTGGTTAATTTTGCAAAGCTGTGAGTCCAAGATGTTTTCTCTCTTTCTCTCTATATCACCTGAAAAGGGGCTCACACACTTTACTTTACCACAGGAATTGTCTCTTGATTCCTGACCAATCGAACATAGTTTTTGTTCTGAACGGATGTCAGCGGATTGCTTTATCATCTGTAAGGCTGTGTTATGGTCTGGAAGACTTGTTTATTGGTCACTTCTGTTTATTGGTCACTTCTGATATGAGTATGTTACGGTAGTATCTCAGCTCTATGATTTCCATTCTTTTCAAATCCGTTTTAAGGGTCCATGTCTTGCATGAATGCATGAAGTAGGGGTCGAAAGAGGCTCATTTTTCACTAACATGTTTATGTCTTTCTCTTTAGGTTTTAGTCTGTACTGTGCTGATGTTGGTGCTGCCCCTGAAATGATATCCCGTTCGGCCCCTCAGTGTTGCTGATCAATCTCTGGTGATTATACAGTTCCAGACACAGTTTCTAGCTTCATTGCATAGATACTAATATGAAGGGTAATAGGGATGTTGTGACTGGTCGTCTCAGCACCAATTATCATACCATAAAGGAAACATCGTGTGTGCTTAGTAAAAAAAAAAAAGACTGACATTACAGCACCAAACCCGATGAATGAAGTAGCAACGCATTCAAATTATCAATCTGTCTGTGTGGAATATGAGTTTGTGGTGACTTTTGTCCTCATGCTAGACTACAATTCTGGGCGCACATAGTTTCTTAGACGGTGGGTGAGAAATTGATCTGAGCTGTTCAAGTCCATTTTTTCTCGTTCAAACACAAGTTTGTGTATACCTTAATATACATGGAAACAGACGATGTCAGAATGGTACGAAAAACGCCCCGTTTATGAAACGAACGAGAACCAGAGGTGATAACAGAAAGCAGAATATAATATGAATATATGATGTAACTGCATTCATTTTGTTGTGTCTGTTGGCTTCTTGTTTTAGCTTTTGTCTGGGAACAAAACACATTCAGAAAACTGGTCTGAAGAACAGTTTATGCAAAGACCAGTCCTGGTGTGATATTTGCTTTATATTCAATGCATTAATTTTGTGCAGACTTGTACCAAACCAAATCCAACGAAACACTATACTTCATATGCATATATGAACACATACATGACAATGCCGAACTTCATATACTCCACCCACAGCTTTTCAGTTTTGGCAATATTTTGGTATTGTGACATTCAAAAGACAATGCGTTGTAACAGTGACAGTTACAACGCAAAATGTAACAATCCTGCAATTTGTCGAAAATGCTGATTTTTTCTCCCAACAGTCTTATTTGAAAGCTTATGAACACCTGGAAAACACACACACACACACGCACACACACACACACACACACACACACACACACACACACACACACACACACACACACACACACACACACACATACACACACACACACACACACACACACACACACACACACACACACACACACACACACACACACACACACACACACACACACACACACACACACACACACACACACACAAACACACACTCACAGTTGTTTTGTTATGTGTCAGAAGTGTCAAATTTTATTTTGAGCTAAAAGAATTGAAGATTGTTGCTTGCAAGAATTCACTCATCTCATATGTTAACGTGTTCTTATATTTCTCTTGAAAAGCCTTTCCTTTGCACACAGTGCAAATGTAATCTTACCTTCTTTCCCTTAATCCTGCATAGAGTCAATGGACAATGTTGACAATATTTGTCCAGCTCTGCCAGTTGTTAGTCGATGCCTGGGTTCTGTCAGTTTTGTTGTGGTTAATTTTGCAAAGCTGTGAGTCCAAGATGTTTTCTCTCTTTCTCTCTATATCATCTGAAAAGGGGCTCACACACTTTACTTTACCACAGGAATTGTCTCTTGATTCCTGACCAATCGAACATAGTTTTCTGTTCTGAACGGATGTCAGCGGATTGCTTTATCATCTGTAAGGCTGTGTTTATGGTCTGGAAGACTTGTTTATTGGTCACTTCTGTTTATTGGTCACTTCTGATATGAGTATGTTACGGTAGTATCTCAGCTCTATGATTTCCATTCTTTTCAAATTCGTTTTAAGGGTCCATGTCTTGCATGAATGCATGAAGTAGGGTCGAAAGAGGCTCATTTTTCACTAACATGTTAATGTCTTTCTCTTTAGGTTTTAGTCTGTACTGTGCTGATGTTGGTGCTGCCCCTGAAATGATATCTCGTTCGGCCCCTTAGTGTTGCTGATCAATCTCTGGTGATTATACAGTTCCAGACACAGTTTCTAGCTTCATTGCATAGACACTAATATGAAGGGTAATAGGGATGTTGTGACTGGTCGTCTCAGCACCAATTATCATACCATAAAGGAAACATCGTGTGTGCTAAGTTAAAAAAAAAGATTCAGATTACAGCACCAAACCCGATGAATGAAGTAGCAGCGCACTCAAATTATCAATCTGTCTGTGTGGAATATGAGTTTGTGGTGACTTATGTCCTCATGCTAGGCATTTGGTGCACGTAGTTTCTTAGACGGTGAGTGAGAAATTGATCTGAGCTGTTCAATTCCATTTTTCTCGGTTAATCACAAGTTTGTATATACCTTAATATATACGGAAACAGACCATGTCAGAATGGCACGAAAAACGCTATGTATATGAAACGGACGAGTACCAGAGGTGATAACAGAAAGCAGAATATAATATGAATATATGATGTAACTGCATTCATTTTGTTATATCTGTTGGCTTTTTGTTTCAGCTTGTGTCTGGGAACAAAACACATTCAGAAAACTGGTCTGAAGAACAGTTTTTGCAAAGACCAGTCCTGGTGTGATATTTGCTTTATATTCAATGCATTAATTTTGTGCAGACTTGTACCAAACCAAGCCCAACGAAACACGTTACTTCATATGCATATATGAACACATACATGACAATGCCGAACTTCATATAATCCACCCACAGCTTTTTCAGTTTTGGCAATATTTTGGTATTGTGACATTCAAAAGACAATGCGTTGTAACAGTGACAGTTACAACGCAAAATGTAACAATCCTGCCATTTACTCGAAAATGCTGCTTTCCCCCCCCCCCCCCCCACAGTCTTATTTGAAAGCTTATGAACACCTGGAAAACACACACACACACACACACACACACACACACACACACACACACACACACACACACACACACACACACACACACACAACACACACACACACACACACACACACACACAACACACGAACACACACACACACACAGAGTTTGTTTGTCATGTGTCAGAAGTGTCAAATTTTATTTTGAGGTAAAAGAATTGGAGATTGTTGCTTGCAAGAATTCACTCATCTCATATGTTAACGTGTTTTTATATTTCTCTTGAAAAGCCTTTCCTTTGCACACAGTGCAATTGTAATCTTACCTTCTTTCCCTTAATCCTGTATAGAGTCAATCTGACAATGTTGACAATATTTGTCCAGCTCTGCCAGTTGTTAGTCGAGGCCTGGGTTCTGTCAGTTGTGTTGTGGTTAATTTTGCAAAGCTGTGAGTCCAAGATGTTTTCTCTCTTTCTCTCTATATCACCTGAAAAGGGGCTCACACACTTTACTTTACCACAGGAATTGTCTCTTGATTCCTGACCAATCGAACATAGTTTTTGTTCTGAACGGATGTCAGCGGATTGCTTTATCATCTGTAAGGCTGTGTTATGGTCTGGAAGACTTGTTTATTGGTCACTTCTGTTTATTGGTCACTTCTGATATGAGTATGTTACGGTAGTATCTCAGCTCTATGATTTCCATTCTTTTCAAATCCGTTTTAAGGGTCCATGTCTTGCATGAATGCATGAAGTAGGGGTCGAAAGAGGCTCATTTTTCACTAACATGTTTATGTCTTTCTCTTTAGGTTTTAGTCTGTACTGTGCTGATGTTGGTGCTGCCCCTGAAATGATATCCCGTTCGGCCCCTCAGTGTTGCTGATCAATCTCTGGTGATTATACAGTTCCAGACACAGTTTCTAGCTTCATTGCATAGATACTAATATGAAGGGTAATAGGGATGTTGTGACTGGTCGTCTCAGCACCAATTATCATACCATAAAGGAAACATCGTGTGTGCTTAGTAAAAAAAAAAAAGACTGACATTACAGCACCAAACCCGATGAATGAAGTAGCAACGCATTCAAATTATCAATCTGTCTGTGTGGAATATGAGTTTGTGGTGACTTTTGTCCTCATGCTAGACTACAATTCTGGGCGCACATAGTTTCTTAGACGGTGGGTGAGAAATTGATCTGAGCTGTTCAAGTCCATTTTCTCGTTCAAACACAAGTTTGTGTATACCTTAATATACATGGAAACAGACGATGTCAGAATGGTACGAAAAACGCCCCGTTTATGAAACGAACGAGAACCAGAGGTGATAACAGAAAGCAGAATATAATATGAATATATGATGTAACTGCATTCATTTTGTTGTGTCTGTTGGCTTCTTGTTTTAGCTTTTGTCTGGGAACAAAACACATTCAGAAAACTGGTCTGAAGAACAGTTTATGCAAAGACCAGTCCTGGTGTGATATTTGCTTTATATTCAATGCATTAATTTTGTGCAGACTTGTACCAAACCAAATCCAACGAAACACTTTACTTCATATGCATATATGAACACATACATGACAATGCCGAACTTCATATACTCCACCCACAGCTTTTTCAGTTTTGGCAATATTTTGGTATTGTGACATTCAAAAGACAATGCGTTGTAACAGTGACAGTTACAACGCAAAATGTAACAATCCTGCAATTTGTCGAAAATGCTGATTTTTTCTCCAACAGTCTTATTTGAAAGCTTATGAACACCTGGAAAACACACACACACACACACGCACACACACACACACACACACACACACACACACACACACACACACACACACACACACACACACACACAACACACATACACACACACACACACACACACACACACACACACACACACACACACACACACACACACACACACACACACACACACACACACACACAAACACACACACACAGTTGTTTTGTTATGTGTCAGAAGTGTCAAATTTTATTTTGAGCTAAAAGAATTGAAGATTGTTGCTTGCAAGAATTCACTCATCTCATATGTTAACGTGTTCTTATATTTCTCTTGAAAAGCCTTTCCTTTGCACACAGTGCAAATGTAATCTTACCTTCTTTCCCTTAATCCTGCATAGAGTCAATGGGACAATGTTGACAATATTTGTCCAGCTCTGCCAGTTGTTAGTCGATGCCTGGGTTCTGTCAGTTTTGTTGTGGTTAATTTTGCAAAGCTGTGAGTCCAAGATGTTTTCTCTCTTTCTCTCTATATCATCTGAAAAGGGGCTCACACACTTTACTTTACCACAGGAATTGTCTCTTGATTCCTGACCAATCGAACATAGTTTTCTGTTCTGAACGGATGTCAGCGGATTGCTTTATCATCTGTAAGGCTGTGTTATGGTCTGGAAGACTTGTTTATTGGTCACTTCTGTTTATTGGTCACTTCTGATATGAGTATGTTACGGTAGTATCTCAGCTCTATGATTTCCATTCTTTTCAAATTCGTTTTAAGGGTCCATGTCTTGCATGAATGCATGAAGTAGGGGTCGAAAGAGGCTCATTTTTCACTAACATGTTAATGTCTTTCTCTTTAGGTTTTAGTCTGTACTGTGCTGATGTTGGTGCTGCCCCTGAAATGATATCTCGTTCGGCCCCTTAGTGTTGCTGATCAATCTCTGGTGATTATACAGTTCCAGACACAGTTTCTAGCTTCATTGCATAGACACTAATATGAAGGGTAATAGGGATGTTGTGACTGGTCGTCTCAGCACCAATTATCATACCATAAAGGAAACATCGTGTGTGCTAAGTTAAAAAAAAAGATTCAGATTACAGCACCAAACCCGATGAATGAAGTAGCAGCGCACTCAAATTATCAATCTGTCTGTGTGGAATATGAGTTTGTGGTGACTTATGTCCTCATGCTAGGCATTTGGGTGCACGTAGTTTCTTAGACGGTGAGTGAGAAATTGATCTGAGCTGTTCAATTCCATTTTTCTCGGTTAATCACAAGTTTGTATATACCTTAATATATACGGAAACAGACCATGTCAGAATGGCACGAAAAACGCTATGTATATGAAACGGACGAGTACCAGAGGTGATAACAGAAAGCAGAATATAATATGAATATATGATGTAACTGCATTCATTTTGTTATATCTGTTGGCTTTTTGTTTCAGCTTGTGTCTGGGAACAAAACACATTCAGAAAACTGGTCTGAAGAACAGTTTTTGCAAAGACCAGTCCTGGTGTGATATTTGCTTTATATTCAATGCATTAATTTTGTGCAGACTTGTACCAAACCAAGCCCAACGAAACACGTTACTTCATATGCATATATGAACACATACATGACAATGCCGAACTTCATATAATCCACCCACAGCTTTTTCAGTTTTGGCAATATTTTGGTATTGTGACATTCAAAAGGCAATGCGTTGTAACAGTGACAGTTACAACGCAAAATGTAACAATCCTGCAATTTGTCGAAAATGCTGATTTTTTTCCCACAGTCATATTTGAAAGCCTATGAACTCCTGGAAAATGCACACACACACACACACACACACACACACACACACACACACACACACACACACACACACACACACACACACACACACACACACACACACACACACACACACACACACACACACACACACACACACACACACACACACACACACACACACACACACACACACACACACACACACACACACACCACACACACACACACACACACACACACACACACACACACACACACACACACACACACACACACACACACACACACACACACACACACACACACACACACACACACACACACACACACACACACACACACACACACACACACACACACACACACACACACACACACACACACACACACACACACACACACACACACACACACACACACATACCGAGTTGTTTTGTCATGTGTCAGAAGTGTGAAATTTTATCTTGAGCTAAAAGATTTGAAGATTGTTGCTTGCAAGAATGCACTCATCTCATGATCATCTCATGTTCTTATATTTCTCTTGAAAAGCCTTTCCTTTGCACACAGTGCAATTGTAATCTTACCTTCTTTCCCTTAATCCTGTATAGAGTCAGTGGCACAATGTTGACAATATTTGTCCAGCTCTGCCAGTTTGTTAGTCGAGGCCTGGGTTCTGTCAGTTGTGTTGTGGTTAATTTTGCAAAGCTGTGAGTCCAAGATGTTTTTTCTCTTTCTCTCTATATCACCTGAAAAGGGGCTCACACACTTTACTTTGCCACAGGAATTGTCTCTTGATTCCTGACCAATCGAACATAGTTTTCTGTTCTGAACGGATGTCAGCGGATTGCTTTATCATCTGTAAGGCTGTGTTATGGTCTGGAAGACTTGTTTATTGGTCACTTCTGTTTATTGGTCACTTCTGATATGAGTATGTTACGGTAGTATCTCAGCTCTATGATTTCCATTCTTTTCAAATTCGTTTTAAGGGTCCATGTCTTGCATGAAGTAGCAACGCATTCAAATTATCAATCTGTCTGTGTGGAATATGAGTTTGTGGTGACTTGTGTCCTCATGCTAGACTACAAGTCTGGGTGCACATAGTTTCTTAGACGGTGGGTGAGAAATTGATCTGAGCTGTTCAATTCCATTTTTCTCGTTCAAACACAAGTTTGTATATACCTTGATATACATGGAAACAGACGATGTCAGAATGGTACGAAAAACGCTCCGTTTATGAAACGAACGAGAACCAGAGGTGATAACAGAAAGCAGAATATAATATGAAGATATGATGTAACTGCATTCATTATGTTGTATCTGTTGGCTTTTTGTTTTAGCTTTTGTCAGGGAACAAAACACATTCAGAAAACTGGTTCTCAAGAACAGTTTATGCAAAGACCAGTCCTGGTGCGATATTTGCTTTATACTGAATGCATTTGTGCAGACTTGTACCAAACCAAGTCCAACAAAACAAGTAACTTCATATACGTATATGAACACATACATGACAATGCCGAACTTCATATAATCCACCGACAACTTTTTCAGTTTTGGCAATATTTTGGTATTGTGACATTCAAAAGGCAATGCGTTGTAACAGTGACAGTTACAACGCAAAATGTGCCAATCCTGTGATTTGTCGAAAATACTGAATTTTTTTGCACAGTCTTATTTGAAAGCTTATGAACACCTGCAAATGGCACAAACACACACACAGACACACACACGCACGCACGCACGCACGCACGCACGCACGCACGCACGCACGCATGAACGCACGCACGCACGCACGCACGCACTCACGCACGCACGCACGCAC
>CM031614.1:40049183-40054183 GCA_018398815.1 Conus ventricosus
TCAGTTACCAAGTCAATGATTCGACGATACAGATCCAAATCCACGTGAACATAAAAGCAAACGCGCGTTCGAAACACCTGGAACATCCGGACAGCATTTCCTGTGATTCATAATGCAAAATTGTTATCCTGCTACACACACGAAAGCTTTAACCAGTCCAAACACCTCTAACGATTGAACAAATCAGCAATCGGTCTCTGCATACTCCAAATTGCTACAAACACGCTTACCTGATTGTAAAACTAGTTTTTCAGTGGCAACAAAAATACAGACTCACAATGTTGAACTACATTATCGTATTCTCAAATTTCAGACCCGTATATCTAAATAAGTTGAATTTGTAAACGAAATGTTTTCCGAGAGGAGAAGAGAGAGAGAGAGAGAGAGAGAGAGAGAGGAGAGAGAGAGAGAGAGAGAGAGAGAGAGAGAAGAGAGAGAGAGAGACAGACAGACAGACTGACAGACACTGTCTGTCTGTCAGTCTGTATCTCTGTATGTCTGTCAAACAGACAGGCAGACAGTCAGAGACAAAGACAGCGACGGACAGTGACAGACAGAGAGATAGAGACAAAAAGATGAAAGAAAAAGAAGAGAGATACAAGCAAAAAGATAACACAAAAGGAATAACAATATACACCATCCAATTCAGAGAAACTCAAGAGGATCACTTCGATTAATAGGCCTGCATCACCACAATCACCAGCAGCAGCAGCAGCAGCAGCAGCAATCAGCGTGTGGTGTGTGCAGAGGGCAGGGAGGGACTGACTGCACAGCGGACAGCGGGAGATTCCAGCAGAAGTCAGTGGAACTGGAACAGCTGACAGTGCCAGCTTTCTCCTGTGTCTGTGTGTCTGTGTGCTGCCATTATACTGTGCGTGAGGAATGGTGCTGACCTCTGAATCTGAACCTTGACAACACACGTGGAACTAAGACTGTGCAGGTAACATTTTTGTTTGCTTTTATTAATTAGAGGCGTCTTGAAGGCAACGAGAAATATGATGCGTTACGTCTGCTATTTGTAGTAGTAGTAGTAGTAGTAGTAGTAGTAGTGTTAATGTTATCATCATTATCACTATTATTATTATTATTGTTGTTGTTGTTGTTGTCGTCGTCATTATATTATTGTTGTTATTGGTATGATTATCACTATTTGTATTACTGTTATTGTTATCATTATTGTCGTTATTTTTATATCATCATTCTTTTTTATTATTGTGATGGTGTGGAGGGGTAAGGGGGTGTGCAGGTGAAGACAGGCAGATGGTGATAAGTGCAGGAACCAAGGGACAGCAGCCGGTCAAGAAGACACAGTGGACGACGTGGAGTTTTTTCTTGTCTTTATTTCTCTCCTATGGCTAGGAGCTCTCTCGCCCAGCGCTCAGCGCACTGAGCGCGCCCTCTCTCTGCTCTCACGCCAGTCGCTCACATCATGGGACTCTAGGGGAACACTGCTCCATTCTCACACCACGCACTACTTTTATAGCACCGTACCGGACCGCAAAGCCAGCACCACGGTGCCGAAAGACGGAACGAGCCTCGCGAGGCCGAACCAACAGAATTTTGTGTTTTCTATGGCAGCTTCCGTGTTGTCTGCCTCGCTGTCCGTTCAAACTATCAACACATATATTTACTATCAATGAAAACCTCAGAACACAAGGAATAAAATGCAGCAAATCACATTTGACAATTTTGTTCCTGTACTAAATCATTGCTGATTAATGTCCCAGAGTGAAACCACTTTTAACAAGCTTACGTCATATTTTCCTTTATTTCGATGAAAAATACTAAACAGCGTGAAATAATTTTGTAATGAATAAAAAGCTGGCATCTCGCTCTTTTCATACATATAAACTTCATTTTCCGAGACAGTGTCTAAGTGGAGAACTTTGCGTTCAAAGTTTGATAGAAAACACAGCTGACTTTTCACCTCGCTGGGCCGTCGGCACCCACTTCTGACACAATTTTTCAACTGAAAATACTCTGTTGAAACGGTCTGTTAAATAAATAAATTCTACACATTTTCAGTTGTATTCATAACAAAAATGGAGTCATTAGCAAGATTTCGATCGGAAGTCCGAATTTCGTAGAATGATAATTTGGATCAAAACTCCGACAGTAAAACAAAGAAGGCGACTCGCTAAAGGGACCGGCGCTGTCAGTCATTTCGTATAGTCGCAAGCTTGTACAGAAAAGATCATAGGCATGCGATATACGAAATGAAAGCTTATGGACTTTACTTTTAACATGCATATCAGATTCTTCAGTTTTCCTCTTACTTTTTGTAAAATCAAGAATTATTCAATGTTCATTCGACAGACAATTGAAAATGGCGCCAAGATTGCTCGTGCGAAATACCAGTTTAGAGAAAATATGGGCTTCTCAGCCCAGTACGGTTGTAATGAATCAAATACATTAATTTTGTCACTTTAAGCGATGTACATACAACTATGTAGGTTCTGAGGTATTCATGATTTAAAGAATTTACACAATAAAAAAAAGGAGATTCGACCAAGGGAGGTAAGGGGAAGATAACTTCTCGAACAAAGCATTTTCATCCACGAAAGGTAACCAAACGAAACACTGTTAGCACCCGGCTACATCCCCCCCTACTCTGTTACAACCAGCATCCTCGCTGGCACAAAAATGACATAAAAATGGCAGAGTTATCAAGTAGGGGTGCAAAAAAATCAATCAATGAAAAAATAAAGCTTCAGCCATCAAGTCTTTAGAGGCATGACTACCCCAAACAAAAACACATCAATGCATCAAAACATCAAAACATCTTGTTCTCCCTCTCATTCTTTGCATTCACATTATTCCGACTATCAAGGGCTTGCTCTTTTAAACAAGGCGTCTGAAAGCCAGGATTCACATATGACTAAAATGGACATGTATTTTAAACAAAAATTCCAAAAAGTCAAATACAAAATGACAACAAAGGATTCCTTTCATGAACAAAACCCGGACTTGGGTACATAAAGTGACTAAACTGACTTGATATTTAAAACAAAGTTCCAAGTCGGACATCAGAAATCATTAGGAACATGTGTTAAAACCCAAAGCACTGGGTAGGTACCAAGTGACAATAATGGACTTGTTATGTAAACAAAATTCCAAGATGTCAGGTACTAAAAATGACTTTGCAAGGATTTGTATTTTAAAACATTCCAAGAAGGTCAGGTACAGAATATACTTGGCAGGATTTATCAAAACCCAAAACACGGGGTGCCAACATGACAATAATGGACTTGCTATTTGAACAAAAATCCATAAAGTCAGACATAGCACGATAAAAGTGAAAAAAAAAAAAAAGGATTTATCAAAACTCAAAACACGGGGTGCCAACGTGACAATAATGGACTTGCTATTTGAACAAAAATCCATAAAGCCAGACATAAAATATACTCGGAAGGATTCCTTTAAATCCAAAGTATTGGTTACCAAATGACAAAATTCCATTAAGTCAAATATAAAAGCGGCAAAAACAGATTTTGCTATAGACTCCTTTGTGTCAAGTCCCCAGGAAGGTATGATTTGGCTGGGTTTTGTCATTTTGAACAAAATTTCCCCAAAAGTCAAACTCAACCTAGTTCCTTCACAACTACTGTTAGCACAAAAAAACAGGGGCACATTGGGTAGGCACCGAGTGACAACAATGGACTTGTTATTTGAACAAAATTCCAAAATGTCAAGTACCAAAATGACTTAGAGAGGATTTGTTATTTAAAACAACATTCCAAGAAAGTCGGGTACAAAATATACCTGAATGGATTTGTTAAATTCCAGGGCATGGGGTACCAAACGACAACAATGGGGTTGTTATTTGAACAAGATTCCATAAAGTCCGGTACAAAATGGCAAACAGAATTTGCTATAAAATCCTTAGCCAGTACTGCTGCTTCTGAAAAAAACCGTGGCATACATTATCCAACCTGAAAAACAATCAACATATATACTAGCTTGTGCAAAAAAAAAAAGACAAATAATTGTTTAACAACCAGTCCACAGCACCTCTTCCTAAAAGGAGGTATTCAGCGATCTTCATAAATCAGTCCAGGAATATATTTACTGTCTCGTGTAACATCCGACCGAATCAGTTAAATGAAAGAGTTCCTGGTCATCCAGGCAGGCACTGAGGTCATACCTTTTTGTTGGTTTCCCTACCAGACGCGTAGGCCGCCGTGGGTCTGGCGTAGGTGGGCCAGTAGCACATTGGAGAACTGGGGAGAGCAGCGCGATGTGGTCACCCCGGCCACAGCGTCTCCCATCAGGCAGCAGGGCCAGGACGAGACCATCTGAGCATGGGTCCCATCTCCAGTACCTCCGGCAGAAAGTCAACCAGGCTGGGGATGGACCACTGTAGGTCGCAGCTGTGCGACGGGCACACAGCACCCAGGACGCCGGCCCAGGCGGAGGCGACGGAGGTCGGCACCCGTGAAAACCGGGGACAAACCCCAGTCCTCTGCCCCTGCCAGCAGCCAGAATGCTGACAAGCGACATGGCCCAGCAGCACCCAGGCGACAGGCAAAGTCCATTTTGCCTCAGCTGTCACCAGGAGAGATGCGCCGACTGCAGCAGGAGGATCCATCCATCGGGCCAGCTTCTCTCTCCTCCCGGCCAGAGAAGCCCGCAGCTGGCGAGAATAGGGAGCTGATGCAGGGGGTGCAGAGGTAGTTGGCTGGCCATGGTGTCCGGTCTTCTTGGGCTGTGTCTCCTTGGTCCTTCTGTCTCCGATCCTGCTCGCAGCGCCAGTTGTGATGGTGTGGAGGGGTAAGGGGTGTGCAGGTGAAGACAGGCAGATGGTGAGAAGTGCAGGAACCAAGGGACAACAGCCAGTCAGAAGACGCAGTGGACGACGTGGAGTTTTTCTTCTTTTATTTCTCTCCCATGGCTAGGAGCTCAACCAGGAACGCAGCCTGGGAACTCTCTCGCTCTCAGCACTCAGCGCACTGAGCGCGCCCTCTCTCTGCCTCTCACGCCAGTCGCTCACATCATGGAAC
>CM031614.1:40059183-40064183 GCA_018398815.1 Conus ventricosus
TTTTTATGAGTAGGAGAGAGGAGAGAGGAGAGGGGAGAGGAGAGAGAGGAGGGGATTTGATTTTCAGTACAGTTAAGATGTATTTTGTTTATTGTTAAAATTTTTTTTATATTTATTTGTTATTACAAATGTTAATTTTTTCCCCTTTTAATTTTTCCCTTTATAATTTTTTTGTCTTTCAGATGTTTTTTGTTTTATTCTCGTTACCCAAAAAAATTTTTAAGGGTTTTTCTTTTTAAGATGCCCATTTACAACACTATTTAAATTTGACAGAAAAAGGTTTTTCAGTCAGTCAGTCGTGTGTGTGTGTGCACTTTTGTTTGTGCGTGCGTGGGGGGGTGTGTATGTTTTGGGTCTGCTTTTGTGGTGTGTGCGTGTGGGGCGTGTGTGAAAGTGGGTGTTGGGACTTAAAAAAGTGAAAAATTTGTTAGTGGAAGGTGAGAAATTAATTTTGGGGCCAAATTTAAAAAGGTTTGTGGGGGGGGGGGGGGGGGGGGGGGGGCGGAATAGTTCATTTGGGTAGAGCCCCCGGGACTCGTAATTTTGGGTTGACCCTGGGGTTTTGGGGGTTTAAAATTCCCCGTCGGGCCGTTTCGGAAAGGGGGGTTTTTTTCCATCTTTGTTAACTTGGGGTTCTGTTTCCCACCCCCCATACAGTCCTTCGAATGAGACTAAAAACCCGAGGCCCATGTGTGATCGCACGCATAACATTTGGGCTTTCACTTTCAAATCCCACCCAACCAAAAATTTCGAAAAAAAGGGGCCCCTTTTGGGCCCGTTGGTATGGGTACATTTAACATAGCAGGCCCCTTCTCCGAATTTGGGGAGTATGGCTCCCTTAAATTGGGGGGGATAAAAAAAAAAAAGGGTTTCTTCCCACCCCCAAAAACCCCCCCAAACCCCCTTTTGTTTGGGTAGAGGGGATTTATCCTTGCCTGTCTATACGGGATTCCCCCCTTTGAGTTTTCAGCCGGTTTTCGCAGGAGAAAAAAAAAAGCTGGGGGTTACACCCGGGGACGTGCGGTTTAATGTTTCGTCCCTTTCCCTAAAATTTACTCCCTAGCTCTAACTCTAGTAGGTGAGTTGTGTCGGGACGTTTAATAAATCCAAAAAACTCGCCCGGGCAACTTTGTCAAATGAGGAATTTGTCAATGTCAAGGCGTCAGGGGCAGAAACCAGAGGGACACTGCCTGCTGCCGAGTCACTTCTTTTGTTTTCTTTTGGGGGCCTGTTCTGATCTAACTACGCAGGACCCCAACCCTTATTTAAGCCCCCTACTGAAAAATTTTTTGGGTTTCAGTCTGGAGCGGGCGTGAGTGAGCTGTCCCCCCAGAGGGCGCCCCACGTCTGCCCAATGCCCAACCCCCCCCATGAATTTGCCGTCCCGGGCCCCGAACGGAATTAACCCGGACTTAAAGGGAGGGACATCGAAAATGGGGATTTCCATGAGAGCAGGGCATGAAGGGCCACAGAATTTGGACTTTTTTTTTTCCCCCTTTGGTTTTTTTTAATTTTTTTTTTTATTTTGTTAATGGGTTCGGGTCGGTTTATACTTACACTTTTTCCTTTTTTTCTTTCCCTTTTCTTTTTTTTCTTTTCTTTTCTTTTTTTTTTTGGTTTTGCCGTTTTCTGTGCCCCCTAAATTTTGGTATTGCCCCCCTCCCCCGCTCATGCTAAAACCCCCCCCCCCAACCCCCCCCCCCCCCTCCCCCCCGCCCCCCACTCCCTCACCCACCCCCCCCGCCCACGCTGTAGCCCACCCCGGGCCCCCTCCACAGCCCCCACACCGGGGAAAACCCAGAGAGTAGTGGAAGTTCAAACCCTCAGGGAAAATGCATTAAAGGGCCCGTTAAGATTTTGGGGTGAGTGTGTGAACGTTTTACATTGCTCTGGGCTTTAACTTTATTAAAAAACCTTTCGGGCCCGCGTGGTCAGCTGAGCCATCCCTATCATAACCTGACTGAAATTTTTAGCGATAATTACAGGGTGGTCATACGAGAACTGCCGGGGATTTTGCGGCAGTGTGACTGGTAATGAAAGTGTTATTTGGGTTTATTGTGTCCCCCCAATGTGGTTTGTGATTGTAAATCAAAGGACAAAAACCACTGCGTGAGAGGGGGCCCCCAATCTCATGGTGATGGGCTGCATCTCGGGGGGGGAAAGAAAAAGGCCCGTAATTTTTGACATGGGTGGGAAGAGTGGAACCGTGATAGTGTGTTTGTGGGGTGTGTGTGTGTGTGTGTTGGGGTGTGTGGGGGGGTGTGTGTTGTGGGGTAGTGTTTTGTGTGTGTGGTGTGTGTGTGGGGTTTTGTTTTGTGGTGTGTGTGTGTGTGTGTGTGGGTGTGGGGTTTTGTGTGTGTTTGTGTGGTTGGGTGTTGTGTGTGTGTTGTGTGTGTGTGTGTGTGTGTGTGGTTTTGTGTGTGTGTGCGTTGTGGGTGTGTTTAGTGTGTGTGTGTGTGTGTGTGAGTGTGGGGTTGTGGGTTTTGTGTGTGTGTTTTGTGTGTGTGTGTGTGTGTGGGGTGTGGTTTTGTGTTTGAGTGCGGGGGCGTGCGTGCGTGCTTGCGTGCGGCGTGCGTGTTTGTTTTTTTGGTGTGGGGTGTGTGTGTGTGGGTGGTGGTGTGTGTGTGTTTTGTGGTGTGTGGTTTTGTGTGTGTTTTGTGTGTGTGTGTGTGTGTGTGTTTGTGTATGTGTTTTGAAAAAAGAAAAAACGAAAAAAAACCCAAACACTTCCTGTGCTATGTAAATGGTTTTTCAGCTGTGTGGTGACAGTGCTAAGCCCCTGGGGGAAATGGGGAAGGTAAAAAACGTACAATGAAAAAAAAAAGGGCAACCCTTGGAAAATGTTAGGTTTACAACAAAAAACAACACACCCCACACAACACACAAAACACACCACACACACCCAAAACACACCACACACACACACAAAACACACACACACACACCACAAATTAAAAACACACCCACACACACACCCACAAAACAACACACACACCCCACACCACACACACACACACCAACCCCACACACACACAACACACACCCCCACACCACACCGCAAAACAAAAAAAAAATAATTTATGAGGGCTGATGAAAAAAAGGCCCTACCGGCTGCATGAATGAAGTGGAATTTGGGGGCAGTTTTTTCGGTTTCTGTTGCTGGGTTTTTGGGGTTTTAAAAAAATTTTCTTTTTTACTGAAAAAGTTGCATTTGTGTTGAATCAAAATAGTTCATTCACTGGAAGTTGTGTATTATTATATTTAAAGGGAAAGATATAGGGTGGGGGTTTTTTCCAGTCCTGTTTATTTATCTTTTGACTGGTTGGGCCCTTTTGCCGAAACCCTTTTTAGATAGTTTCACCCTTTGGGTTTTTTTTTTTTTTTAAAAAAACCCTGAACCGATTCTTCAATCCCCGGGGTGTATTTTTCCTTTAGGATAACCCGTTGTTTGTAGGAAACGGGATCCCCAAACTTCTGGAATTTTATGTTTCCATAAGTGGGAATTTGCTCAGTTGGGGTTTGAGCGCCGGGCTCGTTAAAACTTGGGGATTGGGGGTTCGGGGGTTTGAACCCCGGGGGCGTTTTTAAAAGGGGGGTTTTTCCCAGGGGGTTTCCCTTGGTTCTGACTCCTTTTCCCCCACAGTCCCTTTGAATGGACTATAAAAACCCCAGGTTCTGTGGTGAACGCAGCATAATATCCCTTTCACACACGTCAAATTTCCCCTCCCCCAACCCTTTTGGAAGAGTAGGCAGTTTTTTGGGCCTTGGTATGGATTTACCCGTTTTCACCTGCATGCAACCCGCCCTGAGAAATGGAAAGAATGAAAGGGAAATAAGGAAAAAAAGATGGGTCGATTTTGAACATTTCTGACTTGATGAACGGGAAAAGACTGAAAGAAGCGCCCGGCCCGGCAGCTCTTTTGTCGGCCTACCCCGGTTTGGGGTCCGTTGTTAAACGAGTGTTGATTGTTAAAACGCTTAGAGCTTGGTCCCCTAGCCCAGGGAAAAGGCGCTATTTAAAATATTTTTTATTATTATTTTATACAAAAATTTTTAAATTGATCTTTATTGGAAGGGTTTCCCCAAAGTATGCAGCTTTTTTATGAGCTCTGGTTATGCGAAATCAGTAATTTAAAAAATGAAAAATAATGATAAAAAGGTAGGTGATTTAGATCAGATTTTGTCTTTACAACAAGGATGAGTCTCAGCTCCCGTTTTTAGAAATTGGGTCACTGTACATACAGGGTTTATTTTTCCCAAATTTTGGAAAAACTTCGATGCGGGTTTTGTTTATTATCATGCAGGGAAAGGGTTTTGTTTTAAAATAATCCATTTCTATTTATGACACTGGTTTTTTTTTTTTTTTTTTTTTTATCGTTTGTTTTGTTTTTTTATTATGTGCATTCCTCTCCAATTAGGGCTCTGCTCATCTTCTACATACAATGTCCTGGATGCCTGTCTGACTGCGTATCTCTGTCTCCTTTATGTCTGTCTCTGCTTTGTCCCTGTTTAGTCTCTGTCTGTTTGTCCTCTCTCGTCTGTCTTCTCTCTCTCCTCTCTCTCTCTCTCCTCTATCTCTCTCCTCTCTCTCTCTCATCTCTCTCTCTCTCTCTCTCTCGTATGCCGAACTGCTGCCTCTCCACACTACCCCTTTCCTTTTCCGTCTTCCTCTTCCCAAATGCTCCCCCATCTCTCTCTCTCACTCTCTCTTTTTGTCCTCCTCTCTGTCTGCTGTCTGTTGGTCCGTCCTTCTGCCGTCCGTCCGTTCTTCTCCTCCATCCTCTCTCTGTCTCTCTCTCTCCTCTCTCTCTCTCTCCTCTCTCTCTCTCTCTATCTCTCTCTCTCCTCTCTCTCTCTCTCTCTCTCTCTCTCTCTCTCTCTCTCTCTCTCTGTTCTCTCTCTCTCCTCTACCTCTCTCTTCTCTCTCTCTCTATCTCTCTTCTCTCTCTCTTCTCTCTCTACTCTCTCTCTCTCTCTCTCTCCTCTCTCTCTCTCTCTCT
>CM031614.1:40069183-40076683 GCA_018398815.1 Conus ventricosus
ATGGTAAATTGCTACTGAATGTGTGCACTGCTGTAAATCTGTGCATTCTTAATGGCGTGTGTAAAGGTGACCTTGGAGGTCGCTATACATACATGTCTGATACTGGTGCCAGTGTTGTCGATTATTTCATATTTTCTAAAGAACTTTTTGCTCTTTTGTATGATTCATGTATGCTTAATGTTTTAGAACGCATAGATTCTGACCATTTACCTGTATCGCTTTCTATTGCTTTTCCTAAAGAAAATACTGTACATGCCAGTAACAAGATAGAAAATTTTGTTATAGAAAAACTCGTCTGGAATGATGAACACGCTAGTGTGTTTCGTAGTACATTATGTAGTGATGGAATTCGTACAAAGATAGATGCTGCTATACGTTTATTAGATGTGGAAATAAATTATGCGCTAAACACGTTTAATGAGGGCATGAAGGAAAGTTAAGTGCAGACTGCATGAGAAAATGTATACATATTAATAGTAACAAAGTACCTGGTGACTGGTATGATAAAGAATGTGATGCTAGTAAAAGGAAAACCATGAGGTTACTTCGTATCAGTCGTCGCACTTTAAAGATCGAGGACAAAAATGCTTACTCAGTTGCTAGGCGAGAATATAAACATTTATTGAAGAGAAAAGAGAAAGACTTCAACAATTCTTTAGTTCAAAAACTTGTATCATCTATAAACTGTCAAAAGGAATTGTGGGATACTATTCAGAGGATTTCTTTCAAAAGAAAACAGCCCAGGAATAACATCAGTATTGAAACATGGTTTCAACATTTCCAGGCTCTACTAGAGTCTGACGTTAGTAACGTGTGTGTTGACCAAACACTTGATGTCAACAATGGTAGTTATATGAATCGACCAATTACACAAGACGAAGTAGTATTAGCGTGTAGAAAATTGAACAATCGCAAGGCGGCTGGCCCTGGCGGTATTATTGGTGAACTATTTAAACATGCTTCTGATCAGGTAATGCAATTCTTTCTGAAATTGTTTAATATATTATTTGATAAAGGTACGTTTCCAGAAAACTGGACTGAATCAGTTATATTGCCATTTTTAAAAAGGGCGACGTTAATAACCCCAATAATTACAGAGGGATCTCTATTAGTGATAAATTAGTAGTAAAATCTTTGGGACAATTATTAATAATCGACTGCACGAATGGGTAGAGGGAAATGATATCACAGGTGATTATCAAGCAGGCTTTAAGAAGGGTTACTCAACTATTGATCACATGTTTACATTGCTTGCACTTGTGCAGAAGCAGTTTTCTAACAATAGGAAGTTTTACGTAGCTTTTATTGATTTCCAAAAAGCGTTTGACTCCATTAATAGAAATCTCCTCTGGCCCATTTTGACAAAAAATGGTATTAAAGGTAAACTCTATAGATGCATTAGAAGTATGTATGATAGAGTAAGAACCAGAGTCCGTTGTAGAGCAAAACTTACTGACTATATTTATTGTTCAAGAGGAGTCAAGCAGGGAGATGCATGCAGCCCTGTCTTACTTTCTTTGTTTATTAATGAGCTAGCTCTTGATGTAATCAACAATGGTAAACATGTTGCTTTATTATCGCTCGACGCTTTTGAATTGTTTATCCTTCTGTTGGCCGATGATGTTGTTTTGATGTCTGAAACTGTTATAGGGTTGCAAACACAATTGAATAGCTTGCAAACACAATTGAATAGCTAGTTCATTGCAGTTGAAAGTCAACATGGAAAAAAAGCAATATCATAGTATTTCGTAAAGGTGGTTATTTAAGTGTAAGGGAAAGGTGGGTATACGATGGTACTCCTATGCCAGTTGTCAATGCTTATAAATATTTAGGAATATTATTCTCAACACGTTTGAGTTTTGTTGGCGCATGCAAAGACCTTTCAAGAAAAGCGAAAAATGTTGTGCTTTGTATCATGAAAAAGTTACATGCTCTTAATAATTCTTCATTCATGTTGTTTATAAAGCTATTTGATTCTCAGGTTCAACCGATTGTACAGTACGGCTCTGAGCTATGGGGACTAGAAAAAGCGGCTATCCATTGTGAATCTGTTCAAATGTTTGCTCTGAAAAGGTTTCTTGGTGTAGATAGACGGACTCCAAATGATCTGATTTACGGTGAGACTAATCGATTTCCCATTTACATTACCTCTGCTGTCAGATGTATCCGCTACTGGCTGAAACTGTTACAAATGGAAGACTTTAGAATTCCTCGTAAGGCGTACAATATGTTGTATGACTTAGATGCTAAAGGCAAAAGTAACTGGGTGTCCAAAGTGCGCCTTTGTCTATTTGAATACGGATTTGGATTTGTTTGGCTGAATCAAGGGGTTGGTAATACTAAAGAGCTTGTATGTGTTTTCCGTCAACGGTTGGGTGACTGCAGATGGCAGAAATGGGCTGATCATATTCATAACAGCGACAGATTTGATTTATACAGGAACTTGTGTGATGTTCATGACTTGAAAACGTACTTAACCTTAAATATGGACAGGCACCTAAAACATGTAACAGCAAAGTTCAGATTAGGAATATCTGCATTGGCCACTCATTATTTTAGATATCGCATATGTAATGATTATGATATGCTTTGTCCTTTATGTAAAAAATCAGTTGAAACTGAACTACACTTCGTCCTGTCCTGTCCAGCTCTCATGAGCATCAGAGAAAAGTTTATTAAGCCCAAATATTACAGACAGCCATCCTTGTTTAAACTGAGCCTACTTTGTTCATCTACTTCTGCAGAAGTTGTTAAGAATTTTTCATTGTTTTTGTACAAGGCCTTTAAGTATAGAGAAATTTTCACTTCTTGAAATTGCCCTTCAATTATTCTTGTTTCGTTCCGTAATTTGATTTCATGTAACTATTGTACTTGTGTGTTCACACACCCCTTCATTACGGGCCTTGGCCTATTATATGAATAAATCATCTGAATCTGAATCTCTCTCTCTCTCTCTCTCTCTCTCTCTCTCTCTCTCTCCTCTCTCTCTCTCTCTCTCTCTCTCTCTCCCCGAAGTGTGTGTGTGTGTGTGTGTGTGTGTGTGTGTGTGTGTGTGTGTGTGTGTGTGTGTGTGTGTGTGTGTGTGTAAGTGTTTGTGTGTGTATGTGTGTGTGTGTGTGTGTGTGTGTTGTGTGTGTGTGTGTGTGTGTGTGTGTGTGTGTATGTGTGTGTGTGTGTGTGTGTGTGTGTGTGTGTGTGTGTGTGTGTGTGTGTTTGTGTGTGTGTGTGTGTGTGTGTGTGTGTGTGTGTGTGTGTGTGTGCGTGCGTGCGTGCTTGCGTGTGTGCAAGTTTGTGCGTATGTGCGTTAGTGTGGTGTGTGTGTGTGTGTGTGCGTGCGTGTGTGTGTGTGTGTGTGTGTGTGTGTGTGTGTGTGTGTGTGTGTGTGTGTGTGTGTGTGTGCGCGTGTGTGTATGTGTGTGTGTGCATGTATGTGTGTGTCTGCGTTCGTGCTTGTGTACACTTGTGTGTATATGTGTGAGTGTGTGTGTGCGCCGGTAATTATAGATGTGCAACACTTTGCAATATAATCAGCGAGTAGTATTCTTTAAAAACAAGAGAAGCAATTTACCTAGTTGACTCACTTGCGCCGTTGTCGCAGCTTATCCCCGTATATCAAAGTCCAAATGGTTTGTGTCTAGAAGTGTAAGCCAGCTTTTCTGCTGACTCTTGTTCAGTGATGTCATTTCCTATGTGTCTATCAAAACAGGCTCTTTCCATTCAATCGGTGGATACGATAGGCTCATAACAGGGAGGCTGTGAGAAAGGCGGTGAGAACGGATGCAGTCAGTAGTCAGACAGCTGTTTACAGAAGCTATGCTTGCAGCGAACTGCAGTTGAAAACATGGCCGCCATTCATTCATCACGCACACGTTTTCGCCAAGCAATTTTCTAATCTTTCGATGGTAATCTAATTCCTACGCACTCTATGACGTATATTTCAGTTCGGAACTTCGTCAAAGACGAACAAACAATAATCGGCAGAACTTAGAGTAACATCTTCAGGGGGCACGTAAGGCCTTGTGGTAAAAGCCTGGGTGTGTCTGGAGTTGTACTGGCCTCACCTATCAGCGAAACAGTAAAGGTGGCTTCGGAATAGATACACACAGCAGTTTCCACGGTGGCGGCATCTTTCGCCGGTAGTCCTGTGCGTGCCTGCACTCAATATCAGATCAACGCAGGCTTCCAGGGGTAGTGTAGGGTTGTTTCTAGATGGTTGGTTTGACGACTAAGGACAGTATATAATAGTCCCACTAGCATCTTCGGGTGTATCTTTTTCTTCACAGTATTTCAATACATCTTCTATCTTTCAAATGTGTGGATACACGGTCATAAGTGTACAGGCTTACCCCCTTGTACGAGCATCCTCTGAAGAATCTGTTTGGTACAGACGCAAAGCTTGTGAAAAACCAACCTGTTTCAGTACAACGAGGAAGAAGATAAGCGATATATAACTAGCCAGCTAACTGATCTATTCATTCACTAACATACTCACTTACTCGTTGGTTCATTCACGCACACACTTACTCACTCTTCAGCTAGCTAGCTGACCAACTTTGTTAAGGGATAATATGATACTGTTCTGCATATCTGTATCAGAACAAGATCTGCCCAGTTTAATGTTTTTGAAGTACTGACACAAGACCCTGGCAATCTTATGCTAACAAAGGCCCGGACTCTTTCTTTGTTGAAGACATTTTAAGGGACTCAGAACGTTGATCAAGATGAATGATAACAGCTTTGATCTCTCCCTGAGTCACAGCCAGACAGGGGAATGATCGACTTTAATACAAAATATCAAGTCTTTGATACCAGTCGACGATTAACAAAATCAGTCTTCTTATAACCGTTACAACGGTGACAAAATGGAGACGTGTACATCAGTAAAATTCTTAACACACTTTCTCACGACAATCCTCCCAGTTTTTCATAGCTTATACAATGAAAGCTCATTAAGCATGCATCAACGTAGCTATTAAAAAAAAAAACAAAAAAAACATCGAAAATCCTGGAAAGTTCCAGAACTATAGCAGAGCATAGCAAAATCAAAATGCATTAAAAAAAAAACTGTAAAGACAATTTTTGGAATCTAGAAGCTTCGTGGTGCACTTTCTGGAAGATACGAGACTCAAATTTTTCTTTTAGGTTTTTCGTATTGCTATCACCTGAGCATGTGCAAACTAATAAATTTCGACATGGAGAACACTTATTTCAAATATGTCAAGATACTAGCATACCAACCTTCTTCATAGTGTTATGACCGCGCTCAGAGTAGTCATACCAACAGAAAAGCATACGATGGTGGTGTCTCTGGTCAATGTTCTGTGGATGTCTAACACTTACTGTGGATGGGAGAGATCAGATAGGGTGCCAGAGTGGCTCTCCTGATAACAGTGTTTAACTTAGCACCTGATTGCCTGGGTTCTCTCTCTCTCTCTCTCTCTCTCTCTCTCTCTCTCTCTCTCTCTCTCTCTCTCTCTCTCTCTCTCCCTCTCATCCTCTCTCTCTCTCTCCCTCTCTCTCTCTCTCTTATTGTCTGTGTCTCTATATCGCTCTTTCTGACCCTCCATCCCCCTGTCTCTGTGCCTTCCCCTCCCTACTCTCTCTCTCTTGCTCTTCCCCCCCCCTCTCTCTCTCTCTCTACCTGTGTCTGTGTCCCACTGTCTCTCTCTCGGACCGTCCATCCCCCTGTCTCTGTGCCTTCCCCTCCCTACTCTCTCTCTTGCTCTGTCCTTTTCTCTCTCTCTCTCTCTCTCTCTCTCTCTCTCTCTCTCTCTCTCTCTCTCTCTCTCTCTCCCTCTCTCTCTCTCTACCTGTGTCTGTGTCCCTCTGTCTCTCTCTCGGACCGTCCATCCCCCTGTCTCTGCCCCCCACCCCTCCCCTCTCTCTCTGTCCATGTCTATGTCCCTTCTCACCCCTCTATCTCTTTGTCCACCACTCTTAGTCCCCCCCCCCCCATCTGTGTGTGTGTGCGTGTGTGTGTGTGTGTGTGTGTGTGTGTGTGTGTGTGTGTGTGTGTGTGTGTGTGTGTGTGTGTGTGTGTGTGTGTGTGTGTGTGTGTGTGTGTATGCCTCTGCTTGACTGTCTGTCTGTCTTTTCTCTTTCTCTGTCTCTCTGTCTATCTTCCTCTGTCTGTCGTCTGTCTGTCTGTCTGGGCTGTCTGTCTGTCTGTCTGTCTGTCTCTCTCTCTCTCTCTCTCTCTCTCTCTCTCTCTCTCTCTCGTCTCTCTCTCTCTCTCTCTCTCTCTCTCTCTCTCTGTGTTTGTGTCTCTCGCAGTCAATACCGTCAAAAGATCCACACCAAACCGTTGATGTAAGTAAATAAGCCTGCAGTCGGTCACACACCCACAACAACCGTCAGCACCTCCTCCTCCTCCTTCCCTCCCTAACTTCCTCCCTCTCTCATCTCCACCTGGCCGCCTCCCCTTTGATGGCACCGTTATCAGGAGGAACAAGGGCGGGCCTCGTGCAAGCACCTCACACCGCGGCATCTCTCGCCGATAACACCCCACCCCCAGTGACAGCCACTGACACTGCAGCCTGCAGCATGCATTCTTCCTGCCTCTGGGACAGGCAAGTGGATGTTTAGTTAGTACTGGCGGTGTAGGTTTGTCTGGTGAGATGCTGCTGAAAGGGCGTTTGATTGGACAGTTGGTCGGGGTTCATAACCATGGTTGCAAAAAAACAAGAATGAATGGCTGACGCTCGTGCTGCAGGTTTTGACTTGACAAATACAAACAATTTCTTCTTCTTCTTCTTCTTCTTCTTCTTCTTCTTCTTCTTCTTCTTCTTCCTCTTCTTCTTCTTCTTCCTTCTTCTTCTTCTTCTTTCTTCTTCTTCTTCTTCTTCTTCTTCTTCTTCTTCTTCTTCTTCTTCTTCTTCTTCTTCTCCTTCGTCTTCTTCTTCTTCTTCTTCTTCTTCTTCTTCTTCTTCTTCTTCTTCTTCTTCTTCTCCTCCTTCTTCGTCTTCTCCTCCTCCTCCTCCTCCTCCTCCTCCTCCTCCTCTTCTTCTTCTTCTTCTTCTTCTTCTTCTTCTTCTTCTTCTTCATTACTCGGCTAGAACTTTATAGCAACTATAAGGATGCTGGAGGCTCAGTAAAAATTACAAACTATCCTACCGTTTGGGACTTCTGAAACCGTCACTCTCTTTGATTGTTAAGCACGCGCACACACACACACACACACACACACACACACACACACACACACACACACACACACACACACACACAACACACACACACACACACACACACACACACACACACACACACACACACACACACACACACAACACACACACATTTTATTCAATATTTTAACTGCAGATATAACAAAAGGATTATCAAAAGATGTAATATTAGCACAATTCGCCGATGACTTATGTTTGTGGATGATAGTCACTATGAAAAGAAAGACTCCATTAAGATCTGTCAATTACATAAAATAAAATATCAACATGAACTAAACAAAATCAATGACTTTTTACATGAAAATGGACTTTC
>CM031614.1:40104183-40106683 GCA_018398815.1 Conus ventricosus
TGAAAGAGCTTCTGAATATAATTTATGTGACGAAAAATTTTGTTCTTTTCTTTAAAGATACATTAATCCATATTGCAATGTCATCAGCATATTGAGCTACCTTGGTAAAATGATGAAAAACATGTATATAAGTCTATAGCATTACATTGAAAAAACAATGGGGAAGATTAATAGAACCTGTGGAATTCCCATATTTAATAGATTTTTGAGGATGAAAAAGTCACACCAACTTTGGTCATTATGTGTCTCCCACTTAAAAATGATTTCACATAATTGTAGACGTGACCAGAAAGACCAATTTGTTTTAATTTATATAATAATCGGCTGTGCCACACCTCTATCGAGCTTTAGTAAGATCAAAAAAAGGAAGCAAGGACACTTTTAGTTAGAAACTGTTTCTTAATTTGAGTAGTTTTTTCGTGTCAGGTGATCAATGTACTTCGTCCTTTTCTAATCCAGATTGATGTGAAGAAAATACATCATTTTTTATCACAGTAATAGGCCATTTCTAAAATTTATTATTTTTTCCATGACTTTTCCAGTATGAGACGTGACTGAAATGGGTCCCATAGCAGACGTCTCAGACCGAGGCTTGCCCTGCTTTAGAATAGGAGTCACAATAGACGTCTTCCATATATCGGGAATTTGTCCACATTCCAACATTTGTTAAATAACTTATTTAAAATGACTATCCCCGTTCTCTGGTAAATGGTTTTAACATCGGTAAAAAAATCCCATCCAAAAACCAACCGAAACCTTTTTATTTCCAACAGACGGACAGCATTCCTGACTTCCTGTAAAGATATTGATACATTTTTTAGTACTATTTTTTTGTTTGGTACAGGATCTTAAAAGTTATCAGTATTTTTTTCTTTCAATCTAAACGACTTTTGCTCATTAGGCAAACATTCCATACAACATGTTTTTAACGTTTCATAGATGCAAATTCATCAGCCTTTTCTTTGGGGGATAGAAATTTTTTACTTGTTGTTTTGATTGGGGAATCTTGGAGTTTAATGCCCGATTTTATTTCTTCACCTTATCCCACACCTTTTTCAAGTCTTTACGTCAGATACTTCATTTAGACAGAACTGTGACCAGTATTGTCTTTGCTTTCGCTCGTAACTCTGTTTGCTTTTTATTTTGTACGCACATTTCTTTATGAGCTGCATCTTTATCTCTTGCACAGGAACTTTCTAACTTTTAGCCAATTAAGATAAGCTAATGTTTTTGCTTTAAACTGCCTCCTCGCAAGTCTGTTCCACCCGACATTCCCTGAGAAAGTTTTCACCACCTTTTTGGTCTTTTTTTGGAAAAAGCTAAAGCAGCAGCCTGCTTTCTGAAAGTTATCAAAAAAGATGTTAACACCTCACAAATAACTTCACTCTCGTCTTTCAGTGAGGTAAATTTTTAAAAGTTTTCCCAATCTGCCCTTTTTGTAATTAAATTTGGGTTATAACATCTACACCACTAACTTTTAGATCCAACGGATTTCTTTAAAAGATAAAAGTATTGGCACATGGTCACTACCTAGTGGGTCATTGGCTGTATCTCATTTTTCTGTTAATGCTAAAAGCAGGTGAAACAAAGGTAAGATCAAGCGCCGTATGCTCTATATGAGATATGTCTGGGATGCCGCGTTAGTTCCCGTCGTTAAGCAAAACTAAAGATGAAATCCAACGTTTCCAGAAAATCAGGGTGGAAACTATTGACAACCTGTATCCCCGAAAGGAGCAAGAATTTTAAATCGCCACCAATGATCCACTTTTCTTTAGAACAGTTTAGAGAACGTAACCAATTAGTATTTTGCCCATCAGGGCCCTTAGGGTAATAAAACTGATGCAAAATGTAAAATTTGATTGTCTGAAACTTTCAGTTTTATAAAGGATGCCGACACATTAACCGTATTTTGTAAAAAAAAGAGGACTAACGTATGTGTAATCTAAACCACATTGTACTAGATAGCTTTACTCACTTTATCAGATTCTTTTGCATATATGATAAACCGGGGGATAGAAAAAACCTTTTTAACTTTGGCAACTTTTGTTTGAGTGACATTTAGGGACTGAAAGGGGAAGTGTGTGTGTGTGGTGCGTGTTGGTGTGTGTGTGTGAGTGTGTGTGTGTTTTGGTGTGTGTGTGTGTGTGTGTGTGTGGGTTTTGTGTGTGTGTGCTGTGTGTGTGTGTGTTGTGGGGTGTGTTGTGTTGTGTGGTGTGTGTTGTGTGTGTGTTGTGTGTGTGTGTGTGTGTGTGGTGTGTGTGTGTGAGTTGGGGTGGGTGGGTGTAGTGTGTGTGTCTGTGTGTCTGTGTCTGTATGTATGTACATTTTTATTATGTATGTATGTGGAGGAAGGTGCGGTGGATTGAAGTCTGCAGCTGAATATGATATGTATTTATTTTCTAAACATTTGTTCACACACAGGTACTCAGTTTTAAGTTTTGATCCAAAGAGCCCACAAGAGACTGGAATCTGACCTAGTATTGACCCCAGAGGAAAACTC
>CM031614.1:40129183-40131683 GCA_018398815.1 Conus ventricosus
GAGAGAACAGAGACAGAGAGACAGAGAGACAGAGATACAGCTCACATTCCAGTCAGCATCTCTTTATAAGCTAGCATCATACTGTAAGCTCCAGCATACTTGCTTAAAACAAGGAGCTCCAAACGCTTACAGGTGCGTCAGAGGCTTAGAGCACTCCACTTAACCTAAGGTCATCCAGTGTAGTATATAACTGCCACGGTAACTTCAAAGGAAACGTGGAGGCCGGCAGATAAAGTGATGGATACAGCAAGCTACCGCGAGAAGAGCAGTATGTCTGTTACCCGTGCACAGACCAAGTCTTTTGTGAGGAGAGATGCAGAGAAGACGATGGTTCCAACAACACCCCGACCACAAGAGTCATGGTGGCTGATGTCTTCTCTACAGGGAAGACCAGATGATCATAATAATGATAATGAATACTTAGATAGCGCCTATTCTCGGCTAAAGACCAAGCTCTAAGCGCTTTACAATCCACACTCGTTTACACAACGGGCTGCCTACCTGGGTAGTGCCGACTGAAGAGCTGCCAGTTGGCGCTTCGTTCAGTCGTTTCCCGTGTCATCCAGTCAATATCGTTCAATATCGTTCACTCATTTTCCTTACTTCCTTCATTCTTTCCATTTCTCTCGCAGGGTGCATGCTATGTGTAACGTGTCATCAATACCAACGGCCAAACTGGCCGACTCTTCCGAAAGTTGGTGATGGGATTTTACGTGTGTGCAAGATGTTACGCGTGCGTTCACACACCGAACCTCGGTCTCATTCGAAGGACTGTATGGGAAATGGAATCAGAACCAATGTTAACTCTGAGGGAAAAATCCCCTGTACCGAAACGCCCCGGGGGAGATTCGAACCCGCAACCCAGGATCACCAAGATTACGAGTCCGGCGATTACGAGTCCAACTGAGCTGTTCTGGCTCCCAATAATCATGCCAATAATTAGAACGGGACGGCCCAAATTCCACAGCGGTGACTCTATTACGTGTCCTACCCACATCCTACCACCTTTTCCAGTGCTGTCTCCTCCATCAGAACCTAAAGCCCTTGTCACAGTTGGCGAGTTTCTCGCTCAAGTGCGAGGACGGACGAGTCCTTGCTCTTGCGCTCGCTCTGTCTATCGCTTTGTCTCGCTGTTTCGTGGTCAGACCAGGGACGACTGCGCAAAGAAAAACAGTGTGCAGATCGGCTGGTCCCGTGTCTTGGACGAGGAGTTCATTGGTCATTTGGGTGGTTTACCATGTGTTTAGTTAATGCACGTTGAGGTATTCTGAATTCGTTACTTAAATGAAATGTACTTAATTACGAGTAGCACCATGTTCGAGGGTTCAAACCAGAAGTCCTCTTTAGAATGGACCAAACAGCAACAGCGCTCTTGAAACTCAAGATCAAAACACATCTCTCCCAGTTCCGAACTAAAAATGATGCATCAAGGATCATATAATCTTAAAAAGAAATGCGCAGTCAGATAGTAGATCCCCATTCGGAATAAGATGCTACCGCTGAATCCTTTTGCGTCTCCTCCAAACACCATTTCATCAACGAAGTGTGATACGAATCCTGGCACTGGCTCCCTTTGAAGACTACCAGTCATAGGTAAGAAACGAAAATTGAAATAGTATGATTACCTCTCTTTGTGTGTGTGTGTGTGTGTGTGTGTGTGTGTGTGTGTGTGTGTGTGTGTGTGTGTGTGTGTGTGTGTGTGTGTGTGTGGTGTGCATGCGAGTGCGCCCGCGCGTGCGCGGTGGTGGATGAAAGAGAGAGAGAGAGAGAGAGAGAGAGAGAGAGGATGGAGGAGAGAGATAGAGAGTGAGAGAGAGAGATATGATAGATGGATGAGAGAAGAGAGAGGGAGGATGGAGGGTTGGTAGTACGAGTGTGTGCGCATTTGAAAAAGAACAACATGTTTAAAAACACTCATCAGAATCTCATTAACGCAAATAAATTGTTCTTTAATGTAGTAACGAACAGAGAACTGTGCGCAAGTGGCCAAAATGACAACAACAACAACAACAAAAATGAGGACGAAAACAAAAATAACAAGCAAAAGCAATGGAAAAAAACAACAACAGAAATAGACCAAAAAGACCACGGCTTAAAACAAAAACAAAGATAAAGATAAAGACAGGAGCAGGAGGCCACATTAGGAATGAATTAAGAAGAGGTAAAACGACAGAAACAGTTTTCTCTTTTTCGATTATATTTTCTTCATTTGCTTTCGCTTTTGCTTTTTGCCTAGCGAAGAAAGGCTGTGCTGATTCACTTCCCCCCCCCCCCTTCCCTCCCCTCCCCTCCAGCAAAGCCCAGCAGAGGCTTAAGGGCTTTAACGGGAGCATGGAAGGATAGAGGGGTGGGGTGGGTGGGGCGAGGCAATGATGAATCTGTGCCAGTTCTCTCTGACGGTTATGAGCAAGTGCCGGATTGCGGCGAGTCTCTTGCATGATGTGAGCCATAAACACTTTACAGCAGACTCCATCAACACCTTGTTCAGAGATGTCCCACC
>CM031614.1:40136683-40148715 GCA_018398815.1 Conus ventricosus
TTAGTCATGAAGAAACGTATTGACATCTAATCTACCCTTCGCTTCTATTGAGATATTCATTAACAAACTGTTATGGCAGTCCGATTGGGTCCTTCACCAGCTCTATCTATCTATCTATCTATCTATCTATCTATCTATCTATCTATCTATCTATCATCTTTATGTGTGTATCGTGTATCAGCACACACACACACACACACACACACACACACACACACACAAACACACACACACACACACACACACACCACACAACACACAATCTGTATATACACACACGCTGTCTTCATCGCTCTGTCTCCTCACCCCCTCTCTCTCTTACACACACATGCATAAATACATACACGCGCTCGCGCGCGCGCGCGCGTACACACACACACACACACACACACACACACACACACACACACACACACAACACACACACACACACACACACACACACACACATTGCATAGTTTTGCAGCCACGCACATGATTTTCACTCTAACTTGAGACCGTTTCGTCAGCACTTTGTCAGAGCTGCATGCTCTGTGACGTTAGAGTGCAAATTGAAGGCAATATAAATAATCTAGTTAGTGTTGAGAAGAGCTGAGAAATGTATGTTTGTTTGTGAAAATTGCAGTCTGTGTGAAGCGTTTTCAGGTGAATATTACCATTCCAAAACGTTATTCAACTTGGCCTGCTACATGGAACAAGAACACAATTCTGTATGCATGCACAGGCTGCTGTCTGTCTGTCTGTCTGTCTGTCTGTCTGTCTGTCTGTCTGTCTGTCTGTCCGTCTGTCGTCTCTCTCTCTCTCTCTCTCTCCTCTCTCTCTCCTCTCTACACACACACACACACCACACACGCACACACGCACACCACACACACACACACACACACACAACACACACACACACACACACAACACACACACACCTCACACACACACACACACACACACACACACACACACACACACACACACACACACACACGTACACCCACGCTCTCTCTCTCTCTCTCTCTCTCTCTCTCTCTCTCTCTCTCTCTCCCTCTCTCTCTCTCTCTTCTCTTCATGACGAACCCACATGCCAATTAGCATTAAACAAAAATTGGTCATCAGATGTCAAACTTGTAATTCAATCAGTTGCTGCATTCATCACGGAAGAACTGAAGAATAGACAATTGAAGGATGGTCAAAATTAGCATTATGCATTATAAGAGATATAAGAAATACTAATACCATTCATCACATGTGGAGGAGATAAGTATGACGTAACAATATCATTCAGTCTTACAATTTCTGTTTGTTCGTTTGTTTTTTGGTTTGTGTGTGTTTCGTTTTAATGTTACTGTGTTTACTCATGTGTGGAGGACACATACGGAGATGTTACGTTGTTATGTGTCGTTGTTCAACATTTGATTTTACACAACACTGGGAATAAATATATAAAGAAAAAGAAATAATTTATTAAAGAAAAACCGGCAGGCCACGTGCCACACGCACAGAACTCACTCGCACACACACAATATATAACTCCGGTGGCGTGCCCAAATTGATTGTATACCCTGAGGGAGAGCGCTTTTGCTTGAACAAGCTTGTAAGGTTTTACGTCTGAGTGGCTTTTTAAACTCTGATTATTTATATATATATATATATTATATATCATTTATATATATATATATATAATATATATATATATATATATATATACTAAGGAAGAGGTAAATTTCATTGTTCTGTTATCCCCTCCCCTTCCAAAAAACCTCTTTGGTAAATGACAATAAAATTGCAACTTTCACGGTGTGTCAGAGATCTCTGTCTCTCTCTCTCTCTCCTCTCTCTCTCTCTCTCTTCTCTCTCTCTCTCTCTCTCTCTCGAGAGAGAGAGAGAGAGGAGAGAGAGGAAAAGATGAATGAAAAAGAGAGAGAGTGAGAGAATGAGACGAGAGAGGAGGAGAGAGAGAGAGAAATCAGAACTCAGAAGAACTTTAATGTACGTCGGCCTTTTGGCCACAATACATGGAAGGTACCTAAATGGAAAATGGGGAGTGGTGGGGCTGGGGACGGAAGGGAGTCAAGCAGTGGGGGCGAGCCAGGAATGAGGAGAGGGGGTGGGGGGGGTGTGAAGGGAGGAGGTGAAGAAAGATAAATATATTCCTAGTTTCACACTTTACAATCTGACATTCCTTCTAAATCTAAAGGTATAGTTGAAATTCTAGATGAAAGTATCTAGCAAACAAAGCTTCGCTTCATGAGTGATGATGAAGTTCTATATAGCATGCAGCCAAGATTAAGTTTCAAAAGTTATTTGAGCCGCATTAATCGCCAGTCATTTTCGTCTAAAATATTACCTTATTTAGTTTGTTAATCGTGGAAACACATTTCTTGAAACATTGTGCCTATTGATTCATACTTATTGTTTTCACAGAACATTTACAGGCACTTCATTGATTCTCTTAGAAATCTAGCGCGAAGGTCTATATTACAGGCAAAAGTTCAAATAAGAAGTATGCTCATTTTCAACTTGACCCACACAAAATAAACATTTTTTGTCTTCGACAGATTCACTGTACCGATTGCACATTATTAATCAGAGGATGCACGTTAAATCTTATCTGAAGAAAGCTACACGAAAGCTATACATATCCATGTCACAAACGTACTCTCTCTTTTTCAAAACACTGTCTTCATGTTCTGTAAGTGCTGTATCTGTCCCGATCTCTGGAGTTGCGTTCATTCTTGGAATAAAGAAATCGACAATTCTTTGTTTAAACAAATTCAAAAAACTGTTTTAACACCGCGAAATCCTTGTTGCAACCCCAAACAATACTGAACCCCGTTCACACAAAGTTTCTTTACCTTTGAATCCCAACAGTTTTTGCCCAGCTCTGTCTAATTCAAGCAACATCATGTATGCTTTAGTGGCAGTCTTTCAGCATCCATATGCAAATGTTTAACCAAATCTTAATACATGCAACGTAAGTACTTAAACATACAGAGGGTATTTCACAAGTTCTCTATAATTATTTTTAGGAGTTCTACATGGAACACCCTAAACCTCTTACATGCCATTTGATGTTATTTTTCTATATGATCCAATCTATTTAACCCCCACACTTCTGATGAGTATATTGAGTATTGGCTGAATCTTTTACATCAAAAATTTTAAAGAAGGTAATTTTGAACGCATTTCCTTATACTTTTGGAAAACCCTGCACAGCTGTTTTAAAGCGGCGTTCTTTGCTTTTGTTGCAAATGCATTGTTGCCTTTTCTAGCACTAATCATAGTGTGAATTTAAACCTAAATAACTATAACTTATTTTACCACCTCTTGTCTTGTACCATCATTAGAACATTTTTTTAATGTCTTCCCAGGAATCCCCTTTTCTGAATAACCTTAACTTTTGTTTTTTTCTTTTATGTTTACGTATAATCCTAATGTTGTTGCAACATGTGTGTAGAATAGTCTGTTGATTCTGTAGAACATTTGGGGAAGTTGACATCAGTACACATCATCTGCGAAACAATAATAGGTATTACTCCATAATACCGGTTAACGCTGCACACCATGTTTACCTTTTCGTCTATGTGGGTTGCCAATGGTTTTTAAAACATGTAATAATGTGGAGCTCTAAACACATCTCTTGTCTTACTTCCTATTGGGCAATCAAACATCTTAGGAAAACTTCTTGGTTTGATCGAACACACGACAGTAATGAATTGTACATTCGCTTTGAGAGACGCAAAAATGTCCCTTTCACATTTTTTTTATACATTCCAATAAAGTTTGTGATTACGCGCAGAGTCGAAAGCCTTTCTAACAACGAAAGCAACATTTTGTTTTGTACCTTCGTTTATTTCATACATTTCTGGATAGCAGCATACACTGTAAAAATATGATCAAGTGAGTGGTCTCTTTCGAATCCTGCTGATTTTCCCCGGAAATAATAGTTATTGTTTTTTAACCAGGTGTACTGTCTTGTGTTTAATATTGATGTTAAAAACTTTGATATTGGATGCTCAGCAAAGATACTCCTTCCATAATTATCAGCATTATCGGGGTTGCCTTTCTTAATTTACTGGAATGATAAATAGATGTCGTCACTCTCGTGGATATACTCCTTATCAAAAACGTGTTATTAAACTGTTGTTGTCAGAAATTGATTTGACAGTTCAACCTCCAGTTTTTAATCATTTCTGCCGAAACATCGTTCTACTCCGCTAGCTTTTATTTTTCTTAAGTTTAGATATAGCTTGAATGACTTCATCCTCTGATAATAAATGATTCAAAACATGATCCGATTCTTCGGTCAGATCGATTTCAATATCAAATGCTTATCGTTTTCTTCGAGCTGTTTTGAAAAAACATCTTGAAAATGCTTGAACTACAGTATCTATGCTGATATTGCTAATATTTTTATCATTCTGCAGCATCCATTTAACTTAAATTTCTCCAAAAATTTGCGCTAAGGAGTAGCCAGTTTTCATTTGCTATCATATCTGCTGCTGCTTACTAAACGCTTGTCTTTTTATTTTAGTCAAGTATCTGTAGCTCTTCCTGCTTTTTACGTTACGGTATTCTGTCTTTTTTTTTCGAGTTCTTCTGAAATAGTTTAATTTCTCTACTTTCCTTTTTCGCTGCCTTACAATTATTTCTTCAAACCATTCGACCTTTTAATTGCATTGACCGTGATTGATTTTAACATTGCATTGACTGGCATCTTTTAATACACTTTACAACATATCAGAAAGCGCTGTCTATGTTTCTACATCCATGGTTTGATAGCCTGCATAAGTCTGGCTTTGAATGTCATAAGGTGTAACAGTTTTATAAAATCACCCTGCGCATTTTTCATTCCAATTAACTTTTTCTGATTTTTACGGTGATTGTAGTTTGAAATTTTCAGTATTATGGTGAATGTTATTATCATCGTCATCTCACAACTACTGGGAGTGATAGATTCAGTTAGAACTGTCTACATCTAGAAGATTACAATTATTGACGGACGAAAATAAGTCGTAGGTTCGACAATAAAAATAATGACCGTTACTAACTCCAGAAGATCCAAGATTGTGCAGCTATCGTCAAAGCCTTTATGGTCAGTCCATTTAAAATGATATATTCAAACATGTTACATAACTCAATTAATTGCTCTCAAAAGAATTTCATTTGTTTATCTTGTAGACCGCCTTGGAAAAACTGTTGTCATATGGGAAATTCTATCTCCTCAAAGTCATTGTCATCATCATAAAATCTGTAATTTTGGGATGAAGTTCTTGCAGTCAAATCTCCAGTTACAAAAATTAGAAAGTCACCACATGATTCATGCAAATCAGTTATACATTCCTCTAACTATTTGCATGCCGTATCCGTCCTGTTGAAATTTCCAGAATGGTGATTTTCGGGGGTTATAAGATCATATTAACTTGATATCTTTTTCTGTAGAAAACAAAGTCATTCTTTAGCTTCACAACAACCGTGTTTTTGACTTTCACTTCAATACTTTCAAACAAAATCTGCAAAACATTTCTTGATCATGACAATAAAACACTCGTGAGTATTCTAACTTGAGTGTGACAATTTTTGTGCTTTGGATTGTGATTATGATAAACAGTCCTCGAATAGAGAGGAATTACAATTCAGTAGCTATAAAAGTATCAGTTAAGCAGACGAAATCATGCGGAATTAATGAAATTATTTAAATGGGTGTTGTCCAATTTTTGTAAAAGCCCATTAACATTGTAATTTAGGAATTTAACTTCTGACGTTTTCTATACTATGTACAAAAGAATTGTGCTGGGACTTATAGTTCACCGTGTGTTCGATTTGCGCAACCCGTGACACTATGTCCCTGAGTCTTTAATGATTGTTTAACTGGTTCATTGTGGCCTGGCCGAATCCCTATTTGTTGTGCCACCTGATGTTGTTCTGCACGACTTTGGTCTTTGGTCTAGCCGCGAAGGCCTGTCTTTGATTTTTGTCTGGTCACCTTACTGAACTTTTTTTAAAAGAAACCACAATTCTTACTTTGCTGTTGGATCTCTCTAGAGTCGTTTGGTAGTATTGCTGCTACTCTTGAGGCAGAAGCATTTCGTTTTGAACGCACATTCACGAGCTGGAGGTTGTATCTGTTTGTCTTTTGCTCGTTACTTCGTTGGACTATATCATCAACGTTGTCTTGCTGTCTTGTTGTAGATGGTGTGTCGGTTTAGTAGACATATCTTGTGCTGAGTTATATTCTCGGTTCCCTGTATTGGCAGTCACGTCTTGTCATAAACTTTGTATCCACATCGGTTGGCGAACAATTTGCGCAAATTATCAATTTGTATTACTTCCCTTGGTGCGTTCCTGCGTCGGCAATGGGTTGTGCACACAGGATTAGATAGATTTTACAATCTGGGCCAATTCCGCCCTCAACCTGTTCGGGCGAAAGTAAACCCAGGATTGGTATATCTTCGTTCTCTGAAAAGTAAGACTTCAAAATATGTCTTCCTATCATTTTCGCGCCATACAGTCATTTTCAATACTATCATTTTTTGCCGGAGACAGTCACCAAACTCAACTTGGCTGGTCACTGTGCGAACACCCTAATTAGAGGGGCTTGGGGTTTGTGGCAGGCAGTACCATGTAACGTTGGCCTGAGACGGATGCCTATGGCTGTTAATTATGGTGATAAGGTAGCAAGCTATCCTTTCGCCACACGGAGAGCTATAGACCTTAACGTTGATTCTTGCGTTTCACAAAATACGTCGCGCACACTCACACATCACTCACACACACACGCACACTCTTTCTCTTTTCTCGCTCAATTAAATGTCATAAAATCCGCCACATTCTTCTGACCACTTCTTACTACAAACTTGTTACATAGACAGGCAGGGGGACACGGGGCTAAAACCTGATCACTTACTTTTCGGTCGCGGCGCAGTTTGCACCTAGCCTGTGTGTGTAAACGAAAGCACACTCGGTGGGGGTTGCACCAATAGCATCGAAATTCGAGATTGCCACGTCGACGCACGATCGAGGCTGTCGCGTGAAAGACTGGGGTTCGCCTTTGTTGATTGAGGCCACCACACAAGAAGCGCTGTGTGTAGTTCTGACTGCGCTCTGTTGTGACCACTTTGTGTTTTACTTGTGTTATTTTAATATGGCTAAAACTGTTACTGAAGAACAGGTTTGTGCATTCGAGGCCATAAGTTTTACTTTAACTGCATGTTGTGTATTTGTTGAAAGAATTAGGCGAAGCATGTTGTGAAACCGAAAGATTGTTTTTATAGAAACGAAAAAAGTGAACTAACTGCCTTTTGGAAATGAACGACTATCTTATAGGTTTGTTGGTTCAAGGAAATTGAAACAAGACTGTAGCAGTTTTTTTAATACGTGTTTGGCTATCGATGAGAATGGTTCCTTATTAATAAATGGCGCTGCATTGTTCGAAGTGGCCGAAGCAAAAAAACCATCACGCAGTTGATTGTTGGGAGCTGGCTTGAGTCAGCTAAAGCCCATGTTTAAAAATCATGGCGTTCATTTCTTATGGGCGGAGGTAAACACGGTGATTCGTCTATGCTAAAAAATTTATTTTGAAACATTTTTGCTGTTCCTTCCAAGAAAAAAATGTTTCTCAGTTTTGATATTAGACTTGATTGATTGTTAACTACAGTACTGTGTTCATGTGGCAGCTGTTCCTGTGTATTAAGATGTGTATACTTTTCTATTTTTTAAATTCTAACCAGGTTCATCTGCCTTCAAAGTGTGCCTTATGCAACTGAATGGCGATTTTCGAATGTTATAGAGCAAAACAAACTTGATTGGGTTTAGGGCAACCTTAGTTCATTTCTACCAGTATGGAGAGGAGTAGTGTGTGGGCCAAGCACTATCTTCATATAAATGCTCTTATATACAATGACGGAGTACTACTACTGGCGGATTAGAGCGAACATTAAAAGCCGGCTTACAGCAGTAATTGCTGTAACTATGCTAAAGCCAGTTTGCAAGCCTGGTTGAGAAAAGAGGAGCAGAGCAAAACTAGGCCAAACAAACCCTATGTGCATCGCTTGCGCCAATGGACGTCTGCACCTGCAAAGCTCGGTGGGCAAACTAGGGTTCAAACGACCCTATGGGATCGCTTGACTACAAAGCGCGGCAGCACCAGCAAAGCTCAGCGGCAAATAGGCCAAACGTCCCTATGTGATCACTTGGGGTTGATTGAAGTTGCGCGCGAGAACACCTGTTTAGTCACCAAAGCAAGATGTGGGCCATGTAGTTCTACTTTTTGTTTGTTTGTGTGTTTTGGCCTACCATCCACGCACGCACCGTCCCCACCCCACCCTGGACCTGTTATTGTGTGTTTGTTGTTTGTTTGTGTTGTTGTTTGTTTTGTCTGCCCCCACGCTTATGCACACCCCCCTCCCCCACCTGCCCCACCCCACCCACGTTGACACACACTCATGTTCCTTCTAGTTTTTAACAAGTTATCTCAAAGTTCTTACTTAAGTTACTTCTAAGTTGTCCTTAAGTATCTCAGTTATCAAGTCTCTTACTTAGTTACTTCTAAGTTTTTAATTAAGTTGCCCCCAGTTTTTAATAAGTTCTTGAATCAAAGTTCTTAATTATGTTCTTAATAAGTTTTTGATCAGTTCTTGATAAGTTCTTGTTTAAGTCATCCTTTAAGTACAACCAAGTTCTTATTAAGTTATCTTAGAAATATCAAAAAATACAAAGTATGTTTTTATCTTAATAGTAGATGCTTAATATAGTACACACACGCCTCATAAAAAGCGTCATCGTTGAGAATGTCCCTTTGCTCAGCGATCTCTGCATAAATCTTAAGGAAGTTTTTACAACCGAAGCAACCACATTGATTACAATCTGGTCTATGGAAATGTCTTTTATAGACTCCATGTCTTTTTTATTGACTTTATCATTTTTATAAGCATGATCTATTTTTATTAAAAATTTTAAAATTAAGTTCTAAAACTATTATTCCATTATAAAGGGATCAATATGATGCTTTGTTAGTGGGAGTTTTGGCGTGCTGGTGTCTTTGCTGATTAGTGGCTCAGATTTTTATTGATTTCTTTTGTTGCTGTTGCCATTGTGTTATATATTTTATAGCCGTAATAACTGCCCCATCAGCAGCAAATGGCGCAAAAATGGCAACAGTGTTAAGTTCAATATTCTTGAAGACTTTGCGGCCCTTGGTCTCACATGGTGTTTTTATAGCTGGCATTGAATTAAATTGTTCTGGTGGTGGCTGGGTGTTATGTTTCATGATGGAGTTATATTCTGCGTAACATTATTTTTTATGTCTGTTCCACTCTGTAATTTTCTTACTGCTCCCCTCTACACGCCCAGTATTTTTAGGTCTCAACCTCATTCTGCGTTTTTCTGCTGATTTTCTGCTTGGTTACTTTCTCACCGGATTCAGTGTTTTCTGGTTCTTGATGATTTTCCAGCTCGTTCATTTTGAAGGGAAAACAAAATCTATTTTGATTAAAAGTTATAATCCCATGATCGTGCGATAAACAATGTTCCAAATCTGTAGTATAGATCACAGCCTAGAGACTCTAATGACTTTGTTAAAAATGGATCTTTCGTTTAAATCATACGTATAGTTCTTGTTCAGAAATCAATGGGGGCAAATCTTCTGACCTTAGTTTAGTGTACAAACTAAGAACCGTTTGCCCAACGCTTTTACCATTCAGACCCCAGCTGCGCTTCATACCTGTTATGAGACTTTATAATGTCTTGTGAAGACATCTGTTGAATCTGTTCTATGCTGAATTCAGTCCGAGGAAACTGTTTTGTTTTTTCCACACGCTGCTAAGATCAACCTCTCCTTTTGGGGCATCAATGCTTGGCCTATCAACTTGGTCATTCATAAGTTCGGGAATGTTTGACCGCCTTGTAGCTGTAGTAGATCATACACTGTTTCATGTTTTTTATTAAGTTATAATTTATTTTATTTTATAAAAATGGAGCACCGAAAAAAATGTTGCTAACCTTGATACCATTCTGCGGTTATTGGGAGGTCTAAGTGTAGGATACTCAATGCTTGGTAAAAGCTTGTTTTAAAAATAAAACCGGCAGATCTTCGGCAAAACCTAGACTTTGAAGACTCAGCTAAGATTGATTGCTATTGTGTCTGCAGCTTCGTTTGCTACGAAAGATTTCTCTAGATTAAGCAAGGAATAATCCGGACAATTTAAATATGTAAGAAATAAAATACATTATAAAAAATGGCTTCACTCGCAATAATTGATAAGGCGGCGCTTGTGGTGAATGCGCTTGCTTTTAGCGGAAGTATTTCGCATTTAGTAAACTGCGGGGGGATGACGGCGAGGAGAAAAAAGACATTACAAAGGCTATGGAGGACACTAGCTGCTGCACAAGACGGCCTATGAAAAGCAGAGACTTGAGCAGTTTGAATTTATTAATGACACACTGAAAAAACAGGGGCAGGCAGCTTACATATTTAAAGATGTTGATCAAGCAATAAAACAATATTATCTAGTAACAGGCAAACCGGTCCAGACATTGCCCCCACCCAAAATTCAGCGATTTTTATCAACCATCAGAAAAAACAAAAGATGCAAGAAATCGCGTTTATTGCCTTTGGTATGACCGTCGTGTATTTTGTTGCGCATAATATTGGCTGAATAAAAAATGAACAAAATTTATTATTCGCCAAAAGGATATTGGAAGGGAATAACAGCAATTAAAAAGCTAAGCCAAGCAGCGGGAGTCAGTGAACAAACAGCAAAAGAATGGTTATCTAAACAAGCGATTTGGCAAATTTATTTACCTGCGCCCAAACGAATACAGAGACCACACTTTGTGAATACAATACCGAACGACACTCATCAAATGGATCTTCTATATTTACCCTCTGATACGATTAGACGAAAAAGATTTAAGTACGCACTCACAGTCATTGACATGGCTTCAAGATACAAAGATGCGGAGCCATTAACACAAAAGAGTGCTTCTGCTGTTGCTGTTGCCATACAACTGATATACCAACGAGGCCCCTTAACTTTCCCTCGCATGATTCAAGTCGATGATGGAAAAGAATTTAAAGGCCAAGTGAATCAATTATTGTTAAAACACAGAGTTACTATTAGAAGAGGCATTCCGGGAGTTCACAGATCACAGGCTTTAGTTGAAAACTTTAACAAACAGTTAGCCGAAAGACTTTTCTCCTACCAGTATCACAGAGAGCTTATTGACAATTCTCGTAACACAGAATGGGTTAGAAGACTGCCCTCAGTTTTGCGCGCAATGAATAATGAAGAATTTAAAGGCCTAAAACCAGTACAAGCAATCAAAAGAAAAACAATAAATGTTGCTAAAGGAGAGTCTTCATCCGGCAAACTATTACCATTTGGATTGAAAGTAAGGTACCTTTATTTACCGGGGAAGCAGAAGGGGACACTCGCATCAGGGCAACCGATCCAGTTTGGAGTGTTGACCCGTATGAAATAAAAAGAATTGTAAAGATGAATCCGCCCGTGTATTATTTACGAGAAACTGACACAACAAAACAACCAGCTCCTCAAAGATCTTTTGTGAAAGAAGAACTGCAGATAATTCGCCAGACACAGTTCCGCTTTAATTAATTTACGGTTCTCCAGTGCCCAATTGCATATGAAAACTCTGGATTAACAAACACCCGTTTTGTGTTTGTTCTATCTAAGACTTCTTTGTTACAACAGTTGTGTTGATCTCATGTAGATTAGATCGCAGTTTTACGTTGCATGTTGAAAAGTCTTATTGCCAAACAATGCTTCTTTATGTTGTCATGTGATATGTTTGACTGCACAACGCTGCGAGATATTCCCTTTGCTTTCTTAATGATTTTCTCCTGGCTCGAAATACTGTACATTTTTTACCTTAACCCACATACTCCTTGATCACCTTTCCAGATAATTCATCCTTCATCTTTCCTAAAACCTTCTTGTTAAATTGAATGTAAAGGCGAATCTTAGGTAATCGACGTGTCTACCATCCAGCCTTTAGCACTTCGTTCCATGTCTTTATAG
>CM031614.1:40149715-40164715 GCA_018398815.1 Conus ventricosus
ACACACACACACCAACCCCCCCACACACAACACACACACACACCACAGAGCGCGCGGCACTGGAGAGAGAGAGAGAGAGAGAGAGAGAGAGAGAGAGAGAGAGAGAGAGAGAGAGAGAGATTTAGAGTGAGAGACAGACAGACAGACAGACAGACTGACAGGCAGTCAAACAGACAGAGAAATTGGATTAAACAGATTATAAAGACAGGACCAGAGACAGAACAGAAACGAAAAAGCTTGATAAACTCTATTTTAAATGAGAGAAAGCATTTGGGGGTAACAGAGAGACAGACAGACAGAGAGAGAGAGAGAGAGAGAGAGAGAGAGAGAGAGAGAGAGAGAGAGAGAGAGAGAGAGAGAGAGAGAGAGAGAGGGAGGGGGGATTCTATTGAATGTCCCTTCACACATAGGCCTACAGGTGATTGTAGGCATTTGTTTAAGATCATTCTTTTTACACTAGATTGTAATCGTTTAAAAGAAATGTTGAGAGAGAGAGAGAGAGAGAGAGAGAGAGAGAGAGAGAGAGAGAGAGAGAGAGAGAGAGAGAGAGCGCGCGTCAATATTGATACACGGCAAAAGGCTACGAAACAGGTAAAACAACAAAATTCGTGCTTTGTTATTTTTATAATTCAGAAAGTCCTTGGTTTACGAAACAATACATACAACTCAAGGATATAAACTACTCACGTCCATTCGTGAACACACACGAATAGTATCTCATACATCACATTGGATTTCACAGAGAGAGAAGAGAGAGAGAGAGAGAGAGAGAGAGAGAGAGAGAGAGAGAGAGAGAGAGAGAGAGAGAGAGTGAGAGAGAGAGAGAGAGAGAGAGAGAGAGAGAAGAGAGAGAGAGAGAGAGAGAGAGAGAGGAGAAGGGAAAGAAAGAAAGAAAACAAGTGAACGAAAAACGAAAGAAAGAAGACGTAAGGAACATAAAAATGGAGCGAAGAGAAGACAGAGAGAAGTAAAGCGCCTTATAAAAAGTGAATATCAAGTAAATAAAGAAAAGCCATAAACATTTTTGAAATGTAAAATCTGCCTTAAAACAGAAATGAAAACATTCACCAGAACAACAACAGAAAAGTAACCCACCCCCCACCACCTGTTTGAGGGAAGAATCTGAGGGATTCCACGTACAAAAGAGTGTGAAGAGAAAGCAAATGACAGTGAATACTACTGAATTATATTTCGATTTAATCATGAGCGTGAAGACATAAAGATCTGTATCACAGCCACACTGCATGGGGTGGGTTTTTTTTTTTTTTTCTTTTTTTTCTGTTTGCACGTTCGGGTTTTTCTTATCGTAAATAATCCCCAGACCGTAAGTTAACGACTCAGCTAACAAAAACAACACAACAAAGCATTCCTCTGTCCCAAACGCAGATGATGCACAATACCTTTTTTTTTAACTGATGAACCACCCCCTAGTTATCCACGCCAGAAGCAGCGCTCACAGGAGACACGACGATACATACACATAGTCCCAGGCACAGACACAGACACAGACACACACACACATACACTCTCCGTCCGCCGGACAAGTTCCAGCGTACTGGTGGTGGTGCTTGCCGGTCTGTGTGGGGGTTCCCGTGCCGCACTCGGTCTGTCTCTCGGCTGGCTGGCTGATACCGCTGCTGCTGCTGCTGCTGGTGCTGGTGCTGGAAAGGGCTTTCGACTAGGCTTCACTGTGTCGTCTGTCTGTCTGTCTGTCTGTCTCTCCCTCTCTGTCCCTGTCTCTTTCTCTGTCTCTGTCTTTTTTCTCTGTCTCTGTCTCTCCCTCTCTCTCTCTCTCTCTCTCTCTCTCTCTCTCTCTCTCTCTCTCTCTCTTTGTGCCTGATGTCTCTGTCTCTGTCTGTCTGTTTGTCTGTCTGTCTGTCTGTCTGTCTGTCTGCCTCTCTCTCTCTCTCTCTCTCTCTCTCTCTCTCTCTCTCTCTCTCTCTCTCTCTGTCTCTCTGTCTCTCTCTCTCTCTCTCTCTCTCTCTTGAGTTTGACATAAACTACGCTCTAAATACCTTTCAACGAGTGTTCAATGGAGATTGCTGAGTATACGAAAAAACAAAACAAAACACACAAAAAAACAACCAACCACGTAAGAAATAGATAACGACAGAGTGTCAAAAGACTGGCATTGTCAAGAATGTGTTCGAAAGAATTCAAGGACAAGAAAGCTGTTGAAAATCAGTCGAACGTTGGCTAGAAGAAACGGGACAAGACTGCATAGGTGATAGCTATGCGTGACTATAAATATCCATAAAGGAGAATTGGGAAAGCATTAACAAATCATAAACAAATAACCTTGTTATATTATAAAAGTCTGGAAACGACGTTTTGGGATACTGTCCATAGGATAGCGATAAAAACAAAAACAAATTAAAAAAAAACATTCCAGAAATAACCGGCGTGCGGTTCCAACATTTTCAGGCATTGTTAGAGAGCAAGTGCAAGGTGGTTAGGTGGTTATATGATAATGTTCACATGCCTGCTGTGATCGCTTGCATATATCTCAGTATACTTTTTTTTCTACTGGCACGAGTTTTGTTTTGTTAGTCCTCGCAAGATCTTGCTGGCAAGGCTCAAACTGTTTAGTTCTGTATTAACAAAAGGCTATATACATATTCTCATAATACGTCTGTTAATGTGTTTTGATTGTTGTTGTTGTTTGATCACTGCAAAAACAGTGCACCCAATTGTAGAGTGCGGATCGGAACTATGCGGATTCAATCACACTGCCATGCATCGTGAATCTGTGCACCTTTCGATTTAAAGAATTTTCTTGGTGTAAATCGCGAACACCTAAAGATCTTGTTATGGCGAGATAAACAGATTCTCCATATCTCTCTCTCTCTCTCTCTCTCTCTCTCTCTCTCTCTCTCTCTCTCTCTCTCCTCTCTCTCTCTCTCTCTCTCTCATATGGTGCTTTGAGGGTGCTGTTGGATTCTTTTTTTAAACCCTTGGTGGTGAGAAACACCACGAATTACGGACTGTGGTGTGTCTCTATTTGACACCAAGAGCACAGACACAATCAGCCGTGTCTCCCTGATGAGTCCGATCCAGCGGACGAAAGGCTAGGAGCAGGCCAATACAAATAAATGTGCCTTCGAGAGGGATTACGATGGTTCCCTCAGGTAGCTAGTGAAGGGCTTTTCATATTTATAATATATTCTACCCAATTTCTTCATTTTCTTTTTCCTTATTTATAAGTTCAAATCTTTGCCAAGTCATTACTATAACGACTGAAGAATTGTTAACCTGCACTTGTTTTCTTGATCGTGACACACAACCTGCCAACCCACCATTGAGATCCTGGACACGGAGAGCTACATCAGAGCCTCAACCACCAACAGCGAGAGGATGAAAAAAGCAGTCCCTCAACCTCCTTTAGTGGCAGAAAGGAACTGCCACTCCTTGAGGACTATGCTCATGCCCTCTTGCCTACCGCTCTTGTTGACGACTGTCCTGGATCCTACAAATGTAAGAAGACAAGTGTGTGTTGTGTCAGGTCCACCTTGTAGAATCCAATTCGTTCAGATCATCCAGAACGGGAGAGTTGTTCAGGCTCCGCAACAGATGACATGCGAAACAAGCAACATGTCTACCTGCTGTTCTGTGACATGTGCACTGACGCACAATATGTTGGAGAGACAAAGAACAGTCTCAAAACAGGTTCTACCAACACAGATCAAACATAAATAAACACGGGCACAACATCACATCACACTTCAACGGGCCACAACAAAATACCCTAAAACTTGGTCAAACAATGAGAAAGTGCACTTGACACAAAACAAAACACTGCAAGGGGAAAGGCATTTTTGGATGGGAAAATTTGGGCAAAACCACAACCCACGGGGTTTTTAAAACATTTTTGCAGTGACACGTGCCGGGAAACCCTTTTTTTTTTTTTTTTTTTTTTTTTTTGTGGAGGGGGAGTACCTTGAAGATCCTGATTTTTTTTCCCCCTGTCCCAAAAATTTTTTCCCACCATCGATTTTTGGGCAGAGCCTGGGGTGGGGTGTTTGCGAAGACGGGGTTTTAAACCATTTTTTGGGGTTTGGGGGGCCTCCGTGCAACATTTTTTCCCCGCCATCTTTTTTTCCTGGACCGGAATGCTTCCCCTTTTGGCAACATGTTCTCACCGCCCATTGTAGTGGAGCCCGAAAGGTTTTTCCCAAAGGGCAATATTTTTTTTGGGCCTCATTTTTTTGTGGACCCCGGGTTTGCTTCTTTTTCCCCAAAAAGCATGTTCCCCCAGCATTTTGTCGTGGACCCCAAATGCTTTTTCCTGTGAAAAAATTTATGGGCCGCCTCATTTTGTTTTTGGAGCCCAGAAAAATTCCCCTGGGGGAAAAAAGGGGATGTCGTCCCCATCATTTTGTTGTGGACCCTGAGAAACTTTTCTTCCCTCCCATGTCTTCACCGTCACGTTTTTGTGGAAACCCCGGATATTCGGAAAGCAACTTTTTTTGCCATTTTTGCTGTGGATTCTAAAATCCCCCTCCGTAGCAACAGGGTTTTTTTTTTTGCCATCATTTGTGGGATTCTGAATTCCCCCTGTAGAAACAGTTTTCCCCACGTTTTTTGTGGACCCGGGATACTTCTAAATGTAAGACCCCTTTTTCGCTGTCATTTTTTTGTGGATTCAAAATTTTTTCCCTGTGGCGGAAATTTTTTTCGCCGTCTTTTGCTGGGGATCGTGGTTTCTTTTTACGGGGGGAAACATGTTTTTTTCCCTTTCGTTTTGCAGCGGGGCCTGAATATTATTGAAACAGGGTTTTTTCCCATCGTCGTTATTTGGGGGCCCCCCCGAGGGCTTTCTGTGGCATGTTTTGGGCCCAAATCTTTTTACCCACGGGGCCTGGTTGCTTCTCCAGTGGCACATCTTCCCCGTCGTTTTTGGGGGGGGGAGTCTGATTTTTCTTCTTTCCCTCCCCGGGTGACCTGAACGACGTGTTTATAACCCCCCCCCCCCCACCCTCTTTTCTTTTGTTATTTTTTTTTTTTTTTTTTTTTTTTTTTTTTTTGGGGGTAGGGGTGGGGTTTTGGGGGGGGGGGGTGGGGAGGCTATCCTGAAAACAGACACATATTATAAAGTTTAAAAGGTGATTTAAAAAAAACAATTCCCCCTTTTTCTCTGTTTGTCTTCTCTCCCCAAAAACCAACCCCCAAACACACACCACACACAACCCACACACACACACAACACCAAAACAAACACCAACACCCCACAAACAACCCCCAAACAACACCCCCCCACCCCCCAAACACCCCACAACACCACACCACCACAATTCATGTAAGGTCAAAGACCTCCTTGATCTACAGGGTTAAAAATTAATGGTTTTTAAAAAAAATTTCAAATGACATAAAATACAGCTTTTGGCGAAAAAAATACCCAAAAATGCAGAAACTACTAAGTTTTGGGGCTGTTTCTTAAAAAAAAGACTTTTCTTTTTTTTTTGCTGAAACTTCCCCCGGAGAAAAATTTTTAAATAAGTTTCCCCAAAACCCAAGTGAAATGACATTGACCCCCGGGTCCGGGGGGTTTTTTTATCCGTAAAAGATGCAGTGTTGTATCTTTTATTTGGGTGGGTACTTGGTATGTTTTTAGGCTGCTTGGGCCCTTTTTCTATTTTTTTGTGTTTGACCCAACGTGGGAAAAGCATTAAATTGAAACTTTCACACCCACCCACAACACCACACACACGCACACACACACACAACACAAACGCATGGGACTCGCGCCACACACACACCCACAAAACACCACACATTCCGCACGTACACACCCCACACACACCACACACACCAAACGCACACAACACACACACACACACACACTTCCCCCTTTCCCTCCCAAAGTACTACCCTGTGACAAAGTTGTCGAGTTTCCCTTCTTTCCCGTAAGTAATTTTTTTTTATATTACGTCCCTATTGAAAAATTTACGTTTTTTCCCTCACTTCCCCTTTCCTGGGGCCTCAGGGAGGATGTCATGTTTCTGACGAAGGCAAAAAACCGAAAAATTTTATTTATAAACCCCAAACAGCTTGTTGTTCTTGTGTCTTTTTCTTTTGTTAATAATATTTATAAAGATATGTATATATAACAACAAACTAAAAAATTCCAAGGATAAATACCGAGCACCGTTTTCCGCAAAATTACAGAGCCGTTGGGGGTTTTTCAATGACTGCAAGAAATATTGAATTATAAACAAAGCTTGCTCTTATGTCTTAGATTGAAGAAATAGGGGGAGATACGCATTCATACCTGCAGTGGCAGATGATTCTGCCTTACTAACAGTATGTGCTTGAGTTGGTGGACGGGGAAAAATAAAATAAATGCTTCTCAAAATGACCCTTCAGCAAGCTTATATTCCCCAAAGGGGGGAGAGACATCCCCCAATAGAGAGGGAAAACTCACTAACATATAACTCTGGTCATATACCGATATTTCGAAACTTGGTGGTTTCTCCTCAGTGACCGCGGAAAGTGGTAATTTGACTCCTCTGCCTTTTCAGTTTTAAGAAGAATGCAATCCCAGAAAAGGCTGGTGTGCAATACTGTAGTATGTTTGTTGAGTTTCAAAAAACCAACCAAAGGTGCCATCTAAGAAGCAAAGAAAATCATGAAAGAGCAAAACAAGCTACATTTTCTTGTGAAAAGTAGAAAATATAAAAAGATATCCTCTAAGACACAAGTGCTGAGGGCCAGTTCTTGGAATGAATCCGCAAGGGACTAAAATACAACAAACTAATAAATTCCAAGGATAAGTACCGAGCACCGTTCCAGCAACTTACAGAGCAGCTTGGTGTTGCAATGACTGCAAGAAATATTGAATTATAATATTATAATTCAATATTTCTTGCAGTCATTGCAACACCAAGCTGCTCTGTAAGTTGCTGGAACGGTGCTCGGTACTTATCCTTGGAATTTATTAGTTTGTTGTATTTTAGTCCCTTGCGGATTCATTCCAAGAAACTGGCCCTCTGCACTTGTGTCTTAGAGGATATCTTTTTATATTTTCTACTTTTCAAAAGAAAATGTAGCTTGTTTTGCTCTTTCATGATTTTCTTTTGCTTCTTAGATGGCACCTTTGGTTTGTTTTTGAAAACTCAACAAACATACTACAGTATTGCACACCAGCCTTTTCTGGGATTGCATTCTTCTTAAAAACTGAAAAGGCAGAGGAGTCAAATTACCACTTTCCGCGGTCACTGAGGAGAAACCACCAAGTTTCGAAATATCGGTATATGACCAGGAGTTATATGTTAGTGAGTTTTTCCCTCTCTATTGGAGATGTCTCTCCCCCTTGGAGAATATAAGCTTGCTGAAGGCTCATTTTGAGAAGCATTTATTTTATTTTTCCCATCCACCAACTCAAGCACATACTGTTAGTTAGGCAGAATCATCTGCCACTGCAGGTATGAATGCGTATCTCCCCCTATTTCTTCAATCTAAGACATAAGAGCAAGCTTTGTTTATAATTCAATTATATATATATATTATATAATGCTGAACAATTAAACTAGTGGGGGAAATCAAGTGCAGGCTAACAATTCTTCAGTCATTATAGCAATGACCTGGCAATGATTTGAACTCTTAGAAAAGAAAAAACAATAAAAAAAATCGGGGATATATTATAAATATGAGAAACCCTTCACTAGCTGCCTGAGTGAACCATCGTAATCCCTCTTGTGTATATATATATATATATATTATATATATATATATATATATATATATATATATATATATGTGTGTGTGTGTGTGTGTGTGTGCGTGTTCATGTATGTTTGTATGTATTCACGTCAGGGTCACCGGTGTCAAGGGGTGAGTTACCCTTGGAATGACAGACACAAGAGAGAGAGAGAGAGAGAGAGAGAGAGAGAGAGTGCAACAGTCATACAAATAAAACTTCCTTGACAGCAGCTTTCACTCGCGGTCTTACACGATCTCCCGCATTCAATCTTTCTTCTTATTAGGAGAAAGTTTCCTTTTTGAGTTCTTATACATTTTACCCCTTTTTTTGTAAAAGTATTTAGAATAATGTTTCAATGATTTCTTCAGAAATTTCGTTCACCATCTTCGCCTCTCTCGCAACATTTCATGAAAAGATTGCTTAGCATCAATATAACAACCCCCACAGTAGAAAGAAACTCGTGGAGAGCGTGGCAGCAGAGAGTCCTCAGAAGAGAAGCCCCCTTCAAGCAAGTGTTTCGGCCCTTATCTCCTGGGCACTCTAGGGGGGTTGGGCCACACCCGGTTCATGACTCCGGATGTCCCTCTGCTGCCCTTTTTTTTCCCCATCTTGGGACGAGCATGGCTGGGATTCGAACCCATGACCCTCTGGACATGCTCATTTTCTACTTAATGACTCGCGCTTTAACCACTGAGCCACAGGGACACCTGATATTTGTAGGAAATTAAGCCTTATGAAGTTCACTTTTGTTCCTCCTTGACCAGATCCAGTTTAACCCCTTTTTTGGGGCCCTTTTTTCCCTTTGCTTTCAGGGTTTCTTTTTTTTTTTTCCCTTCCCCCTGAAAACTGAAAACTGTTTCATGAGGCTGTATGCGGACTTTCCCTACAGACCCCCTAGCCCCAAATTTTCCCAGGGGAGGATTTTTGCCCTGTACCCTTCCCCCCTCGGGTTTGGGTTTGCCAGATCAGATATTTTCAGCCCTTGTAGATTGAGCTGCCCCATTTGTTCTATATGGCACCGTACCCTCGATCATGACAGTTTGTTTGGGTTGACTTAGAGGGGACTACTATTTTCTTTTCTCATGCCACTTTTTGCTGATGACCCCCTGGGTGCCCCTACTTTCCATTCTGGGGGGTCTGCGTGCACCCCCAGTCTTTCCCCCCCATCCAGCGGGAACTCTGCCTGCATGTTTCGGTTTTGGCACTTTTTTGTTTTGGCCATGTTTTGCGGGCCCCCTTTCCCGTGAAGAATTTTGGGGTCCCTTTTGGAGCCTGTTTTCTCCCTTTTGGGGTGTTGGTACACCCCAAAATACTTGTCCCTTTTCCTTTGACACTTGGTTGTCCTCCTGTGAAACCTTCCTTGAGCAGGGTTTTTTTACAGGGAGCTTAGAACATGCCCCAATGTTTGTTTTTTAGGCAGAGGGGGCATGCAGGATCGTCTTTTTTTCCCCCCATTTCACCCGGGTTTTCATTTGAGGGCAGGGGTCATATGCAGTTTGGGAGAATAAAGTTTTTTTCCTGAGGGGGGAAATGTCCCAAAATGTCATTCCAATTTTAGACTTTTTTGGAGTGCATTTCACACGTTGCCCAAATTGCCCTTGCGGGCTTCTGGGGACGGCTTTTTGGAGTTTTTTTTGGTCTTTTTCTTTTCTCATCTCCTAAATTTCATCATGTCTTTTTGGCTTTTTTTTTGGGCCCTTTGCCCTCTTTTCATTTTTTGGTCACCCCCAGCCCTTTTTCTTTTGGGTCTGTGGGGGCCCTGTTTTTCTTTTTCTTGAATTTTTCTTTTGCAGAATCCATCGCCTCTTGAATTTTCCTTTTTCCCGGGCCTGCTTCAGCGGGGGGTTTAAATTGTTTTCAAAACCACCTTGTCCCTGAGTCCTCCGGGCATGCTTTGAAGTCTGATTTTCCCCTGTTTTTGTATTTCCGGGAAGGATTTCAGTGGTAGTTTGAGCTTTGCTGGGAAAAACGTACAGCGCGTTTTCCCGTCGGGAAAGGGTGGGCCCACCAAGCCTTTTCCCCTTGTGAATTTGGTTTTTAAATTTTGGTTTTCCATTGCCCCCCCACGGTGGGGTTGAAAGTTTCCGGATATCCCAGAGGCCATAGGGGGGGGCTTTGGGTATCAGCATGAACTGCAGACACCAGCCCCCTTTTTTTTTGCCAGGGACCCCAACCTGGTCAAGGTCCCCAAGCCTTCTTCCGAATCTTTTGGGTTTTTTTTTGCTTTTAGGTGTCTTTCAGGTATCATCATCCCAAATCTTCCAAGGCTTTTGCCCGGGTTTTCTTCGGACTTTTGGGGAATGGCCTGGTTGGCAACACTGAAGCCCAAGATTCCCCCCTTTTTTTCCTTTCCCAGTGGGGCCCTCCGTGATTTCTTTGGTTTTGAACTTCATTCGGGATGAGGCAACTATGTGCCCACCCCTCCCCACCCACATGACTGCTGTCTTTCAGGTAAAAAATTCACTTTTAGTGTATCCAGGGAAGGCCTTGAGAGGAGGCTTCTTGTACCCCAACGCCAAGGTCGGTTTTTTCTCGCGTTTTTGTTGCTGCTTTAAGTGTTTTTCCCATTGCCAGCACGAACGGGATGGGGAAAATTGCACACCCCTTGCAATCCCCAATTCCAATTTAAACCAAACAGTTGTGTACTCCTTGGTAGAGGGCCCCCATTGAGAAGCCTTGAAGTACTTCTTTAGGGAAAGTCGCGGGTTTTTTCTTTGGCACATGGTACATTTTTCAAGAGGGCCAAAATGTATCATCTCATGGGCAAAGATCCATAGCTTTGGGCCCGATTTAAGGGAAAACCCCACGTCCGGGCCCCTCTTTTTTGGTTTTTTTTCTTTTTTTGGGTTGGGGGTCCCCAGACATTGTGGCGTTTTTACCAACCCGCCCCGCCTGGGATGCCACCTTTTTGGACGGGCCCCATCCAAGTACTTTTTTTTCCCTTTAGGTTTCTTTGGTTTAGCCTTTCTGCCCTACAGGAGAAGAAATTTTTCCCTTTGACGTTCGTATGAAAGGCCCGAATGGCTGATGTCCCCTTTTAGTTTTGCTCTTTGGGGGGTGTACAAAACCATCTGCCGTCCAAACCCTGGCCCCTGGGTCTTTTTGGTTTTCCCAAACCGATCGCGCACCCCGTGGAAACCACTTCCGCACCTTGGGGAACCCTTTCTTGTAAAAATGGTTTAAAGGGATTCCGTTTGGCCCCCCGGTGATGATTTTTCTCTGGCTTTGTGACCCCCTTTTTGTTTCCCCCCAAAGTTGGAGGCTTGCCATTGAAATGTTTCCCCAGGGGTTGGTTTTTCCACCCCCGACCCCTTTAATTTTCCCCGGGGGGCTTTGCTTGTGAGTCAGGGGTATTTTTCCCCCAGATGCTGCTCAAAGGGAAATCCCTTTTTCCACCTTAGGGTCCCAGATTTTTTCCCGCTCAAACAGTGTTCTGGAAACTGGAAGGGGCTCTGAAGAAGCGCTCTTTTTTTGTTTTTTTTTTCTTTTTTCTCTTTCCCCTTCCCCCGCAGATTCCGCTTTGCTGAGGGCGCTGTGTTTTTCTTTCAGGTCTTCCCCCCAGTTTTTTCCAAGCCTTGTTTTTCAGCTGCAGTGCGGTCTTCATTTGCTTCTTGAGGTTGTTCTTTTGGATTCTGATCTTGTCCATCTTTTCTTGGCGTCTGGATTTCTTTGGAGGTGTTTCTCTTTGGTAGTTTTGCTCCATAGGCGTCTCTACATGTGGCATACACAATGTCCCCATATGTGGCTAGTTTGTGTTCCAGGTGCTTTTCCCTATCAGTGCATCGAGTCTTTGGACGATTTTTGCATCCAGTTTTCTCCCAATCTTCAGTTTCGTTTTGCTCGTGGCAGGTTGAGTTTCAGGCGCCTGGCATCGAGGGCCTGTGCAAATTCCTCATCCGAACCAACAGCGTGGATGTCCTTGCACTGTGTTTAAATCCTGGCCTTGGTCTTTCCGACGTCTTATCTGCTGATGCAGTGCGCTGCTGCTCATTCAGGTGAGTCTTCACACATCCCATCTTTGTTCTGTGATCTTCATGCCACGGGTGGTAGCGAAAACGCTTTCCACAGACACAGGATATTCCATTTGGTCCATGTTCATAGTCCGTTTGGGATTTGCAGTCGTGATTGGTTGAGCACCGATGGATTCATCATTCTCTCCCCCCCTTTCGGTGAATCCTGGGAGCATCTTTTCCTTTTATTTTTAGTAGCCACATGTTGAAGGCAAAGTGGGGAGCCAGCCCACAGAGCCCTTGGTTCTGGTCTTTTCCCAGTGTCCTCCGGTCTTTCCCGGACGTCCTCCGGCCTATTCCCGGAAGTCAATGGTTTACCCATGCATCAGTAGAAAGAAACTCGTGAGAGCGTGGCAGCAGAGAGTCCTCAGAAGAGAACCCCCTTCAAGCAAGTGTTTCGGCCCTTATCTCCTGACACTCTAGGGGGTTGGGCCACACCCGGTTCATGACTCCGGATGTCCCTCTGCTGCCCCTTTTTTTTTCCCCATCTTGGGACGAGCCTGGCTGGGATTCGAACCCATGACCCTTAGACAACAAGACCTTCAAATAACTTTATCAGATAAGGCCAACAACGACACACAAAAACATCTTCAAGTTGGCCACAAGACCACACATATCTCCAAATAAACCAGAATTGCCCTTCAAAGCCACAAGTAAGTAGTTATAGTCTTGCACTCTCAAATTATCACAACCTAACTGCGATCTCAGTCAGTCACTAGTTGTTTCATTCATTTTCTTCACATCTTTAGACTTCTGCTGTCTGGGACTAGTATATCTTTTTATGTTTGTCACATAGGGGACTTAGGGGGACAAACTAGTTTGATGGAGAAAAATCCCTGCAACAGGAAAAAAAAGCAAAACGTCTTAATAATCATTTTCAACTTTCAGATAATATTTCTTTCTACTCACTTTTTTGGTGCTTCTAAAATCATCCAGAAATTATGTATTTCTGATGCTTACCTTTTCCTTTCCATGTTTAGGCTTACACTGGTAATTCAGTGCCATAATTTACAATTAACTTTTTTTTTTCTACAGAGGTGAGGATAACTCCCGCATGGCACCTCTGAAACACAGCCCCTATGAAAATATTAACACAGTTGGTGCCACTCTCTCTCTCTCTCCCCTCTCTCTCTCTCTCTCTCTCTCTCTCTCTCTCTCTCTCTCTCTCTCTCTCACACACACACACACACACACACACACACACACACACACACACACACAAACACACACACACACACACACACACCTCTGCTGACACTGAGTACTAGCTTAGGCAGGTAGTCCAGCAAAAGCCAGTGAGCACTATTATACTATCACAAGCCAAAATCATGCCTTTTCTTGCAGTCAAGCCCAAATCATGCTTTGCCTGCAGTCAAGCAAAATTCATGTTTTACTTGCACTATAGTTCCAGCTAGATACAGTTAAAACCTGGCAGGCAGGCTAAGTTGTTATTTCAAACACTGACCCTCTCAGGGACTGTGAGTGGAAGCATAAATACTTTTCCACATAATTTAGAAAGAGAGGGGGTTAGTTACCGCCAAGGACACAGACAAACATAGCGCAGGACAAGATGCAATGCATTTCGACCTCTGGGGTCTTCTTCAGGCGAAAACAAATAACGTTTAGGACAGTGAAGATGAAGAAAGAAAAAAAAATGAGACACCTATCTGGCCATGGTCAAAATGGCCGCCGGGCGGAAACGGGGAAAAGAGAACAAACAACAACAACAACAACAACAACAACAACAACAACAAGAGACTTAAGACGGGAAAGCTGACCATTCTAATGTCAAATTTAGATACCGCTATATCGACAGCTGAAATTATGCAGGTTGTGAGAACTCTTAAAAATCAACAAAGCCCGAGAGATTATATGATGAATTAAAACTTCATAAGGCTTAAACTTACCAATTGGAAACAGGTGTCCCGTTAGCAGTGCGATAAGACATCCATCTAGAAGTTCCTGGTTCGAATCCCGGCAACGTCAGGACAAAAAAAAAGTTGGCAGTAGAAGGGGATCTGGGAGTCAGGACCCTGATGCAGCCCGGCTCCCGTAGAGTGCAAGGCGTTCAGGGCCAACACACTTTCCTGAGGGGGGTTTCTCTTCTGAGAACCTTCTACTGTCAAGCTCTCCCTAGATTTTCTTCCTACTAACAAGCGAAATCCTTAAAACTAGCATGTCTAGCATAAAAGACACTGTGTGCAGGCAGCTCAGTGATGTATTCCAATCAGCCGTACAAGATATGCATATTATGCTAGACAGAAGAAGTATAGAATCAATGTCCCCACCTAAATAATGCCTGTAAATACTAGGATGTAAAACTCACCAGTGCTTTGGGTAAATGTTGCTGTCGAGTGATCAAAAAAAAATCAGAAATACTTCTAGAAGAAAATGTCAGTCAAAGAAGAAACTTAGTCTAGAAAACATTTCACAACAACAGATCATGTGTTTATCCTTTAAAAAAAAAAAACCCTGACCATGTCACAAACAATAGGAACAGACATCTGCATTGTTGTTTTGTTGATTTTAATACAGCATACGATAATAAATCATATGTCATGATACACTTCTTACCAAAGGTAACCTAGGTTGATATAGACAGAAACAAATGTTTTGGTATAATTGAAACAAATGTGTATAAAGACTCGATGGTTTGTTGCAAAACAAAGGATGGATTTACATATTCTATTCCAGTCGGAAAAAAGAGAGTGCTTCAAGGGAATGCAACACATCCCACACTGTATAACATTTTCATTAGCAACAGGAAAAAATTACATATAGAATGGTGTTTCCTCATTTGTTAATGAGCAACGGAAAATAAAATCCCATGCTGAGAATACTCTAATGATACTGTTCTTTTAACAACAAAAATAGGGGGGAGTGGTGGGGGGGGGGGGTCTACAGAATAGACTAGATCAGCTTGGTGCTTATTGTCAGTTATGGGGAATGAAGGACAATCAATAGAAAAAAAAGTTAAAGAAATGTTACCATGTTCTTAAAAAAAAGTGTTCTAATCTAGCACTTCACTTGTTTTTGTTGGGGGGGGGGGGGGGGGAGGGGGGTGACTGCGTTCAAACAGTAAACATACATGAAACACACAAGGGTCGTTTTCAATAAAAGCGGAAACTTCCAGCACAGCGAAGATCATCTGTCCAAACAAGGCAATAAAGCATGACATGCTCTTAAGCATAGCGATCATGGGAAAGTAATGGATGTGGATGTGCTGATGCGTTTGTTGGACGAACGAGTCACTCATGCATAAGCTACGGGGCTGAGGTGTGTCTTCCCTGT
>CM031614.1:40169897-40197397 GCA_018398815.1 Conus ventricosus
GAAAAGCAGTACTGAGTCCCCAAGCAACCATGACTGATGCAGTTCCTGTGTGATTTCGGTGAGGCGCTGAATGGATTTATCTCCCCACTGTCCTCCTTGCCGCTCGTCTTGCTCGTCTAATCGTCGCTCGATGTTCACGAATGCCTACTGCTGTATCATCGAATTGCATTTTTTTTTTTTTTTTTTGGGGGGGGGGGGGGGAGGGGGGCTGGGGAGGGGTAGATAGGCGGGGGTTACGGCGTGGTGTTGGTTTTAATTTTTTTTTTTCTTTTCTTTTTTTTTTCTTGCTAAAGCAGGTATACTTGTCTGACCTGATCTGATCTGATCTGATCTGATCTCTCTCTCTCTCTCTCTCTCTCTCCTCTCTCTCTCTCTCTCTCTCTCTGTCAGTTTGGTCGTAGATGAACTCGATAGTTATTTTCTCCACAAGACATACTTTCTGATCGAAATTCACTCTGTCCGTTTGCAAGGTTGGAGGCTACAGCTCAGTGGAAGTGTCCAAACTTGTTTCTGTGTTATTTGCCCGGGACAGTGTTTTTATGTATTGATCGTCCCTGGCATTGGCTGGGTGTCTTCCTCGTATACTGACAGATTTTCACTGGCCTGAGGACAGGACGACTGTTGGATGCTGTGAACAGACAGTCTGGAGATAGCAGGACCCCGGTTACAGACTACACTGTTGCACGTCTCTGGAATAGCTCAGTGGGTAGAGCTCCGGACTCGTAATCTTGGTGATCCTGGGGTTGCGGGTTCGAATCTCCACCGGGGCGGTTCGGCACAGGGAGGGATTTTCCCCTCCGAGTTAACGTTGATTCTGACTCCACTTCCCAAATAGTTCTTCGAATGAGACTCTAAACGGACGGTTCGTGTGTGAACGCTTGCATGACATCTTGCACACACGGAAAATCCCTTTACCAACTTTCAAAGAGAAGGCCAGTTCGGCCGTTGGTATGGAGGATACGTTACACACAGCATGCACTCTGCGTGAGAAATGGAAAGAATAAAAGAAGTAAGGAAACTGAGTGAACAATATTGACTGGATGATACGGGAAACGACTGAATGAAGCGCCAGCGGGCAGCTCTTCAGTCGGCGCTACCCAGGCAGGCAACCAGTTGAGTACACGAGTGTGCGGACTGTAGGCGCCTGGAACTTTTGGCAAGGTGCCTTATAAATGCTGTTATTTTCATTATGAATACTTTTTTTTCAGTACTGAAATAAATGCTATCAGAACCTCCACAACTCTTTGCTCATAACTCTTCAACAGTATCATTAATCCACACGGTTGCGACTTCGATACAAAAATGCAGATGGTCGATCTAGAGTTGTCAAAAAGTGCACCAACAGCGTGGACTCCTGCGGACAGAGTGGACACGATGATTGCTGGCACTCCCTCGCCATTCTAACTGGCAAACAGTGCGTCCACAACCATCGATAGCGATGACGCAGTAGTAAGCCATCTGTCAGATATCTAGGAGTTCAATGCGATCTTTGCAGGATCAGACCAGTGTCATGAGTCATTCTAAGAACCGCGTCTTCAATGCAATAGCTGTCATCTGATGCACACGGCAAAACATGTCCACTCATTAAGTTCTTCTCGGTTTGTCCACACCACTTCTGATTCAAACACTGTTTTCTTGCCGAACAAATTAATAATGTCCGGGCTCCACGCGAGTACACAAAGAAAATGCAGCGAATCTCTCTCTCTCTCTCTCTCTCTTCTCTCTCTCTCTCTCTCTCTCTCTCTCTCCTCTCTCTCTCTCTCTCTCTCTCTCTCTCTCTCTGGTTAAAAGAAAGCACTACTGCTAGAAGAACTCAATATAACTGCCTGTAAAATGCGGTTTCAGTGCCAGCTGTCTGTTCTTCTCTGTTTCGTGGACAGTTCTTGCCCCCACCATACCACCTTCCATACATTCACTCCACCATACCACCTTCCATACATTCACCCCACCATACCACCTTCCATACATTCACCCCACCATACCACCTTCCATACATTCACCCCACCATACCACCTTCCATACATTCACCCCACCATACCACCTTCCATACATTCACCCCACCATACCACCTTCCATACATTCACCCCACCATACCACCTTCCATACATTCACCCACCATACCACCTTCTATACAATCACCCCACCATACCACCTTCCATACATTCACCCCACCATACCACCTTCCATACATTCACCCCACCATACCACCTTCCATACATTCACCCCACCATACCACCTTCCATACATTCACCCCACCATACCACCTTCCATACATTCACTCCACCATACCACCTTCCATACATTCACCCCACCATTCCACCTTCCATACATTCACCCCACCATACCACCTTCCATACATTCACTCCACCATACCACCTTCCATACATTCACTCCACCATACCACCTTCCATACATTCACCCCACCATACCACCTTCCATACATTCACCCCACCATACCACCTTCCATACATTCACCCCACCATACCACCTTCCATACATTCACCCCACCATACCACCTTCCATACATTCACCCCACCATACCACCTTCCATACATTCACTCCACCATACCACCTTCCGTACATTCACACAATCATGGCATACTTTGTGGACCTTCAATCAAAAGCTTCTGTAGATCTTCACACGAGGTCTGAGGTCGTTTGGTAACTATTCCTGCAGCTTTGCTGGTCCAACCAGGCTTTGTGAATTGTGTCCGCCCGTCTTACCTGTTTTCAACCCATAATGAAAGCACTACTGTTGTACACAGACAACACAAACGACAGCGTTTTTTTCCGATGTGTAGGCGCACACAAAATATTATACTAATCTTTAATACTTTGGGAGCTACTGACAGATTTCACAGTGTATGAATGGGCAATACGAAGACTGCTGTTAGAGCTGTGCCTTAAAGTTAATTAACACAGATATACCGAACAAATAAACAGTGGGGGGGGGGGGGGGGGGGTGTCCAGACAAACAATTTCCCCCTCATGAACATAATGACAGGGCAAACATGTAACAGAGAGAACAGGATACTGAAATGCCAGAAATGTACGTGAAGACGAGCACGCTGTTTAAAAAAAAAAAAAAAAAAAAAAAAAAAAAAAAAAAAAAAACCTTCAGTAGCAGCACAAGCGGGACTATCCAAATCAGTTTTGAAAACATCCATTTTCATCGCCTGTCCAGAATCGATCTTCGTTCTCTGTTTCGGACACATCTGACTAACCCCGCGGTTTCGTGCACCCACCCATAGCATCAGAAACAGATGTATTATACCATTTTATAATGATGCGGTATGGTCACCGAAAGTGGGTATCTACTGAATAACCACCACGCATCATTCTTATCACTCAGTTCACAAAACGGGACCTCACCGCCTTCCAAAAACACAAGAGCTAACGCCACAGAGCTTGAAGCGGCGCACGTGGTACTCGGATGGAAACACTTCGTCAACGATCCTTCCACAAGACAGTGTTCAAGGGTCTACCTCGACTGAAGACTTCCACACGTTTTGGCTCTCGACAAGGACTGACCACATAGATCTATCGCTGCATGCTGACGACGGTCTGAAGAAGTCTGAAGAGGGACAGGGTCCAGACGAACTCTCATGTCCAGTGGTGGTGTGGAGGAGCGGGAAGGGAGCTTCTGGCTGTCTGGGGAGGGGCACATTCAGCTACTGAGGAAATAGAAGGTGAGGGGGCAAGGTAGGAGTGAGAAGCAAACCTGAGGAAAGGGAGGAGGGTGTGAGTACTAGAGGAGTGGATGCACACACACACACACACACACACACACACACACACACACACACACATACACACACACACACATAATAGGCGCGCGCGCGCACACACACACACACACACACACACACACACACACACACACAACACACACACACACACACACACACACACACACAGAGGCGCGCACACACATACACACACACACACACACACACACACACACACACACACACGCACACACCACGCACGCACGCACGCACGCACGCACGCACGCACGCACGCACGCACGCACGCACGCACGCACGCACACACACACACACACACACACACAGAGCACTTGCGCTTATACGTTATTTGTCCATACATTCATTCAGTCGCTTATCTGCTCCCCGTAACCAAAGCGTTCGAGGTTACGACGCAGCAAATCATTCTCTTTTTCCTTCAGAAAAACCCGAAACGCACGAGGGGGTTTCATTTAATGCTAAAGCCCAACAGCTTTTGGCTTTTGGGTTTAATAAGGACGGCGAGAACACTCCTCCCCCTTTCCCCCCTTATTACTTCTTTTTTCCCTTTCCCCCTCGCCCCCAAAGGGCTTGGGGTTTGTTGTTTTGTTTTTTTTGGGGTGGTGTGTGTGTGTGTGCGTCCCGTGCGTGCGTGGTGGGCGTGCTTTGGCGGCGTGCGTGGGGTGCGGCGGGGGGCGTGCGTGCATCTTTTGCGTGCGTGGGGGTTGGTGTGTTTTTGTGTTTTGTGTGGGGTGTTTTTGTGGCGGGCGTCGTGGGGGGTGCGGGGAGTGCGTGCTTGCGTGCGTGCGTGGGGGCGTGCGTGCCCCGGGCGTGCGGGGATGGGGGCGTGGGGCGGGCGTTGGTGGTGTGTGTGTGTTTGGGGGTGTGTGTGGGGGTTGTTTTTGTGTGGTGTGTGTGTGTGTTTTTGTGTAAAGGGGGGGGAGGGCCTAAGGGGGGGGGGGGGTTAGGGGGAAAAAACCCGATTTTGCAAAAATAAAGTTCGAAAAAAAAAAATTGAAGAAAAAAGGAAAAATAAGGGGGAAGGGGGGAAAAAAAACCCCCCCCCCCCCCCCCCAAAAAAAAAAAAAAAAAAAAAAATGAAGGGAAAAATGGGCCAAAAATTGAAAGACCTGAAGGGTTTCAAAAAAAAAACCAATAAAAAAAAATTTAAAGACTGAGAGGGGAAAGGAAAAAAACAAAGGAAAGTATGCTAGAGGGTTAAAAAAAGGGGTTTAATGGGGGAAAAAGGGGAAAGGGGGGGGGGGTGGGGGGGGTTGGGGGGGGTGGAGGTAGGGGGCTGGGTGGGAAGGGGGTTGCCTTTCTCTAAGAAAACCCTTATCAGAAGCAAAGCGGAAATACGTCAAGGTTTTCCATTTTTTGAGACTACATATATCTAGATACAAAGGTGTGTTTTGCGGTTTGGTGTGTGTGGGGGGTGGGTGTGTGTGGTTTTGTGTGTGTGTGTGTGTGTGTTGGTGTGGTTGTGTCGTCCGTGTGTTGTCGTGTGAGCGTGCGTGCGTGCGTGGTGTGGGGTTGTGAGAAAAAGAAAAAGAGCACATATAAAAGATATGGAAAATTTTGTCCCCCCCTTTCCCCCCCCCCCTCCCAAAAAGGGAAAATTTAAAAGGGTGGGAGGGGTTTTCTGTGGAGAAGATGACAAATTGTAAAAAACAAACCAGAAACCCCCTCTCCAAACTCGTCCCGTTGAAGTTGAAAATAAGTGACCCCCCCATTGAAATCGCAATGTACGAATGTGTATGCAATGGGGGTTTTTTGTATGCTTGTGTTTTCCCCGTATGCATGCATGTATTTTCCCCATGATGTATGTAGTAAAAAGATTCAAGATTCAAAAAATTAAATATTTTAAATTCCCTTTTGGGAAAACCCTAACGGGTTTTTATAGACACAAATAAATAAGAAAATTAAACAAAAAACAAAGGGACGAAATAAAAATTATTATCTTGTTGTTGTACCCCAACTTTTCTCATGTTAAAATCAATTTTGCCCTTGTCCAACATTTTACCTTATCGACACTTTGAAATACATAACATTTTTTGAGATCTCGCTGATAAGCATGTCATTTGATTTTAAAGATAGATGGCAGCGCATTTTGTATATTATATTTGTCTTTGATTTTGTTCTAAAAAAACGGCCGCCTTATTTTCGTTATTTTTAGTCCCTTTTTTAAGAAATGAATTTCGTCTTTTTACTTCATTAACATTCCAAAACACGGGCTTTTTTCTTTTGGGTGTCTGAGTATATCTCCCTTTTTTCCCAATTTTAAGATCGTGACAAAATTCTTTTTAAACTGTATGTACTAGGGGTTTTGTGTCGTGGTACAGTCTGTGTGCGTGTATGCGTGCATGCAGCGGTTTGTGTGTCCCTTTTATACTGATCGATTTCTTTGTCGGGTCTGTCCCTTTATCTTTTCCGTCTCTCTTCCCCCTTCTCTCTCTCTCTCCTCTCTTTCCTCTTTTTCGTCTTTTCTCTCTGTTTTGTCTCTGTCTTTTCTAGTCTCTGTTGCCCTGCCCGGGTTTTGTCTCTCTCTCTCTCTTTTCTCTCTCTCTCCCCTCCTCTCCTAAACCCAACCATTTAAAGGGGCCCCCAGTGGCGTTCGTGGGTGTGGTAGAGGTGGGGTTTTAAAAACCCTTTCAGGGGGAGAGAGGGACTGTGAAAAAGGGAAAGGGGGAGAGGGGTCAAGTGGGGGGCCCTTTTAAAAACACGTGAAACTGGGGGAAAGGGGGGGGTTTGAGGGACCACAAAAGTGGGTTGCCCGAGTTTTTTGTAAAGGGAAATTGGCAAACAGGGGCCCCGACCATGACGGGGACAGGCGTTCTTTGCGTTCTGGGCCCAACCTCCAATAAAATAGGACAGGCTTGATCGGGCCGCCCGCAGTTATCGTTCCTGAATTATAATTTTGGAAAACCTGTGTAGAAAAAGAAAAAATGCTCTTTTGTAAATTATGTGTTTTATTTGATTTCGTGTGTCTAACTGAAACCTTTGCAAATCAGGTTTTGGGACTTCAGTTACTTTTTTCTTTGCTATGAAAGTTTAGCCCCTCCAGAAAAAAAGCTGTCATTTTTTGGGGTAAAACCGGGTGGAGTTTTATTACTTTTTAAAAAACTTTTTTTCAATTTTTTAAAACAAATTTGAATTTCAAGTGAAATTGGGGTTGTTTTAAAAATTTGGGGAAAAGTTTTTATTTGATTGGAAAAAGATGTAAAATTGATTGCAAGTTATTTTCCCCCCCTGAAGGTAGTCCATTTTAAAACCCCTTTCATTTAATTGAAAAATGGAAAACTTATTTTAAAAGAAAAATTGCAGAAAATCTAATAAAAGGAAAAAAAACCCTAATTTTTATGGGGTTTTTGAACCCCCAAAACCCGGAGGGGACCCGGCCCCCCCAAATTGAAACCCTTTCAATCATTTAAATCCACTGGATACAGAAAAAATTTTAAAGAGATGTAATAAGCCCTTCAAAAAAAGGGAAATGTGAATGATTTTGGTCAAACCTTTTAGATTTCTTTTTCCCATGTTTGATTTAGTCATATTAAAGGTTTTTTTGTGGGGGGGTTTTCCCACGGGCGTTTTACATATTATCACCCCCACGGAAGTGTGTAATTAAATTATTTCATTGTGTTTTGAAGAATTGCAAAATTTGATTTTGATTTGTGTGTTAGTGATATCTACACTCTTGGCACCTAACCCTTGAATTAGAAGGAAAAAAAAGGAATGACGGGAAAAGAAAAAAAAGGAAAAAGGGAAAGAGGGTGGAGAAGAGAAATTGTAGGAAAAGATGAGAAAAGCTTTAGCTTACGGGATAATTGGAATCTGGGCATGTTTTTTAAAAAATGCATGAAGCAAAACGAAAAAGATTTTGGGTTTTTGGGTGATTGGATGAATGGGCTAGATGTGTTTTTTCTGGGGCATGTATGGTGCTGCTGCATGATGGTGGTCATTGGGGGGGAAAAAGGGAAAAAAAAAAAAGAAAGACTGGTTTGATGGGGGAAAGTGAAGGAAAAAAAAAAACGAGTTAAGGGGCCCTTTGGGGAAATTTTCAGCGTTTTTTAAGACTGAAGGTTAAATTTTCGAAGGCAAATTTATGTAAACGCACGAAAAGAAATAGCAAGCTAAAGAGGGAGAAAAGGGAAATTTTGATCGGGTTTCCCGGGCTAAAAAATTTAAAAATTCAGTTTTGAGACCCGAAAACTTTTGGTCAACTCTTTGAACATTAACAGAAAGTCACTAGAATATAATAAATTTCAATAAAAAAAGGGGATGATCATTTTTACGGTTTTTTTTTAATTCCCCTGATAAAACTTAGAGGAGGGAAAACATAAATGCCCGAGTAATGGGAAAAAAAGCAAGAAACCCCCGTTTAATTTACCCCCTCAAAAAAAAGCGAAATAGAAGAAAGCATTAAAGATTAAAAAAACGGGAAAAGTGCTTGGGCCCCCACCGGGTTGTTAAAAGAAATGCTAAAAAACGCAAATAATTTGGGGGTTAAATTTTGGGTTTTTGGTGCGTCTTTTTAATAAACTTTTTGAGTCTGGGGCTTTTCCCAAATCGTGGTCGAAATCCATTTAAAATACCATTGCATAAAAAAAAGGGGACATAAAAAACCCCGAAATTATCGAGGCGTAAGTCTGTCCAGGGGTATTAGGCAAGATCAAAACCAGATTTTGAATTTAAAACTTACTAAATGGCGGAAAGAGAAGAACAAAATTTTTGAAAAGCAGGCGGCTTTTTGGGAAATGGATATAGCACCATTTACCATATTTTCACTTTATATTTTTTTGTTCAAAATATCTCTCCAGGGAAAATTTAAAAATTTTTACGTGGGTTTTTTTGACTTTCCCGGGAAGGGGTTTTGGGCCGGGTTAAACCCGAAACCTTTTTGGGGGGCCCGAGGGAAAACTGGTGTGGGTGGAAAATTTTAAACATGCGCTGGAAGGAATCTATAAAACCGTTCAAGCCTTGTACGTGATAAATGCCTTTTTATCACAATATTTAATTGGGCCAAAAGGTTTTCAAGCAAGGTTGTGTGCTAACCCCCTATTTTTCTTTTTTCATCCATGAACTTTTGGGAAATTTTCCCCAAACGGGGGAAGAATTTGGGTTTCCAAATAATCTCTGGGGAATTTAAAGGTTTTTTGATGTTTTTTTTTTTCCCAGGATGTGATATTGCTGTCAGACCCTTTATAGGGGTTTCCCAAAAACAAAAAAAGGTACTTAAATCTGAAACTGATAGAAGCAATTGGGTTTTAAATCTAGCAAAAATAATTTTTGTTTTTTTTCCCTAAGGGAGGGTATCTCTCGCAAATGAAAAATTTGGGGGTTTTGGAAATGAGGGAAAAAAGGTAAAAAAATAAAAAATAGATATTTAGGGGTTGTTTTTACAAACCAAATTTTAAACCCTTTATGTCGGCTGGACAGAATCGCTAGAAGGGGGTAAAAAAAAAAGGGGTTATTAAATTCTTCGCACCCTGAGAAGATTGAATTCGGTTGATTCTAATTTATTCTGGAAAATTTTTTTAATTTACAAATAAAAACCCAAGTTATCATACGGGCTGAATTTGGGGAATTAAAAGAAAAAAAACAAATGGAAAAATATTCATACATTTGCTTTAAAAAAATTTCTAAACCCTACCCTTTCACTAAACAAATAAAATGTTTACGGGGGAGTCCCGGGCCCATATCCCTTTTTTTTATTAAAAAAATTATATTAAATGTGTGAATACTGGTAAAAAAACTAATTCCAATAAATCGTTTTTAAGCAGACAGGGATATGGGAAAAGCTTTTCAACAAATGGAAAAAGGGGGTGTACAATTGGGGGTCCCGGGTGTTAAAAAGGGTTTTTTCCCGAAAAGGATTTTGGCCCTTTTTTGGATTGCACAAGGGGTAGGTATAAAAAAATGTTTTTGTTTTTAATTTTAAACAGCGACTGTTTTATTTTTTTAAGCAAAATTGGCACCCACGGGGTTGGAAATGAAAAAAATACAACTGGTATAAATTTCCTTAAAAAAATTTTTTTATCCTGAATAATATTTTTGGTTTTAAAACGAATTAAATTTGGGATAGGGGTCACCTTGGGAGATTTAAAAACAAGAACCCTTTGGTTTTTAAACATACAAAAGGTGGTTTCTTTTAGAATTTCCCATCTTTTAGTTCGGTATTTTCCCGTTATGTTCGAAAAAGGTTTTTGAAGAGAAAATGAAAATTTCTTATTCGATTGTTGTGAATATAATGAATTACGAAAAACAAGTAGTCTGTTTACTAAATACAACGCGCAAAGATATAACATAAGAAAAATACTGACATCAGAAAATGAAGACATTATTAGATCAGTTGCTGCGTTCATTGCGAAAGCAAATAATATGAGGAAGAAAAAATTAGATTGTTAGTTATTAGATTATTTATCATGAAAATGTAACTCTGCTAGGTATCTATTATGTGTTATTGTTGTGCTGAAAGGAAAAGATAATAAATGTCACTAACTGTTGATTCATAGGTCGGTTGGTCGAAGATTACGACCCAGTACTAATGGATGTTTTTACAAGGCTGTTTGATTTGCATTTATCTTCGGTAATCGCCAGATGTAATTTTGCATTTTGATTTATGATTGCGTTTCCTTGGCATTAGAGCCGAAAGAGCTATTGCCAATAAATTCTTTGTCATTGTCATTGTCATTCTCTCTCTCTCTCTCTCTCTCTCTCTCTCTCTCCTCTCTCTCTCTCTCTCTCATCTCTCTCTCTCTCTCTCTCTCTCTCTCTCTCTCTCTCTCTCTTCTCTCTCTCCCCCCCCCTTTATTCCTCCACTTCTGTTGTCTTCCTCTTCTATCTATCTACCTCTTTCTCACTTTCATTTCTGCTTTGTTCTTCCTTCTACCTCCTCTTTCTCACTTTCATTTCTGCTTTGTTTCTCCTTCTACCTCTTTCTCACTTTCATTTTGCTTTGATTCTCCTTCTACCTCTTTTTCACTTTCATATCTGCTTTGTTTCGCCTTCTACCTCTTTCTCACTTTCATTTTGCTTTGTGTCTCCTTCTACCTCTTTCTCACTTTCATTTCTGCTTTGTGTCTCCTTCTACCTCTTTCTCACTTTCATTTTGTTTTTTTCCTCCTTCTACCTTTTTCTCACTTTCATTTTGCTTTCTTCCTCCTTCTACCTCTTTCTCACTTTCATTTCTGCTTTGTTCCTCCTTCTACCTCTTTCTCACTTTCATTTTGCTTTTTCCTCCTACCTTTTTCTCACTTTCATTTTGCTTTCTTCCTCCTTCTACCTCTTTCTCACTTTCATTTCTGCTTTCTTCCTCCTTCTACCCCTTTCTCACTTTCATTTCTGCTTTCTTCCTCCTTCTACCTCTTTCTCACTTTCATTTCTGCTTTCTTCCTCCTTCTACCCCTTTCTCACTTTCATTTCTGCTTTCTTCCTCCTTCTACCCCTTTCTCACTTTCATTTCTGCTTTCTTCCTCCTTCTACCCCTTTCTCACTTTCATTTCTGCTTTCTTCCTCCTTCTACCCCTTTCTCACTTTCATTTCTGCTTTCTTCCTCCTTCTACCCCTTTCTCACTTTCATTTCTGCTTTCTTTCTCCTTCTACCTCTTTCTCACTTTCATTTCTGCTTTCTTCCTCCTTCTACCTCTTTCTCACTTTCATTTTGCTTTCTTTCTCCTCTGTCTGCCATCTTTCCTGCTTTCCCAAATTCTCTCGTCTTGCGCATCCGCTTCTGCTCCCACACCATTCTGTGACAGGCGGGCTGTCAGCAGATAGTATTTGGCACCATCCCATGGTGCAAGACGTCATCTAGAGAGTCTTCGACCCATCCTATTCCCAGACTTTATGGCCTGTGGCGGCGATGTTTGCCGGGGTGTTCTAGAGAACAAGGGGGAAAAAATCTCATGGGTGGCATAGCACTAAGTGAGTGAGTGGCCTGTCTGTGCCAAACTTAGTATAGCGTGGGAGGGGAAACAATGAGAGTGACATGATATCGGCTCGTTCTCTTTATTTCATTGACCTGCACTCTCTGCGGTCAGAAGAAACGCTTGTTAGAAAAGTCAGAACCACACAGGACGGGAGTGCAAAGCCAGACATATGTGATACGCAGTACGCAAGAGATAAGTGAGTTATCGACGATGAAGTAGTCTTCACAAGTAACATTGATAAAACACAAAACAATCTCCACTGACGGCTGATACTAACAACAGTCTGCCGAGGAAATACTGATTGTTTTGGTGGTGGTGGTGGTGGTGGTGTTTTGTTTTCTTTTCTTTTGTGTGTGTGTGTGTGTGTGTGTGTGTATGTGTGTGTGTGTGTGTGTGTGTGTGTGTGTGTGTGTGTGTGTGTGTGTGTGTGTGTGTGTGTGTGTGTGTGTGTGTGTTGCTGTTGTTGTTGTGTTTTTTTGCGTTTGTTATTTAAGGTCTAAAAAGATTTAGAAAGAGAAGGTGTTAGTTTCCGCAATGACACAGACAAACAGATTACAGGACAGACAAACAGATTACAGTGTTTTGTCCTATACTCTGTTTGTCTGTGTCCTTGGCGGTAACTAACCCTTTCTCTTTCTAAATTTGGCTTCATTTTCTGCCCTCAGTCACTTTGTTTTGAAACTATTAACGTCTATTATTTGCAGCATCTTGAAAAACACAATATTCGGTGAATATTCTCTTCTCTCTATTATTTTGTGTGTGTTTAATAAGCGTGACTTCACCACCCGTTCTGTGGGGGTTGTATTTTCAGAACGCCATAATCTCTGTATGTGTACATCGTTTCTTACCGTCCACATCATAAACTACCATTTTGGTTCATAGCAAACAGCGAAGGCATAACTGACCTCCTAGGGTGAAACATTGACTTTGCACATCATGCAGAAACCAGAGAGGCCCTCTATACTCTTTCACTTCAACCACGGCAGTCACGAGGAAAACGCGACAAAAAGAAAGAAAGCAAACTGTTTTTAAATGCTCTGCATAGTTATGCGGGGTTTGCCTTCAGTTGTGACAAGCTCCTAGCATAACATTTTCAGTCTCCAAAATCCCCCGAAGTCGGAGTGTGGCTGCCCATGTGACGGGTAATCAAAAACGGGCACACACGTAATGTTCTCATCCCCAGCTGATGCATTTGTACCAAAGTGTTTTAAGTGCTTCGGCTGTTCGGATATCCCTGAAGTCTTTTAAACCAGGTACGTACACAACGACACGACGACGACGACGACAGCAAAAAACAATAACCAACAACAATACCCAAGTCGACACATGCAGACACCAACAAGAACGAAAAAATGGTATCAATTTCACTTCACGTTCAGTCAAATCAGACCTGGCCCTTCTTCATCGTGGAGGTATCGGCCTGCGTTCTTCCCTTTTCGGACAAAACAAGATTTTCTTGTTTCTTTAAAAATAGTTTTTGAATTCTCTCTCTCTCTCTCCTCTCTCCGCTCTCTCTTCTCCCATCTTATCCTCTCCTCCCCCACTCTCTCTCTCTTCTCCTCTCTCTCCTCTCTCTCTCTCTCTAGCTAACCGCCTTCAAAAGCAGCTCCTACCCCATCCTCCCCCTCTCCGTCTAGACCTCTCCATTCCACTCTCTTGACTTTACAACAAGTAGCCCTAAGGCGTGTTACTGCCAAATCGTCTTTCTCTCTCTCTCTCTCTCCTTTTTTCAGCAAATTTTGCTGGCACAGTATCCTTTCTTCCTTCTTCTTCTTCTTTTCTTCTTCTTCTTCTTCTCTTCTTCTTCTTTTTCTTCTTCTCCTCGTCCCCCTCCTCCTCCTCCTCGTCCTACCCCCTCCTCCTCCTCCTCCTCCTCCTCCTCCCCCTCCTCCTCCTTTTTCTCTTCTTCTTCTTCTTCTTTCTTCTTCTTCTTCTTTTTCTTCTCTTTTCCTTCCTTCCCTTTTACCTGCGCTTGACAATATGCACACACACGTATAGTCCCACACACATACACATAGTAAAAACGCGTGTACACACACATGCGTGCGCACACATATAGGCCACGCCTGCGCAGAGAGAGAGAAGAGAGAGAGAGAGAGAGAGAGAGAGAGAGAGAGAGCTAGAGAGAGAGAGAGAGAGAGAGAGAGAAAAGAGAGAGAGAGAGAGAGAGGGACAACAGACAGACAGACAGACAGACAGACGGACAGAAAAGACAGACACGGTGTCGATTACATGAAAGTTTTTGAAAAACAAGAAGTTTTCAAAAAGGGATCTGACTGTCGTTATCAGATCAGTAACTTAGTTCAATCCCTGTACTGCTTCGTACCCAAAGGTAAAATAACAAGTGGCTTTTGCACAGAGTGAGAGAGAGAGAAAAGGGGAGAGAGAGAAAGCGAGAGAGAGAGAGAGAGAGAGAGAGAGACAGAGAGAGAGAGAGAGACAGAGACAGAGAGAGAGACAGAAAAGACAGACAGAGAAAGAGTCAGAGTCGGAGTCACAGACACAGACAGACGAAGCAAAGAGACAGGCTCTTAAGAAATGTACGAGTTTTGTGTGGGGGTGTGTGTGTGTGTGTGTGTGTGGGGTGTGTGTGGTGTGTGTGTGGTTTTGTGTTGTGTGTGTGTTGTGTGTGTGCGTGCGTGCGTGCGCGCGCGCGCGCGCCTGGGCGTGTGTGTCTGTGTGTCGGGGAGAAAGACACAGAGAGACGGAAGACAGACAGTCATACAGAAAGGACGGACAGGCAGAAATGTAATCTAACACTTAAATCACAAGGACAAAAAAGAAAACTAAAATCAACCAACCAACAAAAGAAACGGTCGCAGAGGCAGGAAAGCAAATGGGTTTAAGCTGAAAACACAAGCAACCATAAGTATAGACAGACAGACAGACAGACAGAACAGACACATAGATAGACAATCTGACAGACGACAGACACGAAAGATATATTTAAACAAGTTTTAACGAAATACAAAACAAGAATGGGTGTCTAGTTGGCTTGGTGGTGAAGGATTTTTATTTCGCAGTCCCGGGGGTTGGGTGTCGAATCCCAACTTGAACCTTGGCAATGTCGCTGTGGTGTTGTCGTTGTGGTGGTGTGCTCAGGTGGTGGTAGACAGTTCGTCTGACTTCAACTGTCCGTGGGAAAGGGCCCGCTTTCTTTATCTTCTATGGAGTTGACACAACCGAGTTGTATTCACCGATTGCCGCATAATAGAACTTAGGTTTCTAATCATACACAAAAGGCGTGGTTTACTTCAGGAATCCGCTCATGAGTTCGGTTATGCCGTTATGTTCGCAGGGAATTCGAAGATGAGAAGCATTTCTTATTCGATTGATTGTGAATATAAGGAATTACGAAAACAAGTAGTCTGTTTACTAAATTAACAACGCGAGATATAACATAAGAAAAGTACTGACTCAGATACTGAAGACATAATACGATCAGTTGCTGCGTTCATGCGAAAGCAAAATAATATGAGGAAGAAACAGAATTAGATTGATGAGTTACTTTAGCTTATTTATCATAAATTGTACTCTGCCTCGGTATATATTATGTGTTATTGTTGTGCTGAAAGTGAAAAGTAATAAATGTCACTAACTGTTGATTTCATAGGTCCACCGTTGGTCGAGATTACGAACCCGTACTAATGGATGTTTTTACAAGGCTGTTTTGTTTGCATTTATCATCGGTAATCGCAGATGTAATTTTGCCTTTGTGATTTATGATTGGCGTTCCTTGGCATTTAGAGCCGAAGAGCTATTTGCCAATAAATTCTTGTGTCATTGTCATGTCTTTCTCTCTCTCTTCTCTCTCTCTCTTTCTCTCTGTCTCTCTCTCTCTCGCACTCCTCTCTCTTCTCTCTCTCTCTCTCTCTCTCTCTTCGCTCTCATCTCTCTCTCCCCGCCCCATTATTCCTCCACTTCTGTTGTCTTCCTCATTCTATTTATCCTACCTCTTCTCACTTAATTTCTGCTTTGTTCTTCCTTATACTCCTCTTTCTCACTTCATTTCTTGCTTTGTTACTCCGTCTACTCTTCTCACTTTCATTTTGCTTTGATTCACCTTCTACTCTTTTTCACTTTCCATATACTGCTTTGTTCGCCTTTTACCTCTTTCTCACTTTCATGTTTGCTTTGTGTCTCTTCTATCCTCTTTCTCACTTTCATTTCCGCTTTGTGTCTCTTCTACCTCTTTCTCACTTTCATTTTGCTTTTTTTCCTCCCTTCTACCTTTTTTCTCACTATCATTTTGCTTTCTTCCTCTTCTACCTCTTTCTCACTTTCATTTCTGCTTTGTTCCTCCGTCTAACCTCTTTTCTCCCCTTTCATTATTGCTTTTTTCTCCTACCTTTTCTCACTTTCATTTTGCTTTCTTTCCTCCTTCTACCTCCTTTCTCACTTTCATTTCTGCTTCTTCTTCCTTTACCTCTTTCTCACATTCAATTCTGCTTTCTTCCTCCTTTACCTCTTTTCACTTTATTTTGCTTTCTTCCTCCTTCTACCCTGCTCTCACTTTCATTTCTGTTTCTTCCTCCTTCTACCCCTTTCTCACTTACATTTCTGCCTTTTTCCTCCTTCTACCCCTTTCTCAACTATCATTTCTGCTTTTTCTCTCCTTTACCCCTTTTTCTCACTTTCATTTCTGCCTTTCTTCCTCCTTCTACCCCTTTCTCACTTTCACATTTCTGCTTTCTTTCTCCTTCTACCCTCTTGTCACTTTCATTTTGCTTTCTTCCTCCTTTTACTCTTTCTCACTTTCATTTTGCATTCTTTTCCACTGTATGCCATCTTTCCTGCTTTCCCCCAAATTCTCTCGTCTTGCGCATCCGCTTTTGCTCCCACCACCACCAAATTTTTTGTTTCTGTGACAGGCGGGCTTTCAGCAGCTAGTATTTGGCCCCATCCCATGTGCAAGAGTCATTCGAGAGTCTTCGGGACCCATCTATTCCCCGACTTTTATGGCTGTGGCGGCGATGTTAGCGGGGAGTGTTCTAGCGAACAAGGGGGAGAGAAAAATCTCATGGGTGGCATGCACTCAGCGTAGAGTGAGTGGCCTGTCTGGCCCAAACTTAGTCGAGCGTGGGACGGGGAAACAATGAGGTGACATGATATCGGTCGTTCTCTTATTTCCTTGACCTTGAACCTCTCTGCGGTCGAAGAACGCTTAGTTCGAAAAGTCGAACCACACAGGACGGGCGTGCCAACGCCACAGACAACTGTGATACCGCAGTACGCAAGAGCATAGTGAGTTATCGAACGATGAGTAGTCTTCACAATTACATTGATTAACAAACACAAAAAACCATCTCCATGCCGGCTGATTACTAACCAACAGTCTGCCGAGGAAATACTGATTGTTTTGGTGTGGTGGTGTTGGGTGGTGTTTTGTTTTCTTTTTTTTGTGTGTCGTTATGTGTGTGTGTAGTGTGTGTATGTGTGTGAGTGTGTGTGAGTTGTGTGGTTGTGTGTGTGTGTGTGTGTGTGTGTGTGTGTGTTGTGTGTATTGAGTGTTGATGGTTGTTGAAGTTGTTTTTTTGCCGTTTGTAATAATAGGTCTAAAAAGATTTAGAACGAGAAGGTGTTAGTTTTCGCATGCCACAGACAAACAACACGATTAGGGACAGAAAACAGATTCTAGTGTTTTGTCCTATAATTGTTTGTTGTGTTCCTTGGCGGTAACCTAACCTTTCTCTTTCTACATTGGCTTCATTTTATGCCCCTCCAGTCACTTTGTTTTGAAACTATTTTAACGGTTATAATTTGCTGCATCTTGAAAAACACAATATTCGGTGAATATTTTTCTCTTCTCTTATTTTGTGTGTGTTAATAGCGTGAGTTCACCCCACCCGTTCTGTGGGGTTGTATTTTCGAACGCCCTAATCTCTGTAATGTGTACATCGTTTCTTCCGTTCCCATCATAAACTACCATTTGGTTAATACGCCAACCAGCGAAGGCATAACTGACTCCTATGGTGAACATTGACTTTGCACATCATGCAGAAACCAGAGAGGTCTCTATACTCTTTCACTACACCCACGAGCAGTCACGAGGGACCGCCCCCCCCCCCCCCCCCCCCCCCCAGCCACAAAACGCAAAGAAAGCAAACTTTGTATGCTCTGATCGTTATGCGAGGATTGCTTCAGTTGTGACAAGTCCTAGCATAACATTTTCAGTCTCCAACCTCCCCGAAGTCGAGCGATGTGGCCTGCCCATGTGACGGCGGTAAATCCACAAACGGTCCACACACGTAATGTTCTCATCCCAGCTGCTGCATTTGTCCATAGTGTTCCACGTGCGTCGGCTGTTGAGCATGATCCTGAAGTCTTATAGCCAGGGTAGTACACAACGACGACGCCGCGACGACGACAGCAACAACAATAACAACAAACATACCCCAAAGTCGCACATGCAGGGACAACACGAACCGGCAAATGGTATCATTTCACTCACGTTCGTCAAATCAGGACCTGGCCCATTCTTCCCTCGTGGAGGTATCGGCCTGCGTTTTTCTTCCATTTTCGGACAAAACCAAGATTTTTTGTTTCTTAATAATGTTAGTTGACTCTCACTCTCTCTCTCTCTCTCTCTCTCTCTCCTCTCTCTCTCTCTCTCCTCTCTCTCTCTCTTCTCTCACTCTAGCTAACCGCCTTCAAACGCAGCTCCTACCCCATCCTCCCCTCTCCGTCAGACCTCTCCATATCCACTCTCTTGACTTCACACAAGTAAGCCCTAATGGCGTGTTTCCTGCAAAAAGCTATCGTCTTTCGCTATCTCTCTCTCTCTTTATTCAGCAACATTCTTGCTGGCACAGTATCCTTTTCCTTCTTCTTCTTCTTCCTTCGTCTTCTTCTTCTTCTTCTTCTTCATCTTTTCTTCTCTTCGTCTCCTCCTCCCTGCCTCCTCAGTTCTACTCCTCTCCCTCCTCCTCCCTCCGCCTCCTCCTCCTCTCTTCTTCTTCTTCTTCTTCTTCTTTTTTCTTCTTCTTCTTCTTCTTCTCTCTCCGTCTTCTTACTGCGCATGACAATATTGCACACACGTAGTCTAGTTCCCACCACATAACACCTAGTACAGCGTGTCCCACCACACATGCGTTGCCGCAGCACATATAGGCCTAGGCCTGGCAGAGAGAAGAGCGAGAGCGAGAGAGGAGTAGAGAGAGAGAGATGAGAGCGGCGATCTAGAGAGAGAGAGAGAGAGAGGAATCTCGATGAGAGAGAGGACGATGAGAGAGAGAGAGAGAGGGACAGACAGAAGACGACAGACAGACAGACGGACAGACAGGACAGACATCGGGTGTCGGATTCCTGCAGTTTAAGAACACTCAAGAAGGTTGCACAATAGGCATCTGGGACTGGACGTTATCAGATCAGTCCACCTTAGTTCACTCCTGTACTGGCTTTCGTACCAAAGGATAAAATAACACGTGGCTTGTGCCACAGCAGTGAGAGTGCGCGGAAGGGGAGAGAGAGAGCGCTCGAGAGAGAGGAGAGAGAGGAGAGAAGAGACAGAGAGCGAGAGACGCGACCAGAGACAGAGCGCGAGACAGACAGGACAGGACAGAGAAACGAGTCCGCCGGAAGTCGGGAGTCCCCCAGACACAGGCCAGCCCCCCGGACATGCAACGAGACAGCTCTTAAGAAATGTACGAGGTGTGTGGTGTGTGATGGTGTTGTCGTGATGTGTGTGTGTGTGTGTTGTGTGTGAGTGTGTGTGTGTGTGTGTGGGTGTGTGTGTGTGATTGTGGCGTTGCGTGCGTAGCGCCGCGGCGCGACGCGTGGGCGTGTGTGTCTGTGTGTGTCGGTTGAGTAAGCACCCAGAGAGCCGGAAAGACAGGACAGTCATAAGAAAGGAGACAGCAGACATGTATCCTAAACTTAAATCACAAGGGAAAAAGAAAACTACCCTAACCCAACCAACCATAGCCAACGGTCGCCTGAGGAGGAAAGCCACTGGGTGAAGCTGAAAAACACAAGCAACCATAAGTATAGACAGAAGACGACAGACAGACCGCACACCTAGACTAGACAATCTGACAGCCTGACAGACACGCGAAAGCTATATTAAGCAAGTTTCACAACGGCCTCCAAAACAAGACTGGTTGTCTAGTTGGCTGGATGGTGAAGGATTTTTACTTTCGCCGTCGGAGGGTTGGGTGTTCGAATCCCACTAGAACATTGGCACTGTCCCGCTGTGGTGTTGTCGTTGTGGTTGGTGAGCTCCGTGGGTGGAAGACAGTTCGACTGACTTTCCACTGTCCGTGGAAGGACAGCTTTTCGATTATCTTCTGATTTGGAGGTGGCCACTAAACCCGAGTGGGGTGTTATGCACCCAGATTGCGCATAATAGACCACGCCAGGCGTTGTTTGTTCGTCAGCTAACTAACGTTTCTATCCGTGGACGTTGGCGTAGACGACTGGGGTGTGGGTGATGGATATGAGGAGGTGCCCTATGTTTGTGTGATTTTTTTTGTTTGTTTGTGTTTCAGAATTGTTTCGTGGTTTGTTCAGGTTGGTCTGGTTGGCTGGCTGGTGGTTTGGTAGTTGGCTGTCTTTTTCTTTATTGTTTGTGGTATGTCTGTATACGATTGTTCGTTCGTTAGTTTATCTACGCCTAAAAGTGCTTATGCTCCGATCCCTCTTATCGCCGCAACGAGCCAACTGAGACCCCATTTGTTTCGTGTTGTTGGGTGTTGAGGGTCTCCGACGCTCCCCTCGTTATTTAAATATGAATTTTACCATATACAGGGGATGCAGGGGATTATATACAGAGAAGTATTTACGCTTTCACAACAAAAAATGCGCTCTTTAGCATGAGCACAACGCACTCGGTCATCACATTACCGGCCCCACAAAGGTGCCGGGGAGAACCAATAAACATTTCATAGAAATACTCAACTTTTAATTCAACTTGACTCGAGCACCACCCGTCCCTACACAACACAACTTCTGTTCTACAACATGTAAAACAGCATACAGGACAACTTTCATAACTCGCATCCCTGTTCGTCAGTTTATTCTTACTTCGCAGGAAGACATATACCACTTTCTGTTTGCACACTTTATACCCTTAAGAGAAATAAAGTCCATTACTTGCCAGCATTCCTTGGTTGACCGTCAGATTCTCTTAATCCCACTTTGCCGATATGAGCTGAAAGCCTGCCACACCGTTGTGTCCTCCGATTGCCAAATCCCAGTTGAGGGGACACTGGCACCGTAGCTTGAGGTCGCACCTCACACCGAGTCTTCCCGGCCTCCACCGTACTTCGCCCTTCCACGGAAAGGGCCTCCTGTTCGGCCTCTCCCACAGGTATTCTTGGCTTGCAAAACCCCACGTTGTCTGGCAGCATCCCTGTTAGGCCCAACAGGCTGACCGTATGCTGTCGACGTCCCACACGGGCGGACAATTTTCTCGTCGTCGCGCCGAGGCTCCGCAACTCCACTGTCATACGTCCCCACCCGAGGGAGACAAACGAGGCGACAGCTAACCTCTGCTTCACGCTGTATTTCTTGCGCCCTCCGCAGACGGGCGCAGTTACTTTCCTTAAGTGAGTCACACACTTCTGGATTTCCAAGCACCTTCTCTTCGTTCTCAAAGAAGAGCGACCCGAGTATACCTGGCTCACCAATGGAAACACTGGGCCACACCCATCACACGATTTGTACCATAAATCCCACGTTCTTATTATTCCACATGGGATCACTTAGTCACCTACAATACAACACACACACCACAGCTGCTAGCGCCCACACACAGACTAGGGGGGCACCAGTGCGTTCATGAATAACCTCCTATTCAAACTCAAGTTTCCGATTCCGCCAGCTACATTGAACTACCAGCCTGGCCCTCTTACTAGCCTGACTGATGCTTCCAAGTATTTACTACCTTATCGACAACCAAGGCGCAAACCCTCGATAGGCCGCAGCCTTCCATTCCTTCTCTGAACAGGGACGACTGAATGCGTCGCTGTTACTCTGCCGGCGGCTGACGGTCACTACCCATGACGGTCACCTGATACGATCCGCCTTCCTTTCAGTGCCCAGGGAGAGCCCAGTGAATACGTGCTCCATGTGGACACTCTATTCTCTACCCAGGATGGCAGGTCGCCAAACTCCGGGTCACTATTCCCTCGGACCATGCGAAAACACTACCCCAGCACCTCACCCTCCTTGTCAGACGACGACTCGGGGGTTTTTCCCCCCTGGTGTATGCTGAATTCGCACACTTGAAGACCAACGGAACGTGCTCTCAACCCCACCGCAACTACCCTGCATTTGCCTTCCTTTTTTTTTTTTGTTTTAAATGCTCGAGGAACTACGGCCGATCCTTACACCCCCGTACCAAGAATGTTGTTCCAATCACACTGTCCTCAAGGGCGACTGTTCTCAGCATTGGATAAACACTCAGTTGCATGGGTCGATATTATAACAGTGCTATCCCTATGCTTCAAGTCATCACTTCATCAAACTCTCTACATGGATAAAGTACCCAATTAAAACAATAAATCAGTCCATAGTCCATTGATTCACGCAAGTTAAACTGGCTCACTATAAAACCAAGAAACTCTCACTCCATGGCCGTACGCTACTCAGCATGTCCATAATATTAATTAATCATTCCATTCCACTACTACATAGCACAACCTGATTAACACAAGATTCAAATTCCGGTGTGTGGCCCAGCACTATCAAACACCAAAATCCAATTCAGGCGTGTGGCCACACTCCCAAGGACAACATTCAAAATTCAGGCGTGTGGCCACCATCTGCTCACACGGTTTCTCACACACAATTGGAATCAAACATTTTCCTGTTTCACAACAAAAGGACATTTTCACACTTTACTGCTCAGTGAGCAAGGCCCCAATTTTAACAAATAGATACCAAACCAGAAACAATGAAAAATCTCAACACCGTGAGCCAGTCTCCCACCCCGCCCCATAATGGGCACTCACAAGCACTATTGACAGATAATACATCAATCCAAAAAAATGACAAATAATAAGGAACGTACGACTCGCCCCCCGCCCTCTACTGGGCAATCAACATCAATAACAGAACTGGCAGAAACCTTCATTTACACAGTAGCTGTCCGTAAACAGATGACTGCTCACACACCACCACAAACAGCGCCAGCGTCGGATTGTCCTACCTTGTCATGTTCTGTTGTTAACACTCACGAGCAACACCAGGAGCTTACTCCTGTCCTTTGACCTACCTCTGCCCATTCTCAATCTAGACCGCCCGTTAGTGCTCGCCATAGTATGGCGGCAGATATTGCGCGTATCCAGGCTTTACCAGAGCGTCAGCCACCCTTCACACAGTATAGTCCTTACAGGCGCGCGTTGAAATCTGCGCGATCTCTTCAAGCTGTCGCAACCCCATGTACTGCGACGACGATCCTCTCCCCTTTTCAAACTGTTATGAGATGATCCCTCACTCATCTTATCGGAACCGATATTTCTTAGCTTGTGGAAATTCCTTGAGTTCGCATTCCATCGTGGCCTATGCCCCACTACTTGCTGAGCCTTATTTTCGTGCTTTTTTTCAAACATGGCTTCGTCTGCTCCTGTGAGCTGGACTATTCTTGGCATTTCCTAACGATAGCTGGTCTCCTTGGACCTTCTTGCCTGCATTATTAATGCCTCCCGGTCCCCACCAGCTGCTGAGTTCCAGTATACTTGTGGTCCACGTTGGCCCGACCTGAGGTCCGCCCCCCGTGGCTCCTACATTTCGACAACCATGGCAACGCCACACCTTTTGCAACCACCCTTACGGCCCACGTCCATGGCCTACGTACGTACTTCGACTATTTCTTGGTCCACTGCACCACCACCAAGGCCACTTCATGGCCTCACTAGCTCCACTGTAGCGCGCCGCCTGTGCCACCTCCACTGCGTTCTGTTAACTATCCTACCTTCACTGCCCCTTAGCTTTCCCACATTGACTGGGCAGCCTGGGCTTGGCTTCAGGGTGATATCCTCCCCTACCAAAAGCTGGATAGGGAAGCTTGTATTGCCCTGCTGCAGGTGAGGAGTACTCCTGACAAACTCTGACACACTTTGCCAGAGGCCCCACCGGTAGCGCTTATTCTACCATCTGCTATTCGGCACGACAGGTGGTTACCGGAATAGTCGTCCTACTCCTCACCCAACGGGCACTACCATTGCGCCTTCGGAGTCAGTCCTGTATTAATACAAGCAGGTAACCGGCTTCCCGTGTCCTACTGCCCTCGTAGTTGGTGGTGGTCCTTGCCTTGCTGTTGATGAATTGTCATCCACGGCAACACGGCTTGTATTCGCAGTCGCCATTCCTTGGCGAAATGACCCTCTCGTCACATTTGAAACATGTGCGTTTCACTCTAACATTTCTTGCGTCCCACTGTTGCATTGGGACTTAGAATGCGTTTCTAACTGCGGTCTCGTCTGTTTGTAGGGAGTGGCGAAACACTCCCGGTGTGTGGTCTGGGGAATACGGGTCGACAGGTTCGATCCCTTCCTCATTAGCTGAGCAAATGGGCAGATAATACCTGTCTGCCAAACTCTTCACAAACGTCCTCTCACTTTCCTTAATTCTCTTACGCAAGATAACTGGTGGCTCCTTCCGACAAGTAGGAGAGAATTTGCTCCTTCGAATCTCCTCCCTCAAAGATCAAAGGTTTGTTCAATGTTCCAACCTTATCCATTTATCAAAGAGAGCCCTAGCGCTCTAAAGGAACTGTACGTGCGTCTCATGATTTAGAAGGGTTTCCTGAACAATTTATATATCTATCGGCGGTTACTTGATACTCTGAAACAAAGATCGGCGACGATCATCCTCTGCTGTTTTTTTCGGGTGGTACGCAGAAAAAGCATCCCTAGCTTTGGGTATGTGCGCGCGACAACTTTGTGGCCCACGTTCTTCGGTAAGCCATGATCTTTGGCAATCCTTTCAAATTGCGACCATGAACATCCTCTAAATGGTCGGATTCTTCGAACCTTGGGATTTTGAATCAAGGATGAATGTGGTGCAAAGTTCACTTGAGGTTTTGCGTCCCCCTCCCGTTCTTTTTCTCCAATTTAATTTTTCTAACTCAATCCTGCCTTTCTCCCTTTTTCTCTGTTCCTTTCTTTTCCTCGTTCTCTAGTAATCTCTTCCTCTCTTTCCGTTCTCTCTTCTTTTTCCGTTCTCTCTCCTTTTTTCCCGTTCCCTTTCTATCTCTCTCTTTCCCGTTCTCTCTCCTCTTTTCCCGTTCTCTTTCTCTCTCTCTTTTTCCGTTCCTTTCTTCTCCTCTTTTTCCGTTCTCTTTCTTCTCTCCTCTTGTGTTCCCGTTTCTCTTTCTTTCCCTCTTTTTTCTGTTCTTCTCCTCTTTTCCGTTCCTTTCTCTTCTCTTTTTCCCGTTCCCTTTCTCTCTCTTTTTTCCGTTGTCTTCTCTCTCCTCTTTTTCGATCTTTTCTACTCTTATTTTCAGCGTTCTCGTTCTCCTTTCCTCTTTTTGCTTCCTTCTTCCGTTTCCATTGTTATTTTCTGGGCTCGATTACACGGGGGCCTGTTCTCATCTACCTATGCTTCGTTCCGGCCCCTTTAGTCCAAAGTTTTTCTTCTTCTATGAGGTCCAATTTTCAGTGGATCTGTCTCAGCACCTCTTCAGTCGACATTCTGAGTCTCTCAACCTCGAATCAGTAGTTAATATACCCACATAACAAGGAGATCATCCCACACGATCACTTGTAAATAAGTGATCAAATAGTTGTGCTAAACAAATCAAACCTCAACCGAACCATCAAGCAAGTTCAAAACAAGGCAGTCAAGAAAAAAAACGATCAAAACAATCAACCCATGACTAACGTCTTTCCAGGTAAGTAAAAACACATTAGGTTTCCACAATTACGAAAATTTCAAATCTCCTTGCAATTGAACAAAACCCGAATTTCAAATTCACTTATGGCTCATTATGTTCATCCCGGACGAGCCCCAATTTGTGACCGGGTTCGACGTCCCTCGTTAATACCCTATGATTTTCATATTCAGGGCTGCAGGGGGTTTTAGACAGAAGTATGTTCGCTTTCACACAAATGCGCTCTCGCATAGGCCCACGACTCTGTCACGCCCATCGGGCCGCACAAGGTGTGGGAAACCCATAAATTTTCATAGGACAATAATCAATTTTATTCAACTTGACTCGAGCCCCACCTTCCTCATAACAAACTAACTAGTTATCATACAAACATGTCCAAGCATAAGCCATTTTATAAATAGCATCCTGTTCTTCAGTTCTTCTTACTTAGCAGGAAAAGACATTATTCCATATTTGTTTGACACTTATAACTTAAGAGAAATACACGTCCATACTTGCCCCCCCCCCTCCCCCCCCCCGCATTCCTTGGTTTGGAGTCAAGTTTTCTATCCTTTGCCTCGCTAGGCGCTGAAGCTGCCACACGTTGTGTCCTCCTGATTGGCCAAAATCCCAGTTGGGGGACATGGAAGTAGCTAGAGACGCCCCCTCCACACGAGTCTCGGACTCCACCCGTACTTCGCTCTCCCGGAAAGGGTCTGTCGGCCTCTCCCACAGGTCTTCACTGGCTGTAAACCCCCCACGTTTGTCTGGCAGCTCCTTGTTCTAGGCACCAAACAGGCCTGACACGTCTTGCAGTCGACAGTCCCACACGGGAGACAATTCTTTCGTGTCGGTGGAGGCTACCCGCAACCTCCACTGTCATACGTCCCACAAGGCGACCCGAGGCGCCAGCTAACCTCTGCTATACGCTTGTATTTTTTGGCCTCAGCAAGCCGGTGCGAAGTTCACTTTCCCTTAAGTGGTTACACACATCTGGTTTTCAAGCACTTATCTATCGTTCTCCAAGAAAGAACGAGGAACCGCAGTTTACTGGCTCACCCAATGGAATCACTGGCACAAACCTCACCCGTTTGTACCAATAAAATCCCACGTTTATTTTTATTCCACAATGAATCACTCGTCTCCTACAATACCCCCACCACAGCTGCTAGCGCCAACAAAGACAGGGCACCCCGAGGTTTAATGCATCACCCTCTATTCAACAACTCATGTTCGATTCCCAAGCTCCCAATGGACTAACAGCCTGGACCTTCAATAGCCCAGACTGATGCTTCCAGTATTTATACCTTCTATAGACAACAAGCGCAAACCATCGATAGGCCGCCAGCCTTTCCATTCTTCTCAGCCAGGGACGACTGAATGGACGCAGTACTCTGCCGGCACAGGTGACGGTCACTCCGTGACGGTCACCTGCACGATCGCCTTCCCTTTCAGGCCACGGGAGAGCCCCAGAGAAATAGCCAGTCGCTCAAAGTGGAACTCGTCTCTTACACAGGCCTGGAGGTCACAACCTCTTGTCAATATTCCTCGGACATTGCGAACAACAAACCCGCACTCTCCTCCTTCAGTATACGATGGGGTATCCAAGGTGCTTGCCTGAATTCGGCCCCTTGCAGACAAGGAAAGTGCTCTCACACACCAGAACATACCCTTATTTGTAAAAGCTCAGAGAACATTCGGCCGACTCAATAATTGGGTTTTTGTTGTTGTTACTTTTCTTTTTAATTAAAAGTCAATCAAGTCAAAAGTCAAAAGTTTCTGACCATCTTGTTCCAGTGTTTTATGGCCCCGTATGTATACGAACTTGCATGAGACCTCTTTGCTCAACCACCACACGCACACACACACAACCCACACCACCACTAACACTAAACACACACAACACCCACAAACCAAACCCCCCCCGACCCACCCCCCCCCCCACACACTAACACGAACACCACCACACACACACACACCACACCCCTCCCCTCACTCACCTACTCTTCTCCCAAAGCA
>CM031614.1:40208488-40218488 GCA_018398815.1 Conus ventricosus
TTTCTGCTTTCTTCCTCCTTCTACCCCTTTCTCACTTTCATTTCTGCTTTCTCCTCCTTCTACCCCTTTCTCACTTTCATTTCTGCTTTCTTCCTCCTCTACCCCTTTCTCACTTTCATTTCTGCTTTCTTCCTCCTTCTACCCCTTTCTCACTTTCATTTCTGCTTTCTTCCTCCTTCTACCCCTTTCTCACTTTCATTTCTGCTTTCTTTCTCCTTCTACCTCTTTCTCACTTTCATTTCTGCTTTCTTCCTCCTTCTACCTCTTTCTCACTTTCATTTGCTTTCTTCTCCTCTGTCTGCCATCTTTCCTGCTTTCCCAAATTCTCTCGTCTTGCGCATCCGCTTCTGCTCCCACACCATTCTGTGACAGGCGGGCTGTCAGCAGATAGTATTTGGCACCATCCCATGGTGCAAGACGTCATCTAGAGAGTCTTCGACCCATCCTATTCCCAGACTTATGGCCTGTGGCGGGATGTTTGCCGGGGTGTTCTAGAGAACAAGGGGAAAAAATCTCATGGGTGGCATAGCACTAAGTGAGTGAGTGGCCTGTCTGTGCCAAACTTAGTATAGCGTGGGAGGGGAAACAATGAGAGTGACATGATATCGGCTCGTTCTCTTTATTTCATTGACCTGCACTCTCTGCGGTCAGAAGAAACGCTTGTTAGAAAAGTCAGAACCACACAGGACGGGAGTGCAAAGCCAGACATATGTGATACGCAGTACGCAAGAGATAAGTGAGTTATCGACGATGAAGTAGTCTTCACAAGTAACATTGATAAAACACAAAACAATCTCCACTGACGGCTGATACTAACAACAGTCTGCCGAGGAAATACTGATTGTTTTGGTGGTGGTGGTGGTGGTGGTGTTTGTTTTCTTTTCTTTTGTGTGTGTGTGTGTGTGTGTGTGTGTATGTGTGTGTGTGTGTGTGTGTGTGTGTGTGTGTGTGTGTGTGTGTGTGTGTGTGTGTGTGTGTGTGTGTGTGTGTGTTGCTGTTGTTGTTGTTGTTTTTTGCGTTTGTTATTTAAGGTCTAAAAAAGATTTAGAAAGAGAAGGTGTTAGTTTCCGCCAATGACACAGACAAACAGATTACAGGACAGACAAACAGATTACAGTGTTTTGTCCTATACTCTGTTTGTCTGTGTCCTTGGCGGTAACTAACCCTTTCTCTTTCTAAATTTGGCTTCATTTTCTGCCCTCAGTCACTTTGTTTTGAAACTATTTAACGTCTATTATTTGCAGCATCTTGAAAACACAATATTCGGTGAATATTCTCTTCTCTCTATTATTTTGTGTGTGTTTAATAAGCGTGACTTCACCACCCCGTTCTGTGAGGGTTGTATTTTCAGAACGCCATAATCTCTGTATGTGTACATCGTTTCTTACCGTCCACATCATAAACTACCATTTTGGTTCATAGCAAACAGCGAAGGCATAACTGACCCCTATGGTGAAACATTGACTTTGCACATCATGCAGAAACCAGAGAGGTCTCTATACTCTTTCACTTCAACCACGTGCAGTCACGAGGAACGCGACAAAAAAGAAAGAAAGCAAACTGTTGTTATGCTCTGCATAGTTATGCGAGGATTGCCTTCAGTTGTGACAAGCTCCTAGCATAACATTTTCAGTCTCCAAAATCCCCCGAAGTCGGAGTGTGGCTGCCCATGTGACGGGGTAATCAAAAACGGTCACACACGTAATGTTCTCATCCCCAGCTGATGCATTTGTACCATAGTGTTCAAGTGCTTCGGCTGTTCGGATGATCCCTGAAGTCTTTTAGCCAGGGTACGTACACAACGACGACGACGACGACGACGACAGCAACAACAATAACAACAACATACCCAAGTCGACACATGCAGACACCAACAAGAACGGAAAAATGGTATCAATTTCACTTCACGTTCAGTCAAATCAGACCTGGCCCTTCTTCATCGTGGAGTATCGGCCTGCGTTTCTTCCATTTTCGGACAAAACAAGATTTTCTTGTTTCTTAATAATAGTTATTTGAATCTCTCTCTCTCTCTCTCTCTCTCTCTCTCTCTCTCTCTCTCTCCTCCTCTCTCCTCTCTCTCTCTCTCTCTCTCTCTCTAGCTAACCGCCTTCAAACGCAGCTCCTACCCCATCCTCCCATCTCCGTCTAGACCTCTCCATTCCACTCTCTTGACTTCACAACAAGTAGCCCTAATGGCGTGTTTACTGCCAAGTATCGTCTTTCTCTCTCTCTCTCTCTCCTTTTTTCAGCAAATTTTGCTGGCACAGTATCCTTTCTTCTTCTTCTTCTTCTTCTTCTTCTTCTTCTTCTTCTTCTTCTTCTTCTTCTTCTCCTCGTCCTCCTCCTCCTCCTCCTCGTCCTACTCCTCCTCCTCCTCCTCCTCCTCCTCCTCCTCCTCCTCCTCTTCTTCTTCTTCTTCTTCTTCTCTCTTCTTCTTCTTCTTCTTCTTCTCTCTCCTTCCTTCTTACCTGCGCTTGACAATATGCACACACGTACTATAGTCCCACCACATACACATAGTACAACGCGTGTACACACACATGCTGCGCACACATAAAGCCCTACGCCTGCGCTAGAGAGAGAGAAGAAGTAGAAGAGAGAAGAGAGAGAGAGAGAGAGAGAGCTAGCGAGAAGAAGAGAGAGAGAGAGAGAGAGAGAGAAGAGAGAAGAAGGGAACAGACAACAGACAGACCAGACAGACAGACGAAACAACAGACATCATCGGTGTAGATTACTATGAAAGTTTATGAAAAATCAAGAAGTTGCAAAAGGCATCTGACTGTCGGTATCAAGCATCATGTAACTAGTTCAATCAGTACTGGCTTCGTACCCAAAGGTAAAAAATAACAAGGGCTTGTCACAGAGTGAGAGAGAGAGAGATGGGAAGAGAGAAGCGAGAGAGAGAGAGAAGAAAGAGAGAACAAGAGAGAGAGAGAGACAGAGACAGCGAGAGAGACAGAACAGACAGAAGAGAAAGATCAGAGTCGAGTCACAGACACAGACAGACGTGAAGCAAAGAGACCAGCTTCTTAAGAAATGTACGAGTGTGTGTGTGTGTGGTGTGTGTGTGGTTGTGTGGTGTGGTGTGTGTGTGTGTGTGGTGTGGGGTGTTGTGGTGTGTGTGTTGTGCTGCGTGCGTGCGCGCGCGCGCGCGCTGGCGGGTGGTTGTCCTGTGTGTCGGTGAGCAAAACACAGAGAGACGAAGACAGACAGGTCATACAGAAAGAACGACAGCAGTAATGTAATCTTAACATTAAATCACAAGGAAAAAAAAAACTAAACACAACCAACCAACAAAAGAAACGGTCCCGCAGACGGCAGGAAAGCAAATGGGTGAAGCTGAAAACACAAGCAACCATAATATAGACCCAGACAGACAGAACAGGACAGACAGACACATAGATAGACATTCTGACAACTGACAGACAACGAAAGATATTTTAAGCAAGTTTCACCGACAACAAAACAAGAATGGGTGTCAGTTGGCTTGGGGTGAAGGATTTTTATTTCGCAGTCGGAGGTTGGGTTTTCGAATCCCAACTTGAACCTTGGCAATGTCGCTGTGGTGTTGTCGTTGTGGTGTGTGCTCAGTGGGGTGGTAACGTTTCGTCTGCCTTCAACTGTCCGAGAAGGAACAGCTTTTCGTTTTATCTCTGATGTGATGTGGAACACTAAACCCGAGTGGGGTGTTATTACACCAATTTCCGCATAAATAGAACACGCCAGGCGTTGTTTGTTCGTCAGCTAACTAACGTTTCTCTCCAGTGGACGTTGGCGGAGAACTGGGGTGAGTGTGGATATAGAGGGCCTTATTGGTTGTTTGTTTGTTGTTTGTTTTTGTTTTGTTTATGAATTGTTAGTTGAATTGTCTGGGTTGGATATGTTGGCTGCTGGTTGTTGGTTCGTTGGCTGTCTTTTTCTTTATTTGTTTGCTTGTACTCTGTTTATACTTGGTTCGTTTGGTTTGTTTATATCGCTAAAAAGTGTATTTGCATCGTATCCATCTTTCGACGAAAGAGACAACTGAGAACCATTGTGGTTCCTTTGTTTGTTGGTAGGAAGGTGTACGGGTCTCCGACGCTCCCCCCTCGTATTAAAATATGATTTTCATATTCAGGGCTGCAGGGATATATACATAAGTAATTTACGCTATTCACAACCAAATGCGCTCTCGCAAAGAGCACACGCACCTGTCACTCACATCGAGCCCCGACGCACAAAGTGACGGAACCACGAACCTTTCATAAAAATAATCAACTTTTTTTATCAACTTACTCGATCCTACCCACCCGTCACTACACAATCACCTCTACTGTATCAACAACAATGTAAACCGTACAAACACAGCATACAGAACCATTTTCAAAATCCATCCCCTGTCGTCAGTTATTCTTACATACCAGGAACGACAATTTCCACTGATCTGTTTGCACACTTATAACCTAAAGAAAGAGCAAATAAAACGTCCATAACTTGCCAGCATTCCTTGGTTGACCGTCGCTTCTCTCATCCCACTTTTGCGACAATGAGCTGAGCTGCCACAACCGTTTGTCCTCCCGATTGGCCAAATCCCATTGGGGACACAGGCAACGTACTTGAGTCGCACCCTCACACCGAGTCTCCCGGACTCCACCGTACTTCGCCCCTCGCCCGGAAAGGGCTCCAGTCGCCTCTCCCACAGGTCTTCTCTGGCTGCAAAACACCCCACACGTTGTCGGCACTCCCTGTCTAGCCCAACACTGACACTCTTGCTGTCGACAGTCCCCACACGGGAGACAAAATCTTCTCGTTCGTCGGCTTCCGAGGCTACAGCAACCACCACTGTCATAAACGTCTCCCACCCCAGACAACGAGCGACAGCTACCTCTGCTTCACGCTGTATTTTCTTGAGCCCTCAGGCAAGACGGGCGAGTTCACTTTCCCCTAAGTGAGTCACACAGCTAATCCTGGTTTTCCAAGCACCTTATATTCGTTCTCAAGAAAGAGAGAACCCGAGTTTAAAACTGACTGCTCCACCACTGGAATCACTGCAACACACACATCACACGATTTGTCCCAATAAAATCCCCAAGTTTATTTTTATTTCCACCAATGGAATCACTATCACCTACACATACACACACACACCACACTGCTAGCGCCAACAAAGACTTGGGCACCCAGTGGTTAATGCATAACCTCCGATTCAAACTCATTTCGATTCCCCCAACTACCCAGTGAACTAACAGCCGGGACCACCTCTACTAGCCAACTGATGCTTCAGTATTTACTACCTCTATAGACAACAAGGCGCAAACCCACTTCGATAGGCCGCAGCCTCCATTCCTTCCTCAGAAACAGACGACTGATGGTCGCTGTACTCTGCCGGCAGGGGACGTCACCTAAACCATGACGGTCACCTGAGAACACGCCTTCCTTTCAGGCCCACGGGAGAGGCCAGTGAATACCCAGTGCTCAAAGTGGACACTCATCTCTACCCCAGGACTGGCAGGTCGCCAACTCCCTTGTCAATATCCCTCGGACATGCGAAACACATCCCCAGCATCGCCCCCTCCTCAGGTACTACGACTCGGGGTATCCCCCCCTGGTGATGCCTGAATTCGCACACTTGAAGAACCCAAGGACGTGCTCTCACAACAGCAACTACCCTTAATTTGCCTAAATGCTCGAGAACAAATCGGACATTCGGCCGACTCTTTCCCCCCCTCCTAAGAATGGTTAGTTCCAATCAAAACATTTCCTCAAGACCGAATGTTCTCAGATTGATAAAACACTCAGTTGCAATTGGTCGATATAACAGTGCTATCCCGAGGCTTCATGACATCACTTCCTTCAACATCTCTAACCATGGCATAATGTACCCAATTAACACAATAAATCATCAGATAGTCCATTGAATCACTCAGGCAAAAACTGGCTCTCATAGAATCAAGACTCTCTCCACATGGACGTTAGCTATCAGCATGTCCATACATATTAATTAATCATTCCATCACTTCTAACATACACCACCTGATTAACACCAGATTCAAATTCAGGTGTGTGGCCCAGCCTACTCAACATCAAAATCAAAATTCACATAGCGTGTGGCCACAATCCACAGACAACATTTCAATTCAGCGTGTGGCCACAATCTGCTCACAACGTCTCACACACAATATGGAAATCAAACATTTATCCTGATTTCACAACAAAAGGACATTTTCACACTTTACTGATTCAGTGAGCAAGACAATCTTCACAAATAGATACCAACCAGAAAATGAAAAATCATAACACGTGAGCATGTACCAACCCGCCCCATAATGGGCAATGAACAAGCACAATTGACAATAACATCAATCAAAAAAAAAGAAAAATAATACATGAACATAGACTCGACCCCGCACTATACTGGGCAATTACAAATCAATTACAGAACTGGCACACCTATTTACACCAAGCTTCCGTAACAGATGACTGGCTCTCACACCACACCACAACAGCAGCAGCCTAGGCAGTGCTCCTACCATTGTCTGCTTCTGTTTTCACACACAAAGCAACACCCCAGGAGCTTAATCCAGTCCTTGACCTACTCTCCTGCCCTCTCAATCTTGACCGCCGTTTGTGCTCGCCAATATACCTGGGCAATGATTTGCGCGTTCCGGCTTTACAAGAGAGTCACACAACCCTTTCAACACAGTTTAGTCCTTAAAGGAGCGCGTAAAATCTGCGCGATCCGCGTTCTATCCTGTCGCAACCCATGTAAACTCGACACGATCAGCTCCCCTTTTCAAAATGTATGAGAATTGATCCCTCACTCATCTTATCGAACCGATTTTCCCTTCTCCTCTGTGGAAATTCCTTGTTCGAATCCACTCGTGGCCTATGCCCACTACTTGATGAGCCTTATGTGCGCGCCTTTTTCCAACACCTGGCTCGTCTGCTCCTGTGACGACATTCTTGCATTTCCTAACGAGAGCTGGTCTCCTTGACCCTGCGTGCCATGCCATTATTCCTGCCTCCCCGGTCCCCAACCCAGCTGCTGGTTCCAGTTACTCTGTGGTCCACGTTGGCCCCGACCTGAGGTCCGCCACGTGGCTCCTCCATTTCTGACTACCATGGCAAAACGCCCAACACCATTTGAACCACCACTACGGCCCACCTCCATGGCCTACGGTACCGCTACTACATACCTATATCATGGTCACTGCACCACCACCATGGCCACCTTCTGGCCTACACTAAGCTCCACTGCTAGCGGCGCCTGTGCACTCCACCTGCGTTCTGTGTACTTGCCTACCCTTCACTGCCCTTGCTTCCCCACTTGACTGGCAGCCTGGCCCTAGGTTCAGGGGATAATACCTACCCCCTAACAAAAGCTGGATTGGGAAGAATTGTTTTTTGCACTGCTGCAGTGAGAGAAAAACAAATCCTGACCAAACTCTTGACTCCACTTTTGACAACGGGCCAAAGGTAGCCGATATTCTACCAACTCATATCGCACCAGGTGTTCCCCGTAATCTGTCTCTCTCACAAAACCGGGCTATACCATGCCGCTAGAGTCATCCTGTATCTAATAAGCAGTCACCGGCTCCCTATACTACTGCCCTAGTAGTTGGTGGTTGGTACTCTGAGCCTTGCTGTTAGAATTGAATCAACGCACCACGGAATGTATTCGCATCCGCTACATTCCTTGGCGATATGACCCTCTCGTTCCCCAATTGAACATGGCGTTTCACTCCTAACATTCTCTTGGTCCCACTGTTGCCCTTGGGACTTTAGAATGCGTTTCTAACTGCGTCTCGCCTCCTGTTTGTAGGGAGTCGCGAATCACTCCTGACTGGTGTGTCTGGGCATTACGGGTCGACTGGTTCATCCCTTCAGCCCAATTAACGGCTATCATGGGCCATATTTCCATACTGCTGCAACTTTCACTAACTCTCTAAACTTCCTAATTCCTCTTCCCGCCAAGAATACTGTGAGATCCTTTCCGACAAGTGGAGAGAAATTGCTCCCTTAAGCGATCTCTCCCTCAAAGATTCAAATGTTTGTTCCAATGTTTCCTAACCTTATCCATTTTATTCAAAGAGAGCCCTAAGCCGATATAGGGAACTGGGATTAAAACTGCGTCTCTCACCTGATTTCGAACGTTTCCCTGAACACTTTCCGATATCTATCGGCGGTTACTTGATACCTCTGAAACCTAGCATCGCGCACTCGACTCAATAATCTGTCTGTTTTCCGTGGTAAGCAGAAAAAAGCATCCCTAGCTTTGGCGTCAGCACGCCGACATGTGTGGCCCACCGTCTTCGGGTATAGCCCTGATCTTTGGCAATCCTTTCAAATTGCGAAATGAATCCTCTAAATGGGTCCGATTGCCATCGAACCTGGCATATTGATCAAGGGACTGACACAATGGTGCAAAGTTCACTGTGGTTTTGCTCCCCCCTCCCGTTCTTTCTCCAATTTTAATTTATTCTAACTCAAACTGCTTATCTCCCTTTCCTTTCCTTTCCTCTCTTTCCCGTTCTCTTCTCTCTCTCCTCTCTTCCCGTTCTCTCTCCTCCTTTTCCCGTTCTCTTCTCCGCTGTTCCCGGTTCCCCTTTCTCTCTCCTCTCTTTCCCGTTCTCTCTCCTCCGTTTCCCGTTCTCTTTCTCTCACCTCTTTTTCCCGTCCCTTTCTCTCTCCTCTTTTTCCCGTTCACTTTCTCTCTCCTCTTGTTTCCCGTTCTCGTTCTCTCTCCTCTTATCCTGTTTCTCTCACCTCTTTTTCCGTGCCCAGTTCTCTCTCCTCTTTTTCCCGTTCCCTTTCTCTTCCTTCGCTCTTTTTCCCGTTGTCTTTCTCTCTCCCTTTTCCCGTTCTCTTTCTCTCTCTTCTTTTTCACGTTCCTTACTCTCTCCTCTTTTTGCTTCCTTCTCCCGTCCCTTGGTATTTTCAGGCCTCGATTACACGGTGCCAGTTCTCATCTACATATGCCTTCAGTTCCGACCCTTTAAAGTCCTAAAGCTTTTCCTGCTTCTATGAGGTCCATGCTTTTTCAGGGACCCTATTGTCTCAGCACCCACCCTCTTCAGTCGACAGATTCGGAAGCTATCAACCCTCGATCAGCTAGTTAATACAACCACAGTAACAAGCGAGATTATCCACACGATAAACATTGTAAATAAGTGAGCAATGTTGTGCGACACCCCAAAAAAAACCAAATTTTTCAAACCCCATTTCAAACAGCCCCCAAATCAAGCAAGTTCAAATACAAGGCCCAGTCATGAAAAAAAAAGATCAAAACAATCAACACATGACTAACGGTCTTTCCTGGTTAGAAAAATAAAAAAAACCTAGGTTTCCACAATTTCGACAAATTCAAATCCCTTGGCAATGACCAAAACCCAAATCAAAAATCACTTATGGTCGTCATTTATGGTCATCCCGGACAGCCCCCAATTTGTGACGGTCTCCGACGTCGCCCCCTTCGTTATTAACATATGATCTTTCATATTCAGGAAGCAGGGGGTTTATAACAGAAGTATTTTACGCTTTCACAACCAAAATGCGCTCTCGAATATGACACGCACGCTGTCACTCACATCGGGCCCCTCACAAAGGTGACGGGAAACATACATTTCATAGACAAAAATCACTTTATTCAACATTACTCGGAGACCCCACCGTCACAATCACAACACAACAAGCTGTATCATACAACAATGTAACCAGCATACAGACAATTTCATAAATCGCATCCCCCTGTTCTTCAGTTATTTGTTCTTACTTAGCAGGAAAGACAATAGTCCACTAATTCTGTTTTTGCACACTTATAACCTTAAGACAAATAAACGTCCATAACTGGCCAGCATTCCTTTGGTTGACCGCCAGTTTCTCTCATCCCACTTTGGCGACTATGCAGCGAAGCTGCCCCAAACACCGTTGTGTCCTCGCCATGGCCAAATCCCAGTTGGGGACACTGGCAACGTCAGCTTGAGTCGCACCCTCACAACGGTCTCCCCGGACTCCACCGTAC
>CM031614.1:40225988-40233488 GCA_018398815.1 Conus ventricosus
TTTGAAAGAAAGGACAGATCCTGCAGTGGAACTCTGTTTTTTTCACTTAGAACCTTCCGCAAAGAAATGACAGATCTCTGGCATGGAAGCTCTGTTTTCTTAGAACCTTTGAAAGAAAGTGACAGATCCTCCTGCAGTGGAAAGCTCTGTTTTCTAGTACCTTTGAAAGAAAGGACTGAGCTCTGGCAGTGGAAGCTCGTTTTTCTTAGACCTTTGAAAGAAAGTGACAGATCTACTGGCAGTGGAAGCTCTGTTTTCCTTTAAACCCTTGAAAGAAAGTGACTGAACTCTGGCAGTTTAAGATTGGTTTTCTCTATTTGTTACACTTCTAGGCCCACCCTTCCCATCCTTCTTTCTGTTGTGTGTGTGTGTGGTGTGTGTGTGTGTGTGCGTGTGTGTGTGTGTGGTGTGTGTGTGAGTGTTGGTGGTGTGTGTGTTGTGTGTGTGTGTGTGTCGCCGGTCTGTCTTGTCTAGTCTACTCCGCTGTCTCTGTCTTTTCCTTCGTCTGTCTGTCTTCTCTCTCTTCTCCTCTCTCTCTCCTCCTCTCTCTCTCTCTCTCTCTCTCTCGCACTCACTCTCTCTCTCATCTACTCATCTCCCTCTCTCTCTCTCTCTCTCATCCCCACATCGCGTTGTCTCCCAGTAACAAGCCATTTGCCATTTGAACCAGGCGGGGAAGAACGAAGCCACGATATAAATTCAATTAACTTACTGATCTGATAACGACCCCAGCAGCATTTTATTATAGAACGTTCCTGGATTTTTTCTTGATTTTTTCATTACGTGTGTGCACGTTCTCTCTCTCTCTCCTCATCTCTCATCTCTCTCTCACTCTCTCTCTACTCTCCTCGCTCTCCATCACTCCTCCTCCTCTCTCTCTCTCTCCTCTCTCTCTCTCTCCTCTCTCGCTAGCTTGCTTGCCTTTCTTATGAGTGCGCGCGTGCGCAATGCCTCTTGTAATGTGTGTGTGAGTGTGTGTGTGTGTGGTTTGGGGGTGTGCGTGTGTGTGGTGTGTGTGTGTTGTGTGTGTGTGTGGTGTGTGTGTGTGTGCGTGTGCGTTGTGCTGTCTGTGCGTGTGTTGTGTGTTTGTGTGTGTGTGTGTTGTGGGTGTATGTGTGTTGTGTGTGTGTGTGTTGTGTGTGTGTGTGTTGTGTGTGTGTGCGTGTGGCGTGAGGGTGCGTGAGTGTTGTGTGTGCGTGTGCGTGCCGTATGTGTTGTGTTGTTGTGTGTTTTTGTGGGTGTGTGTGGTGTGTGTGTGTTGCGTGGCGTGCGTGCGTGCGTGCGTGCGCTCCGTGTGTGTGTGTGGTGGGGGGGGGGGAGTATGTGTGTGGTGCGTGTGAGTGTGTGGTGTGTGCGTGGGGTGTGTGCGTGCGTGCGTGTGCGCCAGAGCGCGAGGACATACAATATATAGATAAGCATGTTGTAGTTATGAGTTATCTATCCCACGAAGCCAAAACTATAAGGTACGTACACATTTCTCTATTTTTTTAACTTCTTGGGTGGTCTTAAATTTTGTATAGTTTTCTTCTTTTTTTCTCCATATATTTTTTATTTTCATTTTCGTTCTGTTTTCTCTTCTTTTTTTCCCCCCACATAAAATTGACCGTAAACGGAAGGCAAGGAGGGACTATGCAGGTGTTAGACAGGAGGGGGGGGGGGGTTGAAATGTCAGTGGTGGGGTTTGAGTGGAGGGCCAGTCAGTAAAGTTCTATTTTCTGTTTCCTTGTCTTCTGTCTGTCCTCGTCCATCTCTTCACACTCGTGACTGATCTAGAGTAGGGCGGGACACTCTCACCGATTCCTGAGAGACGATGTATGGCCCCACATTTACCGACACTTCATGTCTGCGGTAAATCAGACGGGGGGGGGGGGGGGGGGGGGGGGGGGGGGGGGGGCGTGGTGGGGGGGGGGTTAGCACTGGAGAGAGAGAGGGGGAAGAGAGAGAGAAGAGAGACAGAGAGAGAGAAGAGAGACAGAGAGAAGAGAGAGACACACAGAGAGTAGAAGAGACACAGAGAGAGAGAGAAACAGAGAGTAGAGAGAGAGACAGAGATAGAGAGAGAGAGAGACACAGAGAGAGAGCAGACAGAGAGAGAGAGAGAGAAGAAGAGAGAGAGAGAGACAGAGAGAGACCAGAAGAGAGAGAGAGACCAGAGAGAGAGAGAGACCGAGAGAGAGAACAGACAGAGAGAGAGGGAGAGGAGAGAGACAGAGACAAGAGAGAGACAAGACAGAGAGAGAGACAGAGAGAGAGAAGACAAGAAGAGAGAGACAGAGAGAGACACAGAGACAGAGAGAGAGAGAAGACCGAGACAGAGACAGAGACAGAGAGGTCATACAAACAGCGTTAACGACTTCAAGACGTTCACATAGATTTAAAAAAAAAGACATCAAAGAAAAGAACAGTGAAAGAACAAGAATGTAAAACGTATACGGTGCCAGAAAGGTGCCCTATTTGTGTACTGACACTTGACAGGAACAATTAGAAAAGAAAATAGAAGAGAAAACGATACCTGACGGTGTGTATGTACACTTTGAGATACCGTGTGAGGCATAGAGGGTGTTTGAAGAGGCAGGCGAAGGAGAAGGGGGGGGACGCGGAGGTAATGACAAAAAAACCACCAAGAGAGAGAGAGAGAGAGAAGAGAAGAGAGAGAGAGAAAGAGAGAGAAAAGAGAGAGAGAGAGAGAGAGAGAGAGAGAATGAGAAAAAGAGTGAGTGAGAGAAATGCCACAGTGTGTGTGGGGGTGGTGGGGGGGGGGGGAGGGTGTGTGTGTGGTTGGTGGTGGGTTTGTGTGTGTGTGTGTGTTGTGTGTTGTTGTTCTAACATGAATTGCCAATTGAAAGTGATCGGCGATTTGCTATACCAAAAGAAGAAGGTTAATGTAATAAATTGACATGTCTGCAACAGTGATGAATTTCAGTTTATCATGAATGTTCATCACACTTACTTTGCGCACACGTAGTTGCCAAACAGATTTTCTCCGCCCAAAATCTGTCTATATTTTTTGTCAAATGAAGTCTACTACTAACGACAACAAATGCTTCTATTTTCAAAAAAGTAATGTAATTAATCTCAATGTTTAAGTTGCTGGTCCATGTCAGCATTGGAACTAACCAATTTTATTGTTTTATTTTGACTTGTTTTGTTTTCCTTTTCCTGTTATTGTTTTAACTCACCCTCTTTCCATACCCCAAAAGGGGCAAAACGAAATAAATAATTTATGTATTGTAAATTTTATGTATGTGTGTGTGTGGGTGGTGTTTGTGCGTGTGATGGTGGCGTGTGCGCGGGCGTGTGCGAGTGCGTGTGCGTGTGTGTGTGGTGTGTGTGTGTGTGTGTGTGGTGGTTGTGTGTTGTGTGGTGTGTGCCGTGCGTGCGCGCCGCCGCGCGTGTGGTGTGTGTGTGTGTTAATATTTATGTGTTAATATTTATTTGTGGGGGTACATGATTCTCCTTCCTATTCCTTTGTTAGAGTTATATCGCATATCAATTTGAGTGTGGGTGTGTCTGCGTGAGTGTGTTGCAGATTTGAAAAAAAAAAATTCGTGCGCTTAGAGTTGATTTCATCAAGATTTTTCGCCTTATAAATACCATAATATTACGATGATATTAGCTCAAAGAAAAAAAGAAAGAAAAGTAAAAAAAAAAAAAAGAAAAAAAAAGGAAGCAAGAGAAACCAGAAGGCAGACCTGCCTGGCCACCCGGACAGATGGGCTACGTGGGCAACACACACACACACACCAACACACACACACACACACACACCACCCCACACACACACACACACACACACACACACACACACACACACACACACACACACACACAACACACACACACACACACACCACACCCACACACACACACCCCACGCACACACACACACACACGCACACACCACACACACACACACACACAACACACACACACACACACACACACACACAACACCACACAAACACACTACGCCAGCCGCAATGAAACAGGGTAAACAGGCACATGGCCTCCTCCTCCTCTCAGATCAACGTCACCTCGAATCTGTATTTGCCTCCTCGCCCTGCGATTCACAACCCAGTGACTTGAGGAGAAAGAATACAATCGACCTTACGCGTCCGCACTGTCAGGGAAAAAAACAATTAACAGTGGGACTAGTCTGTCGCCATACAATGCAGTGGTAAGACAGGAAGGCTGTCACATGAGACGTAACCAAGAACTTAAGAGATCGGTCATGTGATCGCAGCACTGCCAGAACCCCTACCAACAAAGGTCTTAACATGGTCGAAGGCCAAAACAACTATGGTCTGAACATCTGACTAAAGGACGATGATGAAGGAGAAGAGCTAGAGGAAGACCGGTGATGGGGGGTGTATGAGGTGGGGAAGGGGGGGTGGGTGGGGGAGGGAGAGACATCAACACACACTGGCTATACACACGGCAAGACATATTAGGGAAGGCCTTAGCATAGTCATGACGTAGCGTCCCACCTCCCAGCAATCCGATTCCTGTTTCCATGCGACCTGCAAGCCACATTTACAAGACAGTGGGGAAGGGAGGGCGTGCACAGAGAGAGACGAGAGAGAGAAGAGAGAGAGAGAGAGAGAGAGAGAGAGAGACAGACAGACAGACAGACAGAAGACAGAGAGACAGAGAACAGAGAAACAGAGACAGAACAGAGAACAGAAAGAACAGACAGACAACAGCCAGACCAAGATATACAGAGAGAGAGAGAGAGAGAAGAGAGAAAGAGAGAGAGAGAGAGAAGAGAGAGAGAGAGAGAGAGAGATTTGCATAAGTAAGTTTTGGGTGCATTGTATTTATTTTAGTGCATTATGTTAGGTTGTTGTGTAGTGCAGTCATAGTGAAAAATACCTCACAACTTTATCTACATAAATCAGTCAATAGATTCCGACTTAAGTTCCGGTCCTGAGGACAACGCATTTGAGCTAATGACTTTTTTTTTCAAAGTAAACTTTAAAGGACATTACCCAAGTCACCAAACAAAATCATAACCTGGTTTCCACATCATAATTCTCTGCGACATAAACCTTGTTCGCTATCTAGCAATCTGACATTATCAAAGTGTCCGCTTTTCTCTTTCCTCGATGTCCTTATGCTTTATGGTTCGTCTTTCTGTTTCCAATCATTCCTAATTTCTCACAAAGTGTAAATCCAAATCGGCCGACAAGCATTCACATCCCATGAATCATCTTTCAGTTTGGGGGGGGAATGGAATCCCCAAGAAAAGGGGATTTTGGACACCCTTATCATACGCCTTACAAAGAAAAAAGAAAAAAAGAATGTTAAATCAGCTCTTTTGCATCGATAATGCAACCATATTCTTCTATCTTCCATATTCCATGAATGTCATAAGTTTTAGCTTTGAGCTCTTAATGTGTCCCGTCTCTATTTCAGACTCTTTGTTTTCAATTTCTGGTGCTCTTGATGGTTGATTATCAAAAATAAATTCGGTGTCCATTTTTTATCATATTTTCTAAATTTCTCCTCCTCCTCCTACTCCTCCCCCTCCCCCACCTCCTCCCCTCCTCCTCTACTCCCCTCCTCCTCCTCCTTTCCTCCTCCTCCTCCCTCCTTCCTCCTCCTCCTCCTTTCCTCCTCCTCCTCCTCCTCCGCCTCCGTTCCACCTCCTCCTCCTCCTCCTTTTCCTCCACTCTCCTCCACTCCTCCTCCTCCTTTTCACTCCTCCCTCCCCTCAGTTCCTCCTCCTCCTCCTCCCTCCTCCTCCTCCTCCGCCTCCTCCTCCTGTCGTTCCCTCCTCCTCCCTCCTCCTCCTCCGCCTCCTCCTCCTTTCCGCCTCCCTCTCCTCCCTCCTTTCGCTCTCCTCCTCCTCCTCCTCCTCCTCCCTATTCCTCCTCCTCCTCCTCCTCCTCCTCCTCCTCATTTTTCTTCTCCCCTGCTCTTCTTCTCCTCTCCTCCTCCACACCCGCCCCTCTTTTCTTTCTTTCGTTTTTTCCCCTCCTTAACCTCCTCCTCCTCCTCCTCCTCCTCCTCTCCTCCGCCTCCTCTCCCTCCTCCTCCTCTCCTTCTTCGTCTTATTCTTCTTCTTCCTTCTTCTTCTTCTTCCCCCAGGGGGGGGGGGGGGGGGGGGGGGGTGGGGGGGGGGGGGGGGGCCGGGGGTGGGTTCCCCCGTCTCCGTCGTCGTCTTCATCTTCTCTTCTTCGTCTTCGTCTTCTTCGTCTGCTTCTTCTTTCCCCCCTTCTCCGTCTTCCTTCTTTCTTGCTTCTTCTTCGCCTTCTCCTTCTGTGCCTGCTTCTTCTTCTTCTTCTTCTGTCTTCTTCGTGCTTTCCTTCGCTCGTCTTCTTCTATTCTCCCCTTCTTCTTCGTCTTCGTCTTCTTCATTCTTCTTCTTCACTTCTTCTTCTCTTCTTCTTCCACTTCTGCTTCGTGCTTCTTCTCTTCTTCTTTCTTCTTTCTTCTTCTTCTTCTTCTGCTTCTTCTTCTTCGTCTTCTTCCCCTTCTCCTTCTTCTTCTTCCTCTTGTCCTCTTCTGCCTCTTCTCCTTCTTCTTCTTCTTCTTCGCCCCTTCTCTGCTCTTCTCCTCTTCCTCTTCTTCTTTCTACTCCTTCTCTTCTCTTCTTCTTCTTCTTCACTTCTTCTTCTTCTTCTTCTTCTTCTTCTTCTTCTTCCCCTTCTTCTTCTTCTCCTCTTCCCCTCCCTCCACCCCCCCCCCTTTCTGTCTCTGTTTTCCCCATCCTAATCCTCCTCCTCCCCCTCCCCTCCTCCTCCTTCTCCTTCTTCTTCTTCTTCTACTTCTTCTTCTTCGTCTTCTTCTCTCCAATTCACCTTCTTTCTTTCTTTTCTTCTTTCTTTCTTTCTTTATTCTTTCTTTTCTATTTCTTCTTTCGTATCTTCTTCATCCATGTCTTTCTTTCCTTTCTTCGTCTTCCTCTTCTTCTTCTCTTCTTCTCTTCTTCTTCTTCTTCTTCTTCTTCTTCTTCTTCTCATTAATATTTGGGTAATGCTATACTGCGTTCCAACCAATCTGAAATTACAAAGGCTGTCACATCACACACGAACGAATAACAAAAACATCGAAGTTCAGCAAAACAAAAACAAACAACAAATATACCAGAACGCATACATCAACGTCATCCTTCCCGACGCGCGTCCAAAACATCATCACAATTCGCACAATCTCTCCTGTTCTCCTTCTTTCCCTTTCCTCCTCCAACTCTATTCCTTCAACAGATTCCCCGAACTCCACAGCCCTCTCCCCCTCGTCCTACCCCCCCCCCCCCACCTTCCTCCCTCCCCTTCCATCGTTCCCAACACACACAGATCATCCATCCTCACTTTCTGCTTCTTTTGAATAACGAAACAAACGAAAAGCAAAGTCATGTAACAATCAACAAGGAGTGCGATTTTCATACCCCGGCATTTTGTTTTCACGAAACATAAAAGAGTTTTATACACGGCGATATGAACATACACGCACGCACTGCACGCACGCACGTCGTCTAATAACACAACACACACACAC
>CM031614.1:40278488-40290988 GCA_018398815.1 Conus ventricosus
CCTGTCCCCTCAACCCGGAGTTCCACACGCGCCTAGAAATCAACAGCAGATCAAACTAGACAAACTGGAATAACTTGAACGAAAAATGAAATCAAAATGAATACACGGGGGGGGGGGGGGGGGGGGGGGGGGGGGGGGGGGGGGGGGGGGGGGGGGGGGGGGGGAGGTCATTTGGGATGGCACGGAGGAGCTAGCGTGGTGGAACGAGTTATTTTCGAGGAGGATGCGGAGGGCTAGGGTTTGGCAGGGGGGGGGGGGGAGGAGGAGGAAGAGTGAAGGGTCGGGTAGAAGAGTGTACATGGGCGGCGAGTGCTCAAGATCAATGAACTGGAAGGAAAACAAAACAAAACAAAACAAAGCAAGAACAGCTCCTGCATGGTGAACTACACCTGATGTGATCACATTATTCGTTCGAATGATTGCCGGTGGCGGTTTATGCCGCTCCTATTGATTGCTGAACAGTGGTCTAGTCTGCCACACAAAGGCTGTCTGTCTCAAACGATGTTGTAGGAGAAGGGTGGACTGGGCGAGGTGTTCAATGCTTATCACGATTTAGGAAAAACGAAAGTCTAAAATGCTTGAAACAAGGTTGTTTTTGTTTTCTTTTTCTTCCCGCCGTTAGAAGTTGGAAGAAAGTATTCCATGAGTTTGCAAATAACACAGTTGCTGTTAACAGTTGAAGTTTTGATCTCTCTCCTCCCACCCTCTCTCTCTCTCTCTCTCTCTCGTCTCTCTCTCTCTCTCTGTATGTGGTGTGTGTGTGTGTGTGTGTGTGTGTGTGTGTGTGTGTGTGTGTGTGTGTGTGTGTGTGTGTGTGATCACACACATGCAAACACATACACATGCACACACACACACACACACACACACACACACACACACCACACACACACATACATACATACACTACATAAGTACCTAATACTGCTTTTATTGTCTTTTAAAAAGCATTGCCCATCATTTACGCAAAAAGTGAAATGTATTATGACACGTTTTTCCCTCTCGTTTTCTTTTTTTCCTTTCATTTGCCTTTTTTCCTAACTTTTGTTGTTGTTGTTGTTGTTGTTGTCGTTGACAGTTGCGAATTGTTGATTTCATTCCTTAAATCAACTGTTCAAGAGGTCTCCGGTCCTCGTTGCTTCCCCATCCTCTTTCGTCTCTCTCTCCCCCTCTCTGAACCTGCCCCCCCCCCCCCCCCATCCCGCCCTCCTTTACACACTCTACTCTATGTCACTTTCAGCTCGATCTGAGTTCACACGTGTGAAATAATCAACAGTGAACCAATCCAGACAAACTGGAAGAACCCAAACTAAGAATCCAAGCAAGATGAACACATTGGAAAAAAGCCAGGGTCGCGCGGGGCAGGGGGGAGGGGGAGGAAGAGGTAGCGTGGTGGAACGAGTATTACCAAAGGTAGGTGGGGGGGGGGGGGGGGGGGGCAGGAGGAGTGAAAGGTCGGGGAGGAGAGTGTACCTGGGTGGCGAGTGTTCAAAATCAATGAGCAGGGGAAGAAACAAAAATACGAAACAAAAACAGCTCTGCATGGTGAACGACACCTAATTTGATCACATTATTCGTTCGAATGATGCCAGAGGCGGTTCGTGCCGCCCCTATTGATTGTTGGACAGGGGTCTGCCGCACAAAGGCTGTCGTCTAAAAACGATGTTGTAGGAAAAAGGGGCGAATGGGCGAGGTAGTAAATTTGCGTCCACGTTTTTGAAGAAACGGGAGTCTGAAATGTTGGAACAAGTTTTTTCACCCGCGTTGGAAGAATTTTTACCATGGGTTTGCACAAATGGCACAGTTGATCTTCAAGCAAGAAGAAACACCTTTTTAAAGAAAAAAGAAATAAAGTTTAACAAGCATAAACGTTTTCGAGAAATGTTTTTTGTTTATGGAAGTTGTTGATTTCCACAACTATGTGTGTCTTTCTGCTTAAGTGCAGACAACAACTGAAAAGCTCTCCTTTTCTCTCTCTCTCTCTTTTCTCTCCTCTCTCTCTCTCTCTCTCTCTCTTTTCTGTCTCTGTCTCTGTCTCTTCCCTCTCTCTCTGTCTCTCTTCTCTCTCTCCCCTCCTCTCTTCTCTCTCTCTCTCTCCCCTCCCCTCTCTCTCTCTCTCTCTCTCTCTCTCTCTATTTGAGAGTAAAAAGGCACAGGCTTTTAAAGTACGTAACTTATAGATAGAGACTCGGTATTCTGAAATTGCAGTGAACTATTACCGTCACCGACTCCATAGCGATGCCGGTTTTTTTTTTTTTTGTTGTTTTTTTTGTTTTTGTTTTTTGTGGCATCAGTTTGTCGGATCAATGGAGCACCTAAGGCGGTAATTTTCTTTTTTTTTTTTTTTTTTTTTTTTTCCTAAGGCCAAAATCCACCTCTTTATTTTTTGGTGCTTCACCCCTGTCCTCTTCATTTGCCAAAAAAAAAAAAAAAAAAACGAAAAAAAAAAACAATTTCCACTACTAGGTGTGTGTGTGTGTGTTTGTTGTTTTTTTTTTTTTTTTTTTTTTTTTTTTTTTCCTTCAACCAGTCCCTTACACACCACGCATTGTCTGTTTGTTCATTTACAAATGGACACGATTTTGCGATTTTAATTGTTTTGGCGTTTGATACAAAGTGTCTGGGTTTGTTAGTGTTCTAATGTGTGGTGGTAACTGGCACCCCCCCTGACAATGTTTTTGCAAGTACAAAAAAACTACAAAAGGTTAAACAAAAGATTTAAAATTATTTTCTTTCTTTCATTTTTTTCCCACGTTACGAGAGGGGAAAAAGGAAATCTGTTATCTACGTTTTCATTTTGGTTACACACACACCCCACACACACACACACACACACACAAACACCACCACACAAAACACACACACACACACCCCACTCCTCTTTTCCTCCCCCTCTCTCTCCCCCCTCTCCTCTCTCTCTCTCCTCTCTCTCTCTCTCTCTCTCTCTCACCCTTCCCTCCCTCCCCCCCCACCCCCCACCCCCCGTGGGTTTTTTACTTTTAAAAGGGGCCACGGTTATAAAAAGAAAAAATAATAGTTTTTTAACATAAGCGCCCAATTTCCCGTATGAACACATTTCCCTTAAAGGATATCCTGGGTCCCAGTTCCCGAAGGGGAACAAACCCCCATGCTTTTTTTTATTTATTTTTTTTTTTTTTTTTTTTATAAATGTTTTTCTGTATCAAATTTCCCAGAAGACTGATTTTTTGCATAAGGCTTTGGTTTTTTAACAAAAAAAAAAAAAAAAAAAAAAAAAAAAAACCAAACTCCGTTTTAAAAAAAATCATCTCTCTCTTCTCCCCTCTCCCCTCCCCCCCCCTTTTCCTCTCCCCCCCCTTCCCCCCCCCCCTCCCCCTCCTCTTTCTCTCTCTCTTCTCTTCTCCTCTTCTCCCCCTCTCCGGATAACTTTACATTTAAAAATCTTTAAAATTCAAGCATGAAATCAAAATACATTCTTAATGAACTTACACCTTTTGCCAATGCAAAGGTACATAAAAGGGCCAAACCCTTTCTGGGGGACATAGGAACAAACATACAAAACATCTTCGGAAACACCAAATAAACATTTGTCAATCGGGAAATACAATTAGTTGGGAGGGGTTTCAAAATCGATTTCACTACAAACGAATAAATTTTCCTTTCTATTAAAAAAATTTTTAAACCCCCAAATTTTTCTCCCCTTTGCCTCGAAAAATTTGATGGGGCCGGTTTTTTGGGAAATACGGTGTACCCATAAAAACACAAAAATTGGACAGTTCAACAAACGTTTAAAACCAAGCATTTTAAAGTAAAATTCAAAAAGAAAAAAAGGGGGAAAAATTCGCCAATGCATTTTGGAAAAAAAACCCCTTTTGACATTCCGGGGTTAAAAAGGGAAAAATTTTTTTTATATCATTTTTTGTTATTGTACAAAACATCGTTCCCCTTTTGTTAAATGTGTGCATGTTTTTTAAGAGGGAAACTGTTTTGATGCCGTCCTGTAACAAACTTTTACATTTGTCTCTTTTTTTTTCCATGTTTTTCTTCTTTCTAAAGACAGGTTCTCTTCATGGGGGGTTTACTTTGATCAAAAAATTAAAACACCCCTGCCAATCAACACCCACATGTTTTCTTAGAGACAAAATCCCCCAAAAAAAGGAACAATCATGTTTTTTAAAGAGAAACATAATTTTTGGTTTTGAATTCCCCTTAAAAAACCCATTTAACAACCCCTCAGCCCGTGGCAGCTTTAAAGAAAATTTTTTTAGACGCCCCCCTGATCACAATTTCAATAACAAACCGTCCCAATGAATAATTTTCGCATAACACAAAGACTTTGCTCTATTTTTCTTTTTCAGATTGATTGTCCCCCAAACACTGCAAAGGAAATCAAAACCACATTCTTTCAGAAAATCATTTTAATGTACGGGGGGAAACTTTTTTAAAACAGGAAAAAATTTTTTAAACTTCCCCCCCCCCCCCCCCCCCCCCCAACCCCCAAACCTCTAAAAAAACCGGGTTTTTAAAACCTTTTCCCAGTCAATGCATCCCATAGGGGAAAAAGGTACTTTCCTTATTTCTGTATTTTCCGTGTTGCACTTTTACTTTTTTAACACGCGGGGTGTTTTCACCGTGTCACCACGGGCTGGCCACCCCCCATTGTTTTTCTATCAGGTTCTGTCCATCCCCCAAGCCCGTTTTTTTTTACCGTCTATTAGAGGTGGCAAAAAACCCTTGTAGCCCCCCTTTTCCCCTCGCTGCGTTTCCTTCTTCAAAAGCGGGGTCAGCGCCTTCCCAACCCCTATTTACACGCAAGGAAAATCCTCACCGATAAAAAAACTGACCCCCTTTCAAATCTATATTTTTGGTTTCAGAATCTTTTCTTTCCTTTTAAGAAGGTTTTACCGTGCTTTTGACAGTAGTTTGGTTGGCAATTTAGACGATTTAAAAACGGCAAAATGAAAGTCCCCGTTAATTTTTGCTTTCAACGATCAAGTCTGTCCCCACACCTTAAAACTTGAAAGGAGTTTCGTTTTTTCCCCGCGATTTAAAATCCCTAAAAAAATTAAAATTTTTCCCCTTTGGGAAAGTCCCTCCAAAGGGGGTCCCTTCCCTTTCGTTCCAAAATTTCCCGCACCTTCTTCCTCCGGTCTTATTTTTGCCACGGGAATCGTTTATTTTTTTTTTACAAACCGTAGATCTTCAACCTCCTCCTTTTTGGGAACGCAACTCCCTTCCCGCGAGTAGAAAAACCTCATGGATATCCCCGATGTCGCCCCTTTAACTCATCGAACTTTTAAATCCAAGGACTGGAGAAAGGCCCTCAGTTTTTCCCGGGTTTGGGGGGGCCTTCGGGCAGGGGTCGAAGCTCTGGGGGTTTCTGGGTGGGAAAGCTCCCCCGTGTTTTTACACAAACTCTGCGTCCGGCCCCCGACAGGGGGCCTGGCGTGGCATTCTTAAGGGGGTCCCCGGGTTTTGGGTTTAAAGTCCCAACTGCAGCAGAAACTCCCCCGAAAAAAAGCACGAGGAGGCAACCCAAAAGGCGACACCCCCCGCTGTGGTTTTCATCTTCAATGTCCGAACGGTGAATCGCTTCCTCACTCGCTTCAACATAAAAGCTATGTATAACCGAGTGAAAACAGCCACATCTCACTCGAAAATCGATACTGGAAGGCGGCATGGTACTTCATACAACTGTATGCAAGATCTTACAAGCAGAAGTTTTCTCAATCCGGCGTAATTAAAGAATTAATTGGGAGCAACAACACAACAACCTCACCTCTAAACACAGTTCAGGTACCCCCATTTTTCATTATTCATAAACGAGTTAGCCTCAGAAGTGATCAGAAAAGGGAGACATGGTGCTACTTTTTCCCAAGGTGACTGTGAATTGTTTATCCTATTGCTGGCAGATGATATAGCGTTGATATCGGAAACTGTAATTGGTCTACAGACACAACTTAATAGTTTGTATCAGGCAGCATCAGCACTGCATTTGAATGTAAACATGAATATAACTAATAATAGTTGTATTTAGGAAGGGTGGTTACTTGGCAGCAAGAGAGAGATGGAATTACAATGGGCTGTGTTAACTGTTGTGAATGCGTATAAGTATTTAGGAATCTATTTCTCCACAAGACTGAGTTTCTCTGTTGCATGTCAGGATTTGGTGAGCAGAGCTAAAAGTGCTTTGTTGTGCATTCTACAGAAACTGTCTAAGCTGAAATGCAATTCTCTTAGTTTATATTTAAAGTTATTTGACACACAAATTCAACCAATGGTTCAGTATGGGGCTGAGTTATGGGTTTAGATAATGCTGCTCAACATTCTGAAAAAATACATCTGTTTGCCCTTAAAAAGCTTTAGGGGTTGAAATGAGAACGCCAAATGATCTAATATATGGGGAAACGAATCGATATCCAATATTTATCAACTCAGTAGTCAACTGTATTCGATTCTGGCTAAAACTAACTCGAATGGATGAGTCAAGACTACCACGTAAAGCCTATAGGATGCTGCTCGATTTAGATGCACGTGATAAAAGAAATTGGGCTACAAATATCCGTTGTAAGTTGTATACGTTTGGATATGGATTTGTTTGGACAAATCAAGGTGTAGAGGAAATAAATGTTTTCTTACTTGATTTCAAGGAAAGATTGATTTTATGTAGAGTGGCAGGAATGGGATTTCCATATTAAGAATAGTGATAGATTTAGTATGTACAGAACGTTTTGTACAGTTCCCGAAGTAAAAACTCATCTGTTACTGAATTTAGATAGACATTTGAAAATTATGTTGACAAGATTCAGACTTGGCGTCTCAGAAATCGCTGTGCATTACTACCAGTATCGATCTCACAATGACAATGATTTAATTTGCCCACTGTGTAAAAACAGTAAAGAGGATGAGGTCCATTTTGTTTGTGTTGCCCAGCACTGAGTAGCTTAAGACAGCAATATATTCCTGCAAAATTTCATAAATTTCCAAACCTGTTTCGATTAAGTTTACTTTTGGCATGCAAACATGATAGAACTATCAGAAATCTATCAATTTTCTTGTATAAAGCGTTTCAGCTGCGTCAAGTTGCTATCTCGTAAAACGTTTATCTTTAATTAACCTTATCATTTGTATATATAAAAGAAAACATTGTGTGAAATGATTGTTCAATTACTCCCCATCATGAGGGGCAATGGCCTATATATGATTAAAACATCTGAATCTGAATCTTCTCTCCTCTCTCTCCTCCTCTCTCTCTCTCTCTCTCTCACACACAACACACACACACACACACACCACACTCTCTCTCTCTCTCTCTCTCTCTCTCTCTCTCTCTCTCTCTCTCTCTCTGTGCCCTCGTTCCCCCTTTAGTTGCTTTTTTTCTTTTTCTTTTCCTATTCCTTTTTTTCTCTCCTTTCTCCCCCCCCCCCCCCCCCCCCCCCCCCCATCCACTTTTTTTTTTTTTTTTTTTTTTTTTTTTTTTACGGGGTGTCCTATGTTTGTAACAGGCAGCCCTTTTTTGTGTTTTCACTTTGGCTTTGTTTTGGTTTGGCTTGCGTTCGAGGAAATCCTTTTACCTCCCTCGCACTCCCCCCTGACCCGGTCCCGTCTCTCCTATGTTTCTCCCTATCCCCGCTCCCCTCCCGTCTCCCAACTAACCTGTCCCTCTTCCTACCATTGTCTAAAAAACGTTTCTGTTCTGTACGTTGTATTCAAACAGAATGAGTAATGGTGTCTGAGCTTTAGTTTTCTTATATATGCTAATGCACATTTTCCCGATCAAAATGATATGATTTAATATACCGAGACTTTTCAAGTCTGTTTCCACCGTGGTTACACCAAAGAGAACGTTATTTAAAGTTAACTTTGTTTTCAGATCCAACTTTGTTTGTACATACCTTTCTACATCTTTCCAGAACGCTCTCACCGTGCACAAAGGTAGAAGAAATGTTCTATAAAGTCAATTTCGTCCCTGCAGAAGGAGCATTTATTATTGTCAGCTTCCTTCACTTTGTGCAGCAATATATTCGTTGGGTAGATATTATGTAGGATTTTCCATTGCAGTTCTCTCAGTCTAGTTTCCTTAGTTGCTTTTACCGCCAGTAGCCATATACTCTCATCTAGCACAACGTTTAATTTTCTTAACCAAAATGCCTCTGCACATGACTGAACAGATTGTTTACTGACTCTTTCTTTTTTAAAAAGGCTGCAATATGTTTAGGTTTGGGTCCATTTGTCATGAAGTCTGGCATAACTACCTTTTCGTTTTGGGTGTTTGCAACAGTTAACAGGCCATCTTCTGTCCATCGTTTCCAGATGTTTGGTATAGCGTTAATCAGTGCGTTGTATTCGAAAAACGTGACTGCGTGGTTCCTTCCAATTCTATCTGTAACTTCTTCTCTAGTCAGAGTCTGTTTTTCGCTGCTTTTTATGATATCACTCATTCGTTCCAGTCCCTGCTTTTTTCCACAGGGGAAAGTACAGTACTTTCTCCTTGAATCTGATTAAAGTGTTTGTTCCATAAAAGTTGTCTGCTGATATTTACTCTGTCTACATCAGCTAGGCTCGTACATGTTTTGTTTTTAAGGTAGGTTTGTACTACCGTTTTCCAAAAGGAGCTTTTTATCTTTTCAATTCCCACGACTTCATTCAGTTTACAATTTATTTCAAAGCATCCTAAGCCACTCAAGACCTTACTTATGTGCCATCTCGGATCCGAGCCCATTTCTTGTCTACACTCGTCAATAAACTTCTTGCCCATTCCAAATAATAGCTTTCTTGTGCCCTTTGTAAGTTAACCATATTTAGCCCACCATTTGATTTGTCATCTTCCATAATTTCCTTTTAATTTTTTCAAACGCTTTTCTATTACTAACTTTTCTTTGCCAGAGAAATTTATAAAACATTCTGTTGACTGCAGTAATGACATGTTCTGGTAAGCCAATACTCTGCATGACAAAAATCAACTGTGATAGCAGAAATGTTTTTAATAATGATTAATTTCCCATTAATTCCCAAGTCTCTATGGCTCCACAGTTTTATATATTTTTCGATTTTCTCGATTCTGTTTTTTCCAGTTGTCCTCAACATTTACGGCGCTTTTTTCACTTGTGAAAATAATGCCTATATCTTCAATTTGTTTTCCGTTTTGAATACAAGATTTTCGGTTTCTTGTCTTTGACTGCCTAATCTCATCGCTTTAGTCTTACGGCAATTCAATTTCAGTCCCGAGAAACCTGTGAATGTGTCTATAATGTCTTTGGCTAGGATCATGTCTTCACTGTCCTTCAGAAACAGTGTTGTGTCGTCAGCAAGTTGTTTAATTTTCAAATCATTATTGTTATTATTATTATCATCATCATCATCATCATCATCATCATCATCATCATCATCATCGTCGTTGTTGTTGTTGTTGTTCATGTTGCTAATCAACTCAGGTAGTTTTTATACCTTAATTTGACTGTTTCTGATTTTGATTGCAAGTAGCTCCACTGCTACCACGAAGGCTAGTGGAGAGAATGACATCCTTGTCGAATTCCGCACTCGAGTGGGAAGGAGGCCGAGATCCACCCACCGTGGTAAATGTTACTGAAAGTTTCTGTTACTAAAATTTTAACCCAGTGTCTAAACTGCTCTCCAAAACCAAATATTTCGAATGTTTCCATCATGAAATTCTTTGATATGGTGTCAAATGCTTTTGGTAGTCTACAGCTAACAAATATCCTGATTTATTCGTTGCATTAACATATTCGATGGCGTCGTCAATTGTACGTATAACACTCGCTATGTTTCTGCCCTTTAGATATCCAACTTGGTCTTCATTAATTAATTTGCCAATCACTTTGACCAGTCTCATCGAAATCACTTTTGCCATTATTTTATAATCTATATTTAGTAGTGTTTATTGGTCTCCAGTTACTAAGGGAATCCCTTGCTAGCTCTGCTCCTTTGTGTAGTAATATTAAAATGCCTTGCTTTTGTGTATAGCTCATTTCCCCCCTTCATATGCATCATTAAACGATTTGGTAACCACCATTTTTAACTTATTCCAGAAGAACTTATAAAACTCAACTGTCAAAGCCTCTCTTTCCCGGGACTTGCCATTTTTCATTGATTTTAGAGCTACACCTGCTTCTTTTGCGAGATCTCACCTTCGCATAGTCTAGCCTCTTCATGTCTAATTTGGAAATTGTTCGTTCGCAAGTATGTATTAAGTTCTTCTTTAAGGTTTTCCTTTGTGTGTGTTGGCTTACTATACATATTCGGAGTAAAATTTAACTTGTTCATTAAGAATATCTGCTTGATTTGAAATTATGTCCCCACTGTCCTTTTTAATTTGAGTCATTGTATTATTCTTTGCCCGACTTTTCTCTAGACCTAAGAAAAATTTGGTGTTTTTCTCCCCCTTTTCAATCCAGTTATTTTCGATCTAATCTGTGCTCCTCTTGCTTTTTTCTAATGAGATCATTCTAATTTTGTTTAATAGTTTTAGTTTGTGTGTGATCCTTGCATTTTGTGGGTCTCTGGCACTTGCCTCTTTCCAGCAGTTGTAACTCTCCCTGCAGTTGAATTATGTCATTTCTCGTCTGACTCGCTTTAAATTTTCCATATTCCACACAAATGTCTTTAATCTTCATTTTGCAGTTTTCCCAGTGGCTGGATATGTCCGCAATTGAGATTCCGTACTTTCCAGCATAATTTCCAATTTTTCTATTCATTTTCTCTATAAAGACGTGTCTTTTTTAAATAAGAATTATTGAATTTCCAGAATCCTGGACCCCTTAAAAACGGTGAATTATTTATTTCAAGAGTAACTGCTCTGTGGTCAGAGTTGGGCACCGACAGTATATCGCATGAAACACACTGATTCAGTACTTCCGCGTTTGTAAAGAAGTAATCAAGACGTCTGCTATAAAGGGATTTCTTCTGCACCACGTGTATGATTTTTCCTCTTTATGAAACTCTCTCCATATGTCTGTCAATTCAAGTTTACCAACTACCTCTCTAAATTTGTCTATCTCTTTCTGCCAATGTGGGTTCCCTGATATTATGTCCATGTCATTAGACATTACTGTGTTAAAATCACCGGTTATAATTAGTTATCTGGGTAATTTGTAAGAACTGAGTTCATTTTATTGAAAAACAATATTTTATCCCTTTTGTCGTTTGGTGCGTACAGGTTTACTAGTGTGAACGATTTTGAACATATATTAACTGAAGCGATCATCATTCTTTCAGTCTGTTTCAGCAACTTAATCTCCCCTTTGAAATGCTTTACAGTAAGGATTATTTCTCCCCGGCTGTGCTTAGACCCAGACTGATATAGCAGTTTTCCTCCCCACTCTTTTTCCCAAAGTGGTGCATCTTTTTCCGTTATATGCGTTTCCTGGAGCATGCGATATCAAGTTTTCTGGTTTTTAATTTGTGAAAACAAAGCTTTGCGTTTAAGTTTGTTACTTAAGCCTCTAGTGTTTAAAGACAAAATTCTTAATCTATCCATGCTCAAAAATAAGTTCGTTTAACAAATATGTTTTGGGACAACCAAAGTCGTCAAAACCATTGTCCAAGCTCAATGTCCATAAACGTCAAGCGTGGGCCGAACCCCAATCAATCATCACAGGAGTATCCAGTCATTCCCACACTGAAGCCGGAGAGTCGCACACTCCTCGTCGTCATTTGAGGGAGGATCATCTCAAGCTCCTTCTCTGTCTGGCGGCGCTGCTTGTCGGGCTGTTGAGGAGGGGTGGCGTCAGACCCCAATCTGCGTTTCCCTGATGCAGATCGGGAGGTGTCCCTGGCGAATTTCAACTTGCTTTGTGTATTATTTCCTGTCGGTCGACTCTTAGATCTGCCTCTTCTGTCGGATTTGGGTTTTAGTTGTGACTGTCCGTCAACAGATGTCTTATTTTGTTGTGTTGTGTTTTTGTCAGGCTGAATGTATGGCTTGCTGTTGTTCATGCCATCAAGATTTCCTGATGGCCCCTCTCTATGAGCCGGCGTCATTTCGCACTCGGGGTCACCTGCCTTGTGACCGCCGAAAAGCACTGCCGGCACTTCACTGGATTTGAGCAGGAGGAAGAGTCATGGCCCTTCTGGAAGCAGTTTCGGCACTCACACCATCTTCTGTCTATCGACAACCTTTTGCTCTTTATGATAAAGGAACCCTTTGAACTGACTATTTCTATTGTTTTGGGGAGAGTTCTTTTGGGGACATCAACGTACAGAAATCTTCTTCCAGTTTTCCATCTTGTCAGTTTTTCCGTTGCTGTCTCTATCCTTCTCTAAGATGAGCTTTGAGCGAATGTTTACTTTTAACTTTTTGATGGCTTGTAATATTTCATCATCTGAAAACGAAAGGGGGATGTTACTTATGATCAACTTGGTGACGTATTTCCTGTTGGAACCATCAGGGGATGTTATCAGGAAAGGATTCTTATCCTTGACCTCCACCTGAATCCCTCTCAGTGAGAATCCTTGCAGTAAGAGTTTTGACGCGCTGCACTACTGCGAGGATAAATCCTCCA
>CM031614.1:40303488-40308488 GCA_018398815.1 Conus ventricosus
GGGCTTATATTGTCTTGATCAATTGCTAAAAAAAAAACATGTATTGCGCTCTTTGTTGCTCATTATACATGAATAAATTTGTGCCCACAAACTTACACACCCGCACGTGCATGTAATAAGCATACGTGTCCATGCATGCACACACACACACACACACACCACACACACACACACACACACACACACACACACACACACACACACACACATACACTCACACACACACATACGCACGCGCGCGCGCGCACGCACGCACCCACGCACACAGAGGGAGAGACACACACACACACACACACACACACACACACACACACACACACACACACACACACACACACACACACACACACACACACACATACACTCACACACACATACGCACGCGCGCGCGCGCACGCACGCACCCACGCACACAGAGGGAGAGAGAGACACACACACACACACACACACACACACACACACACACACACACACACACACACACACACACACACACACACACACACCACACAATATATATATACGAGCGCGCGCGCGCACGACAGGACAGAAAAAAGCACGCAAAACATGGACGGGAGGATTAGGAAGGGAAGAATGTCACGAAACGTACCCTCCGTCACCAGGATTACCGTGACTGTAGAACCATTCCCGAGACTTGAACCGCCAATCCTTAAATGGAGGGAGATCGCCAAACGGGGATAAACTTCCCCTTCTACAAAGCCAAGTGAATCGTTTCGTTGATTGAACAAAAAGCAAAACTGAAAAGTAAAATACAAGATTTTTTTTTTCTGCTGACAGACGTCTAGGGAGGCGTGTGTGTGTGTGTGTGTGTGTGTGTGTGTGTGTGTGTGTGTGTGTGTGTGTGTGTGTGTGTGTGTGTGTGTGTGTGATATCTATTTAAAGGTTACTTGTTTGTGAGTGTGAAAAAGGCAAGTTTGTCGTATAATTCATTTGCTTGTTTGTAATACTGTCACGGAAAATTTAAAGTTGCTTTGCATAGGTAATGCTTTGTGAATTTATTAATGATTTTAAGTTGTTTTTGACTAATGCTGCAGTCTCTGTCTTTCTTCGGAACCTTTCTTTATTTGAACGCTGAAGTCTGTGTCAATCTCCTCAAATTATTTTGTGAATCTTGGATGATTTCATTTAACGCTGTTTTTAGTGTCAGCATCCTAAAAAAAAAAACTCTTTTATTTCCATTTGTATTTTGACTAATTTCTAACAACGCTGCATTCAGTGTCAGTATCCTAAATTCTTTTTTCCTTTGTATTTTGGCTCGTTTTAAGTAATGCTGTGTTTTCTGTCAGTTTCCTGAAATCGGTTTTTGTTTTTTTTTTCCATTTTGGCTCGTTTTCAGTAAAGCTACATTTCAGTGCCAGTATCCTATTAAAAAAACTTTTTTCATTAGTATTTTGGCTCGTTCTCAGTAACGTTGTATTCTCTGTCAGTTTCATGATCGTTTTCTTTTTCATTATTGTATTTTGGCTCGCTTTCAGTAAAGCTGCATTTAGTGTCAGTATCCTAAAAACACTTTTTCATTTGTATTTTGGCTCGCTTCCAGTAAAACTGCATTCTGTGCCAGACTCCTGTTACTTTTTTCTTTCATTTGTATTTTGGCTTCTTTTCAATGACGCTGCGGTCCTGTGTCATTCTGCTAAAACATTTCTTTTTGTGTGTGTGTGTGTATTTTGGCTTTGTTTCCAGTATGGCTGCAGTCTATGTCAGTCTCTAAAACTTTTTTCTTTCTGATTTGTATTTTGGCTTATTATTAGCATTGCCGTAGTCTCTGTCAATCTTTTAATTGGTATTTTGGCTTTGTTTACAGGAAGGCCACTGTCTGTGTTTGTCTCCTGAAACAAAACAAAAATTAAACTTTTGTCGAAAGGAAAGAAGGAAAGGTAAAAAGGAAAGGTACAAAGTTTAAAAAGAAAGAACAAGAGAAAAAGAAGTCATAACTGATTGGCATTTTTGCGTGGTTTTGTGCTTGGTGGACAAACGGTTAAAAAACCAACAACAACAACAACAAAAGAGGTATAGAGGATTTGATGTGCTCTCTCTCCTCTCTCTCTCTCTCTCTCTCTCTCTCTCTCTCTCTCTCTCTCTCTCTCTCTCTCTCTCTCTCTCGCTCTCTCCTCTCTCTCTCTCTCTCTCTCTCTCTCTCTCCTCTCTCTCTCTCTCTCTCTCTCTCAAACAAACAAACAAGCAAACAAACAAACAAAAGAAAAAGTTGCATATCCTTTCTGAATACACTGATTTCGTGATAGACAATTATTTGACTCTCTCTCTCTCTCAATGACCAGTCTATGGAAGTTATTTCGAGTTGCAATCAGGATTTCATAATATGTGTGCAAAGTTTGTATATACTTCTTCATTATATCGCTTCTGGTTTATCGTTCGGGGCTGTTGGCCTATTTCAAATGAAATTACATCTCTCTCTCTCTCTCTCTCTCTCTCTCTCCTCTCTCTCTCTCTCTCTCTCTCTCTCTCTCTCTCTCTCTCTCCACACACACACACACACACACACACACACACACACACACACACACACACCACAGTTGGTTGCTTTTGCCTTTCTTTGTAAACACTATATTGATTTCCATTCATTGTAAGGCAGTGGTGCTTCAGTACATCATTTCTCAGTGAAGCCTTCTTTAACTCCCCCCCCCCCCCCCTCCCCCCTCCCCGCCCCCCACGAAAGCACGGCGGCAGTTAGTCGGTAATGTTCCCGATGGTTAATTGAGTGCAACCATGCATGGGCTTGTCGCCGCTGACCGGGACGTTTTGAAAAGGATTCTGTTCATGAGATTTCCGAAGTGTTATGCTGCCGCCAAACTGATTGGAAATCAGTGAGGAAAGGGCTTTCTGTCAGATTACTCTCTCTCTCTCTCTCTCTCTCTCTCTCCTTCTCTCTCTCTCTCTCTCTCTCTCTCTCTCTCTCTCTCTCTCATGGTGGTGGTGGTGGGGTGTTTTCGTTGCTGTTGCTGCTGCTGCGGCTGTTTTTGTTGTTGTTGTGATCATTAGTGTTATCACATTAAAGTGTTCATAAACTGTGAGTGACAAAGTTAGCGAAGAGGCTGGCGCTCATAGCATGACCTAGTTATAGCCCTGTCACGGTTGTCAACAGTCTAGCCGCCAGGTGAGTCATTGATGTAGACATCGGCTTTGTTGTTGGTTTCTATTCTTTTCTTTGAAGACGAGATCGTTTTTCTCCTTAACTTGCCGACAGCCCTAAAATGTCCTCTGTGCGGTCGAATGGGCTATGATCATAAACCTACACCCAGACGACTGCCATCATTATGAAGGCCGTATCGCAGGGACTTGAAGGTTGGAAGTCGATCTACATGCACGCCGATGCGTTTTTAAATCTCTTTTTTTTTTATATATCCCTTTTCCATCTCCGGGGCCACTAAAGTGGCATTGCATCCTCGTCGCTCATTCCGGCTATAGCCTGGCTTGCTCATCCAGAGTCCCAGAGCACAGTCATTGTCAAGTCGTCATGAGGAAACCCACCGTAGAAGACACTGCACCGCTGTTGATTCACTTCGGTGGTGGTGAAGTGCTGCCTGTTCTGATCTAGCATACGCAGGACGCAGTCTGTTGAGGCCCCTACTGGTGAACGTATTTGCTTAGCCGTGTCCAGCAGCAGCGGCCCCCATGAAGTTGCCAATATCTGTAACCCTGGCAGAACCTCACCAAGGGAGCATACATGGATGGGGAAAACAGAAGTGAGGTTACCATGACAGCAGGGCATGACAGGCCACAGAATTTGAGACTTTTTTTTTTAATGCTGATCGATGAGGATGGGGATGATGAAGAAGATGATGCAGTTTTCCATTCTGGTCTGAGACTGCATGACAGGGCAGTAATCTACGCTTACTTTCATAATATATCCAGGTATCAAACCGAGAAAGAGACACCCGCCGTGTTGGTCGGGAAATTTGAGCAACACTCACAGAAACGCACCCATTAAAAACTGATAAAACTCGACTTTGAGCATTCTTTCCTACTGAGCCTATGGCAAACTCAACTCTGGGTCGGAGCCGGTCGGGACAGACCAATCCCAGAAATAAATGGCTCTGATGGGAATTGAACCAACGACCTCCCAGCCGAGAAACTGCGACGTGAACTACTTCGCCACGACGGATGGTCTGAAATCACAAGCTGACGTGCCTTTGGATATTTTTCTTTTAAATTTCGAAACTGCTAGACCCGTATGTTCCGACAGTTTCATCCACCAATGAGAAAACGTTACTATTAACGGAGCTTTGATAAAATATAACGGCTGTACATACTTTCGAAATAGCTTAGTTGGTAGTGCGCCTGGCTCGTCGTCATTCTTATGATCCTATGATTGCGGGTTCGAATCTCCGGCGGACCGTTTCAATACAAGATTATTTTTCCCTGGGAGTAAACAGAGGCGGGATCCTCCACACTCTAACCACCCGTCCACAGCCACACCCCGGTTCATCCAGGGCCGCCCCGGCACCGGCAATCCACAGTGTCACTGTCAAGTCGCCATGAAGCTACCCGCCAGAGGAGACACAGCATGCTGCCGAGTCTCTACAGTGGAGTTCAGTGCTGCCAGCGCTGATCCAACACACACAGAACACCACCGGCTAAGCCCCTCACTGACGATGATAATTGCTCCGTCGAGGAATCAGCGTGAGTGTTTCTTTACGCACTGCAGGGCACCATTAAAGAGAGTCCAAAGACAAATTCCATGCATTTGCCGGTGCTTGCAACCCAGACACAACAGTGGGGTAGACGTGGAAGAAAGAAAATCGAGGTCACCACCACGAAGGCAGGGCATGAAGGGCCACAGAATGGGAGACTTTTCTTGGTGCTGGTCGACGAGGGTGAAGGTGGTGAAGATGATACTGTGGTGTTCTCTCTTTCCAGGTTGAGGTTGCGCTACTACAAAGGTGCACTCTACGCTTTCATTCATAGCGTGCCCCCGGCGTCAGCCAGGTCCGGGAGAGACAGACAACAGACACCTGCAG
>CM031614.1:40315988-40318488 GCA_018398815.1 Conus ventricosus
TTGATGGTGAGATTAACGTCCTATTGGCCTGAGGCCCTTAAGGACAAGGTTCCTGCAGACAAAAGTCTGCATATTTGTGGCAACTGTTGTCGCCTGGCAGTAGTGGGTAATTTCAGTGAGGGTCGTCGCATTTGTCTCCCAGAGCTCGCGTTCCTCTTGAACATTGGCTCAATTCTGGTCATTATCTTCTTGAAAGTTGGTTCAAGTTTGGTGGAGTTGGTCTTGAACGTTGGTTCAGTTTCAGGATCTTGGTCGACCGACGCGGTCGGTGCGTGTTGCTGCTGTCCCCCAAACATCAGGCTGTCTTCAGGACCACCGGGCGGCCTTCTTCATGCTCGGGTGGCGATGGTCCTGTGCCGCGTGAGGCCGCCTCAAGGAGGGAGCAGGACGAAAGTCGCTGGAGCGCTGCACGAGTCCCTAAAACTTGGCGGGCACTCGCTGATTGCGGCCGAGAGGGCAATTTTTCAGCCCAAACCCGTGAGGAGTGCCCCCATGTCTGCCTCCCCACAAACAGCACGGTATTCCAGGCCACGGTAGTCGCAGTCAGGCAGCGCTCCTTCGTCAATCGCCCACACCTCCAGGAGCGTCCCCGGCGACACAGGCTAGACCCGTCGTCACCACATGGCTGGAAGGTTGTCTGTGCCGCCCAATGACGCTGACCTCTCACGTCAGCATCCCTTTAAAGGAGAGCTGCCACCTCTCCCTGGTGTTGACTGCTATGCCACACTCAATTTGACTCCTCTACCTTTTCGGTTTTAAGAAGAATGCTATCCCAGAAAAAGCTGGTGCGTAATACCGTAGTATGTTTGTTGAGTTTTCAAAAAAACCAACCAAAGGTGCCCCCTAAGAAGCAAAAGAAAACCACGAAAGAGCAAAACAAGCTACATTTTCTTGTGAAAAGTAGAAAATATAAAACGATAACCTCTTAAGACACAAGTGCTGAGGGCTAGTTCCTGGAATGAATCCGCAAGGGACTAAATTACAATAAACTAATAAATTCCAAGGATAAGTACGGCACCATTCCAGCAACTTACAGAGCAGCGGTCACTGAGGAGAAACAATCAGGTTTCGAAATATCGGTGTCTGACCAGGAGTTAAATGTTAGTGGGTTTTCTCCCCATTGGAGATGTCTCCCCCTTGGAGACTTTAAGTTTTCTGAAGGCTCATTTTGAGAAGCATTTATTTTATTTTTCCCCATTCATCCACACAAGCACATACTGTTAGTTAGGCAGAATAATCTGCCAAGCAGATATGAATGCTTATCTCCCCTATTTCTTCAATCTAAGACATAAGAGCAAGCTTTGTTTATAATTGAATATTTCTTGCAGTCATTGTAACACCAAGCTGCTCTGTAAGTTGCTGGAATGGTGCGGTACTTATCCTTGGAATTTATTAGTTTATTGTATATATATATATATATATATATATATATATAGTTAAAACAAGTTAAAAGAGGAATCTTAAAACTATCTATGGGGATAGTTTTAAGATTCCTCTTTTAACTTGTTTTAACTAATGTTGCTCCCCAAGGGGTTAAGCACTTAAAAATTGTTTTAGGCATTTTAAATATACTGATCTATATATATATATATATATATTATTCTCTCTCTCTCTCTCTCTCTCTCTCTCTCTCTCTCTCTCTCTCCTCTCTCTCTCTCTCATCCATCTATTAATCTACACAAACTCCTAAGTTTGTCTTGTTTTAGTAGTCTCTATTGCTTTACTTTTATCGCAATCCGTTCAATTTTTTTTAATGTATTTGATGATATCTTTAGTCTCCACTTTAAAGATTCATAGAAACCCACAGAGAGACACAGAGACGGAAGACAGAGAGACTGTGGGACAGACTAACTGACCAACAGATAAAACAACGAACGGATGGATAACCAGCTCAGACGGTGCACACAAACTGTCTTAGAAGCTGTCATGTTGCATTGCAGTAAATCGTATCATGCTGACATGTAGAAGCAAAGAACTATTGGGGAAGGGGGGGGGGGGGGGGGGGGTAGGGCTCGGGAGAGGGGGGAGAGAAGGGGGGGGGGGGGGAGAGAAGCTTACAATTATTAGAATTAAAATCCAGAAAATAAGGAGAAGACCAAGAACCACACCAGACAGGTTTCACCTTCATGTGTGCTGCATATCTAGTGGAATTTTCTGCATTAATGTTGATGAGATTGCTGTAATTCGCATACAGATCTGTTCCCTTCACTGTCACGTCTTTGATGCCAATTCTTTGGAGGAAAAGAAATTGTAATGCGAATGCGGAAAAGCACAGGGCAGAGAATGTTGATGATAAGGTCCTTTTCAAACACTGATTCACACAGACCACGAAGAACAAAATGTATAGTCTGTTTCAAATAGTCAACAAGACAGGACGGACCAAAGCTGAACAAAACAAAACAATCATTGGTTAGTCCTTTATCGTTAAGTCTCTGAAAAAGACCTTATGCTCAAAAGGAATCTAAAACTTTGCCCATTCTTGTGTTCATGCTGTCTTATT
>CM031614.1:40319940-40329940 GCA_018398815.1 Conus ventricosus
CTGCGATCGGCTGAGAAACCAGAAATCAGCGGCCAGTGGATGACGGCAGATGGTGTGTACATCCCCAAAGAGCAAAACTCAAGTGACATCAGCCATTCAGGCCAAAAATCACTACTGAACGTCGAAGGGAAAATCTTCTTCTCTGTCATGGCAGCAAGGCTGACCAAGTACCTGATGGAAAACAAGTACTTGGATGTGTCAGTCCAGAAAGGTGGCATCCCAGGCGTGGCTGGCTGTGTAGAACACGCCACAATGATCTGGGACGCAATCCAAAAAGCAAAAACAGAAAAGAGAGACCTGGACGTAGTGTGGCTTGATCTGGCAAACGCATATGGATCTGTCCCCCATGAGATGATACAGTTGGCTCTTGAGATGTACCATGTGCCAAAGAACATCCGCGACATGCTCAAGAAGTACTTCAATGGCTTCTCAATGCGGTTCTCTACCAAGAGTACACAACTGATTGGATCAACTTGGAAGTGGGCATTGCAATGGCTGTGCAATTTCCCCGATACTGTTCGTGCTGGCAATGGAACTCATCTTGAAAGCAGCAACAAACAACGCGAGACAAACAGACCTTGGCGATGGATACAAGATGCCTCCTCTCAAGGCCTTCATGGATGACACTACAGTGATTTCATCCAGAGAAGACGAGACACGTCATGTGCTGGAGAGCTGGACGACATAGTTGCCTCATCCAGAATGAAGTTCAAGCCAAAGAAATCACGGAGTCTCTCACTGAGGAAAGGAAAAGTGGCCGAATCTGTGGTCTTCAGTGTTGCCAACCAGGCCATTCCAACAGTCACAGAAGAACCAGTCAAGAGCCTTGGAAGATGGTATGATGATACGCTGAAAGACACACAAAGAGCAAAAGAAACCAAGCAGATGGCGGAAGAAGGCTTGGAGACCATTGACCATGTGGGCTCCCTGGCAAATACAAGGTCTGGTGTCTGCAGTTCATGCTGATACCAAAGCTCCTATGGCCTCTGATGATATACGACATCTGCACCAGCACAGTGGAGGCAATGGAAGCCAAAATCAACAAGTTCACAAGGAAATGGCTTGGTGTCCCACCCTGTCTGACTGACATCGCGCTGTACTGTCGCCAAGCAAAGCTCAAACTACCACTGAAATCCATCCTGGAGGAATACAAAGCAGGAAGATCAGACTTCAAAGCATGCTGGAGGACTCAGAGACAAGGTGGTAGAAGCAATCAAGCCCCACTGAAGACAGGCAGAAAATGGAAAGTTCAAGAGCGATGGATTCTGCAAAAGAAAGTCTCAAGATCAGAGAAATAACAGGACACACACAGACCAACAGACAAGACTGGGGTGACCAAAACTGAATGGTGGTCAAAGGCCAAAGGAAAAGCCAAAAGAGACATGCTGATCAGGAGATGAGAAAAGAAGAAGACCAAAAAGACTCCAAAAAGCATCCACAAGCCAGCAAGGGCAAGGGGACAACGGGGAGAATGCACCCAAAGAATTAACTTGGAATGACTTTGGCACAGGGCCCCCTCAGGATCACTTCATTCTCAGATCTGCAATGACCTTCTCCCCTCAAATCAAACCTGTAAAGGGGGGAAAATAGACGATCCGCATCCCCCCTTTGCCATGAAAAAAAACAGTGGAGCTGTTTAAGCTCATGTAAAGTACCCCTGGCTAAAGGGAAGGACACGGGAGGCACAACCAAGTCTCAAAGAAATTAACGTACCGGGGCTAGTACCAACACCAAAAAAGGGGGAAACAACTCCAAAAGCACCCGCAAAAATTTTTCACGGCAGGACAGCAAATCAGGGCCCAAAACAACAGTCCCACTCAAAACACGGGCAAGTCGCGGGAGGGGGCAATAAGGGAGTGCACTGCAACCTCCCAAAATGGAGATCACCCAGAGATCTACAAAGTGGCAGGGAAACCCAACTAGCAGTCCACTCTAAGTCAACCACAGCTGATCATGATCGACTCAGGGTGCCTAGAGAACAAATGAGGCGCTCAAATCACAAGACGAAAAGTATGCTGATCGGGCAAACACCCCTGAGGGAGAAGCTTCAGGTCAAAGTCCTCACGCAAAAATTTGGGGGGGGGATTTTGTAGGAAGTCTGCATAAGCCTCATGAAACAGCTCTCAGTTGCAGGGAAGGAAAAAACCAAGCCCTGAAAGCAAGGGCAGAAGCCAAGGGTGTTAACCTGGATCTGGTAAAGGAGGAAAAAAAGGGAACTTCAAAAGGGCTTAATTTCCCTCCAAAATCAGTGCCCCTTTTGGGCCAGGGGTTAAGCCGAGTCTTTAATAAAAAGACATGTCCAGGGTCAGGGGTTCGAACCCCACCAGGGCTCCCCCAAGAGGGGGGGAAAAAAAAAGGGGGGCAGCAAGGGACATCCGAGTCATAACCGGTGGGGCCCAACCCCCTAGAGGCGGGAGATGGGGGCCAAAACACTTGCTTAAAGGGGGGCTTCTTTTCTGAGGACTCTCTGCTGCCACCTCTCCATGATTTTTCTTTCTACTCTGAACAAATCTAGTCATACCATATAAACAATAATGCAAAATAAAACTGATGAATACAAGGAATATAGCCCAACGAACGTGTTGACTATTTTAGCAAAAGGCAAAATGGACACCACTGAATAAAATCTCACCAAATCCTCCAACTTAACGCCTCACATAAAAATTTAAACAGGCCCTCATTTTAAACGACAACACTATATGGTTTTGAAAAAAGCATCCTTTGGTGACACAAAATGAGTAAAAACTTTTTTTAGTCTTCTCTTTTCTTAAACCCATCCAGGTAAAAAAATTGTACATTTTACCCAGGGCCACCAAACTAAACTTACCAACGACTGAAAAGTTCAGACCACACATCTCTCTCTCGCTCAAAACCTCACACACAAAACACCCCACACACACACACACACACACACACACACCCCACACTAGACTCTCTCCATATTCCTCCACCTTTCCCCCAACCACCCCCCTTTTCCACACTTTCACACCTCAAGCACGCATCTTTCCCCCACCAGTTCTCCCCCTACCTTTCCCTAACTTCCAAACCGAGCTGTTTCTTCACGAATTGCATCAGAGTTCTATTTCGCCCCCTTCGAGGTTGTGTTTTCTCTTCGCTCCGGCGGGAAAACCCAACCCCCCCCAACACACTTTTCCCCCCTCACTACATGGGGAGTTTCAATAGCCAAGGGGCTTTTTTTTTAATCTCCAAAGCTGTCCATTAGTTTGGCTGTTATGGGGGAGGGGGGGGGGGGGGGGCTGGTCGGGAACTGATGGAACGGGGGGGGGGGTTGAAGAGGGGCTGAAGAGGTTTTCAGACATCTTCTTTTTTTTTTTCTAGGTTTTTCTCCTTTTTTTTTTTTGTTGTTTTTTTCTTTAGTGGGGCTGTGACGTTGGTTGTGTTGTTGTTTTGTTTGTTGTTTTTTGTTTTTTTGTGTCCTTTTTTTTTCTTGTTTTTTCTAGGTTTTTTCTCACCTTTTGTTGTTGTTGATGTTTTTTCTTTATTGCTGGTGCTGGATTGTTGTTTTGCGCTGTTGTTGTCCTTCTTTTCTTATTTTTCTTTCCCCTGTGTTTTAATAGCCTGGTTTTTCTTTTTTGCCCCTGTCTGTCTCGTCTCATCTTCCTGTCTCTGTTTTCCCTCTGTCTGTCCGTCTGTCCGTCTCTCCTCTCTCTCTCCTCTCTCTTTTCCCTCCTCCTCTCTCCCTCTCTCCTCTCCTTTCTCTCCTCTCACCATACGCACCACTCTCTCTCTCTTCTCTCTCTCTCACACAAACAACACACAACCACACAACACACTCTCTCTCTCTCTCTCTCCTCTCTCTCTCTCCCTCTCTCCTCTCCTCTTCTCCTCTCTCTCTCTCCCCCTTTCCACCAATAACTAGTTTTTTGTTTTTTATATCCCTCAGCGAAGAAAAATACAAGCCCCAAAATGAATGATATGTCATGTTTTGAGGGTGCAAAAAATAAAAAAAAAAAAGAAAGGAAAAAACAGTAAGACAGACCCAAAAAATTAAATAGAAAAAACTGTTTGAAATCATATTTTACACTGATATTTTGGGGTTTTAAATACCAAAATAGCGCCATTTTCTTCGTTGGATGGGCTGACTGCAGATCTTATTCTTTTAATCCAGACTCAGTGCACATTCTCACCAAAAGGGAAAAACAATAAAACCCACATTTCAAAAGTTTCTTATTTCTGACTTAACAACGGCGATACGTGTTTTTTACTGAAGAAAACGACGAGGGAAACGCAAGGGTTGCAAAATCGTCCGCCCTTGATAAACACACACATCCCTTTACGCGGGGGTAACTCAAGTTTTTTGTCAAAAGCTTTTTGGGACGGGAAAAAAACGCCCAAAATGGCCGCGATTCAAAAATTTCTTTCACACTTTTCACACCCGAAACAAAATGACGTCGAAGAAAATTTAAAATTTTGGGAAAAAAAACACGACCAAACCCCACACCAAACCCGGGTCAGACACACAACGCAACATCCACAACACCTCACAGTTCCCCTTACACCACTCTTCGCAAGCAGACCAAGACACCTCACAGTTCCATTACACCCCCCTTCGACAAGCAGCCAAGACCCCACAGTTCCATTACACCACCTTCGACAAGGAGACCACCGAAGAACAGCAACCAAGACCCAATGAGAGCACCAAGCACAACCTCACTGTCCGCCATCTTCTTATTATTCTGCTGTCATCACTACCTGCCTGCCTCCCGCCCCCTGTCTTCCCCTCTGTCTTCTTCTGTCTGTCCCCGTCTTCTTCTCTCTCCTCTCCCCTCCTCTCTCTCTCCTCTCTCTCTCTCTCTCTCTTCTCTCTCTCAAACAAACTGGGTTTTTACTGTAAAGCAGGTTTTGACAGTAAACTTTGGGGTATAGGCTGGTCAGGGGGGTGGTGATAAAAGAACATTTATGTTGGAATTCAAAGACCCTCTCGTCTCATAGTATCAACAAACCTGGCATTCCAAGATGGAAGATAATACCAAATATCCCTGGTTCTATTCTTTTAAAAGTATCTTACAGCCACAAAAATTTCATTCAGACTGTAGATACTAATCATTGGCGTAGGGATATGCTCGCTAGATTGAGAAGTAGCACCCTTGGACTGAATGCAAATAAAAGATGGTTTAATCCTGAAGGCACTGTAGATGACTTGTGTGTAATGCGTACAGATGGTGTGAGAGAAAATGAAGATCACTTTATATTCCATTGTACAGCTTATGATGATGTCAGAGAAAAGTCCCAACTTTTCAACATTGTTGCTACAAAAAAATTATAACCTTTACAGTTTGTGATCCTCTGACGATAACAGGATGATATCTCTTCTGGCTAAGTACGTTGCAGAGGCATCTAATGTCAGAAGAAAGAAATATTCGGTTACAACTGTTATTGTTTGAGGGTGTGTTTTTTTTCATGTACCTTACGCAGCTTAATGGCCTTATTTAAAATGTTTTCGTTCTCTTTACTTTCATGAATAATATTGAAATGGACGTTCATGACCTATGTGGTCCAGCGGAAATGATTTATTTCAAAGAATATGTGTGCCTGTTTATGGCGCTTGTATAAATGGTTATGTTATTAAGAAAATAACAGTCATTCTGAATGACGAAAAAGGACGTAATTTTCCTTTCTACTACATGCTTTCGAACGTTATCAGTTATAAATTGTCGTTTATTTGCATGACTTTTTTCGGCGCTGCAAGTAGTTATGTACACCCCCTTGACATAAAGGCTATATGTAGGCCATTGTCAATAAAAAAAAACGTATCTGGAACGTCTCTTTGCCTCTCTACATTCTGTTTTATCTTTTGTGCCACCCTAGTGCATCCTAGCCCCCCACGCTGCTCAGTCAAACACCCTTGCTTATTGCTTGTACTGGTGTTTCCCCAGCACTGGTAGTCCACAGGGAGTCATCAGTGTCAAGTCGTCGTGAGGCAACACTGAAGAAGAGTCACCGCACTGCTACCAAGTTAGCTTGGTGAATTCGATCCAACGTACGCAGACACCACCCACTAAGCCACCTCCCCGCCCACTTCCCGTCGCCGTCACTCCCTCATCTCCTCACTCTGCCAAAGTTTTGACCTTTTCTCTCAAAACATGTTTCATCCCTATTTTGTTATTTTGCTCTTTCTCCCACGTGTCTGTGTTGTTGTGCCCTCCTGAGCTGCCACTAACGAAAACTCAGTTACCTACAAACAAGCTTCTTTCTCTCTCTCTCTCTCCTCTCTCTCTCTCTCTCTCTCTCTCTCTCTCTCTCTCCTCTCTCTCTCTCTCCTCGTCTCTCTCTCTCTCTCTCTCTCTCTCTCTCTCTCAGCTGTCAAGGCAATTTGAATATGTCAAGTGTCTGTCGAGGGCTTTGGTCTCGGGCCTGGTGCCTTCCAACAGCTTCGAATTTTAAGACATCCGTCTTCTTCTCTTTACTTGGGTTTTATTCGTCTTCCTACACCTCGCCACCCCCACCCCCAGCTTCCCCCCCTCCCCCCTCGCCTCCCCTCTCTTTGTCTCTGTGTTGCTCTTTCCTTTTGTTCATTTAGTACTTACTGTTCTTGTTCTTGTTGTTCTTGATTTTTTCTTCTTCTTACTACTGCTTTCTGTCTGTCTATTTGTCTGTCTGTCTGTCTTTCTGTCTGTCCATCTGTCTCTCTCTGTGTCTCTCTGTCTCTGTCTGCTGTCCGTCTGTCTGCCTGTCTGTCTGTCTGTCTGTCTCTCTCTCTCGCTCTCTCTCTCGCTCTTCTTCCGTCTCCTCCCTTTTTTGCCTGTTACGTAATCAGGGTGTCCATCCATCTCTTCCAAGCTCGCTTTTAAGACGTTTTTATATGGTTTTATCATGAACTCGTCTCTCTGTCCGTCCGTCCGTCCGTCCCTCCGTCTGTCTGTCTGTCTGTCTGTCTGTCTGTCTGTCTGTCTGTCTGTCTCCTTTATAACTAGCGCCTATCGTTTATTCAGTCTGTCTGTCTCTCTGTCTCTTGGTTTCTAGCGCCAATCGGTTATTCAGTTTGTCTGTCTGTCTGTCCATCTCTCTCTCTGTTATTCGTTCATTAAGGTCACTTTTGATACTGTTCTTATTGTTCAACATGCACGATTTACATTTTCAGGTGTAAAAAAAATGCAAAAGAAGGTAAGAAAAATGGGAAAAAAAACGAGAACAGTAATAAACTGACATCATTGGCCTTCTATAACCCATACCCACTTTCTGCCTCCACCCCCCCCCCCTTTCCCCTCCCCATCTCCTTTTGCCCCTTATACCTTTCCAGGTAATCCTCACCTTATTGTCCCCTATAAAAGAAAAAAAGAGAGAAAGAATCAAAGAAAGAAAGGAAGAGAGACAGGAAGAAAATATAAAAGGAGAAAGAAGATTATAACTCCATGAAACTGTTGAACAACCATGCTATTCACGCCCACAATAGTCCCTTCAACCTTCTTTACCTCGCACTCAATTCCACCTTATTCCGGAACTTCCCGCACAGCTCTCCATAAATACTGGCAACTTTCCTGGCCTGTTGGACTGTCATATCCCTCCGCTTCCCCCCCCCCCCCCCCCCCCCGCTCCCCCCTCCCCTCGCCTCCTCTCTTTGGCAAAGCTGCTCAGCTTTTCTCTGCTGATGTGTTTTATGATTTCCTCCCTCTTCCTCAAGTCCCTCGATGTTGTTTCCTTGCTGCTGACGGAAACTACAATCCCGTCAACGATATTCTTTGTCTGTTATCATGGTTGTTTGAATATGTTGAAGGGGATTTTTAAGAGCCCAGTGCCTGCATTTGTGTTGGGGTTAAAAGACACCAGTCTGCATCTCTTTCTCTCCTGTCTCCTCTCTTCTCCCCTCCACCGCCCCCCCCCCCCCTCTCTCTCTCTCTCTCTGTGACTCTCTCTGTGTTTCTTTCTGTCTCTCTGTCTGTGTCTCTCTGTCTGTGTCTGTGTCTTTGTCTCTCTGTCCCTCTCTCTCTCTGTCCCTCTCCCCCCACCCCCACCCCCAACCCCCATTGTGCCTGTCAGTTAGTTTGTCTGTCTATCCATCCATCTCTGCTATTCATTTCTAAGGTCTGTTTTTGACATTGATCTTATTGTTCAACTCTCCCCCCCCCCCCCCCCCCCCAATTTTCAGACGGAGAAAAAATATGATAAATAAAGATGAAAGACACCGAGAACAGTAAGAAACTGACATCATTGAACTTCTACCCCCATACTCACTTTCCGCCTCCACCCCCACCCCCCTCCCTACCCCGTTTCCCTCCACAATCCCTCTTAGCCTTTACACTTTCCAGCTACCTCTTCACCCCACTGTTCCCTACGCCCTAGGAATATCACCACAATGTCTCACTTTATATTTCTTTCTCTGTTCGCCTTCAAGCTACGTTATTCTGTTGTTACCTTAGCTCTGATGAAAACTCAGCTGCCTCCAAAACGCTTCTCTCTCAGCTCTAATGACAGTTTGGATGCGTCAAAGAGGCTTTGAAAGTGATCGCCATACTTCCATTAGTTTTGGGTTTTAAGACGCTGGTGCTTCTCTTTTCCTCTCATTTGTCCCCCCCCCCCCCCCTACTCCTCCTCCCCTCCTTCTTCCCTCTCTCTCTCTCTGTCTGTCTGTCTGTCTGTCTCTCTCTCTCTCTCTCTCTCTCCTCTCTCTCTCTCTCTCTCTCTCTCTTTGTCTGTCCTCTGTCTGTCTCTCTGTTTCACTCTCTTTTTCTGTCTGTTTTGTCTGTCTGTCTGTCTCGGTCTCTCTCTCTCTCGGTCTCTCGGTGCCTGTCTGTCTGTCTGTCTTCCTCTCTCTCTCTCTCTCTCTCTCTCTCTATCTCTCTCATTCATTGATTTATTCATTTACTCTCTCTCTCTCTCTCTCTCTCCTCTCTCTCCTCTCTCTCTCTCTCTCTCTCTCTCTCCTCTCTCTCTCTCTCTCTCTCTCCTCCTCCTTCTTCTTACGTTTGCCTCATCAGTTTTCTTCAGTAACCAACACTGTATCGCCGTATGTTAAGTCAGAAACTAAGAAACTTTGTGACAATGTAGGGATTAATATATATGTCTCCCTGATGAGTCCGATCCAGGGGACGAAAGGCCTAGGAGCAGGCAATACAAATAAATGTGCCTTTGAGAGGGATTACGATGGTTCCCATCAGGCAGCTAGTGAAAGGTTTCTCATATTTATAATATATTCCCCCTATTTTCTTCATCTTCAATTTTTTTTATTTTTAAGTTCAAATCTTTGCCAAGTCATTACTATAACGACGGAAGAATTGTTAACTTGCGCTTGTTTTCCCCCACTACTTAATTGTTAATTGGATTCTGCAAAAGAAAGTCTCAAGATCAGAGAAATAACAGGACACACACAGACCAACAGACAAGGACTGGGGGTGACCAAAACTGAATGGTGGTCAAAGGCCAAAGGAAAAGCCAAAAGAGACATGATGATTCAGGAGATGAAAAAGAAGAAGACCAAAAAAGACTCCAAAAAGCAGTCCAGCAGAGCCAGCAAGGCAATGGACAACGTGGGAGAATGCACTCCAAAGAAGTCTAACTTGGAATGACATTTGGCACATGGCCCCTCTCAGGATCAGCTTCATTCTCAGATCTGCATATGACCTTCTGCCCTCAAATGCAAACCTGGTGAAGTGGGGGAAAACAGACGATCCTGCATGCCCCCTCTGCCATGAAAAACAAACAGTGGAGCATGTTCTAAGCTCATGTAAAGTAGCCCTGTCTCAAGGAAGGTACACATGGAGGCACAACCAAGTGCTCAAAGAAATTGTACAAGTAGTCTGGGCTAGTACCAACACCACAAAAGGGAGAATCAGGACTCCAAAAGCACCCGCAACATTCTTCACGCAGGAGGCAGCAAATCAGGCCAAGAACAACAGTGCCACTCGAAACATGCAGGCAGAGTCTGCTGGATGGTGGCAGATGACTGGGAGTGCACTGCAGACCTCCCAGAATGGAAGAGTCACCCAGAGATCATCAGCAAGAGTGGCATGAGACCAGACATAGTAGTCCACTCTAAGTCAAC
>CM031614.1:40362440-40369940 GCA_018398815.1 Conus ventricosus
GGTGGGGTGGATGAAGAACTTAAAGTGTAAGTATGAAACCCTATACTAACAGCTTAGGGGAGCCATCCGGTTAGTTCTGTCTATGGATTTGCAATGCCGGTCTAGAATTACTTTTTTCCCCCAGTTGAGATTCTGGAACATGCCTAGTCCTTTTATTGATATGTGTCTCAATAGATTCCTGAATATTCCTAGTCTATCTATCGTACGGAACAAAGGCACAGCATATCTCAGATTCCGTGGTACTTTGACTTCCATGCTGAGGATATAGATAACATCTAAACGGCCTCAAAAGTCACAACTAAATGGCAGAATAAATAGATGGGAAGACAATTCCTAACAGCAATGCGCAGAAATAACACTACTACTACTACGACTACTACGACTACTACTACTACTACTACTACTACTACTACTTATGATGATGACGATGATATTGTAAAGGGTACGATTCTACCCAGCCTTTGTAGAACAGAGAGTTGTAGTGGTTAACCCCTCCAACGTGGGATAGAATAGCAGTGAGGGGCAACCTAGCTAGTAGGCTGGAATGCCAGTTAAGAGGCTGGTCACTCAGCAGTTTGCCCACGGCTGGTCTGGGCAGACTGGTTTTGGAGAGACGGCCATTGGGCTTCAGCCACATCGTAATTGGTGTTGTGTTTGCTGATGTGGACTTGAGATTTTGGAATGGGTAAACATCTTTTAGGTGGGATGCTGGATTTTGCCCTAGGTACAGAGTCTGAAGGGTCTGTTTCTTCTGCACTTCTCCAGACCCAGCCACTTACATGGCGGTTGGCACTGTTGGTTGTCGGGCCCTGGGGAATAGAATGTTTGTTTAAGACCAGCCCAGCGAGGCCAGATCTTGGGCACTTTAGACGCTTGTAGTCGTTCTATTGTGACTCAGGCCACAAAAGACTTTCTCGAAAGATCTGGTTCAAAGGGGGTGGAAGGCCTATATACTCCCAGCGTTCTGGCTCTGAGATTTTTTCTTCACTGAGCAGAGTGTGGTGAAGGCTGTGACGCTGACTCAGGTGTTTGTGAATGTAAAGGGCTGAAAAGCAACTGCCATTGTTGGGCCGGGGTGTAGGCCTAACAGGTGAAACGTGGAGCCATAGCGTGTAGCACGCACTGTCCTGAGGTCGGTGGTTTGGTTATGGTTGGTTCGATCCAACCATGATTTAAAATAAAAAGAGAGAACCAACGAGCTGGTGTTGGGTGTTGAAGTTGTTGTGTCAACTCGCTCTCTCCCCAACTCCTTCTACCCCTTCTACCCTCCTTATCCATCCATCCACCACCCCTTACAAATGGCGTCGTCGACAGGATCGAACATACCGACCTCAGGACGCGGGAGCCCCAACGACGAGGACACCTCGCAAGTATTGTTTTGTATTGTTTAGACACTGGGCCTGCGCGGTCCACTGTTGTTGAAGGAGCAGCCCCAGGCGACAGCGCGGAGAACGGCCAGCTGCTGCACTAGGCGCGCACAGCTCGACGCGCTGCTGAGAGGTTGAGTGCCTCAGCTAACGGTGAAGGACTTGTAGTTGCTTAGGGCGGGTTGGAAGTGTCTCTCTTACAGGTCACGGGAAAGGAGACATCGCCCTGCGCAGGATCTTTGCCAGAGGTGTTGGACTGTTGTCACTGACTGTTGACAATTGGCCTGTCTTTGTGTTGTTCTCATGATTTAATGTGTTTGTCGTTAGAGAGTGCATTTTTCCGTGTGTCTCTTTTTATCTTTCCCTATCTGTGAATAGTTAGTTAACTCGTTGAGAGAAAAAGAAAAAGCGTTAATTTCAGAAAACCAACTGATTTTATTCGTTTATTCAAGTTGTTAATTGTTCTGTTCATATTTGAAAGACCCCTTACAAATGGCGTCGTAGACAATCAGTTTGCAAGGCAGCATCCTGAATTTACCCCATTTGGATTCCCGGGAACAAAATCTATCCCGTTCCTCATCACATTGAGTTCAATCACTTTCGTCCCTTGCAAACTGATGTGTCAGATAATGACCACAAGGATGAAACGAACGTAAATCGGTAATACTCCTGTTAGGGCATGGCAAGAGATGCTCCATGCCTCATGTTACTTACAGTTAGACAGTACTCAGAATGTGCGCTGTTTGAAAAAGGTATTTTTGTGGAACACTATTTCTCTTCACTTCAGCCAATTAGGCAGACACGTATAATTTTTTTCGGCTGATTGAAGTCTGCATGTGCGAGAGTAATTTGGTGACCGTCCCTTGGATAACAAATGTATTTTTGTCAATCATGTACATTTTTTGTGTGTATTCTAATGCGTCCTTGTTGTCAACAATAGCATGAACTTTCTTGTGTGTAACGTAGTTTGTCAAACTATGTGGTTGATTTTAAGTGACTCAAAAGTCAGATTTTTTTTTGAATTAGGCATTAAGAGATCGTGCAACAACGTGCTGACACAGTATGACTGTGTGGACTTGTCTAAGTCGGACTAGTGTTGATGTAGGCTGGTGAAGCACGCACTCAACCTCCCCCACGAGAGGAAGTGGGCGGCGTTCGGATAAATGGTTGTTGGGTAATTCCAGGTTCTCCTCACTGCAGTGTAGGAGGGGTGAACTCAGAACTTGTGTGTGAATATTTCACATATGACTGTCATGAGTCATGTTCAAGTATGTGGTGCTTCGTCTGGCACATGCCTATTTTCTTGATCAATAGACTGTCGTGCCTGGATTTTGTGATTATAATTCATGGGGACCATGAATTGCAGCGGGGGAGAATATGTAAAGGGTACGATTCTACCCAGCCTTTGTAGAACAGAGAGTTGTAGTGGTTAACCCCTCCAACGCGGGATAGAATAGCAGTGAGGGGCAACCTAGCTAGTAGGCTGGAATGCCAGTTAAGAGGCTGGTCACTCAGCAGTTTGCCCACGGCTGGTCTGGGCAGACTGGTTTTGGAGAGACGGCCATTGGGCTTCAGCCACATCGTAATTGGTGTTGTGTTTGCTGATGTGGACTTGAGATTTTGGAATGGGTAAACATCTTTTAGGTGGGATGCTGGATTTTGCCCTAGGTACAGAGTCTGAAGGGTCTGTTTCTTCTGCACTTCTCCAGACCCAGCCACTTACATGGCGGTTGGCACTGTTGGTTGTCGGGCCCTGGGGAATAGAATGTTTGTTTAAGACCAGCCCAGCGAGGCCAGATCTTGGGCACTTTAGACGCTTGTAGTCGTTCTATTGTGACTCAGGCCACAAAAGACTTTCTCGAAAGATCTGGTTCAAAGGGGGTGGAAGGCCTATATACTCCCAGCGTTCTGGCTCTGAGATCATTTCTTCACTGAGCAGAGTGTGGTGAAGGCTGTGACGCTGACTCAGGTGTTTGTGAATGTAAAGGGCTGAAAAGCAACTGCCATTGTTGGGCCGGGGTGTAGGCCTAACAGGTGAAACGTGGAGCCATAGCGTGTAGCACGCACTGTCCTGAGGTCGGTGGTTTGGTTATGGTTGGTTCGATCCAACCATGATTTAAAATAAAAAGAGAGAACCAACGAGCTGGTGTTGGGTGTTGAAGTTGTTGTGTCAACTCGCTCTCTCCCCAACTCCTTCTACCCCTTCTACCCTCCTTATCCATCCATCCACCACGCCTTACAATATGATAATGATAACAATAATAATAAGAATGATGATAAAAATAACAATAATGATATCAACAATAATAATAATAGTACTAATAGTAATGATGATAATAACAACAACAACAACTAAAACAATAATAGAAATAATAATAACAACAACAATGATAATGATACAAATGATAATAATGATAATAATAACAATAATAAAATCATAATAATAATCATTATTATTGTTAGTATCATCAGCAGCAGCATCGTGATCATCACCATCATCATCAGCATGAGCATCTTACTACTACTTCTACTATTACTACCGCTACCTCTACTACTACTACTACTGCTGCTGCTGCTGCTGCTACTACCACTACTACTGCTGCTGCTGCTGCTGCCGCTGATATTCTACTACTACTGCTACTACTACTACTACTACTACTACTACTACTACTGATGGTGATGATCATGATGTTGATGACATTGATGATGGTGGTGGTGGTGGTGGTGGTGGTGGTGGTGGTGGTGGTGGTGGTGGTGGTGATGATCATGAAGATGATAATGAAATAAGATCTAAAGAGAATGCCAGGAAAGCCAAAGTGAGCAGACAGTCCAAGTGTTTAGTTCTTCCATGAAATTACCCAAACATGATCAATCACGTCAGCACTGGAAATAGCAAAAGAACTGCTCACAAAAAAAGCAAGCTTTTATTTACATCTCTTCAGAGAGGCAACCCCCACTTATGTCTATTTTGCCCGAAACGCATGAGACCGAGGTGTCGAAATCAATACGGAGATACAGAGATTCGAATGAACCGCACAGCTGGCATCACTCAAGAGATGCAGTCTACCACCGTTTTGTTTGCCACCCGTGGGTAAGCGGACAGAAGTGCTGGAATCGATCAGATAGTACAGAACACCAAACTGAACGCAGAACGATACTCAACTCACGGCAGTTCTTACTGCTGCATTGAGTCGCTTGAGTCAAAGTCTTCAAAAGCGTGAGACGGAAAAACAGAAGAAACAAATTGTGCGAAGCCAACAAGCCCGGGTCTGTGAGCGGTCTTGTATCTGTAAGAGTGGGGAATAGCGAACCACACATTGCTTTGCTGTCTGTATCGCGCCTATAGCTGACCAATGTTTACACAACGACTACACACAGGAGTTTCCTTGACTTGGAGTTAACTGTTCCCCTAAGGATGTAGTTTACTCTGGCACAGATGTTCAGTGGCGTGGGTCGACACCAGAACGTCTGTGTCAACATGACAGCTCTGCTTCGAACAATGCCAAGTTTTCAGTGTGAAATAGCCGTTTCCCGAGGAGAAGAAAAAAAAACCCAGTAGTATTAAATGGAGTGAGGCCAAAATTCAATGAAGGCAATGCCTGAAAACACACAAACAGACAGACACAGATACAGACACAGACACACACACACACGCGCACACACACACACACACACACACACACACACACACACACACACACACACACACACACACACAGAGGACCAGAATATCAAATTCTTCCGTTTTCTTTTCCCTCTCTTAAATCAATTTGTATTTACAAAGAACGAGATATATAATGGGGAAAGACAAGCGCTGAACATTTTATCTGTCAACCTCATTAAAACTTAGAAAGAAACGTGAGTGTGTGTGGGCGGGTTGGGGGGGGGGAGGGATGGGTGATTCTTTGCAAGATATAGTATCTACATTAATTACCGTGAAACATTGCTTCTGTTATTCTCTCTCCTTCTTCTTCCATGATTCTCCTCCCCAATTCCATAGAAAACTGTACGCGACATTAAACAGAAAGAGGCAAAAGGGAAGGGTAGGGTATTTTCTTTCTTTGATTCTTTGTTCCTTTAGTTCTCCATTTTTTTTCTTTATAACAACATGTAAAACCCTTATAGCACCATGCCATGCTAGAAAATGATTGTTAATGCATGATACGTGCTACATTCAAACTGAATTGTTAATTAAAATGAATGTTTCCTTGCTTGAATTGTGAAAATATTGATGTGACACGTATTTAAAAAAAAAAAAACCTTCAATGCAAGACGGGGGAGGGAGAGGGGGGTGGGGAGAAATATGAGTGTGTTGAAGGAGGGAGTGGGGGTAGGTGGGAATGCCGTGTGGTGAGGGGTGAGAATGAAGAACTTAAAGTGTAAATATGAAATCCTTCACGAACAGCTCAGGGGAGCCACCCAGCTCTGCCTGTGAAATGGGGCCATCGGCTTCCACTGTCTATAACTGCCTTTTATCTATTAGTTTCAGACTCTCTTCAATGTACCCAGTCTGGTGGTTTCTTCAGTCCAACTTGTGTATTGAACAAAAGCACAGAGTACTTAAACGTCTGTGGCGTAGGCTACTTTGACCTCCACTATGGGGAAATAACCCCTCAACGGCAGCCAGAGTAACAGATGAAGGGTAGACTATGTAAATGGGGAGATATTCACGATGAATATAATAATAATAATAATAATAAATAATAATAATAATAATAATAATAATAATAATAATAATAATAACAATAATAATAATAATGATAACAATAATAACAATATAATGATAATGATAGTGACATGATAGTAACATTACTAACAATAATAAAAATAGCAATGATAATAATTGTTGTTGTCATTATTGTTGTCACCATCGTTATCATCACCACCATCATCATCATCATCATCATCATCATTATGAGGAGGAGGAGAAGGATGAAGATGATGATGATGATGATGATGATGATGATGATGATGATGATCAATATTATAGCAACAACAACAGCATCAATATCGATGATGATGAGAACAATATTGCTAATACTAATAACAATAATAATGATGATAATGGTAACAAAATTAATCATGATGATGATCATGATGATCAATATTATAGCAACAACAACAACAGCATCAATATCGATGATGATGAGAACAAGAATACTAGTACTAATACTAATAACAAATAATAATGATGATAATTGTAATAAAATTAATGATAACAATAATAATGAAATAATAATACATGATTACCATCATTATCATTATCATAATAGTCATCATAATCGTCATCATAATTCGGATAATATAAAGGATGCTGATGATGTAATAACGACGACGACGACGATGATGATGATGATGATGATGATGGTGGTGGTTGTGGTGGTGGTGGTGGTGGTGAAGAGTATTTTGATAATAATGATGATCCGTATAAAAGAGAATCTTTAATCATCTCCTTGAAGATCCAAAGAGAATATGAGGGGGGCCAATGTGTGCTAACAACGTTCTCAGTGGTCAGCTCTACAGTTAAATATCTCAAGCACTGTTAACCACGTCTGCACTGACATAGTTGAGAATTGCAGAAAATGGCCTTTACTTCTATCTCCTTACAGAAGCAATCCGCAACAGGTTTCTCTCTCTCTCTCTTCTCTCTCTCTCTCTCTCTCTCTCTCTCTCTCTCTCTCTCTCTCTCTCTCTCTCTCTCTCTCACTCAGCACTGAGCTGTCAGAAATGAACACGAAGATACAGACATTTGATTCGAGCACACAGATTCACACCGTTTAAAAGATGCAGTCTCCATCCTTTTCTGTTCTGTCTGTATATGACGGAACAGAAGTGGGGACATCGGTAAGAAAGTACAGAACATCGAATTGAACGTAAAACCTTGCTCCGTTGTTCCTCCAGGAAGATAGTTTACTCTGGAACAGATTTTCCGTGGCTTGGGCGTAAACCAGGAAGTGTGTGTCAACTTTGAATAGCTTTGCTTTGAACATTGCCCCGTTTCTAGCGTGAGTAATCCTTTCCCGAAGTTAAAAAAAAAGCAATGAGGTAAGTTGGAAGAAGTATACATTCGATGAAATTAATACACACACACACGCACGCACGCACGCACGCATATATATATTGTATCTCTTAG
>CM031614.1:40382440-40389940 GCA_018398815.1 Conus ventricosus
TTTCTTGATTTATGCAGTGTTGTGTGTCCTATATGTTCTTTCTCCCAATAGCAACATAACTGACATATCAAAACACGATAAATCAAAACACGATACATTCTTTACCAGGCTGTTAAGATCGCCAATATCTCCATAACTCACGGAACAAAAAAAATCGGAAGAAGTCTCTATCTCACACGTCTTCGCACATGAACTGTAAATTCATGAGAAACCAGGAACAGCACTCAGGGCAGCCACAAACCTCAGGCAAGGTCGAACGTATAACTGCAGAATCTGCCCTTTGAGTTATGCCATGAGCAAACATTATTTTTCTACTAAGGGAGGTAATACAAAGTGTATACTAAAAGAGTTATGTCCTGACACACAAGGGTTGACTGCCAGAACCCAGTAACTCACATAAAGATAAATAAGAGAGATACTGGGTTCTGGCACTACACCCTCCCTGTGTGCATTAAACAAAAAAACAGTAAATAGAAAATGCCAAATGGCCACATTCCTATCATCACAAAGAGTTCACATTCCACAAAAACAGAGACCTTCAGACACCATTATCAGTTTGTAGCTTTACAGCGTCCATGATCAGTAGAACATGTATAATAATCTTGATGACTAGATCCTCAATCTAATTCGTGATCCAGATCTGCGCCCTAACTTACAGGGTTCGTTCCTAAAGAGAGAGAGAGAGAGAGAGGAGAGAGAGAGAGGAGAGAGAGAGAGAGAGAGAGAGAGAGAGAGAGAGAGAGAGAGACGCAAATGTCTGTATTTAGAATGGTACGACGTCACACACACACACACACACATACACACACACACACACACACACACACACACACATACACACACACACACAAGAGAGAGAGAGAGAGAGAGAGAGAGAGAGAGAGAGAGAGAATCTGGGATCTTAATTTGTTTATGAAAGGCACTCCCCCCACGTAATTCTCTGCATGAAATGTGCGCCCTGTTTTAACAAGTCGACTTCTAATAGCGCTGCTTCGTGGATCAAGTTGAAATGAACAAAGATTTAAACCTGTCAGCTGCTTTGAGAAAACCTGAAGAAATCAATGGGATGCTCGTCTTTAATCTGAGTGTCGCTTTGTCTTTACAGTTGTTCATGCTACACATTCCTTCTGCTGAACTTCATAAGACCAGCATAAACTACACGTTGCAGCCGTTCCCCCCGTATGTTCTGCTACTGACCTCCTGTTTGTGATAATTTACTTTTACACTGAAGTACAAAACAAACATGTTTGAACACGTTGCACTGATGAAAGCTCCAAGTAAGTGCTATTCCTAGCTGAGTGACCTGTGTAAATCCGGTAGTCGTTATGTTTGAACATATATTCCTAAAACGTACAAGCAGAACATTCTGGGTTTTTTTTTTCCCCTTCTTACAGTTGTCGCTACGCTGTGCTTCTTCTCATCGAGTCCTTTCCCACCTTTATCTATCCAGCAGACCAGTAAGTTACTTCCCCCCCCCCCCCCCCCCCCCCGCGAGACTCAGCACAGACACAAGGAGACACAACGCGAGGTTAACACAGCGTTACATTTTTTGACACGCCAGCCACTTACTTACCTTGGATTGAGAGAACGACCAGAATCAAGGGCGGTAACTCCCGAAGCAGCCGTCAGGATCGCAGACGACTTTTTTCACACATCCGGCGAAGCACGGCCCCCTCCGCAGCGCATCGATACACCATCCAATTTTATCCAGGCTGGAGCAGGACGACGGCCGGAGTGAGGCCTGTAATTTCCGAGGAGGGGGATAGATGGATGGAGGGGCAGAGTGTGGAAGGAGGACGGGGGTGGGGTGGGGTGGGACAGGGGATGGGGAAGGCAGGAACGACGAGAGAGAGAGAGAGTTTTCACTGTAAGTAAAATGACCCCTTGCTTGTTGAGAGAGGGTCGAGTCGGAAGACGGGAATGTTGTTATTCATTCCTCCGTGTCATTGATCAGCGGTCGAGCTGCACTCGTCTTTCCACCTCATGCACACGGATCGGAACTCAGTACCGAGGTCTCCTTCCCTACAACAACGCGGCAGCGACCATGCAAGAAAGTGTTTCCCCCTCCCTGGCTTTTTACGCCCTTTCGAATCTCCTCTTCTTCTTCTTCTTCTTCTTCTTTATCCACAAACTTGGCAAGAGAATCCTGGCTCCGGCTTTTTAATCACAGATCCATTTTTCGCACACCCCTAGAAGAGATTACAGCAGGGAACGCTTTCTGCGAGTTTCCACAATACTGCTCCACCTGTCTTGAGGATTCCCCTGTTTCCTCAAAAACAGATATAGAAACTTGATGCGATGCCAACACACACACACACACACACACACACACACACACACACACACACACACACACACACACACACACCGCCCGCTCGCCCGCACGCACACACACACACACACACACACACACACACACACACACACACACACACACACACACACACACACCCGGCCACGTGAATCGTAGATCGTTAACCTCGCGCCGATCAATCCAGGTTGCCCTTACAGCAACGCTCAATCACCTTATTCACTTTCAGTGCGCGAAAACCAATCCTCATTACTTGTGAAATGTGACCCACTCTCTCCGAATTGCTCCTGACTCTCTCTTCAATCCTAGGGAATTATTCATGGTGCTTCGTCTGAAAACTGTGGGGAGGTGCATTGCTCTAATGAAGTACCATGCGATAGCACCAAGTAGGACTTCTCGACGTTTGTATTTCATCCTGGAAGACGCAGATAAGCGTAAATCACAGCAGGTATGGAGACAGTTCGGCCACCTTCCAGCGGATCACTCGTCTGAAATCTTTGAACAACTCATTAGACACACACTGTGATGATAGTCTCCATCCATATTCGTAGTCTGCAAGTTGGTGTGATTTCTAGCTTTGGTTTTGGTCTTGCCGTTGTAATCAGATCGACAATGTAAGATTCCAGGACAGGTCGATTCCAGATTTTCCCTCCCAGCGGAGGTTTTCAAGGCCTGCGTCGTCCTAGGACAAGACGCTGGAAGTACTTTTCCTGTAAAAAGAAACACACTAGGATTAGAACGATAAAAGTGTTAGTGATTTTCTGTTTAAAAGGATTATTTATCAGATTTCTGTTGAGATTCTTTGTCGATAGAAATCACCACGACCAGGGCTGTGAAAACGTGTAATTTCCAAAACATGATAGTAATCACATCATTTGCGATTCCCTGTTTAGAGAAACCGCCTGATTAGCGCCATGAAAATATATTTTTTGCTGCTTGAAAAGTTGTAGCAACATCGATCATGAAGCCATGTTCAGGACAATCCGCCAGAGTAAGGCTATTAAAAACATGTTGTGCTGCTCAAAATGATAGTTATTACTGCGATAACAATACCTCAATAAGAACAAAACCTGCGGCTTAGGGCCAAGATATATTTTTGCTGCTTTAAAATGATAATTACTTCATCGATCACGATTGCCTGTTGACAGTAATCGCCATGATTAAGGCAAAATAAAAATATTTCACGGCATGAAAATGATGGCTATAACATCGATCACGATTTCCTCTTCAGAGACACCGCTATGATTAGGGCCATGAAAATGTGTTCTGCCGATTGAAAAGGATAGCTATTATATACATCCGTTACAATTCCCTGTTGAGAGAAGCTGCAATGACTAGTGCCATGTAAAAGGTGTTCTGTTGACAGAAAATGATAGTTATCACCTCAGTCAGAACTCCTATCGAGCGAAACCTCCAACATTAGGACTTTGAAAACGTTTTGTTTCCTTTTTTGTCAGTTATTGCAGCAATCGTGATTCTGTGTTGAGGCAAAATATGAGAGTAGGCCAATGCAAAATTATTTTGCTGCCAACAAGCGAAGTTTCGCATAAGTCATGATTCTCTGCAGAGAGAAAGGAACCAGGATTAGGGCTGAGTTAATGTGTGTACTTTTCCGGTTAAAAGAAGACAGGCTGATCATATCAGTCAGGGTTTCCTGTTGAAGTAAACAAGAGGTATTGGAGCAAATAGGCTGTGCGTATTATCCCGCTTACAAAGGGCGAAATTGCCACATGGTCATTATTCCTTGTTGAAAGAAACACCCGGCAGTGTAGTCATTAAATTGCATGGATGTTTGTGTTTACAAAAGGTATAACAACATCTGTTATGATTCTTTGTTGAAGGAAACAACCAGGATTAGATGTGTTAAACTGCGCGCACGCACGCGCGCGCGCGTGTTTGTGTGAGTGTGTGTGTGTGTGTGTGTGTGTGTGTGTGTGTGTGTGTGTGTGTGTGCGTGTGTGTGTGTAATACACAAAGGGTATACCCCATCACACTCATCAAAATTCCCTGTGAAAAAACACCACAAGATCACAGTCAAGAAAAGATGTTTGCTCCTAAGCTTAAAAGTTTACTAAACATCCGACAAGAAATAATCTGTGTGTGTGTGTGTGTGTGTGTGTGTGTGTGTGTGTGTGTGTGTGTGTGTGTGTGTGTGTGTGTGAAGAACAAGAACATATTTCATTGCCAAAGGAAAATCAGAGGTTTTGTGGGGCACATATGATCAGGTTAAAACATTCAATTAAACTAATTCCAACATTGCTACATCTTGCAGCATAACATTAGTAGCAGAAAGAAAAAAACATAGTGTGTGTCAGGATCTGATTGAACTTTTTTTGTCTCCGAAGAGAAACACACAACAGGATATATTGGGCAAGTACAGGTTGGAAGCAGTCCATTAACATGAGCTCCGAAGATTTTCTCTCATTTTAGTGTGTGATTGAAATTCTGTTTTGGTGATCGTCGTCATTAGGTCATAACGTTGTTAGTCACATAATTTACAGTCATCGAGAAAATGTTGTTCGTTCTCAACAACTTGGCATGCCGTGATTAATCTGTCTTTTCTGTCAGTGTTGGTATAACGGCCCTCTCAATTTGGAGTTCATGGGCGCTTATTCGTAATCTAGTTGGTGTTCGGCTGCAATCTGTGTCAAAGCGTTGCTCCAAATAAGCCGCCTGTTTGTATCCAATAGGACTTTGGCATAAAATTTGAGGTTGGATGTGTTTTCGTTCTTTTGTTTCTTCCAGAAGTCAACATAAAACGTTTCCAACTTCGCATTGACTGTAAACTTCAGTCGACTAACACTAAACGTATCCTTTTTTTCCCAGACGTGCTGTACTCCTATCGTTGACAAGGTTTGTCGTCTAAACTTCGTCCATTTTTCTTCGGTGTCCTGAGAGATCATTGACTGATAAACCTGTTGTTGATAAGAGTCTTGGTCTGACTCTAATATGTGTATCCAGAATGCAATAATCTGGGTTATCACTTTAAAAGTAATCAGGAATCTACCCAGTTCGCCCAAAACTGGTAATGCTATAGCTTTTCTATGGACTCTTGATAATTGCCTGCAGAATTTAATGTCTGCGGTTTCATGTGGGAATTTGTTTGCGAGACAGGTTTTGAAAAAATGCTGCATTTTCTTTTCCTGACAGATTTCATCATGGTACTGGTAAGAGGATGGGAACCACAGTTCCGACCCATATATGAGGATGGGAGAGACTTAAGAGTCAAATAGGATTGTAACTGTTCTCATATTTACATTTTGACCGTAAAACGTTCTCTTCAAGGTATGTGTTGCTTTATTCCTTGTCTTGCTAAGTGTTCTTGGGCTTCTGTAAAATGTCCGTTATGATGGAAAATACCTCCACGATATTTATATTGGTCTACTGTTTCAATGATGTTTTCACCGCAGTTGAAGAATAGTGGTACCTTATGATATAATTTGGTGAATACAATGACATTTTTCTCTGTGTTGATTTTCATTCCCCAATCTAAATAGTAGTTGTGTAACCGGTATAAATTACGCTTAAGACCCTGTTTTGAAACCGAGAGGATAGCTAAATCGTCTGAATGTAAAAGACATGGAATTTCGACTTGTTCATTATCGGAAATTCTTGGGGAATCATTGTCTCTTCTGAGATATCCGACTATGTCATTTATGAATATGTTAAATAAGTTTCGGCTAAAGGTGTAACCTTGGATGACACATTTGATTCCCTTATTGAGACCAGACTGGCTTCTTGTACAAACCGTAGCCCCATTGTACATATCCTGTATTATTTGGTAGCATTTACCAGTTATTCCCGTTTGCATCATTTTCATCAGTAGAGCTTCGTGCCATATATTTTCAAATGCTTTGCTGAAGTCAACAAAACAGCAATAAAGCCTTTTAGTTCTGTCTTTTTAGTGCTTTATCAACCAGTTTAGACAATATGAATATTTGATCGGTGGTCCGTGATCCCTTTCTGAACCCTGTTGGCTCCATTGCCAAGTGGTGGTTTGCCTCAATATAACTCATTATCCTTTCATTTATTATGTTGCAAAACGCTTTCCCAAGTGAACTATTCAAAGTTATGCCCCTGTAATTGTTGGGATTGGATTGGCCATCTGACTTATAGACTGGGACTGGGATTCCTGTTTTCCAGATGTCCGGGGAATTTTCTGATTTTAAAACTAAGTTAAACGCGTCTTTCAGAAGAAGAGCAATTTCAGGTCACATTGCTTTAAGCATTTCGTGTCTGATTCCATCTTTGCCCACGGATATATTTTTTTATCTCTCTGACTGCGTTCCTTAACTCCGTTTCTAAGATTTCATAATCTAACTCTGAGTTCTCTGAAGGATAATTATTTAACCTCTTAAATGCTGCTAACATGTCATCAACCAATTATTTTCGTTTTTCTGCGATCTTCTGTTTCTCTCCGATTAGTGTTTTAAGATGTTCGAACCATTTGTTCGCGCTGAAACAGTTTTCTTGACCATGAACTCCGTGATCGTATGTTTGCAGTTCTCGTAAAGTTTCCCGTATTTAATTGGAATCAGTTTCTAGTGCTTCATTTGTGGAATTGAGGAGTTTGTTCCGATATGTTTTCTTAGTTTTCTTTAAAAGTCGTTTATATATTTTATATTGTGAAAGGTATTTTTGCCTGAGTTGGTTGGTTTGGGGGGTTTCTGTTGACTGCGTTCAGTGGTGATCTAATCTCTCTTCTTAGGGAATGACAGTCTCTGTCAAACCACTTCTTCTTTCTACGTCCAAATTTTTCCCCTATTAATCTTTGTCTAAGACACATCTTTGCTGTGATTAAAAATGTATTCACCATCTCTTGAATAGTCGTATTTTGTCGATGTTGACATGTTCATTTGTTGCAAGTTGTGTCACAAAGTCGATCTTGATTCCTTGAATCATGATGCGTATGCTGGGTATTTTGGAGGTTGCTACTACTTTTCATTCCACTGAAATATTAGATATCCTTCTTCTGTGTTTATTGTAGAATTCCTATGAAGTAGGTCTTTACGTAATTGCTGTTTATTGTGAGTTGTGGAAGAGGCTTGTCTTTTGTTTAATGTAGTTCCACTTTCAATAGATGGTTGGATCCATAACTCCAGTGGACAGCGGTCATGACGTCAGAATGCCAAGTCAGGTCAGTCACTTTCATGTTTAACACATGTCGAAGCAAACATTGTGAGCAAATG
>CM031614.1:40392440-40397440 GCA_018398815.1 Conus ventricosus
CCTCACCCCAATCCCTCCCACTGGTTTGGGAGTCAATACTCATCTGCGGTGTTGACATACACCTATCTTCGTAGCCGGTAAGGAGAGTCCAATGCATTGTCGTCTCTCTGCTTGCACGGGTAGTGTTTATCCGGTGAAATCTTCTGAGGTCTTGATCGATGTCGTCTTATTCTGTCCAGTATCAAATGGCCATGTCTTCGCTGGCCTAGTTTCACGTTGATAAATGCGAGGAAACGTAACAGCGAGTATTATCCGAAGAGCTATAGACTAGAAAGGTGCGCGCTTGCGCGCGCGGCCGAACACATGCACGCGCGAGCACACACACTCACGAACACACACACACACACACACACACACACACACACACACACACACACACATACACACACACACACACACACACACACACACACACACACACACACACACACACACACACACACACACATGTGCACGCGCGAGTAAACACAGACAGAGAGAGAGAGAGAGACAGACAGACACACACACACACACACACACACACACACACACACACACACACACACACACACACACACACACACATTTTCCAAACAAACGATTGCCACAATCATCACTACTAAGATATTAGCTACCACTAGTGTTACAACTTCTCGTTGCCCTCCTCCTCCTCTACCTCTTCTTCCGCCTCCTCTTTTATACAACCACTGATACTACGACTACTACTGCTACCACTACGACATCGACTACTGCTACCACTACGACATCGACTACTGCTACTACAACGACGGTAGGACGACGACGAGGACTGCTACAACAACAACAACAACAACTACTACTACTACTACTACTACTACTACTACTACTACTACTACTTCTAACTACACTACTACTGGTGCTGGTGCTGCTGCTGGTGCTGTTGTTGCTGTTACTACCACCACTAATACGACTATGACGACTGTGATGACTACTACGGTGGCTACTGTTACTACTGCTATTGCTACCACTACTAATGCTGCTGCTGCTACGGCTGCTGCTGCTACTACTGCTACTACTACTACTACTACTACTACTACTGCTACTACTACTACTACTACTGTTGCTGTTGCTGCTGCCGTTCATATTGAATTAAAGCCTGAATTCTAATTAATATTCCGACTACTTTTACTACGACTCAAATGCCAATGTTATTGTAGTTAGTGTTGCCATTGCTGCTGTTGTAGCTCCCGCTGCTTCTACTACTACCACCAAAACGACCATGCGATGTGTGCTCACATCAACGTGTGTTTACTGCAAGCATGCATTTGCGCGCGCGCGCACGCGCGTGTGTGTGTGTCTTTGTGTCTGTGTGTCTGTGTTTGCGTGCAAATAAATCACGTGGGTAGTTTGCTTATATATTGCCGATTTGATCTGGCAAAGGGCCACACACCCAGTCCCCAAATTAAAGCATCATCAACAGCAAGAAAAAAGAAAGAAAACAAGAAGAAGAAGAAAAAAACCTCAAGAGCAAACCCCGAACATAATGTGCACAGAGGAAATCCCAGATCGTGCTCTTGCATGCATTCACGCAGATGTGCTCTCTCTCTCTCTCTCTCTCTCTCTCTCTCTCTCTCTCTCTCTCTCTCGCTCTCGCTCTCTCTCTCTCTCTCTCTCTTCCACTCACTCACACACACACACACACACACACACACACACACACACACACACACACACACACACACATCCATGCACATCCACACACACTCACTCACTTCTGTTTATCAGTCTTTTTTCGTTCTCCCAGTCCCATCGCCATCGTTCAGTTCCAACCCCAATCCAGTCCCACCTCAGCAGATCTCAGCATCCAGGAGGACCAACTGTGTTCGGCATTCCAAAGGCAATGTTTGGACGCCCCATGCCCCGTCGTCTGGCAACCCGACCTCTCCTAGCCATAACTGTCAATTTGTGACAGCTTGAAGTTGCGTTTGAAACTCACTTCAAAGGTAACCGCTAGACCCGTCCACAACGACGAGAACGGTCTTGGGGGGGTGGGGGGTGGGGGGGGGGCGATCAAAGCTCGCATGCGATTGCGGTTTTAGTTTCTGTTGTGATATTTTGAAAGAGAAGGGAGAGGGATCAGTGTGAATGGAGGGACGAGAGGATTGGGAAGTGAAGGGGTGTGGGGAGGGGATGGAAGATGATCATGGTAACCCCCCAAAATCTTTAAACTTCTTCCATCGTTCCTGCTGAGGTATGGGTTTGTTCACTTGGACAGGAATTGCATGATAACAGATCATCAAATGTCTCTCTCTCTCATATTCGCTAACCATGTTCTGAAGGCCATGGTTTGATACTGCCTGATGTAGGGCACAATATCAAGAAGAAACAAAAACAAATACAAAACACAACACACGGACATCCACAGGTTTACGAAGACAGACAGAGACACACAGACACAGACAAACACACACACACACACACACACACACACACACACACACACACACACACACACACACACGCACGCACGCACGCACGCACGCACGCACGCGCACGCACGCACGCACACACACACAAACACACACACACACACACACACACACACACACACACACACACACACACACACACCTGTCACAAATACAGGTGAAAATATCAAACATCATTCTGCAGTAGTTTGCTCTCCAGAATGAGAGGATGTCGAACGTAACATTGTACAAATAAACTATTCTCCTAAAGAAGGGGCGAGAACTCTGTGCAGAGATCAGTTCCCAACAAGAAGGGGGAAATAAATCTGTTCCTTTTCCACCGAAAGGAAGAGAAATCGAGTTCATCAGTCTGTAATAACATTTCGTATATAGAAGAAGGGGGAACTGAAACACAGAATTCTATGATGACGCTTTCTGTCCGAAAGAGCAGGGATTCAATGTATAATAAGTGGTGGTGTGGGGTGAAGGGAAAGGGGAGTAACCCCTCACCAGAAGAAGGCTCACGCAGCAATTTGAAACATCCTGTTTTCAATAACAAAGACAACACGATACATCAATAATAGGGTAATTTTATAGTCCCAACATTCCCAGAATAGGCAACACAATTCACTGTTTTCTATCGTTTCCCCCTAGAAAGAAATGGAATGTATACACAATTGGGTATACAGCACAGTAACATGCAAACATTTGTTCCCCCTACTCTTTCAGTGAGAATACAATACAGCTTTATTCAATAACTCTTTCTTCAGATTGAGGGAGATATGACTCCATTCTTTAACAATCATTTCACTAGGAGAAAAAAAACCCAGAAGGATGCAATACAGCATTCTGCCATAACATTTTCCTCATAAACAGTGGATAATCCAACATACAGCAGACATTATACATTATACAGCAGAAAGAGTGGATTGCAGCATTCTGCAGATACACAAATACCCATTTTCCTCAAAAAGACTGTGAACACAAGACACTCACAATAACCTTTTTTTCTCACAAAGTGACAAGATGCAATACAACATTCAGCAACTGCTCTTTCCCCACAAAGAGAGGGGATATGATACCGCAATTTTTTAACCCTTCTGCGGAAAGAGAAGGAACTGTTGTCTACATGAACCTTTTCCCCAGAAAGCAAAGTCATAGAATGTACTATTCTACAGGATGGGGACCTAGATATTATTGGACTAGAACGTGTTCTTCCAAAGATACGATGGATTCAATGCAGACATTTTCCAACAATGTTCTACCCATATGTACTTTGGAAACAGGAAGGGTGTAGTGTAAGAGTGGGGGCAGGGAGGAATAAGAGACGAGGAAGAAGGATGAGGTAGCAGGAGAGGATAAGAGGTGAGGGTGGGGAACGAACATTTGACGCAGCATTGCACAGCAGAATATGTCCTGGAGCCTGGACACAGAGCCTGGACAGCAAGTTGCAAGTCTTCATCAACACCAGTCTTCGCCAGATCCTGCTCATCAGATGGCCGGAACGAATCTCAAATGAGGAACTCATTCACCGGACGAAGCAAGACCCAATCACCAAGAGTATCCAGATGAGGAAGTAGGGTTGGGTTGGACACACCCTGCGTAGAGGACAGGCCCACATCCCACGCCACGCCTTGGACTGGAACCCACAGGGGAAGCGGAAGAGGGGATGACCAGTCACCACCTGGAGAAGAACTCTACAGGCAGAACTCAAGTTCACCAACATGACCTGGGGTGAAGCCAAGAGAACAGCCCAAGACAGAGCGAGATGGAGATCTGCGGTGCGAGCCCTGTGTTCCGATCGGAACGAAGAGGACTGAGTCAAGTCAAGTGATATGTCCTACACTACGGAGGGAATCTAGAGTCTTCAACAATCTGTTGACTAAAGTAATGGGGAGTATGGTAGAGGGGAAGGGGCGATGCAGATTGCAGCAATATGTCACCAAGAAGGGAGTGAGAGGGGGGAAGCGACGGCGGGTTGAGGATCTCTTTTTTTTTTTGAGGATCCAACACGTTGGGAAAGAAGGGGCAGAAAAGGAGAGGCGAGGAGCATGGAATGGGAACGATCCAGTGCTGCATTCTGTCGTACCCTGTCCCCGGGCTGCAAAGGGAAATCGAGCAAATCCGATTCACACCGGTTCTTTCCCGTCGCCAGTCGACAGAATCCAATAAAAGGCTCTGCTCTCCCCTTTCCCCATTGGGTGGGAGAATCAATAATAATCCGTTGTGCTGTCATAGAACTATCTTCCTGGCCAGTAAGGAGAATCCTATACGTTGTCATCTCCGTTTGCGCCGAAAGTCTGTGTCCAGCGAAGTCCTCTGAAGTCTTATTTGATGTGATCTGAATTTGTCTGTTGACAGACGACTATGTCTTTGTCAGCCTAATTTCACTTCAAGACTGAAGCCACAAAAAGCCAGCATAATATCAAGAATCCAAGATTCACACACACACACACACACACACACACACACGTGCGCGCGCGCGCTCAAGTCCATGTATGATAAGTATGTTAACTCCTACTGGACAGTGGACGACTGCAACAGCAAGAGCTATGTAAAACTCAGACCCACCCA
>CM031614.1:40409532-40424532 GCA_018398815.1 Conus ventricosus
GATCTTTGTCTGGCAAAGATTTGCTGAAAACGTGTTTGAGTTTCTGTCTGTTTCCTTTCCATTTGTCATTTTTTTCCCTTTTGACGTGAATTGGTGGAAAAAATGAGAATGGGAGGGAAAGGGAGAGAAGAGAGAGAGAGAGAGAGAGAAGAGGAGGGGAAAAAGAGGAGAGAAGGGGGAGGGAGAGAGATATGGGGAGGGGGGTCAAATAAGCGAGAAGACGATGTCGGGAAGGGGGGGGGGGAGGAAAGAGTGAAATTTAAGTGTTCATTACACCCACAAAAATCTCGCTTCTCGCCTCCTCTTCTCCCCCTCCTCTCCTCACTCTTTTTTCCTCTCTCTCCCCTCTCCCTCTCTCTCTCCTTTTCCCCCTCTCGCTCCTCTCGCTCTCTCTCCCCTCTCTCCCCCTTTTTCCTCTCCGCTCTCCCCTTTCCCTTCCTCTCTCCTTCTCTCTCCTCTCCCTCTCTCTAAATGAAAAAAGCCCCAGTTACCCCAACCATCTTTTTCAGCATTTTCTTTTCGCTTCCTTTTCTTTGTCGTCTCCTTTCATGCTCTTCCTTGTTCCCTTTTCTGTTTTTTCCCTTTCTTTACTTTTCTTATTCTACCCCTCCCCCCCACTCCCGCCTCCCATCCTTTGTCTCCTTTTTTTTCGCTTTCTGTAATGTCCCACAGAAACGTAAAAACCCCGATTCTGGCTAAACCAGTCCACCAGTTTGGCCTTTTGACTCCAGTTCGGTTTTTTTAGTTCTCTGAAAAGTAAGACTTCAATAAAAAAAAAATAACGATTTTTTTACAAACAAAATACTGTGTAGGATACCGTTTTCAATTTTAAATTTTCTAAATTTTTTAGATTTCAGTTTTTGCTTAACCCCTATTTTTTTTCCTGCTTTTAAATAACATCTTTTTTCATCCCCACCCTACTATTTGCAGAGTTAAAAAACCCGGGGCTTAATGAGTTAATGGGGGGCTGGCCTTGCACAAAATAAAAGGGGGCCCTCGGCTGGCGCTCTTTATTTAATTTTGAGGTGTTGGGTTTTTTTACATGGCGAAGGCCAGCGGTCTTTGGGCACCCAGCGTTAACAAGCTTGGCTCTGCGAAAGAATATATATGTAAAGCAAGTTTTTTTTACTTCTGTTGTTGAAAAATTCCCCCCGCGTGACATTTTTTTTTTTTGCCTTGAAAATTGTTTTTTAGTGTTAAATTTGTTTCTAGGCTTGCTTTAAAAAAAAGGGTTTTTGACACTGTTTAAGTTCGCTTCGGGAAACATCAGTTTTTTTAAAAATGCGGATCAGCAACAACATCGGGAACACCAAGAACTGTTGAAATTTTTTTTGGCCAGTATTCAGAAAGAACATTTGGAAGGCAAATCGAAAAAAAAAGAGTTGAAAAAGATAAAGAAAAAAAGAGTAAAACAAGAAAAAAGAAAAAAACAAAAGGGGACAAAAAAAAAATCATTGACTGATAAGAAAAAAAATTAAAAGCTGCCTTGATAATTTAAAATACTCAAGGGGGATGTGCACAAAATTTGGGGGGTAAACTTAGATTTTTGGATCACTGGCACGCTCGCTGCCTGGTAGTTTTTTGTAATTTGCCCGGGGTTTTTTTTTGGGTTTGGGGGTCGCCTATAGAAATGAAAAAATGCGCCGCCCCAGCCCTTAAATTTTTGTAAGCCAATAATTAAAGGGCTTGCACAAAGGGAAAGCACCTTTAGAAAAGGGGTTTTTGTTTTCCCCCAAAAAAGAATGTAACAAGGATTTTTTTTTATTTTACGTTTCATCAAGTCGCCTGGTTTTTAAATTTAATCGCTATTAAGTCGTTCTAATTCTTAACCAAGTAATTTTTAAGTTTTTACTCAAGTCGCCTAAAGTTTTACTAAATCCTTTCAAAATTTCTTATTAATTTTTTATTTAAAGCCCTCAAGTTCTTAATAATTCTTGATCAACCCCCCTAAAGTTTTACCAAGTCACTTCTAAGTTCATAACTAAGTCATCCTCAAAGAAAACCCGTTCTTATTCAAGTCAACTTAAATTATTTTTAATTTCTTAAAGTATTATTGCCTGAAATGGATCAAATATCTTTTGTTTTGGGGGTTCTGGCATGTGTTTTTTTGGGTTTTTGTTTTTAGTTTAATTTTTTTGGAACTGTTTTGGTTTTTGTTTCTTTGTTTAAAAATTTTTAAAACCGTAAAAACCCCCCCCAACAGCAATGCCGCCAAAAAATGACAATTGTTTTTAAGAAAATATGAAACTTTGGCTTTTAGGCCCCCCTGTTTTTGGGGCCCTCGAACAACTTTTTCGGGCTTTTTTTATAGCCGCTTTGAAACAACCGGGGCTGGGGCCTGGAACTTTTTCATTCTGTGATTGTAACTGTAATTGTTTTTGTTTGTTCCACTTGCTATTTTTTCCCCTCTCAACCGTCCGGATGGGGGGGTTTAATGCACTTTCACCGATTCAATTTTTCTGTTCTGTTCTGATGTTTTTCGGGCTCGGTCATTTTAAAGGGGAAAAAAAAATCTTATTTTAAAAGTAATTATCCCATGATTAAGCGGCGAAAAATTTTCCAAAATCTTAATACAGATCACACCCCTAGAGATTTAATGATTTTGTTTAAAACGCCCCGTTTTAAAATCATACAAAAAATCTTTTTGAACATGGGGAAAATTACAAACTTTTTTAGTGTACAAATAAAACCTTTGTCCTCCTTTTCCCATTCTTTACCCTATTTGCGCTTCATACCTGTTAGTATTTACAATGTCCCTTGTGGCGACATTTGTTAATCTTTTCAAGCTGAATTCATTCCGAGGACTGTTTTTTTTTTTCCCAGTCCCAAAAAGAATACAATTCCTTTTTGGGGCATAACAGTTTGGGTCATCAACTTGGTCTTTGTAAAAAAAGTTCGGAAGGGTTTAGTGATAACGCTGTTCTTTTTTATACTAAATATAATATTATTTTGTTTTAAAATGAGCTCAAAAGATTGCCAATCTTGTTTACCATTCTGCTGTTAGGGCGGTCAAAGGGTTAGGTTTACACAATGCTTTTTTAAAGTTGTTAAAAATTTAAACCAGCAGATTTTGGCAACTAGACTTTGAGGATTCGCAAAGTGTTGCTACATTGCAGCTTCTTGCTACGAAAATTTTTTCTAGTTAAGCAAGGAAAAATTCCAGACTACAATGTAAAAATTAAAAAAAAAACTTTTAAAAAATGGTTTTTGGCCAAAATGTGATGGGCGGTGCGTGGTGAATCGCTTGCTTTTAGCGGAATAATTACGCATTTAGTAAACTACGGATGAGGCGGAGAAAAAAAACTAAAAAGCTGTGGAGAACTAGCAGCCCGCAAAAGATAACATGAAAAGCAGAGAATTGAGCAGCTAGATTTCATTAACGCAAACGAAAAAACAGGGACACACTTACAATTTTAAAAGATGTTGATCAAGCAAAAAAAGATATTATCTAGTAACGGGCAAACCAATTTGAGACATTGCCCCCCCCAAAATTCAGCGATTTTTAAACCATCAGAAAAAAAAAGATGCAGAAATCGGTTAATGTCTTTGGCATGACCGTTTTGTATTTTGTTGCCTAAATTGGCTGAATAAAATAAACAAAATCTATTATTCGCCCAAAAGGATTTTGGGAAAGGGAATCACAGCAATAAAAAAGCAACCCAAATCGGGGGAGCAGTGAACAAACAAAAAGGGAGGTTATTAAAAAGCGATTTGGCAAATTTTTTTACCTGCCCCAGACGAATCAAGCCACACTTTGTGAAAAAACACAAAACGACACCCACAAAGGCCTTCTATATTTCCCCCTGAAGATTAGACGAAAAGTTTTAAGTACCTTTTTCATCTTGAAATAGCTTCATTTCAAGAACAAAATGGGGAAAATCATTAACACAAAAATTTGCTTCTGCTGTTGCGTTGCCATACAACTTATCCCAAACGGGGCCCGCTAACTTATCCTGCAGATTCATTTTGATGATGAAAAGAATTTAAAGGCCAAGGAATCTTTTATTTTTAAAAACTAAGTTCCTTTTAAAAGGGCATTCCAGGAGTTCACAGATCACGGCTTTTTTAAAAAACTTCCAAACAGTATCTGAAAGACTTTTCCCTCCCAGTACACAAGAGCTTATTGACAATTTCGCAATACGAATGGGTTAGAAGATGCCCTCATTTTGCGCGAAAGAATAATAAAAGAATTTAAAGGGGTTTCCCCCCAGTCAACAATAAAAAAAAACAATAAATTTTGGTGAAGACTCCAGTAACCCGCAAATATTGCCTTTTGGTTAAAAGTAAGGTACCTTTATTTAGGGGGGGAACAAAGGGGACACTGACAGGGCAACAGATCCATTTTGGAGTGTTGATCCAATGAAATAAAAAGAATTGAAAAGAACCGCCCGTGTATTTTTATAGAAACTGAACAACAAAACAAAACCAGCCCCTCAAAGATCTTTTGTAAAGGGAAAGAATGCAATAATCCCACCAGAAAATTCCGGTTGAAATTAAATTTTTTAATTTACAAAAATTTTTTGGGAGTTAAAATAAAAACTCAGAACGAAACAAGCGAAACAAAATGAAAATAAAAGAACTTGGAATTAATACGAGAATCATATGTACGTGTTCTCTATTAAAAAAATTTAATAGAGAAACAGGGGTACTTTTTCTGTTTGTTAAAGAAACAATTACGAGGTTCCCCACTGGCACTGCACCCCAACACTTACAGCCCAAAATCCCAAATTTTTGACTACAAAATGGGGGAAAAGAATTTTGAAAAAAAAAAAAAAATTCGAGCCGTCAAGAAAACATGAGAAAAAATTTGAATAATTGGAAGTGATATGATTGATTTTCTAGATAAATTTAGGAAAAATATAACCCCCAATAAAACTCTTCAGTGGAAATATGTAATTTATGTTCTCCACCCAAATTTGCATTGAAAACTCGGGATAAAAAAAATTCTTTTGGTTTGTTCTATCTAAGATTCTTTTTTACAAACATTTGTGTTGATTATGTAGATTAGACGCAGTTTTACGTTGTCATGATAAAAAGGATTTTTATTGAAAAATGCTTCTTTGTATTTGTCCTATGTTTGCTGAAAACACGGGGCGGATATTCCCTTTGCTTTTTAATGGTTTTCTTCTGGCCAAAGACTGTAATTTTCACCTTAAACCAAAAACCCCTTTGATCCCCCTCCAGAAAATTTCCCCTTTAAACTTTCCAAAACCTTTTGTTAACGTTGAATAAAAGGGGAATTTTTAGGAAATCAGATGTGTCGTACCACCCCGCATCCCCTTTTTGATTTTAAATTCCTGTCTTTTAGAGTCTTCGTGGGAAATTTCTATAACAAAATTTCTGTACGGTAAAGTACTCTGGACTTGGTTACAAGGGTTAAAATATCAAAAGAAATTTTAACAAAAAAGCTTTGATAATTAAAAACTAAACCCAAAAAATACGGGCTTTCCAATTTGATTTTTCTTTTTTTTCAACATTACCAAAAAAACTGATCGAAATTTTCAAAAGCCCTGAAAATTTGGGGTTTTTGAAGTCATTAATTGCTTTTCTTTGGGGGACCAACTAACATTTTTGCGCTTGTGGGATTTTCCCATATTTTTCCGAAACAGCTGTTGTTCATCCTTGAAAAATCTTTTTCGAAGCATCTGGGATTTAGTTCAAGATCAGGTTTTCTTCATGATTTTGGGTTTCATAAAACTTTTTCTTGATCAAAGCAATCCCCCTAACAGCTGTCAACTTAAACCATGCCTTAAATAAAATTGGAAGTCGTAAGACAGACAATTTTTTTTCCCTCGAAGATTAGGAAATTTTTAGGCGGCCTCTTGGTTTCATTTAGACTTTCTCTGCAATGGGTGTCTTATGTGGTCATGGGTTCAGAGGAAATTTTCTAAGTCAACTTTTGAATGAAACCCGCTGTCGATCGGGCGTAAATTTGGGCTCAACCTTTTTAAATCCTTTGCACCTTTTGTCCCGCCCCCTTTGTATTTTTAAAAATTTGCGTAGTGGAATGTTGCGCCATAGCCCATCCATACAATTGTTTGATCTAAATACTGAATAGTTAACCTTTATTGGACATGTCGTCCCAAGATTTGTTGTTTGTTTTTTACAGTAAGGGTCCCGCGCCATAAAAATTACGCAATCCGTTTTCAATCACTGAATCAGGGTGGGTCAAAAATAAATCAATCTTTATTCCAGTAAACTTTAAAAAGCATCCCTCATCCCAGGCCAGAAAGAAATGGCGGGATCCGGGCAAAAAAGTTTCATGCGGCTTTCAAAATTTTTCAAAAATGTCCGCCAAAAACATACACACCATAGGTGGGAATCTGAATCTCCCCTCGTTTTAAAATCAACTTCGCCACGCTTTTTGACTGCGGGTAATAGAACCACTAATCCCTTTCCCAAAGACAAAAAAGAACGCTTTTTTTAGGGGGAAAGTTCTTCGTAAAACCTTTTCCCAACTGTTCAGTACTCATAAGGAAAAACCCCCTTTTTCAAAGGGGTGGGCAAAATATTCTTCGTTATGGCAGGATTTTAAGGACATAGCCAGCGCCCAAATAAACCCCACATGTGCTGCATGAGTCAAAAAAAATTTTTATTTAAGTGAAACACTGATTTTCTGTGACTGTGCAAAGCATGTTACCTGAAGGCGCGGTTTTCGCTTGCATTTTAAAGGGGAGAGTCGTAACCCCCCAAGTTTTTTTAAAGAATACAGGGACTTCCTGCCTTGGGTCCCAAAACCCTTTGTTGAGATTGCATTTACTGTGCGTGCTTTTCGAACTTTTCCCCTAAAGTGATCATGGTCTCTTTCGTCGGGTTTTAAAACTCTAGGGTTAGCTCTAAAAAGCAAAACCAGCAATGTGTGGTGGTTTTCGTTTCGTCTTCGAACTCATTTATTTCAGATAAATTCAGATTATAGAACAGGGTTACGCACTTGCTGCTGCGTTTTTAAGAAGTATTCGCAGCATTAGGGCCTTAATTTTAATTTTTGGCTCTGAATGGGCCCATCCCACCCTGACAATGAGAAAGCAAATGAAAAGATCTTGATTACCTTAAGACATTTTTTGGGAAATTTCTGTGGGTTGGGCCCCTTATAAGGAACAAAAAGCGACTCGAATTGCGTAAACTACGTTACTGTTTGAGCCCTTTCCGTTTTAAAAAATAAAATTAGATCCGGGTGGGGGCGTTTTTGTTCTGTTTACATCTACAAACTTTTCAATTTTTTTAAAGTTCGCTTTCGGCTTGGCAGATGGAATTCTTGTTTAAAAATTTTCAAAGAATTCTGTTTTTTTCCCAATTTTTTAAGTATACGCCAAAACTACCATTGTTCGTACAATGTGTAAACGGGGCCCCGCGGTAAAAAAATCATGAAGCAACATGATTTTTGTCTGGCTCGCCAATCGTTGGTTTCTTGGGGCACTTTAAACGTTGTAGTTTTTTTCCCCCCAAAACCCCCGGTAAAAAAACAGTTATTGGTTTTTTTTGTTCTTCAAATGTCAAAGGAACCCGAAAAAGGGAAAAGGAATTCCCCCAAAGTTAAGACATGAGTAAGGGTTTTATTTTGATACTCTCTCTGCGTTTTTGGGACGTAATCAGCCTTGCAAGAACACACCACAAAAACAGTTTGTTGAATTCTTATGTTTAGAACTGCTCTTTTTGCTACTAAGTGGGGGTGGGAAGTAAAACCTTTCTCAATCGGCTCATACTTTCCCGTTTTAATTATCCAAGGACTTTTGCCCTCTGACCAACCGGCCCCTTTATTTTGGTTCTTCGGCGCCACATCAAAATGTTAACAGTTGGGCTGCCCAAAACCCGGGTTAATCATTAGAGAAGAATACCTTTGTTTTATCGGACCCAGACTTTTTAGATTTTTTATTTTTTGTTATAAGTCGATAAAAACCTAACATTACTTAAAATGGGGGGGTTTTGTTAGTTTACCTGGAAATTGAAAATAGCATGACCCCACTGCCGTACGTGCTGAATCCAAAAAAAAATCTAGTAATATCATTAAAACTTTTGAAAAACGCTTCCCTTAAGCATTCCTTCAAACAATTCGCTGGCCCTTCATATATCTATCCATGCTGAGTTCTTTTCTAATCAAAAAAAATTTTTTAAATTTAAAAAAAAAATTAATCAGAATCAATTTCACAGTCTTTTTGTGTTGGGCCTAAACTAAAATATAAATCCCTTTTTTGTTGTTATGTGAGTGTTTTTAAAAAGAGTTTTTGTCTCTTTACTTTTTTTTAAAATTTCCTTTTTTTTTTGTTTGGTGTTGGGGGTTGAAAAAACTTGCCCGCCCTTTTTTTGGGGTCAAACTTTTTTTTTTATATCACAAAAACGGCCCCTTTAAAGACGAAATTTCATCCGTGATGTGCAGTCAACTACGCTTTATTAATTTCATTTGAAAGAAAAAATTTAGCTGTTGAAGTTAACCTAGCTTGTGCTTTTGGAGTTTTTGTTTTTAATTTTTTGCCCGGGCCCATTTCACAAAAAAACACAGCCGGACTAAAGACCAAAAACCCCCCTAGGGTAAAAGGGGGGCGCAAAATCCCTTTTCTAAAACCTACACCGTTCCCCTTTATAGGCACAAAAATCGATGCCCTATTAACATTGAACAACATTAAAGACCAGAAAACCTTTATTTGGTTTTGCTTATTTTGAAAGGTTTGCTCTTACTTTTTGCATTTGTGTAATTTTGTTAATCTGAAGGTTTTATTTAGGGTTTCTCTATCCTTTTGTGGGACTCTGGGGCTGTAGGCGCATTTTATAAACCTTTAAAACTGCTTTTTTTTAAAAAAAAATAATTTAGTATTGTTATCTTTTAATCTTTATCTTGAAAATTCAGCTGCGCATCTATATTAAAAACAAATCACGTTAAGGGTTTTTTCGCCTCTTTTTTTTTATCAATTTGAATGTTTTTTATGCTCTAACAGTTCTCCCGCTTCCCATGTAACGATTATCCCCCGTTGCCCTTTTGGAAAACCTAAACCCTATTCGTTTTAAATAATGTCAAGCTAACACTGTAAAAGTAAATCTTTTGACAAAGGGCAACTGTTGGGTTTTACACTCCCACCCCCAAACAGTTTTTTTAATTTTTTCAAAATGCGATAAGGTTTTAAGCCCGCTAGGTAGATTTTGGTTTGGACTGCCCTCAATTTTACATTTCACTTTCGTTTTTTTTGGGGATTAAAAAAAATTTTCAGTTTGTCTTTTGAATGGCTCTTTATTTTAACCGCAATAAATATTTAAGCGTCTTGCTGCGGCCCCTAAAAACAAAAAATTCCATTAGTGTCTGCCCTCTTTTAGATATTTTTGAATGAAAAATCACCTTTCGAAAAAATTTTCAATTTTGATGAATTGTTGCTCTCGCCCCGCTAAGTTGGGTTGCTACGATGTCAAACTTTAAGAATTGTCAAAAGCGTACTTTGTTCGGTGTTTAGATATAATAAATTTTGTAGTCTTAAAATTTTTTTAATGCAATTTTTTTTCGCCCTTGAAAATGGGGGATGCCCTTTAAAACCAAAAACGGGATGGAAAAGGATACCAACCATAATTACGCTACTACCTTTTGCCTCTTTTGATCTTCGGCCCCCATTCTTGTTTTAGTGCAATTTTTTTTTCGATTTTGAAACGCAAGATCAGCCCCTTTCTTCCCGGTTAGCCCTGATCAGAATAGGTTTTAAAAAAATGTCTGCATTATGTAAAAAAATTTTTCTTTTCCCTAAGTTTTTTAGAAATTTTCTTAAAGATTTCCCGCCCAAAAAACGTACAACTGCCCTTTTTTTTCGTTTTTGAAAGCGGTTCTTTTGAAATAACCGAGACCGGGACAATCACTTCACCGCTCCAGGTCTGGGGAAAATTTTACAGTAAAGAATTTTATCCGCTCAATAAGAGGTTATTTGGACTAAAATTCCGTTTATTTCCCTTACGCCAAGGGGCTCTTTCCCAAACTTTATGCAGGCAAGAATTTAACCATTGCTTGTGACATTTTTATAAAACAAAATAAAAAGTTAATTATTAAAGAAACATGGAAGGCAAGAAGAGAAGAACTTTGATGTTTTTGATCCTGGAGCGCTGAGTGAAACGGTCCTTTGATACGCATCCTAACGCTCTCATTTCCGCGTGAATTAAAAAAAAGTACGGTCGGGATTTTACAAAAGTTTAGGCTTAAAACCCCCCCAAATTTATAGACCCCAAGTTTTGAAGTAAAAGAGTGGCCTTTTTATTGAAAAACGATCAAGGAGAACCTGTTAGCTTACACTAAACGAGACCCCCAAAGTTTTTAGCCTGGTTCAAATTTTGGCAAAAAGCTACAAAATCGCCTTGGCATTGCTAAACCAAAATTTAAAGGGGGGAGGCGTTGCTAAACTTTAAAAACCCCTACAAAAACTCCCAACAGATAGCCAAAAACAAAAAATTTAACTTTAAAATTTAATAAACGCAACAAAAAAATTTGAGCAAAACCAGGTTTTCGAAGAACAGAATTAAAAAAAAATTAATGCTTCCCGATACCCACAAGACCTAGTGACCCTTCCCCCATTTTTCGAGAAACCTCAGGAAAAGAATAAAAAAAGTCAGCAAAAAGGGATGACTAAAGAAATAAAAAAAAAGAAAGAAAAACCGCTGAGGGTGATTTACGCCAAATTAGGGCGTGATGTTAAAGAAAAATAACCCAAAAAATAAAAAAAAATTAAAATACAAAGATCCCAAAACTAAAAGAGGTTGTCACTTACCAAAACAATTACGATCCAAAACCAGAATAAGAGAAACATCCAAAAAAAATTTTTTATGAAAACCAACACTAGCAGAAACGAATAAAAACATTGTTTAGAAGGGGGGGAGCACATTTGCAAAGGTTATAACACCTTGGGTTTGCAATAAGACACTGGTGTGGCTTTAGGGGGGGGCGGTGCTGGCTAGTGCCTCCGCCGCCCCGCCTCCACCCGCCTGATAAATCATGGGGAAAAAAAAAAGTTTATCCTTTCTTTATTAAAAAAATTAGCCGGAAAGCATAGATCTTTACCGGGTTTTTTAGGGGGGTTTTTGCTGGCTTTTGTCACGCAGGCAAAGTTTGGCTTTATGGGGGAGCACTTTTGGGCTTTGTTCTCTTTAAAAGTCGGGTTTTTATTTTGTAAAAAAAAACCCAAATATTTCCAGGGCCCAAATTAATCCAAGAACAAGCGCTGCTTTTCAAATTTTTATGGTCATTTTTTTTTTTTTTATCAAAGGGCTTGGGGTTTGGGCCGGGGGATTGGATACTTATTCTTGGGGGGATCTTGTTTGTTTCTGTTTGCAATATTATGGGTCAGAATTTATTTCGTTTTTCCCCCTTTTTCTTTCCTGCCCAAGGATTTTATTTTAGTTTATTATTTTTCCTACTGATCTAGGGTCAGAAGGGAGCATTAAAAACCAGTACCCAAAGCAAAGTCTACTTTCGACTTGCGTAGTAAAAAAATTCTGGTACCTTTTAATACTTAAGGTAAAATCAACTGTAGAATTTAAGGCGTCCCCAAAATTTTCTAAGTATTTTTTTTGTGCATCAAAACCATAGAAGGTCGTTTTTGCTCGATCCGTTTGGGCCCCAACCCCAGCAAACACCAAACTAATAAACAGAGTGTTTAAACGTTGTATTCCTGCTTTATTAGGCCCTTAGAATTCTAAAAAAAAGTTTCTAAGGGTTTTTTCTCTTGCCATGGACCGAGGTGAAAAGGCTTTCCTTTTGAGAAAGATTGTAAAGGGGGAATTCCATCTGTTATACTTTTTGTGCACCCCCAAAAAAGGGGTGCCCTAAGCCCTGATTCGGGCCAACTTTTGTCTAAGTCTGTCTTTGCCTTAATTTAATTCGTTACAGATCCTTTCAAAAGCCCTTTATTCTTTTCTGTTGCTGAAGGTTAAAAGGTTTTTTCTTTGCAAGGTGCTTATTCAGTCAAAAAGCTCGAAGGGGTATAAAAATAAAACTGTACTCTGCCCACCCAAAAGGATAGGGTATTTAAATATCACAAAACACACTCCACACCCAGTTGATGCACAAACACAGCAAAATTTAAAATGGTTTTTGAAAAACGCATCGGATGACTAAACCAACTTTTGGGATTTGGGCGGTTTTTTAAGGGTTAAGAAGCCTTCATGGTACTAACCTTTCTTAAAAGGGGGCGACTGGTCACAGAAATGTCAAATAACATTATATATTTTTTAAAATTGTAGGCGGCCCCGCAGAAATTTTGCTTAGTATATTTAAATGCACCATTTTTATTTCGTTAAAAAATTTTGAACATAAAACCCAAAAATCCTTTGTTTTAGAACAGCTAAAGAAACGATTTGGGAACCCGAATGGTTCACTTTATAAATTTTTTTTAAAATTGTATGGTTAATAAATGAATCCAAGAATATAAAAGTTCAAAAGTTGACAAAAAAGGGGCCCCAAAGTTCCATTAACAATACCATTTTTATTGGTTTTGCTCACAAAAAACAAGAGAAAAATTTGAATTACTCTCAAACTTAACAAGCAAATTAAAAAAATTTTGGCCTTCAAACCTGAAAAAGAAGAAGTAGGGTTTTATTTTTGAGAAGACTAGCTAAAAAGTTTGCTTTTTAAATGCCAAGGGCCATTCATATTTTAGAGTTGCAGCAAACAAAAAAACTTATTGGAGAAAATCCCCCGCTTGCTTTTCTTCATTACTTGTCCATTTGGGCGAGCTAAGCCTGATGAAAACTTTTATAGGAAGCCCCAAAATGTTTTAAGAGCTCTTCCATCAGGGAAACTCAATTGCGATTAGAAAAAAAACAATTCCCTAATTTCAGTTTAAAAAGTTAGTTTTTGGGAAGGGGCGGGTCATTTTAATTTAAAAATTGAGACAAAAAGGGAAACCGGAAATGTGATAAAATGACTTTTTTGGAAAAAAATATAAATTGTTCAAAAAAAAATGTCGGTGGGCCAGAAAGAACCCGGGTTTTCATTAGCGCCTTTTGGGGGTTTAACTTTTTGAATTAAAAACCTTTCAGACGTTGCGGCTTTGAACAGAAAAGGGGAATGGCATTTGAGGGGGTTGAGTACACTAAAAATGGCGAATTTTAAAAAGGGAAAGAGGGTTGGCGACAACAAAAATTTCCAAAAAAATGACAAGCGATGAAAACAAATAATGCTGGCCAAGAAAATAAAATAGTTCGAAAACCTGACAGCAAAAGGGACTTAGAACCATATTTAGAATGGGACATAAAATTTGAATTCATAAGCCCATTTACATTTTTTAGCCGTCAAAAAAGTTTCAGAAAAGCATTCAACTCTGGCCCTTTACATGTAAGTCTTATGCCTAAGGACAATAGTCGGATAGAGATTGAAATAAAGCCGTATGGGAATAAACAGTACATCCTCCACAGAAGAGAATCAGTTTTGAAAGATGCTTCTACAAAATTACAGTTCATTCCGCAAATGAAATTAGGAGACACGTTCACAATAATATTTGAAATTTCTGTCTTAAAAGATGTGGAGAGGGATGGGGTTGTGGGCGTTAGTGACGTCCTTCTAAAAGGAATTCTAATTAGCTGGCAAAACTTAGACGTTGACAGTCTTAAAGTTACTGTCGTCGTTCTTTACGACGGTGGGGGGATTAAGGTCGTTACAACCAGTGACAAAATCAATATTAGTCTAAATAGAAACAATCTTACAGAACTGAATTGGATTAATCTTACACATTTAGACCTTATAGGATTTTATTATACTGAACAAGTTTTGACAGAGAGCATGATAAAAACAATAACTGGATTAGATTAAATTCTGTTATAAAACTATGGAGCAGTTAAACTTTATGACAAAAGAGCCTCATTGTTCATTGATTTGTGGGCAGACTGGTTGTGGAAAAACACTATTTGTCCTAGACCTATTACAAACAGTTTATCAGTATAATTTTGATCATATTGTGATTTTCTGTCCAACACTTAAATGGAACAAAGCATATCATGATAGAAGGTTTATATGGACAGATGATGGCATATTTTTAGTTGATCCTAGCAATAAACTGAGTGAGTGTTTAGAACAGTTTTATAAACTGTTTGAAGGAACGCAGACACTATTTATTACAGATGACTGTTCGGCAGAAAGAGACATAGTTAAAAAAAGAAACACTTTGTCAAAACTGGCTTTCAGCGGAAGACATGCTGGAATAAGTGTGTGGATTTTATGTCAAAAATATAACTCAGTTTTAAAAGACTTTAGAGAACAGTTAAAGACTGTAGTTTTATTTCACATGAAAGACAGAGACTCATTTGATGAATGTCTGCGCGAAAATGATGTTATTGAAAATGATCAGGAAAAACATAGGATTAAGCAAAAACTAAAATCTAAAAAGTTTAGTAAATTAGTATTGAAAACAGACAATCCTACACAGTATGTTTGTTTGTTAAAAATCGTTATTTTTTGTTTATTGAAGTCTTACTTGTTAGAGAACGTAAAAACACCGATTCTGGTGTCAACCGTCGAAACTGGTTGAGACCGGTTGAGCCAGAATCGGTGTTTTACGTTCTCTCCATCTCATCTTCATTCTTCCTTGTTCTTATTCTTCTCTCTCTCTCTCTCCTCTCTCTCTCTCTCTCTCTCTCTCTCTCTCTCTCCTCTCTCTCTCTCTCTCTCTCTGTGTGTGCGTGTGTGTGTGCGTTGGTGTGTGTGTGTGTGTGTGTGTGTGTGTGTGTGTGTGTGTGTGTGTGTGTGTGTGTGTGTGTGTTTACTCCCAACAGGCTTACGTCATCAGTCGTGTTTGAAATCATAAACACAGATGTGTGTTTTCTTTGTTTTTGAAGTTTGTTTTGTGGGGCTAAGCCTGCACAGATGGTATTGGGGGTTGCAGTTGCCATCCTATTCTATGGTCTGTTTTCAAATCGTCTCACACCTCTGCTTTAAGCGCTGAAGATATGGAGCGGTCACACACACACACACACACACACACACACACACACACACACACACACACACACACACACACACACGCTTGCACGCACGCACACGCACAC
>CM031614.1:40429532-40437032 GCA_018398815.1 Conus ventricosus
CCCCCACCACACACTACCTTCCCCCCTTTCCTACTTAACTGGTGCCGTGTGGCTTAAGTCGTGGACACTGGTCAACCTAAAGTGGCTAGCTGAGTCAAGGTGGGCGCCACGACGTCTGACTAACAATGACGCTGGTTCCACAAAGTGCTAGATGAGTCGATCCAGGCGCTGCGACTCTCGTCTCGCTAGACATCGAGGCTTCCGGTCAAAACGGTCTTAGTCAGTCTGTGTGGATCGTACCTCACTGTGAGGCCTCTCCACTAAGCTAAATTGCAGATCCGAACCATGGTCCCGGTCTATACTTGGCGCCAAGATGTCTGCGTTATTATTGACTTAATGTCCCAACAAATGGCTGGCGACCTCCCCCAAGTTGGGTTGTTTTCATTTTTTTGTCCTGACCAATTTCCCCTTGCAAAAGACCATGCTCCGCATTGTCCAAAACAACGACAAAAAAACCAACAACCGAATTTGCTGACACACAGCAACACCGTGCAAAGTTTTTAGAAATACTTTATATACAACCACGGTTTAATAATTATAAAATACATCATTAGTAATACCTTCCAATGAGTTATCATTGCCACGTGCGCTCTTGCGTTATTTCAACTCCATTTATAACGACACTCTCTGTGCGCACCTATGCGATTCCCCTAACTTCGATTTGCCATATCTCCTTTTCACAATTCTTATGAAAGCATCAATATAATATGATCACGATCCTTGACACTTCACCTGAGGAATCTCCATCCTCACTTATGCAAATAATGCATTACTACACAAGCTGCTGTATGCTCAACATACTACATTTACATGAACAAATCTCACAACGAAAATATGAACAAGTCTCACACAAAAAATATTGACCATAGCCAACTGGGAATGAACCCATATCCAAATCACATAACTGTCATCAACACATATTATTCAACAAACACCCCGGATATGACAGACTTTCCGTCTGAGTTGCAGCTTGCTAACTACACGCGTAAATAGTCAGCTCCGACACTTCTGTCGACCGGGAATTTACTGCCCTCGGTACCTGTAGGCTTTCAGTTCCAATGGCCAACGCAGAACTCTGCTGTTTTCAACTGCTCCTCCTGCATGAATTTGAGTGGTTGATGAACCACTCGATCACTAACTCATTCCCAAACATATATGTGAACATCTGGCACGTGCCCACACGACCGCTAAACACTCCTTCTCCACCTTGCGTACGCCTCTTCACACGTTTCAACTTCCTGCTAGCAATATCTCACAGTAAACACGACCCCTGCATGCTCTGCAACAATACTGCACCTATCCCACCGCCTATGCATCAGTCCGCAACAAAAATGTTTGGACATATCTTGTAGCTTCAAGATGGGAAGGGAACCTAGTCTTTCCAACAACCGTCCTGCAGTGCTTCTCTGCAGCGTCTGACCATCGTCCACTGCCGGTTTCCCTGTCCTTGACCAAATAATAGTTGGGACTCGTGATTGCTGCGAAATTTGGAACAAACCCCTATAGAACCCATAAAACTACAACTCCTGACTACTTTATTCTGGTCTCTCTGAATTCATCATCTCACCACCTTTCCCCTTTCCGGCTGCTTGAGTCGGCCTTCCGACACAAAACCTAGTAACTCCAGCTTGAAACCCAACCTGTCACTTTGTTGTCTGCTGTGAGTTGGCCTTCTCAACCCTCTAAAACTGCTCCTAGCTGCCTCATATGCCCCTCCCATGTCTCTTATGCTATCATAAAGACCATCCATGAAGTTCACAACACCTCCGAATCCCTTCAATAGCTTCCTCATCATTCGAGAGAATACTGCAAGGTGCGTGACCATCCCAAACGGTAGTACTCGCCACTGGTATAGCCCCATAGGAGTGAGAATGCCGTGACTTCCTTGAGTCCTCACACAGGGCTATTGCCATAACCTTGCTCAGATCTATCCTGAGAAAATAACTGGCTCTTGCTTGTGCGATCATGAGCGAACAGGTCATCCATGTTTGTTAATGACCTCTGCATCTACACTGGTGACACTGTTCAACTCTATAGTCGACACAGATCGATGCTCACCTGACCTTTTTCCTTACTAAGGACCGACGTGTGCACTATATGATGAATTTGGAACTGTTCATCACCCTCAAGGTCCAACATCTCTTTTCTACCTCATCCTCGATCACTGCTTGGTGCATATGGATCGGTAGGCTTTCACATGTACGGTTCTGTGATTCACTCACCGTACATTCCCTAAGTGTCCTCCTGTTTATCGTCAGGGACCCTATAACTTTTCTAGAGCCCACTAACTCCTCCTGTCTCCTACTGTCTAGCCTTTCATACAGTGCACATCCCTGTATAGACTCTTCTCCCTGAAACTCAGCAACAAAATCTCCCCCTTCTCTGCTGGGTCTCCTTCACCTCCATCAATGATTGCTGCTGCGCCTAGTGCTGAGTCTTCACGCTGAATAAATTTGCGGATAGATATGCATGGAAAAGTTTTGATTTCCCAATTCACATCGATTCGGTAGTCCTTGATCTAACCTTTTCAAAATGTTGTGAAGGTCCTTCCAATGCATCAGCAGCTTGATTGTGATCCGTGGGAATCAGTAAACAGGACGTGAACTCCCACCTTGAGAATAGCTTTCCTCACCTTCCTGTCATACTGCTTCTCTGGACGAACCCTACCTCTGCAACTTCTCACTTGCGACCTTACATGACTCACTCGAGCCTATTCCTAAGTCCACCACATACTGAATTGGTTTGACTTCTTCGGACTCCGTCTCCGACTCACAGCTCTTTGAAATGCACACCGTCCCCGAACTGTCCCGCCATACAGCAGCTCAAATGGCTAAAAGCCTGTGCTTTCCTGTGGGCTTCCCTGTGGCGAACAGTGCCCGCTGGAAGTAGCGGACCCAATCTGCTGGCCTTATCCCACAGATAGCTTCTTAAGATGCCTCAGCACACCATTGAATCACTCCACAAGCCATTGCATGTGGGTGTATGGGGTATTGAGCATATGTGTGATCCATAGCATCCAGTTGTCCTCCTTCATCACGCCTGAGTTGAACCTGAGACCCCCCTGTCACAGAGAAATTGTGCTGGCAACCCCTACGCGAGAAAGATGTCTACCAGCTCCTTCAGCGACCTGTTCGTATCTACCTTTCAATGCAACGCTTCTGTATCTGGTCGCGTAGTCCACATCGTCAACCCATACTGTGGCCCACCATTGGAACAGGGGGCGATTTGCCAATCATACCAACAATCCACTCTCCTGAACGGTTGTTAAATTAAAGGGGATGTTTAAGAGGGAGCCTTCCTCTTCAACCCCTCTTGTGGCACTGACCTTTGAACACACGTCACATGACCTGCAGAAACGCTTGATTCTGCCATCGCTCCAGGCCATGAAAAACATCGAAGATTCGTTCCAGCTGTTTTTGCTGAGTGCCGAGATTGACCCTACATGAGCGACTTCGTGACCCACTGACATGACATGTCACGATAACCTGCAGGTACCTCTAAACTGAGCGTCCACCTTACCGGTCTCCCCTTGGTGAACAATCCTTACAACATCCCCGCCTTCACAAGAAACTCTGTCTTCACCTCCTCTAACATTGTCCTGTTGTCTGTCTCCTTTACATCTCTTGCCCACATCCCAAGACTTCACGAGCGAAGGTCTTGTTCCTGGCCGCTGCCCTAAACTCATCAGGCGACACATCTATGCTGACTTCCTTGCCGGAACTTACAACGGTTTAATCAACCTTTCCCTACCTCTTGCTCCGTGTTTGGAACCGCTGCCCCTGTAAGCAGTCCAACAACTCAGATCCCCTGGATCCTTGCACCTGGAATATTTCCATGATTCAAATCTGAAGGTTACTCCATCACGCACGCAGACAACTCGCCAGAAGAAGTAAGGGGTACGTACTTCTATCTTAGCACCTGGAAACTCCTCACAGTGCCCATCGATTAGAGTAACAGGTCCGGGATTTGCCCTGTCAAATCCCCTTTATTCGACCAGCGTAGTTCGTACTAACACGCATGAACAACCAGTGTCTCGTAACACTTTCACCCTCTGCTGGCCTCTCCACCCGATCTTCCACTGTAAACGAACCAACTCAGCCAAGTTGCCCTCCATCCCTGACACTGACGCTGTCCAGTGCTACCATAGGATGCACTCCCCCTCTCATACTGAATCCCCTTTGTTCCACTGCAGTCGTTTCCCTTGACCGACCCTTATCCACCTCTTGCAAGGCTGCTGCCTTCTGGAACCTCATGGCGACAATCCCTCGCCACATGTCCCTTCTGGTACAAATGAAACACTCTAATGTCCCTTTGGGGGCCCTTCCGTTCTGCCCACCACTGGTTTGCAGACTTGTGCAGAAAAACTCCCTAGTCTCTTGCACTCTTCTCACCTGTGCCTAGCCACCTGATTCTCCTTGCACCGTTAGTGCCCCAAGCGTGACTCTCTATACACCTCGGCGTAACATAACAACTCTCCTGAGTCTCTGGCTGTCCTCTCTTCAAATGTATGGTTAACTCAGGGCCGCAAACCTGAACAAAATCTGTTTCCTTCATACTAGACTCATTCAACTCGGCGAACTCCTTCTTCGTACACGCTCAACACTAACCACTTCTCAAAATAGTGATCTAAACTTGCACCAAACTGCGTGTAACTCTCCACCTGCTTGTAATTAAGCTGAACGAAAATTCTTTCTGAACCCCTCCTCTGGAGGTCACATCCTTTCATCAATTGATTCCTTCACCAGCACACCGAAATCAGACTGTTTGTTCTTCTGTAACGCATAAAAATCTGTAATGCCTTACCGTCATAAACGCAGACAAAATGACTGCCCACTCTTCTGGAGGCCAACCCTGACTGGTCGCCAAACGTTTCGAAACGACTGATGTAGTTCATCCAAACGAATTCGGTTCCTCAAGAATTGGTAACTTGGGGGTCTGGGGGCATAGCTGCGCACAGAGTCCACTGGAAACTGAACTCCCATCCTCGGTGGTCTCCTTTGTATTCTCACTTTCTCTAACTCTAATTAACCTTTAATCCTTTCCGTTCCTGCGTTTCCCAGTCCCTGATAAACACTACACTGAATCCTTAATCTTTCTGTCTCCTGCTTCATTGCTTCCTGGTTTCCTGCGCTTCCCCTGAATTCTGTCTGTTTCCTGCTTCATTCTTTCTGTTTCATGCGCTTGCCTTATTCTCTCTGATTCCTGCGTTGCGCTAGCTATTAAGTCCTTTATCCCTGCTCTGCTACTGCTATCTCAACGCAACACGGCGTCTTTCCGCGCGTTCCTTCTCTTTCCATCTTTTGTTGGTGTTCAACATAATGCACGCAACTCATTCTCCTGATAACCTAAATCACGAGCGAAGCTCACAATTGTTCAATAGGGGTGTCTTTTCTTCCGCAATTTATCTTCCTCTTCTTTTTGTGTGGTGGTGTTTTTTTTTTGTTTTTGAACAAGATTTTATAATAACTACGACAGCCAAACAGGTGGTTACCGACACGATGACGTAATAGCACAATCCTATGAATATAATATTAGCTTGGGAGCAAAACGTAATTAGATTTTATATAAGACGCCCAGCGCCTGACACCAACTATGAGAGCGAATTATAGCAATCTGTGCGAAATAAGTACTCTGGGCTGAAATGCCAACCTAGTATTAACTAGCTTGGAACAATTCAACCTATGTATAACTATCTTGGGAACATACAGTAAGGACCACCCCTTTCTTAGGATTACAATACTTGAATCCCACACAGCTAAGATCTGAGAAGTTAACAATTTAATAAATTGCAGAATAACCTGGCAGGCTCGCCAATCATATTGTCAACCACGGTGATGTCGATGGAGGAAGACTAGCGCACAGCCCAAACACACTCACTAGCTTGCTTACGATCTCATTCAATATCATGCAATCGTCACTCAAACGCCCTGGTAAAAGTCTATAACTTTACTACACATGTTTAAAGAACGAAAAACATCAATGCGTATGGCATCAAATGACATAAAACATTCTCTCTTCCTGAACTTCACAAAATCATTTATCAAAAACATCATTAACTAAACCCGGGTATAAAATAGATTCTACTTTACCCTTGCCAGGTGATCTTAACTATTCACGAAATCACTGTCCTTTTTCTTTTCTTTTCTTTTTTTCTTTTCCCTGTCACTTTCACAACAAGACACAGCTGCTTGGCACTGTGTATGGTCTGATTGCACCGTCAAGCTGGACTGCTGGCACCGGTCAGTGCTGGACTGCTGATGAAAGTGGCGCTGGCCAAGTAACGAGGTCGAACGACCCAGTGAGGATAGAACAGTGACCTATTCAACATCGATCTGTTCTCCTTTCTTTCTTCCTGCAATAACGGCCTGGGCACTCTCTCTTCTCTCTCTCTCTTCTAGTCTTGCTCTTATCAAATGGACATGGTTGCTTTTCCTTTTCATTTTTTTCTTTTCGTTCTTTCCCCCCCGCCCCCCCACACCTTTACAAAACGGGGGGGGCATGCTTCATTAATTAGCATCTACTTCTCTCTCTCCCCAATCTCTCCTCAGTCCCTTCCTCTGCAGACATCTCATGCTAATGCTCTCAACTTGGTTCGCTTCTCTCCTCCGCCTCATCTCTCTCCTCTTCTCTCATCTCCCCAGAGATTACACTCAGAACCTCCTCCTCTCTCTCTCTCTGTTCGTTCTCCCCCTCGTTCTCACCGTTCTCTCACTCTCACATTCCTCTTTATTCGTTCCGATCTGTCCAAAAAAGGGCGAGTACCATTGGTCAGTATTTTTACCGCCCTGACAACCCAATTACGCCCTCTAATTCCATTGGATATTCAAATCATGACAGTTCACGTGGCCCGACACTCATAGCCTTTACCTCTGTGGTGGCAACTGGTCATTTAATTGATTAGCTAGATTCACCCCCATCCACACACTAACTACCTTCCCCCATATCCACTTAACGTGCGTGATGCTTAAGGTCGTGGACACTGTCAACCTAAAGTGGCTAGCGAGTCAAGTGGCGCCACGCCGTACTGACTAACAATTAAGGGCCAACAAAGTGCTAGATGAGTCTGAGCCAGGCGCGTGGCGACTGCTCACGCTAGATACGAGCGTCCGTTCAAACGCCTTAGTTCATTCTGGTTGGATCGTCCGTCCCCCTGTAGCCTCTCCACTAAAGCTTAATTTTTGGCCGGATCCGAACCATGTGCCCGGTCTAACGTGCGCCAAGATGTCCTGCGGTTTGGACTTAAATGTCCGAACAAAATGGCTGGCGGAACTCCCCAAATTGGGTTTTTCATTTTTTGTCCGTACACCACACCACACTCACACACGACACACACACACACACACCACACAACACACACACATAGCACACACACGACACACACACTATCACTTGACAACAAAACCTACTTTTTTCTTTTTTTTTTTTTTGTCACTGCTTGAAACATTTTTGTTTGGTTGTTGTTGTTGTGTGTTGTTGTTGTTGTTGTTGTTTTGTTGTTGA
>CM031614.1:40472032-40474532 GCA_018398815.1 Conus ventricosus
GGAGTTGAAAATGAGAAAGAGATGTAGAGACGAGAATGGAGGGGGGGGGGGGGGAGAGAGACGGGGATGGTGAGATTGAAATGGTAGAGAAGTGAGACGAGAGGGGAGGGGGGAGGAGGGGGGGAGACCGGGATGTTGTGGGGGGGGGGGGGGGTTAGGAGTACAAATGATGTATTGGAACCCAGACAGTGGCTACACAAATGATCAATGCGTACGAAAAACATAACATTGTATATGATTGTTATGAATTGATAATGACTGACAATTGAATGTAAAATATGTAAACAGTTTTCTCCTTGAAAGAATAGTACTTTACAGGCATCTGGGGAAAAACGTTCCTAAAATACACCACCGAAATAAAAAAATGTTTCAAAGGCATAATTCAAACGCGTGAAGAGAGAGAGAGAGAGAGAGAGAGAGAGAGAGGGAGGGAGGGAGGGGGAGGAGGAGGGGGAGAGACAGACAGACAGACAGAGTGAGAGAGGGGTAGACTGAGCGAGGGGGGGGGGGGAGAGGGAAGGAACAACATGGAATGTTTCATAAGAAATCAGACATAAGAGCTCCGTCACCCCTCTTTCTTTCCAGTAGCTTGACGAACAAGAAGCTTAACGTGGACACAGCAACCACGTAAGCCGCTCAGAAAGGCCCGAAATACATCACTCCCTAAAATAAATCGTCACCACTCAGAAGACATGGATCACACGGACCTTCAGCCTGACAGGAAAAGGAGGCAGGTGTCTGCCTGCAGCAAGCAGTCAGGATGCTGAGAAAATTCAGATGGGCCATCAGACAGCGGAGAAACTAACGTAAGGAAAAGTGCTGTCAGCTCCGCGACATGAGGGCGCTAGTTCGGGGTCGAGAAATGGTAGGTGGAACGTCTTCCCACGGGGAACTGGGAGGAGGAGGGGGGGGGGGGGGGGGGATTCTTCGATGGGACTATATGGTTATTGCTTATCATGTTTAACATCGGTTTTTGTACCCCCTTTTCTTTCCATCTATCTTTCTTTTCCTTCAGTCTTTCCTTCCTTCATTCTTTCTTATTTTCTTTCTTTCTTTCTTTCTTTCTTTTTCATTTACTTCTCTGTCTGGGTGTTAGACGTTAGGGCATGGCTCGTGTGACGAAAGTGGATTCGGAGAATCATGTATAAAATAAAAAAGTGGCTTCTGCTGATGGACCGGTGTGGTGGCTGCTTTTCTTTCTCTGTATCTCTTTCTTTGTTCGTCTCCGTCTTATTGCCAGTTTCTGTCACTTATTTGTGTATCAGCTTATCAATTATTGTCGCCCTTCTTTCCTGGAGTCGATGCTATTCAGTTTAGTGCACACTGCTCCACCTAAAATTCATCGCATCGTGTTGTCTTGTGCTTTATTGTATTGCATCGCATTGTACTGTATTCTGCTGGGTTGTAGTGTGGTGTGGTGTGTTGCTTTCAGTCGCATTGCTTTACATTGTACTGTATGATGTCGTGCTGCATTGTAGTGTTGTACTGCACTGGGTTGCTTCGTATTGTAATGTGTTCTGTCGCAGTGTAATGCATGGTATAATATTATGTTATGGTGTACTCTGTTGTATTGTACTGCATTGCATTGTATGGTATGGTAATTTGCGGTTTTGTGTAGTACCCTTTTGTGTTGTGCTCTGTTGTGATGTCATATGTAATGTGTTTAATTCTATTGTATGATATTTCGCCGTACGGTGTTGTGTAGGGCTGCGTCGTGTTGTACTATGTCGCACTCTATTTTACTGTGTTTTGTTGTATGAGGATGTGTTGCGTTGCGTTGTGTAGCATTATATTGCATTATTTTTAGCGCTGTACTCAGTAGTAATTGACTCCTCCCCTCTCTGCTGTACACACTGTATTGCAACGTATTACATAACATTGCAATGCACTGTGCTGCTCACAATGTATCGTTTTGTACTATTTTGTATTGGACTGTGTTACATTGTAATGTATTGTATTGTGCAGTGTTGTATTTTGTTTGAAATGAATTCCGTTTTATTGCATTATGTTGGTTTCTGTATCGAGGATGAGATTCAAACCAAACACATTACGTGTTTTTTCACTCCCTAAAGGCAAAGTAGCCGAAACAGCTACGTTCACCAAGCTTATCAAGCCACTCTGGCAGAACTAGTCATGGTCATTAGAAGGTGAAATAGTCACTTCTTAAAGGGAAACAAAACCCAGCTTAAAGCAAGACAAAGCCTCTACAGGTAAAAGATCTGTGCGGTCCCATTGGCAAAGACAAAGTCGGGTGCGTGCAGATCATGTTGATCCCAAAGCACCTCTCGTATCAGCTGCCATACAACATCAACATTAGTGCAGTGGAAGAGGTGATAACCCAAATCAACAAATCCACAAGTAATTGTCTCGATTTCCTCCTGGTCTCACTGATGTTGCACTCTGCTGTCGCCAAGCAAAGTTGAAGCAACACCCTTTAAGTCCATCGCCGAGGAATTCGTAGGTGGAAAAGGCAAGTTTACTAACCGTACATGAAGAATCT
>CM031614.1:40484532-40494532 GCA_018398815.1 Conus ventricosus
CCGAACCATGGGGCCGTCTGCCTGACGCCCAGAATATTTGCGTTAGAGCTTATGTCCAACTGGGCTGGTGGCAATTGACCACGAATTTGGTTGAGTTTATTTTTGACCGTGACAATTTCCCCCTTGCAAAAGACTATGCACCGCATTGTCTCAAAACAACGGTACAAAAAAAGACCACAACCGAATTTGCTGACACACAGCTACACGTGCAAAGTTTGAAAAATACTTTACAACCAACGGTTTATAAAATTAAAATATATCATTAGTGAATACCACTCCAATGAGTTATCATTGACGTGCGCTCTTGCATTATTTCAACTCATTTTATAACGACCTCTGTGCGCACCTATGCAATTCCCCTACCTGCGGATTTGCCATATCTTCTCTTCACAATTCTTATGAAAAGCACAATATAATATGATCACGATCCATGACACTTCACTGAGGAATCTCCATCCTCACTCACTGCAAATAATGCATCACTACACAAGCGACTGTATGCTCCAAGCATAACTACATCCACATGAACAAGTCTCACAAGAAAATATGAACAAGTCTCACACAAAAATATGAACCATAGCCAACTGGGAATGAACCCATATCCAATCAACATAACTGTAATCAACACATATTATCAACAAAGCACCCCGGATATGACTGACTTCCTCTGAGTTGCAGCTTGCTAGACTACACGACTTAAATAGTCAGCTCCGACATTCTGTCGACCTGGAATGTACTGCACTCGATACCTGTAGGGCTGCAATGCCATTGCCCAACGCAGCACTCTGCTGTTTTTCAACTGCGCCTCCTGCAGGAATTTGAGTGGTTGATGATCTGTCTCTATCACGAACTCTTTCCCATACAAGTATTTGTGGAACTTCTGCACGGCCCACACGATGGCTAAACACTCCTTCTCCACCGTTGCGTACCCTTCTTCACACTTTGTCAACTTCCTGCTAGCATACCTCACAGGAAACTCGACCCCTTCATGCTCCTGCAACAATACTGCACCTATCCCACCGCCTGATGCATCTGTCCGCAACAAAAATGGTTTGGACATATCTGGTAGCTTCAAGATGGGACGGGAACCTAGTCTTTCCAACACCGTCTGCATGCTTGCTCTGCAGCGTCTGACCACTCGACCACTGCGGTTTCCCTGCCTTGACCAAATCACTGAGAGGACTCGTGATTGCTGCGAAATTTGGAACAAACTCCCTATAGAACCCAATAAAACCTAGCAGACTCCTGACTTCTGTTTTGGTCTTTGGTCTCTCTGAATTCATCATCTTCTCCACCTTTCCCCTTTCTGGCTGCTTTGTGTCGCCTCCGACAACAAAACCTAGGAACTCCTACTGTCTAGCCCTTCATACAGTGACACATCCCTGTATGACTCTTCTGGAAACTTAGGCAACAAAATCTCCCCTTCTTCTGCTGGGTCTCTTTCACCTCATCAATGATTGCTGCTGCGCCTATGTGCTGAGTCTCACGCTGAATATATCTGCGGAGAAAATTCGCATGGAAAAGTTTTAGTTTCCCATTCACATTAATTCGGTAATCCCGACCGACCTTTTCAGTGATGGTGAATGGTCCTTTCCAATGCATCAGCAGCTTGTTGTGACGCGTGGGAAGCAGCACCAGGACTTGATCTCCCACCTTGAGGGATTGCTTCCTCACCTTCCTGTCATATTGCTTCTTCTGAACGACCCTAGCCTCCTGCAAACCTTCCCTTGCAAACTTGCATGTCTCATACCTGTGCCCACCTTTGGAACAGGGTGAGATTGGGCCAATCAAATCAACAGCCACTCTCCTGAACGGTGTGTCAATTAAAGGGGGATGTTTAAGAGGCGCCTTCCTCTTCACCCCTCTTGTGGCTGACCTTTGACACACGTCACATGACATGCAGAAACGCTTTATGTCTGCCATTGCCCCTGGCCAATGGAAATCATCGAAGATTCGGTCAGCTGTTTTGCTGGTGCCGAGATGACCCGCCATGAGCGACTCGTGACCCACTGACATGACAGTGTCACGATAACCTGCTGGTACCTCTAACTGAGTGGTCACCTTACCTGTCTTCCCCTTGGTGAACACTCGGTACAACAGCCCGCCTTTCACAAGAAATTCTGTCTCACCTCCTCTAACCTCCTGTTTCTCTCCACCTCTTGCCAACTCCCAAGACTTCACGAGCGAAGGGTCTTGTTCCTGCGCTGCCCTAAACTCATCAGGCGACACATCTATGCCTGACTTCCTTGCTGGAACGACTAACGGTTTATCAACCTTTTCCTCCTTCTTGCTCCGTGTTTGAACTGCTGCCCTGTAGCAGTCAACAACTCAGGATCCCCTGGATCCCTTGCACCCGGAATATTTCCGATGATCAAATCATGAAGGGGTTTCTCCATCACCAACGCAGACAACTCGCCTGAGAAGTAAGGGGTACGTACTTCTATCTTAGCAACTGGAAACTCCCTCACAGTGCCATCGATTAGAGTACAGGTCTGGATTTGCCCTGTCAAATCCCCTTTCTCGACCAGCGTTGTTCGTACTACACCGCATGAACAACCAGTGTCTCGTAACACTTTCACCCTCTGCTGGCCAATCCACCCTTCTTCCACTGGTAACGAACCACTCAGCCTAGTGCCCTCCATCCCTGACACTGACTGCTGTCCAGTGCTAGCCATAAGCTGCACTCCACCCTCTTCAGACTGAATCCCTTTTGGTTCCACTGCAGGTCGTTTCCCTTGGCGACCCTTATCCACCTCTTGCAAGGCTGCTGCCTTCTGGAACCTCATGCGACAATCCCTCGCCACATGTCCCTTCTTGTGACAAATGAAACACCTAATGTCCCTTTGCCCTTCCTTCTGCCCCACCACTGGGTTTGCAGACTTTGCAGGAAACTCCCTGGTCTCCTTGCACTCTTCTCACCTGTGCCTAGCACCTGTTTTCCTGCACCTTAGTGCCCAAACGTGCCTCTCTATACACCTCTGCGAACTTCAACAGCTCCCCTGCTGTCTCTGGCTGTCTTTCTTTCAAATGTATGGTTAACTCAGGGCCGCAACCTGACAAAATCTGTTCTTTCATAACTAGCTCTTTCAGTTCAGCGAACTCCTTTTTCGTACCACTCAACTCTAACCACTTCTCAAAATAGTGATCTAAACGTGCACCAAACTGAGTGTACGTCTCACCTGCTTGTAATTTAGCTGAACGAAATTTCTTCCTGAACCCCTCCTCTGTGAGGTCAAATCCTTTCATCAACGATTCCTTCACAGCGCCGAAATCAGACTGTTGTTCTGCTGGTAACGCAGTTAAAATTTGTAATGCCTTACCCCTCAATAAAGCTGACAAAATGACTGCCACTCTTCTGAAGGCCAACCCTGACTGGTCGCAAACGTTTCGAAACGACTGATGTATGCATCAATCGAATCGGTTCCTTCGGAGAATTTGGGCAATTTTGGTCGGGGGGCGTAACTGCGCACAGGGTCACTGGAAAGTGAACTACCATCCTCGGTGGTCTCCCTTTGCATTCTCACTTTCTCTAACTCTAATTGAACCTTTAATCTTTCCGTTTCCTGCGCTTCCTTTAGTCTTTCTGTTTCCTGCGCTTCCCTTAGTCTTTCTGTTTCCTGCTTCATTCTTTCCGTTTCCTGCGCTTCCCTTATTCTTTCTGTCTCCTGCTTCATTCTTTCTGTTTCCTGCGTTTCCCTTATTCTTTCTGTTTCCTGCGCTTCCTGATTAGCCTGAATCCTTAACCTTTCTGTTTCTTCCTTTTCTACCGCGACACGTCGTCTTTCCGCGCGTTCATCTCTTTCCATCTTTTGTTGGTTTTCAACGAATGCACGCAACTCATCTCCTGAGTACCTAGATCACGAGCGACGCTCACAAGTTGTTCAATAGGGGTGTTCTTTTCTTCCGCCATTATATCTCTTTCTTTTTTTTTTTAACAAGATTTTATTACTACGACAGCCAAACTGGTGGTTACCGACATGAGTGACGTAATAGCACAATTCTATGAATGATAATATTAGCTTGGGACAACGTAATTAGTTTTTATAAGACGCCCAGCGCTGACCCAACTATGAGAGCGAATTATAGGCAATCTGTGCGAAATAAGTACTCTGGGGGTGAAATGCCAAGCCTAGTATTAACTATCTTGGAAGCAATGCCAAGCCTAGTATTAACTATCTTGGGAACATACAGTAAGACAACCCCTTGTCTTAGGATTACAATACTAGAATCCCCCAGCTTCCTCTCTGAGAAGTTGAACAATTATAATAAATGGGCCAGAATATCCTGGCAGGCTCGCCAATAAATTGTCAACCTCGGGTGATGTCGATGGAGGAAGGACTAGCGCACAGCCCAAACACACTCACAGCTTGCTTACGATCTCATTCATATATCATGCATTCGTCACATCAAACCACTAGTAAAGTCTATAACTTTACTACACATGGTCATAGAACGAAACATCAATGCATATGGAATCAAACAAAATAAAACATTCTCTCTTTCCTGAACTTCACAAAATCATTTATCTAAAACATCATTAACTAACCCGGGTATAAATAGATTTCTACTTTACCTGGCCAGGTGATCTTAACTATTCACGAATCACTGTCTTTTCTTTTCTTTTTTTTTTCTTTCTTTTCACTGTCACTTTCACAAGCACGACACAACTGCTGGCACTGGTCTTGGTCTGCTGGCGCCTGGTCAGATTAGACTGCTGGCACTGGCGTTGGTCTGTCGATGAAAGTGGCGCTGGCCAAGTATGAGGTCGAACCCCAGTGAAGATAGAACAGTGACTATCAACATCGATCTGTTCTCCTTTCTTTCTTCCTGCATTAACGCATTGCACTCTCTCTCTCTCTCTTCTAGTCTGCCCTATCAAATGGACATGGTTGCTTTTCTTTTCTTTTTTCTTTTCTTTCTTTTCCTCTTCATTAGTTAGCAACTCTCTCTCTCCACATCCCTCCTCAGTCCTTCCTCTGCAGACTATCTCATGCTAATCTCTTAACTTGGTTCTCTTCTCTCCTCCCCTCATCTCTCTGCTTTTCTCTCCTCAGAGATCACACTCAGACCTCTCTCTCTCTGTCTCTCTGTTCGTTCTCCCTCGTTCCGTTCTCCCACTCTCACATCCTTCTTATTCCGTTCCGATCTGTCCAAAAAGGGCGAGTACCATTGGTCAGTATTTTTACCCCTGATACCCGAAGTTATCTCCCTCTAATTCCATTGGATATTCAAATCATGACAGTCACGCCTACACGCCTTACTCTCTGTGGTGGTCAGTTGGTCATTTAATTGATTAGCTAGATTTCACCCCCACCACACACTACCTTCCCCTCTCTTCGTTCCGGCGACGTCGTAAATTGGCTAGATGAGTCTGGGTAGGCGCCAAGACGTTGGCTGGCAGACCAATCGAGACATTCGGCCAGACGGCTTAGTCCGTCTGGCAGACAGTGCTGTCTCCACGAGAGCTAAAAATAGCCTTTAATTGGCTGAGGCGACAGGTGAATGCGTCGGTCAGCTATTTAGTCCGTCTGGTTGGACAGACCGTCTCTGTGGAGCCTCTCCCCTATGCTTAATTGGCTGGATCCGAACCATGGGGCCGTCTGCCTGACGCCCAGAATATTTGCGTTAGAGCTTATGTCCAACTGGGCTGGTGGCGATTGACCACGAATTTGGTTGAGTTTATTTTTGACCGTGACACACACACACACACACACACACACACACACACACACACACACACACACACACACACACACTCACGCGCGCGGGCGCGCGCGCACGCACGCACACATACACACTCACTCACTCACTCACTCACACACACGCGCACACGCACAGAGACACACACACGCACGCACGTACGCACGCACGCACGCACGCACGCACGCACGCACGCACACACACACACACACACACACAAATAACGAATGAAAAACAGTATAAAAAAAAAAGAAGAAGAAAAGAAACTTATGTACTTTTCTCTTTTCCAATTCACGGAAGCCAGATTCTCCTGACGTCAAACTCACGGTGGAAGAAGCCAGCCAAAAACATCAGTGCATATTGCAAGCACTTGAATTGCCATTCACTGAAAGAGAGAGAGAGAGAGAGAGAGAGAGAGAGAGAGAGAGAGAATTGAACAAATGGACACATAGACATACAGACAGATGGAGGGACTGTTCGACAGACAGACAACCAGAGAGAGAGAGAGAGAGAGAGAGAGAGAGAGAGAGAGAGAGAGAGAGAGAGAGAGAGAGAGAGAGCGTATCAACTTTGACATCAGCAGACCGAATGGCAGAAAACAAAATAAAGTTGAAGTACTTTTCTCTCCTCGATTCACCGACAGCAGGTTCTCAGTCGGCGTCTAGCTCCAGTTGGAAAAAGCTGGCCAAAAATACCAGTGCACATTGTGAGCACGTGTATTGCTGCGTCTTCTTCACCACAGAGAGGGCAAAATCACACCAGAGACTCACTCGATCGGGTCAGTCCGCTGGGGCAAAAATGAACGGTGAACCCAATTTCCGGAGGAATAATGATCGCTCCACGTCTGAGCTTTGAAAGTCCTCTGGTCGTAATTGACATGGGCGAAAAGACTGGCTGCACCCCCAAGAAGTTGTGAAAGAACTATAGTTTGATTGTTGAATAAATGGAGGCAATGTTTGTCACGGCGCCAAGCGTTTCTTCGTCGCTTTCTCTGTATCTGTTTTTCTGTCTGCTTGTCTCTGTCTCTGCCTGCTTCTGTCTCTGTCGCCCTTTTTTCTGCCTCTCTGTCCATCTCAGTCTCTGTCTGTCTGTCTGTCTGTCTGTCTGTTTCTCTCCTCTCTCTCTCTCTCTTCTCTCTCTCTCTCTCTCTCTCTCTCTCTCTCTCTCTCTCTCTCTTCTCTTTCCCTCTCTCTCTCTCTCTCTTCTCTTCTCTTCACTCTCAGATAGAGAAAAGAAAGAAAGAGAGAGGGAATAAGATAAATGGAAAGACAGATAGATAGACAAAGAGACAGATGGAGGGATGGACCGACAGACAGACAGCCAAGCAGAGAGAGAGAGAGAGAGAGAGAGAGAGAGAGAGAGAGGGGAGAGAGAGAGAGAGAGAGAGAGGAGAGAGAGAGAGAGAGAGATTTTAACAAATGGACACACAGACAGACAGACACACAAACAGACAGACAGAGGGAGGATCGACAGACAACCAGACAGACAGACAGACAGAGAGAGAGAGAGAGAGAGAGAGAGAGAGAGAGATGAGAGAGAGATGGACTGTTCGACAGCCAGACAGAGAGAGACAGAGACAGGGAGAGACAGAGTCCATGTGAACTTTGACATTTGCAAACCGAATAATGAATAAAGATAACAGGCAAAGAATACTGTTGAGGTACTTATCTCTCCTTTTATTCACCGAAGCCAGACTCTCAGTCAGCGTCAAGCTCCCAGTGGAAGAAGCCAAAAAAATCTGTGAATTTTGTGAGCACGTGCATTGCTGCATCTTCTTCGCCACAGAGAGGGCAAAATCACACCAGACTCTCACTCGATCGGGTCAATCCGTTGGGGCAAGAATGAACAGTGAACCCAATTTCCGAGGAATAATGATTTCTCCACTTCTGTGTTTTGAGTGTCCTCTGGTCGTGATTGGCACAGGGCAAAAGACTGGCCCACGCCCCAAGAAATTGTTAAAAGGATTTCTCAACAGCATACGTTTTAATATAGTTTGATTGTTGAATAAATGGAGGCCACGTTTGTCACGGCGCCAAGGGTTTCTTTGTCTATTTCTCCGTATCTGTTTTTCTTTGTCTGCTTGTCTCTGTCTCTAAGAAAGAGAAATGGAGAAACAAGAGGAGAGAGAGAAGGGGGTGGAGGGAGGGAGAAGAGAGAGAGAGAGAGAGAGAGGGAGGGAGAATTAGACAAATGAACACACACACAGACAGACAGACAGACAGACAGATGGAGGGACTGTTCGACAGACAGACAACCAGACAGACAGACAGAGACAGACAGACAGACAGACAGCATATCAGCTTTGACATCAGCAATTCAAAGAATGAATAAGAATAACAGGGAAAAAATACAGTTGAGGTACTTTTCCTCATTTCACCAAAGCCAGACTCTCAGTCGGCGTCAAGCTCCAGGTGGAAGAAGCCGGCCAAAAATACCAGTGCACATTGTGAGCACGTGCATTGCTGTGTCTTCTTCACCACAGAGAAGGGAAAATCGCACTGGAGACTCACTCGATCGGGTCAGTCCGCTGGGGCAAAAATGAACAGTGAACCCAATTTCCGAGGAATAATGATCGCTCCACTTCTGAGCTTTGGAAGTCCTCTGGTCGTAATTGGCACAGGGCAAAAGACTGGCTGAGCCTTAAGAAGTTGTGAAAGAGCTTCCAAACAGCACACTTTTTTTTTTACGTAGTTTGGCTGTTGAATGAACCAAGGCCATGTTTATCACCGTGCCAAACGTCTCTTGTCTTTTTTTCTGTCCCTGTTTTTCTTTCTGCTTGTGTCTGTTTCTTCCTTTCCGTGTCTCTGTCTCTTTCTGCCTTTCTCTGTCCTTGTCTGACTGTCTGTTTGTCCATCCATCTGTCTGTCTAGCTCTCTGTCTCTCTGCCTCTGTCTCTGTCTCTGCCTCTCTCTCTCTCTCTCTCTCTCTCTCTCTCTCTCTCTCTCTCTCTCTTTCTCTCTTTGAGACAGTGAGGGAGAGTGCATTAGAAACAGAGTAGAAAGAGAAATGGAGAAACAAGAGGAGAGAGAGAAAAGGGGGTGGAATGATGGAGGAAGAGAGAGAGAGAGAAAGAGAGAGAGAGAGAAAAGAGAGAGAGAGAGAGAGAGAGAGAGAGAGAGAGAGAGAAAATTACACAAACGGACACACAGACAGACAGACAGACAAACAGATGGAGAGACGGATCGACGAACAGACAGACAGACAGAGACAGACAGACAGATAGACGGAGAGAGAGAGAGAGAGAGAGAGAATAGAGAGAGAGAGATCATCAACTTTGACATTAGCAAACTGAATAATGAATAAAAGTAACAGGAAGAAAAACGTTGAGGTTCTTTTCTCTCCTTGATTCACCGAAGCCAGACGCTCAGTTGGCATCAAGCTCCCTGTGGTCGAAGCTGGCCAAAAATACCAGTGCATACTGCGAGCATGTGCATTGCTACGTCCTGTTCTTCACCACAGACAGGGCAACATCACATTAGAGACTTACTTGATTGGGTCAGTCCACTGGGGTGAAAATGAACGGTGAACTCAATATCCGATTAATAATGATCGCTCCACTTCAATGCTCTGAAAGTCCCTGGGTCGTGATTGGGACAGGGCGAAAGACTGGCCACACCCCATGAAGTTGTCGAAGAACTTCAGAACAGCATACCCTTTTTTTGATATAGTTTGATCGTTGAATGGATGGAAGCTATGTTTCCCGCGATGCCAAGGGTCTCCTAGTCTCTGTTTAAAAAAGAAAAAAAAAGTCTGCTTGTGTCTATCTCGTCCTGTCTCTGTCTCTGTTCCTCTCCTCCTCCCTCTCTCCCTCTGTGTCTCTTTCTGTCTATCTGTCTATTCATCTGTCTATCTGTCTGTCTCTTTCTGAGAGAGAGAGAGAACGAAAGACAGAGAGAGAGAGAGAGAGAGAGAGAGAGAGAGAGAGAGAGAGAGAGAGAGAGACTTAGACAAACAGACACACAGAGAGACAATCAAACAGACAGATGGAGGGACAGATCGACAGACAGCAAGCCAGAGTGAGAGAAAAAGAGAGAGAGGGTGGGGGAGACAGGTAGATAGATAGAGAGACAGACAGACAGAGAATTAGGCAGACACATAGAGACAGAGAGACAAACAGACAGAGAATTAGGCAGACACATAGAGACAGAGAGACACACAGACAGAGAATTAGGCAGACACAGAGAGACAGAGAGACACACAGACAGATATAGGGGAGCATATCAACTTTGACACCTGGAAACCGAATGATGAATAGAAATAACAGGGAAAAAAACACAGTTGAAGTATTTTTCTCTTCCCG
>CM031614.1:40507032-40509532 GCA_018398815.1 Conus ventricosus
GAGAGAGAGAGAGAGAAAGCGAGAGAGAAAGAGAAAGAGAGAGAGAGAGATTTCGAAAACACTTGCTTAATGAATGAAAAAAAAAATCTTTTTTTTTTTATCGTGCGTCGGCAAAGGAGAGTATTTGTTACGCGGCGTTTGCTGGAAATGAAGTATCAATCCATCAGTCGATTCAATGACCAATCCCTCATCAACCAATCACTGAATCAGTTTGATTACCCTAAGATGAGTCATGCTACCCAAGATGACGTGGTGCCTCTCCCATGGTGGCCTACCGTTGAATGCTTAAAACGTGACACATATCTACCTCCGATGGACACTTCCACATCCTGAGCCAACACCTAGGACACAAGAAGTCTGTGTCAGCACGTATCATTTCATTCGATGTGAATGGTTGGTTTGGGGTAGAAGTCTGTGTCAGCACGTATCATTTCATTCGATGTGAATGGTTGGTTTGGGGTAGAAGTCTGTGTCAGCACGTATCATTTCATTCGATGTGAATGTTTGGTTTGGGGTAGAAGTCTGTGTCAGCACGTATCATTTCATTCGATGTGAATGGTTGGTTTGGGGTAGAAGTCTGTGTCAGCACGTATCATTTCATTCGATGTGAATGTTTGGTTTGGGGTAGAAGTCTGTGTCAGCACGTATCATTTCATTCGATGTGAATGGTTGGTTTGGGGTAGAAGTCTGTGTCAGCACGTATCATTTCATTCGATGTGAATGGTTGGTTTGGGGTAGAAGTCTGTGTCAGCACGTATCATTTCATTCGATGTGAATGTTTGGTTTGGGGTAGAAGTCTGTGTCAGCACGTATCATTTCATTCGATGTGAATGTTTGGTTTGGGGTAGAAGTCTGTGTCAGCACGTATCATTTCATTCGATGTGAATGTTTGGTTTGGGGTAGAAGTCTGTGTCAGCACGTATCATTTCATTCGATGTGAATGTTTGGTTTGGGGTAGAAGTCTGTGTCAGCACGTATCATTTCATTCGATGTGAATGGTTTGGGTTTGGGGTAGAAGTCTGTGTCAGCACGTATCATTTCATTCGATGTGAATGGTTGGTTTGGGGTAGAAGTCTGTGTCAGCACGTATCATTTCATTCGATGTGAATGGTTGGTTTGGGGTAGAAGTCTGTGTCAGCACGTATCATTTCATTCGATGTGAATGGTTGGTTTGGGGTAGAAGTCTGTGTCAGCACGTATCATTTCATTCGATGTGAATGGTTGGTTTGGGGTAGAAGTCTGTGTCAGCACGTATCATTTCATTCGATGTGAATGGTTGGTTTGGGGTAGAAGTCTGTGTCAGCACGTATCATTTCATTCGATGTGAATGGTTGGTTTGGGGTAGAAGTCTGTGTCAGCACGTATCATTTCATTCGATGTGAATGGTTGGTTTGGGGTAGAAGTCTGTGTCAGCACGTATCATTTCATTCGATGTGAATGGTTGGTTTGGGGTAGAAGTCTGTGTCAGCACGTATCATTTCATTCGATGTGAATGGTTGGTTTGGGGTAGAAGTCTGTGTCAGCACGTATCATTTCATTCGATGTGAATGGTTGGTTTGGGGTAGAAGTCTGTGTCAGCACGTATCATTTCATTCGATGTGAATGGTTGGTTTGGGGTAGAAGTCTGTGTCAGCACGTATCATTTCATTCGATGTGAATGGTTGGTTTGGGGTTGGCTTTGTTGTTGTTCCTTCCTTGTTTGTTTGTTTGTTTGTTTGTTTTAAGAATTGCGAGTAACATAAACTCTCTTTCTACTCTTCAGTGTTTAATCATCCAAGCGTCCACCGAGTTTGCATTCAACAAAAGGCTTCTTCGTAAGAGATGCAGTCTGTTTTCGGTGTTCCGGTGTAAACTGCATTCTAGAATAGAATAAAGAAAAAAAACTGGGTTTAGTCGTTCTGGTTTCAGTCGTGATTACGCCTTACGTTCTGCTGTAGTTTAGTCTTTAGAGAGTCCATTCATAAAATGATGTACGCTATATTCACGCTCTTGGCACCCAAAGAAGAAGTGACATTTCATTCAGCCCGTTTTCCATTCCCGCTGAACTTAAGCTTAAGCTATGTTTACATACAGCAGAGGCGACGGCAAAGTGACGTTCCGCGTTATCGATGTGCGGCGACAAAAATAACTATATGACGCCATCATGGCTTCCATGTTGACACACGATGTCGTGCCTTTCAACCGTGTTTACTTCTCACATTGCTTTTTTTTTTTTTTGTCTCGTTTTGATGTCCCTGATTTCAGGACATTGAATGATGATGATGATGATTGGTAATGATGATGATGATGTTGATGATGATGAGAAGGAGGAGGAGGAGGATGGTGATGATCATGATGATCACTGTGGTGATGATGATAATAATGATAATGATGATGATAGCAATATCACATCATAAAGCATTCCGTTAGCATCGTGCAAAGACCTTTTCCTTTCCTCAAAATTTGATTTTTCAGTGGCAATTGATCGCTATGTTTACAATGTCTAAGACATCAAGAAAAT
>CM031614.1:40522032-40524532 GCA_018398815.1 Conus ventricosus
CTTCTTAGATGGCACCTTTGGTTGGTTTTTTGAAAACTCAACAACATACTACGGTATTGCACACCAACCTTTTCTGGGATTGCATTCTTCTTAAAACTGAAAAGGCAGAGGAGTCAAATTACCACTTTCCGCGGTCACTGAGGAGAAACCACCAAGTTTCGAAATATCGGTATATGACCAGGAGTTATATGTTAGTGAGTTTCCCTCCCTATTGGAGGTTGTCTCCCTCTTGGAGAATATAAGTTTGCTGAAGGCTCATTTTGAGAAGCATTTATTTTATTTTTCCCCATTCACCTACTCATGCACATACTGTTAGTTAGGCAGAATCATCTACCACTGCAGATATGAATGCGTATCTCCCCCTATTTCTTCAATCTAAGACATAAGAGCAAGCTTTGTTTATAATTCTATATATATATATGTGTGTGTGCTTGCATTTCGCATATGCACACATAGACATACACACACACATCCTGTCCAACTCACACACGCACGCACGCACACACACACACGTGTATTTACATATGCAGAACAGTTAAAAAAAAATAATATAAAAAAAGACCTTTTATACAGTAACAGGAGTAAGAACGAACAAACTGAACGAACGAAATTTTATTTAATCAAGGTAATGAGACAAGCAAATTGCGCATGCTTTTTTCAACCCCAGCCCTGGGGGAAAAAAAGAAGGGAGGGGGGGAGGGGGCGAAGCACATGGAAAATACGCAAGTCAATATGGCAGCAAAACGTGATAGAGGTGGGGGAGGGGGAGAAAGGCTTTATAAGGAACAGGGGGTGGGAGGAGGAGGAGGTGCAGGCCGGCAGAGCGTGTATAGAGGAAACCAATGACACACTCATTGACACGCTCAACAGACGAACCTTTTCACACACTTTCCACCCTTCCCTTTGACAGTCCGACTCTCCAGCCAGACACACAAGTCTATGGACGACAGGTCTCTGGAGACGGCTGCTGATAAAAGCAACAGCAAAGAAGATATCCCCCCTTTTCCCGCCAGAAAGACAAACTGATAGTGAGACAGACTGACTGGAAATGAGATAGATAGATGGATAGATAGATAAACAATTAGTCAACAGATAGATAGGTACATAGACAGATGGATAGATCGATAGACAGCTAGATAGATAGATAGATAGATAAATAGCCAGTCAACCAATAGCGATGGATAGCTGTAAAGAAAGAAAGATAGACGGACAGATAAATATACAGGCAGCAGGTGGGTAGGTGGATAGATAGATAGGTAGACATGAATATATGTTTTGTGGACAGATATATAGATGAACAGATAGGATAGCTTATGGAAATATAGATGAAGGGACAGTCAGATGCATACACACACACACACACACACACACACGCACACACACACTCACACTACTTGTTGTGTATGTGTGTACTTACATATTATGCAAAACAGAGAGAACGAAAAGAGAGAGAGAGAGAGAGAGAGACAGAGACAGAGACAGAGAGAGCGCAGAGAGAGGCAGTGTGTGTGTGTGTGTGAGAGGGAGAGAGAGAGAGAGAGAGAGAGGGGTGGAGGAGAGAAGGGGGGGGGGAGAGAAGACGAGAGGTTGGGAGGGAAAGGGAGGGGACGTGCAGGCCGGCAGAAAGTGTAGAGAGGGAGCCAGTGACACACTCATCACAGGGAACCGGTGAACCTTGTCATACACTTTCCACCCTACTCTCTGACAGTCTTGACTGTCCACTCAGACCAACACAGATCTCTGGAGACTGTTGCTGAGGAAGCAAAGATGGTATCCTTTCCCGCCAGAGATACAGCCAGACTGATAGTGAGACAGACACAGTTGGGTAGATAGATTGATAGACCGACAGACAGCAGACAGATGGATAGGTACACAGACAGATCGAGAGACAGAGAGAGAGAGAGTGAGAGAGAGAGAGAGAGAGAGAGAGAGAGAGAGAGAGAGATGGATGGATGGATGGATAGATAGACACACAGACGGACAGAAATGACAGACTGGTAGGCAGACCGACACATAGACAAAACAGATAAATAGATGAAGCGAGAGAATGGTAAGCTCACACACACAAACACACACACACACACATTCACTCACATTCACACACACACACACACACACACACACATTCACTCACATTCACACACACACACACATGCGCGCACGCGCGCACACACACACACACACACACACACACACAGAGAGAGAGAGAGAGAGAGGGAGAAGAGAGAGAGAGAGAGAGAGAGAGAGAGGAAGGTCAAAATGGTATTTGTGTGTCAATGGGCATGAGAAAAAGCAGCGTTGTTTTCTAACTAGCATCTAAAGATTCATAGTTTTAACACTGAACTCAAAGTTTACACAAGCGGGCGCGCGCACACACACACGCGCGCGCACACACACACGCACGCACACACACAGTGTTTTTAAGTAATGCACCGAACCAAAAACACAATTCATGTTCTATGTTATCGCAAAATGGACATGTCTTTTGGCTCTCTTCGTA
>CM031614.1:40529532-40534532 GCA_018398815.1 Conus ventricosus
ACGTGCGCGCGCGCGCTTGTGTGTGCGTGTGTGTGTGCGTGTGTGGAAGAACTGCCACGACAACGCGCATGAACATTCGTATTATCAATAAAACAACAGGAATAACAACAAGACCAAAATAACACTATTAGATCATTATAATACTGTGATTCGCCGTTCGGCGTATATTTGTCTCAACTCTGCTGTCTGTCCATTTACCTTGGATATACCTCCCGCCTCCCTCTCCCCTACCCCCATCCTCTCATTTCTTTCTCGTTCTCACCAATGTCATCATTTTCGTGGTCATGATTCATCCAGTGATTTAGATGCTGGCTTCTGTTTTCTCTGTCTTAGGTCTGATAACCTATTCAGTTATGTAGATGTGGCGCTCTGTGGTACATGGCCTAATGCTGGTAGCCTTTCCAGTTACTTAACCAAGAGTTTCCCAACCTCAAGCGATGCAGGGAGGGAATTTCAAAGCGCTCTGCCGCCCAGTTTGACTGGCGGCTTTCCCCACAGCATCCCCCCCCCCCTTCCCCTCCCTCCCCTCCCCCCCCCCCCCCCCCCCCCCCCCCCCCCCCCCCCCTTTTTTTATCTATTCATCGTCAGCACGCATTTGTTGATCGTCTGACCCGGTTCAACTCAGGGTCGCCCTCTCTCCCGTAGTCTCTGCCGTTTCACGTTCCACTGAAGGACTTGGAACTCAATTGGTTTTTGTTGGTAGGAGATTGTGACAAGATCCCTGCCAGCTCAGACTGCGTTTGTTGTGAGCCGGAAGGATGGGATAGATGGCGGGGGTAGTAGAGGAGTTGTTGGGCAGGGACGGAGGGGGGGGGGGGGGGGAGAGAGGAGAGAGTCGGGGTCGGGGTTGGCTACCTCGTGATCTCGAGTCTTCGTTCATCATCGAATCAATCCGTCTGATGTGGATTTGTTTTCTGAGGCAATACAGTCTACAGTGTCAAAGGGTTTTTTTCTAGCTCCCCGCCCTTCTCCCGCCCCCCTCCCCCCCCCCCTCCCCCCCCCCCCCCCCCTGTGTCACTTTCGCTTGAGATTTGCAGTAGCTTTTCAAATGCTGGAGAGTAGACTGGTTATAGAGTAGTGCGTTGTCCGAAAGGTATCTTGATTGCAGAATGCATTGGTTTAGGGGAATATCGGTGGTAGAGTGCACTGTGGTAGAGTAGACTGGCGTAGAGTAACCTGGCCTTTCACCACCCTGCCTTTTGAACATGCCCCTGTTTGACCTTTATTCAGCTTTGAGGAACAGTGGTAGCATTGATTTAAGAATACACTAGGCGTAATGTCTTTTGGTTGTAAAGCACATTTGTTGTTACATATATTGACTGTACAGCGCATAGGTTGTGGATTTGTGCATTGATGATAGAATGTGTCGCTTGCAAACAACTTCGACTGTAGAATGCATTGCCTCTAGAGCTACTCGGTCCTGCACACGTTTGTCTTTCGAATGTATTGTCATTGCTTATTCATGTCAGTAGGTATTGAGAAAAGGTGAAACAGTACAGAGGAATAATGCAATGAGTGCGTTTGTAGATGAGCCAGCCAGGCAAATATCAACCATCAGGACACAGAGGACGAAGAAGAGATATACAGCAGGAGAGGTGGTAGGACAGCCTCAGGGAACGAGCAGGCCTGGTCTTCCCTCGCTCTCACAGGCCACAAAGAACTTCTACAGATGGGCGAATATTGGCAGAAAGTCGCCAGTGATGCTTCAACAACTCTTACTTGAGGCCACGAGACAGGCAAGATAAAGGCAAGGCAAAGCAAGGTAAAAAGTTCAAGGTTTGCCATACAAGAGGAAAACAAAAGAAGAGGAAATGTGTGAAACAAAACAGTCAATATTATTCAGAACTCCAAACACCTGTACGGTGTTGTACAAGATTGATTACAGAAGAGATCCCATACTACAAAGACATCTGCTGTTACTATCATGAAAAAAAAAGAAAATAGAATTGATAATCATAAGCGAATATGATAAGCGGTAGGAGCATTGGACAGTGAAGGCTGAGACTTAAAAAGAAAGAAAGAAAGAACACTGGAAGGTATTTATGTGAACAAAACACAGACAGATAAACCAGCTCAATTAATCCTCGGGAAGTCCAGTTGCGTAAGAATAATGTTCACGACGGCATGCTTTCTTCTAGCTCTGTTGTTAGTGTGATCAGAAAGAAAAAAAACATACAGTACTGGCAGTCTCTTATCTTATGTCTGATTCTCCCCTTTCATTCTCTCTCTCTGCCTGTATTATCTGTCTTAATACTGGTAATCTGTCAAATTATTTGGAAGCTGGCCCCGTCCATTTCCTGCTTCAGTGCTTGTCATGTTCTCGGTCACTCAGGTGCTCCCAATCTCAAGCGACGCAGGAGGGGGAATCACAGCACTCTGGCTTCCAGTTTGATCGCCAGTCGTTTTCTCACAGTAACTTCCTGTCACGTAACTTCCTGTCGTTAATTTCTACCCTCGGAACGTCTTTGTGGATCATCTGGTGCCAATTTATCTCGCCAACCTCTTCCTCGTCCCTCAACCATGCATAATTATGCCCTGCTTTGTTTCCCGCTGAGGGACTTCACTTTGCGAAGGTCCTCAGTGAGTTTTATATGACTCAGCGCCCTGAATCTGTGTGAGCGTGCGTGTGTTTGCGTGCAAGCAAGCAAGTAAGCAAGCGTGCGTGTGTGTGTGTGTGTGTGTGTGTGTGTGTGTGTGTGTGTGTGTGTGTGTGTGTGTGTGTGTGTGTGTGTGTGCGTGTGTTTGCATGTGTATTGTGGTGTATGTGTGTGTGTGTGTGTGTATGTGTGTGTGTGTGTGTGTGTGTGTGTGTGTGTGTGTGTGTGTGTGTGTGTGTGTGTGTGTGTGTGTGTGTTAGAGAGAGAGAGAGAGAGAGACAGGTGAGAGAGGTGGACGGCTGTGGGGATCAAGAAGGGAGTATGGCCAAGCAAGGGAAACTAGTCGACCCGTGATTGCAGGCCGGTGTTGGCCACTTCTTCCACTCTGTCTGGTACGCTTCAGCTTTCGAGACTGCAATCAAAGAGCTAGCTCAGAGTTACCTTTACTTTTGAACACTTTCAAGTGCCAATCCTGACATCCATAGAAAATTGGAAAAAAATAATAGTTACTTACTGATGTAAAGACAGCGATGGAAAAAGGGCAAGAGGTAAACACAGTACCAAGTAGGCACCATCTGCCAGAACGCTGACAGTGCCTGGCATAGCAGGTAGCTTGATACAAGTCATGCTCATGGTCGATCCAGTTTCTCGAGACCACTGAACTATGTTGTTCAGTTTCTGCTGGACTGCTTTCGTTCTTTCTTGATCATTCGTTGACGTCTCGTAGATCAGATCGTCATCTGCAAGAATCGACATCGAACAATTCTGTTTATGTTGAGGTCTGCATGGTTTTTAGTGTAAACCATCTATAAAATAACGGAGAGAGCAGAACCTTGAGGTAATCCAATAGTCAGGTTCCGACATCCAGCCTTCAAAACATACCATGACAGTCATATTCTGAAGTGTCGCTGCGATCCAGTGTGTCAGTGTCATGCTTACTCCATTGTAAAGGAGTAAATCCATGAGAACCAAAAACTGGACTTTCAAATTGTGTGTGAGTAGAGCGCGCGCGCGCGCGCGCGCGCGCGTGTGTGTGTGTGTGTGTGTGTGTGTGTGTGTGTGTGTGTGTGTGTGTGTGTGTGTGTGTGTGTGACTTAATGCATATGTAAGAACTGTCATGACATCAGGTCTTCTTGTGGTCCTTTCATGAGAAAACGCTCATGGAAATTAGAGTTAGCAGTGGGGAAAATAAATGTCTCAGACACTGGTGATTGATTTTATTTTAATAAGCTCAATATCCTGGCGAACATGATGTGTCTCAATAAAGTTAATCTGTCCAAACCTTACGACATCCGCTCCTTCCTTCTCCCCTGTCTGACCCACATTATCTGTCCCAATGGTGCTGATTCGTCCAGTTATTTAGATGCTGCCTTCTGCATTATCTGTCTCAGTTCTTGTAACACGCCGAATTATTTAGCGGCTGGTGTCTGCGTTATTTGTCTCAGTACTGGTAATCTTCCCAATTACTTAAATGTTCCCGGCCTCAAAGCGCTCACCCGTCCAGTCTGATCAGCTGCCATCCTCACCACCTCAGCCCCCACCATGGCCAGGACGTCTTTGTTGATTGTCTGACACCAGTTTGTCTCAGAGTCGTCCTCTCCCGACTCGGCCCTTTTACATGCCACAAAGGACTTTACTTTGTCTGGAGGGGGAGAAGGGGTGGGGGTGGAGGTGGGATTTTTATGACATGATCCCGCCGACTCAGACTGCGCTTGTATGTTGTGGGTTGAAAAAAAAGAAGGGGGGAGGGGGGGGGGGGGGCTGGATAGTAGAGGAGTCATTCAGGAAGTGAGCAGGAGGCAAAAGGAGGGGGCAGGGAGTTGTTACTTGTGATCTTGGTTCTATGTTCTCCCGTTTGAAGTGGATTTGTTTTCTTGGACACAGCAGGCTTGAGTACCGAGATGTTGCTTCTCTTCTTCTTCTCAGATCTCTTGTAACGAGAGCTGCGTTAGCTTTACAAAAGATGGAGAATACATTGTTCACAGAGAACAATGGCTACATGCTGGCATATTTTTAAAGTGCATTGGTTGCAGAGAATTGTGATGGTATTGACAGTAAATTGACGTCAGAGTACCGTGGCTGTGCACGATAGCTGCCTTCAAGTACATGGCCCATATTTACTGATGAGAAAATGTTACAGTGTTGGCTGTATAGTACATTAGCTGTGGAGTATTATAGTTGTATTGTACATTGACAGTCAGTATACGTTGGTAATCAAATACGTTATTTGCAGAGTCCATTGCTTGTTGTTATAGACGCCTAACCAGGTGTACTCACTGGCCCTAGAAGCTACCAGTCCAATCACAAAACACAACATACGCAAAACATACACTGACAACTTCATGAAAATATACACAAATCCGCACACGTGGGTTATGTACCTGGAGGACATAAAACTTAAAG
>CM031614.1:40539532-40542913 GCA_018398815.1 Conus ventricosus
CTTTCTATCATATGGCACAGCGCCTTTCAGGCGGAATGTCTTTTTCTCGCCGACCTTCTCTCCAGGGCATTGTTCTTATGAACGAAACACCGGAGACAAGCAAATCCTCCCCTTTGCCCAAGTGATTAATCGAATCGAATTTCTTGGCAACACAAGGGGAAATACATGTTGGGGGAAGATGGAGGAAGAAGAATGGGGGGGGGGGGGGGCAGATTGAGAAAACCAAATGTGTCTCTGCGGACTGACTTTATTTATGGTTCTCCAAAACAGCCAGAATACAAATAAGCAAGCAATACAGAGCGCCAAGTAATACTTATTTCATATACAAGACAAAATTGCTGAGTGAATTTTCAACAGAAATGTCGTCTCCTAGCTCACGAGCTGCATGAAAAAATGTGCAAAATAATACTTCCGTGAACGTAGATATGAGACTTCTCTTTTCTGTGTCCTTTTTTGTATTGAGATTGTCAGTAGCGCTGCAGTCTGGTTTTCTTTGTGCCCTAAGGAGTAAGAATGCTCAGTAATCACTAGAAATACTGCTGTTTGGATTTCTTAAAGATTATGATTGCTGCAATGGCCATTGATTTCCTACATCTTTACTTCTTTTCGTTTGACAAAACATTCGTGAACGCTTCTGTTCTGTTGTTCTGGCACATAGCTCCAACAAAGACTGAAAGGGGTTTTTGATGTATTCACCAACACAATAGCAGGCCATGAAGTGGTACTACCTGTTCAACAGGTTGGAGATCACACCAGTATAATGATCTATGATTGTTTTACAAAACTCACTGCCCGTGAAATTCGTCATAACTTTATGGAAATTTCTATTTTTGGGTGAACTACTATATTTTCAAAAATCCTGTCACGGGCAAGATGTTGGCCTACTTTTAAAAAAAAAATGTTTGTTCTTTGTGAGACAACATACGATTCATATCGCCGCTCTCACCTCAAGCAACATGCAGAACACCAGGAGTCTGCTCAATATCACTGTATAGTTGCTAGGTGCAACATTAGGAAGCCCCTTGGGAATCAGTAATGCACTGTTGACTGCTTTTTGAGACAGTCGGCAAAGAAGAAGAAGGGTGGATTTCTATGAAGGACTGTGTGTTTTTCTATAGCTCCCCATCTTCCATACTACAAACTGCTTTGAAATCAAACAATTCCTCGAGCTGCTATCTGTTACTGATACCCTCCCCACAAAGGTTTCAGAATACCTTGTTTCAAATTTTCTTAAGTCCTCAAAGTCTTCTTAAGTGTTAAAAAATAGTTTTCTGCACAATCTGTAGACATTTATCTTTTAACAGGAATATCAAGTGGAAAATGTGATCGTCTCCATCGGCTGAATGTACATTCTGCGAGCAGAAAAGATGGAACAACAACAAAGCTGAAAATGTAAAATAGAACTGCTTCATCTTTGTGTGTGTTGTGATCCAATTCTTTTCATGATTGTGTGCCGGAAGCAATCTGATCAGCTGGCTGGTCCGTTGCCAAATCAGTCAAATCAATGTGGGGTCTCTTAGCGAGTGCAAGTCCGGAAGGCGTCCCTTCACCTGGGAGCCTGCGCGTCCATCAAAGAGAATTAACGAACACGTTTTCCCTCCTGGGGCTGTTTACCACCTGCTGGCAAACTCACCTCAGACCTGTGGAAGTGGTCAGGGTAGGGTTAGTTTGGATGTTGTTGTTTTTATTTCATTTTTTTTTTACTTAGACAGGTGTTCCTAATGAAAAGAGGGTTTTTTTTTCCCAATCCATAAACCGTTTTGTGCTGATTACACACTCACCATTCTTTTCACACCCACTTGTATTTCTTTGAAGGTGGAGAAGCTCCATGGTGCATTCCATTCCATGTACCATGCACTATGAAATATGTCTTATAGTGTTGGGACTTAGAAGATGTCAGACGTAAACATTTAATAGCAGATTCCGCAAAAACTCCATTCAAAGATGTTATACCAGATGTGGTTTTTGAGGTCCCCCAAAAAGGGATAATTTTCACCTGGTCTAAGATTTTTTTCTTTAATTAAAAAAAAAACCGCTCCTTAGGTAGTTTTGTGTGTTTTATGAAATCTAGTTTCTTGGATTAAAAAAGAAAAAAAAAGAATTGATGTTGACGAGGTAACAGCCCTAATACAGCCATTCGTGGTGGGCTGACCCAAACAAGAACTGTTGCAGCTCCTGGTGTACTATTTTGTGATCAAGGTAAGAAGATAGTCTTGTCCATTGGTTATGTTCTGAGGTAGAGGCATAAATAAAAAGGTGTGTGAGTATATACAAATCTGCATGGGCACATATATGGGCATGCTCAAACACACCCGCATGCATGTATAGTCCGCAACACACAAACACATATACTTACAAAGGTACATTCATAGACACATTCAAAGTTGAGTGCCAGCTCTCTCTCTCTCTCCTCTCTCTCTCTCCTCTCTCTCTCTCTCTCTCTCTCTCTCTCTCTCTCTCTCTCTCTCTCTCATACACACACACTCACACACACACACACACACACACACCCGCACACACACACACATATGCATACACACACACACACACACACACACACACACACACACACACACACACACACACACACACACACACACACACACAAATTTATGTTTAGATGCATACATTTATGTCTATATATACCTATACATGAATGAATATAATGCATGCACACACACACACACGTGTGTGTGTGTGTGTGTGTGTGTGTGTGTGTGTGTGTGTGTGTGTGTGTGTGTGTGTGTGTGCGTGCGTGCGTGCGTGCGTGCGTGCGTGCGTGCGTGCGTGTGTGTGTGTGTTTATACATACTTATATGTATAAAGAGAATAATTAACTGGTTGGTCGGTGGTGATATGCTTGCTTTCGATTGTCCAGTGTCTGTCACTTGAACCTTCCATATCCCTTCCACATTGAACAAAGTACAGACGTTTTAGACAACGATTAAAAAATAATGGAAACATCACACCACGCACAGATATTGACAGAGCGATGAAAACACCCATGAAGGCCTTGCTGTAGAGGGAAGGGCACGTCCTTGACAGAGAGGTGGAAGGGGCTGAGAGTGAGAAAGCCAGTGTGGAATGTGAAAACATGGAGGGAGGGAATTGCCTTCCGATAGGAGCGGGAGGAGGTGTGTGTGGAGAGGGGGGGGGAGGGGGAGGAGAGGCAACAGGTGGATGGGTTTAGGTAGACATTCCCAGCAGCAGGGCAATTAATTGGGAAAACAGCCGATGTGTGAGAGAGGTGACGGGGGGGGGGGGGGGGGGGGGGGGGGGGGGGGTGATCGGAAGAAGGATAAGGACGGGCTACATGGGTCCGCGTATCCACTTACCTTCTTTTATTATTCCCTCCTGAAAAGAATGAGAGTAAAATAAACCG
>CM031614.1:40543913-40556413 GCA_018398815.1 Conus ventricosus
GTCTTTCTGTCTCTTCTCTCTCTCTTCTCTCTCTCTCTCTCTCTCTCTCTCTCTCTCTTGATTCCCTCTCCTCTACTTCATCTCTTCTCACTCATCTTTCTCCCCATTTCTCTGGCTCTGTCTGTCTGTGTCTCTCTTCTCTCTCTTTCTCCTTCTCTCTCTCTCTCTTCCTCTGCCCCCAAAGTCGATCACAACTGACTGTGGTCGTTGGTTATCTTCTCCCCCAAACAGCCCCCCTGTGAGGAGGATAAGATCAGTCTGGGCCATTGAATCAGTCTGGGCCATTGAATGGCCAATTAGCAAACCAGTATGTCTGCTCAGTGGGCTACAGCCAGAGAAACAGGCTTTCCATCTTTTGTATTGGGTACTTGATGAAAGGGTAACCGCCAATGCTCTTCAGGTGAGGACATAAAGGCAGGGTTTGGGTGACAGTGAGCAGACACAACATTGAAACGTGAAACGTGCCCCCCCCCCCCCCCCCCCCCCCCCCCCCCCCCCCACCCACACACTGTCGTCACCCTTCATCCTGGCACCAGTGATCTTAATCGTGTTTGTCTGTCTGTCTGTTTTCCTGTGTCCGTCTGTCTCTCTGTCTGCATTTTTGTCTGTCTGTCTGTCTGTGTCAATCTGTCTGTACATCTGTCCATCCATCTCTCTGACTCTGTCTCTGTCTCTGTCTCTCTCTGTCTCTCTCTCTGTCTGTCTTTCTCTGTCTCTTTCTCTCTCTCTCTGTCTCTGTCTCTGTATGTCTCTGCCTGTCTCTGTCTCTCTCTCTGTCTCTCTGTCTCTCTGTCTCTCTCTCTCTCTCTCTCTCTCTCTCTCTCTCTCTCTCCCTCTGAAGTCGATCTCTGTTGACTGTGATAATTGGTGACCTTTTCTCCCCAAGTAGCCCCATGGGCGGCAGATAAGATCAGTCTCAGTTTTCAGTCTGCAGTCGAATGGCCATTAGCACACCAGCGTGTCTGGGCGGGGTACAGCCATGTAAAATGGTCTCCCCATCTTGCTTGTGCATTGAATAGTGGATGAAATTAAATACCCGCCAGCCCTCTTACCCCCACTGAAGACATATGGAACGGGTTCCGGAAGCAGTGAGAAGACTGAGATATGTCTTCTTTAACCTACATGTCTTCTTTAACCTGGCAGCAGCACTCTCATTCTCTCTCTCTCTCTCTCTCTCTCTCTCTCTCTCTCTCTCTCTCTCTCTCTCTCTTCACAGTTGATCACCTCTGACTGTGGTCGTTGGTTATCTTTCCCTAAAATTGCCCTCTGCATGGAAGATCACATCAGCATCGATTTCAGTCTGCAATGGAGTGGCCAATTAGGAGCGCAGCGTGTCTGGCTTAGGCGGGGTGCAGTCAGAGAAGAGGCTGTGGGGCATTGGATTGATTTGTTGAGGAAAAGGTATCCAGCCAACCGTCTTCAGGTGAGGAGGACTTAAGGGAAGGTTTCTGGTGACAGTCAGCAGACACAAAATTGAAACGTGCCCCACAAAATTGTCCGCCTTGATCCTGGCAATAAGTATTTCCATCTCCCCCCCTCTCTCTCTCTCTCTCTCTCTCTCCTCTCTCTCTCTCTCTCTCTCTCTCCATGACCAGTCCCTGCAGAATATTCTAACTTATGTCATGTGTCTTCTTCTTTGGCTGTGAATGATAAGTCGGAATGTGGATTCTGTTGTCGTTTTTTATCTCTCACATTTGTATTGAGCACCATATTCCTTTCTCACCAGACTACCTTGTTGTATACGTACATTAGTTGAAAATGTACCGTTACACATTTCAACCATATTGCTCTTATTCTAAAGAGTGAACACACAACCCTTCTCCCTGATATCATTTGACAGTGCCTCACTTTTAGGACAGCTCAATTGCGAACAGTCTAAAATAAAACTAAAGGCAGTAATGCAAAGAATCATTTATAAAGTCTCGTTTTCATTGATTTATTCCTTTTCTTTTAAATTGATTTCATTATCTGCCATCTGTGAAATAATTTCCACTCAGAATGGAACCTTCTCACATGTGCAGAAATGTGACATGTTACAAACGTGATAGAGTGTAAAAGTTACCTTTTATAATTTCGTTGAAATTTTGAGAGTCGGAAAACTAGACTTTACCTATCTCGCCATTAGAATTAGTTACACTTTAATAATACAGCAACATGAATGTAGGGTACTCCAAGGAAAGTGACTGTTTAATACGCTTCAGAACGAATCAGTTTCGGAAAAAGTTCGTCTTCAAATTTGTGGAGGCATTATCCATAGGTTGGCTTGAGTTTTTTAGTAGCTCTAACCTGGAACAGGTAGAGCATCAACAACACAAGATGTCATAGTTGTGAGAAGTTAGAATATGCTGTACAAATTACAATTTACGATATTTATTTACAAGTTAGGCCTACAATGTGGCAACTAAACTTGTTCCTTTCAGGCTGCATTGAAGTCCCGTTCCGCTATAGTTGTATCGTGGGATGTGGTGTTCTTTTCGGTGTTGGGTGTTTAATTGCATGGTCTATTTTGAGACCCCTTGCCAGTTTCTAATCAATTCATTCATCAACACTGTTGCATTTCAAAAGTAACCTCCGCTTCTCGAAACTCATTTACAGTTGAGTTTGGGTTTCAAGTGGTTTGCACCATCCACTCGAATGTTCTGTATTTAGATTACCACTCAGACTAGGAAAAACGAAACGACTTCCGGACCTGGTTTTCATAAAAATAATTTGAAAACTATTCGTATTAATTCTTTTCAAACTAAAATCTGGAAGAAATGTGTAATATGCGTCTTTTCTTTTCTCGAATAGCCATCAATTCAGGAGTGCAGATCCGCTAATGCTTGCTTGATGGAAGACAACGCATCGACTACCGCATACATAATTAGGTAGGAATTACTTGCCAATAGATAGCAGCAAAAGTTGAATAAATAGTCAAATAACAATTATGATAATGATGTTAGTTATAAAACCAATAGAAAATATTGATAATAATAATAATAGTAATCAGCATTAAAGAATTATAATAATCATAATAAGGAAACAAAACAAAGTCAATACGAATCAAAAAGTAGAAGGTGTTCGCAGTTCATCATATACAGACAAACTCTTCTTAGGGATCTCTCTCTCTCTCTCTCTCTCTCTCTCTCTCTCTCTCTCTTCTCTCTGTCTGTCTGTCTGTCTCCCCTCTCTCTCTCTCTCTCTCTCTCTCTCTCTCTCTCTCTCTCTCTCTCTCTCTCTCTCTCTCTCTTCTGTTCTTTGCTAGTCTTACCACGTAGATCAAGGGGACATTGTTACCTTTTCTGTTATGGCTTACATAGTCGGTTTGACTATGATAAAACGTCTTTTATGTTTATGTTTTCTTTATGTCATATTTCAATCTTATACTGCATTCATCTGACACAATATTACTGTGTTGTCTTTTTTAGGTTACATAACCTGGAAAGGTATTTTGTATGTTTGATTTGACCATATACTATGACTTGCTGTATGTTGTTGATTTTCCGCAAGCGAACTTCCAACTATTCTTCCTGCTGACACCGGACAGTCTCAGTTTTCGGTCTTCAATGGAATGGTCAATAGGAAACCAGCTTGTTAGGCCAGGAAAGACAAAGCCAGGGAAATGTGGTCTAAGTTGTCTACATTGACCACTTGATGAAAGGGAATCTCCTAAACCTGTGAGGTTGAGGGAGATACGGGCAGGGTGCTGGCGGCATTGAGGAAACAGAGCGTTAATATTCCCGCACAGTGTTTCTCTCATAATCTTATAACAATCTCTCTCTCTTCTCTCTCTCTCTCTCTCTCTCTCTCTCTCTCTCTCTCTCTTCATGACCAGTCGCTGCAGAATATTCTAACATATGTTATTTGTCGTCTTCTTTGGCTGTAAATGATAAGACCAAATGTGGATTCTATAGTCATTTTTTTTTTCTTTCTGATATCCATATCGAGTACCGTTTTCATTTTTAACCACACTCTTGTTGTATAACTACATTATTTAAAGATGTACGCATTACACATTTTACCCATATTGCTCTTATTTCAGATAGTGAACACCCAACCCTTCTTCCTGATGTCAGTGGAGAATGCTTCACTTTCGACACCAGCTTAACTGCGAACAGTTTAAAATGAAATTAACGGTAGTGACGCAAATAATGAGTATAAAGTGGAGTCAAGTGTCATGTTCATTGATCTATTCTCCTTTTGTAATAAATTTCATCATTTGCCGTCTTTGAAATATTTCTTGATTTCGCTTTCCACTCAGAAGAAAAACCCTCTCACATGTACATATATTTGACATGTTACAAACATGATCAACTGTAATGTTATTTTTTATACATGGGAGGTAACTTTCGCAGCACCAAAAGACGTTGGTTCTTTCCACCGAGTTGTTCAAACGGTTAGTTTATTAAAGCATGTGTGTCACCTCTCACTTTCTCTTTCTATGTCCTTATTTTATGCAACATAATTTAGTTGAAATTTCACAAGCAGAAACCTAGACCTTATATATCTCGCTTTTGTAATTATTTACACTTCAATAATACATAAACATGAATGTAGGATATACCAAGGAGAGTGAGCATGCATTTCATACGTTTCCGAAATAAACAGTTTTAGAAACATATCACTCTCAGATTTAAGAGAACTAAATTCACTTTTATGTACACTTATATTTGGAGCTCTAACCTGAATGGAGTTGAGCAATAAATAATGCAAAGTATTATTGTTGTCAGAGGAGAGGGTTTCTTGAATGGATTATTGGTTTCATATAGTTGATAAGCAATTCAATGCTGATCAACTGTTTTGGGTTTTTTTTAAATCGTACTCCATTGAAATACAGTTCCGCTACGGGAGTATGGAGGGATGTGTATTTGTTTGTTTTAACCCATGCGTATTTTGCGTCCATTCAATTTTATAATCAATACGTCCATCAACACTGCTGCAAAAACGAAACCTCTGCTTTTTGGACTTCATTACACTTGAGCTTGGTTTTCAAGTGCTTTGACTGTTAAACGAAAACAACCAGACTTTCGGACGGATGGATGGCTGGTTTTCATAACAATTGCAAAACTGTTCGTATTTCTGCTTTCCAAACTAAAATTTGAAGACATGTATCATATGCGTCTTTTCTCAGCAACACACATTCAGGAGTGAAGATTCACTAATGTTTGATTGAAGGGAAATCATCCACTATCGCATACAAATTTAGGTAGGAATTACTTACAAATAGCCTGTTTTGTTCTTATTTGATTTTGCATTGGTTGCTTGAACAACACTTCCTAAATCTCCATGCACATTCTCCAGGCTCCCCTCTACTAACAGCTGGCCGGAAAGTTGCCATCTTGCCAAACAGCCCAGCAAAACATGAAATTTGGGGGCAGAAGCTGAAGAAACGAGACAACTATGGCGAATGTTATATTGAACAGAAATCGTTCAAAAGATCTTGAAAACGTCTAATGTCTGAACAGGACATGAAGAAAAACAAGAATCAAACTAACAAAACGAAAGTAAAGGGAAAAAACCAAATCAGCTCTGATACACATATCCACTGTCATATGAAAATTAAATGAAATTTTCACGAGATCTTGCTTGGATTAAATGACATCAAAAGTTAGATAAATAGTGTAGAAGTAATGATAATGATAATGATGCTAGTAATAAAACCAATAAAAAAAATAATGACAACAATAATAATACTTAACAGCATTCAAGAAAAATGATAATCATAATAAGAAAACCAAAAAAAAGAAGTCAATACAAATCAAAAGGTAAGTGTTTCGCAGTTCATCATCTGCAAACTCTTCTTAGGGATATCTCTCTCTCCTCTCTCTCTCTCTCTCTCTCTCTCTCTGTGTGTGTGTGTGTTGTGTGGTGTGTGTGTGTGTTTTCTTTGCGCGTCTTACCACTTGGATAAAGTTTACATTGTTGCCTGTCCTGTTATGGCTTACATAGTCGGTTTGACTGTGATAAAGCGTCTTTTACGTTTACGATTTGTAGTCTTTTTGTCATATTTCAAACTTATACTGTATTCCTCTTACACAATATTACTGTGTTGTGTTTTTCACGTTATATATCATGGAAAGGTATTTTGTATGTTCGATTTGACAATATACTATGACTTGCTGAATGTTGTTAATTTTCCGCAAGCTAACTTCCAACTATTCTTCCTGCTGACAGTGGACAGTCTCAGCTTACAGTGTGCAATGAAATGGTCAGTAGGAAACCAGCTTGTTGTGCCCAGTGAAGACATAGCCAGGGAAATGTGTCTAAGTCGTCTACATTGACCAGTTCATGAAAGCGAATCACCTAAATCTGTGAGGTTGATGGAGGTGCGGATAGGGTGCTGGTGACATTGAGGAAACACAGCATTGAGATTCCCCCACAGTGTTGTCTCTCTTGATCTTATAGCAATCATATCTCTCTCTCTCTCTCTCTCTCCTCTCTCTCTCTCTCTCTCTCTCTCTCTCTCTCTCTCTCTCTCTCTCTCAAGACCAAATGTGGATTCTGTAGTCACTTTCTCTCTGTCACATTTTCATATCGAGTACCGTATTCATTTTTTAACCACACTGTTGTTGTATACCTACATTATTTGAAAATCTACTCATTACACATTTTACCCATATTGCTCTTATTTCAGATAGTGAACACCCAACCCTTCTTCCTGATGTCAGTAGAGAATGCTTCACTTTCGACACCAGCTTAACTGCGAACAGTGTAAAATGAAATTAACGGTAGTGACGCAAATAATGTGTATAAAGTGGAGTCAAGTGTCATGTTCATTGATCTATTCTCCTTTTGTAATAAATTTCATCATTTGCCGTCTTTGAAATATTTGTTGAGTTCGCTTTCCACTCAGAAGAAAAACCCTCTCACATGTACATAAAATCTGACATGTTACAAACATGATAAACTGCAAGGTTATCTTTTAAACATGGGAGGTAACTAATGCAGCACCAAAAGATGCTGATACCTTCCACCGAGTTGTTCAAATGGTCAGTTGTTTGTTTATTAAAGCATGTGTGTCGCCTCTCACTTTCTCTCTCTATGTCCTTATTTTATGCAACATAATTTAGTTGAAATTTTACAAGCAGAAAACTAGACCTGATATATCTCACCTTTGTAATCATTTACACTTCAATAATACAGAAACATGAATGTATGGTGTACCAAGGAAAGTTAGCATTTTATACATTTGAGAACGAAACAGTCTGACAAACAAATTACTATTAAGTTCCGGAATATTGACATGATATGTTGTACACGTTTTAATTGGAGCTTTAACCTGAATCAGGTGGAGCAATAAGTAACATAAGACATTATTATTGTCAGAGGCAAGGGTTTCGTGCATAGGTTGCCGGGTTTCTAGTTAATAAGCATTTATGCTACGGTAGTGTCTAGGGATGCGAATGTTTTTTTTAAATTTTTTTAACCTATATCTATTTTGCACCCATTCAAGTTTATAATCAATACGTTCATGAACACTGCTACATTTGAAAAGAAATTTGAGCTTGGTTTTCAAGTGGCTGGACTACCACTTACACTATGTAGAACGAAACGACTAGAATTTTGGACGGACGGATGGCTGGCTGTTTTTCATAAGTTGCAAAACTGTCCGTGTTAATGCTTTTCAAACTAAAATGCGGAGGAAATGTACAATATGTGTCCTTTCTTTTCTCTGAAAGCAACACATTCAGGAGAGAAGATCCACTAATGTTTGATTGAAGAGAAATCATCCACTACTGCATACAAATGTAGGTAGGAATTACTTGCAAATAGCGTGTTTTGTTCCTATATGGTTACTTGATTTTGTTTTGGTTGTTTAAATAACACTTCCTACATCTCCATGCACATTCTCCAGGCGTCCCATCTGCAAACAGCTGACCGGAAGGTTGCTATCTTCCCAAACAGCCCAGCAAAACATGAAATTTGGGGGCAGAAGCTGAAGAAATGGGACAACAATGGGGCGGATGTTATATTTCAACACAATCCGTTCAAAAGATCTTGAGAATGTCGAAACAGGACATGAAGAAAAAACCAGAATCAAACTTACAAAGAAACAAACCCGAAGGGAAAAAAAATCAAATCAACTCTGATATGGATATCCACTGTTGTATGAAAATGAAATGAAATTTTCACGAGATGACGGTAAGGTTAAATGACAGTGAAAGTTAAATAAAAAGTGTAATGGTAATAATGATGATAATGATGTTAGTGATAAAACCAATAAAAAAGATAATGATAGCTATAGTATTACTAAACAGTACTAAAGAATAATAATCATAAGGAAACTAAAAAAGTCAATAAGTATCAAAAGTTGTTCGCAGTTCATCATCTGCAGACAAACTCTTCTTAGGGATCTCTCTCTCGCTCTCTGTCTCTGTCTCTCTCTCTCTATCTATCTATCTATCTATCTCTGTGCGCGTGTGTGTGTGTGTGTGTGTGTGTGTGTGTGTGTTCTTTTTGTCATATTTCAATCTTATACTGTATTCATCTTACACAATATTACTGTGTTATGTTTTTCACGTTATATATCATGGAAAGGTACTTTATATTTTTGATTTGACGATATACCATGACTTGCTGTATGTTGTTGATTTTCCGCAAGCGAACTTCCAACTTTTTTTTTTTTTTTTTTTTTTTTTTTTGCTGTCCCAACCTCTGCGCCACCTTAGAGGCAGTGCACCCACGCCGCTCATTCCGACACCCCGTCCACAGCCACAGCCCGGTCGGCCCCGCCGCAGCCCCGGCACCGGCAATCCACAGGGAGCAGTCAATTTCAAGTCGTCATGAGGCAACCCACCGGAGGAAACACTGCACTGCTGCCGAGTCACTTCGGTGGTGTTCAGTGGCGCCTGTTCTGATCTAATATACGCAGGACACCACCTACTAAGCCCCCTACTGACGACAATAATTGCTTAGTCGCGGAGCCGACGCGAGTGAGCTCTCCCTCCGGAGAGCGCCACCATGTCCATCCAACGACAGCCCCCATGGACTCGCCGATACCGGTGACCCCGGCGGAACCAAACCAAGGCCACAGACGTGGAGAGGACATCGAAATTGAGGTCACCATGAGAACAGGGCATGAAGGGCCACAGAATTTGAGACTTTTTTTTTTAAATGCTGATCGATGAGAATGAGGATGATTAAGATGATGCTACGGATTTCCATTTCGGTCTGAGACTACATGACAGGGCTGTACTCTACGCTTCCTTTCATAATATATCCCGGCGTCAACCAGGCCCGAGAGATACAGGCACCTGCAGTGTTGGTCAGGAAAGTTGAGCAACACTCTCAGAAACGCATCCATAAAGTGGGTGAAACTCGACTGTGTGGTCCCAGTCTTCCCAACTGAGTCCGCAGCAAACTCAACTCTGGGTAGGAGCCGGTCGGGGCAGAAAAACCCACATGACTCTGATGGGATTCGAACCCACGACTTCCCAGCCGGGAGTCCGCGGCGCTAACCACTTCGCCACGGCGGCTGGTAACTTACATTTTTTTAAAAACTTGGCTCAAGAAGTTCCACACAATCGGGGCCAAGCGTTGTCAGCTAACTACCGAAAGAAATTGTTGCTTTCTAACTTTTGATGGTGAGTATTCCACATGAAAATCCAGTGATAGCTGAGAGGTAAGAGGAACATCTACGAATTTTAGAACTTTTCTTTGTATTCAAGCCTTTTACCTTTTAATGTAGAAGGCAGCACAAGCCTTACACATTGACAGGTTAAGAAAGAAAAGCTGGAAAGAATGGTTAGATGGGTGAGCAGATGAAGGAGTGGACGGGATTCTTCTTGCTGACAGCGGACAGTCTCAGTTTTCGGTCTTCAATGAAATGGTCAGCTTGTTGGGTCCAGGGAAGACATAGCCAGGGAAATGTGGTCTAAGTCGTCTACATTGACCAGTTCATGAAAGGGAATCATCTAAATCTGCGAGTGTGAGGGAGATACGGGCAGGGAGCTGGTGACACTGAGGAAACACAGCATTGAGATTCCTCACAGTGTTGTCTCCTGGTCTTATAACATTTCTCTCTCTCTCTCTCTCTCTCTCTCTCTCTCTCTCTCTCTCTCTCTCTCTCTCTCTCTCTCTCTCTCTCTCTCTCTCTCTCTCTCTCTCTCTCCTCTTGACCAGTCGCTGCAGAATATTCTAACTTATGTCATGTGTCTTCTTCTTTGGCTGTGAATGATATGACGGAATGTGGATTCTGCAGTCGTTTTTTATCTCTCACATTTGTGTTGTGTACCATATTCATTTTTCACCAGACTACTTTGTTGTATACGTACTTTAGTTGAAAATGTACCGTTACACATTTCAACCATATTGCTCTTATTCTAGAGAGTGAACACCCAGCCCTTCTCCCTGATATCATTGGACAATGCCTCACTTTTAGGACAGCTCAATTGCGAACAGTCTAAAATAAAACTAAAGGCAGTAATGCCAAGAATTATTTATAAAGTCTCGTTTTCATTGATATAGTCTTTTTCTTTAAAACTGATTTCATTATTTGCCGTCTGTGAAATAATTGTTGTTTTGGCTTTCCACTCAGAATGGAACCCTCTCACATGTACAGAAATGTGACTTGTTACAAACGTGATAGACTGTAAGGTTACCTTTCATACATGGGAGGTAACTTTTGCAGCATCTAAAGACATTGATACTTTGCACAGCTTTTCAAACGGCTTGTGGTAAGTTCATAAAAACGTGTGTGTCGCCTCTCAGTTTCTTTTTCCACGTCCAAATTTCATACAACATAATTTCGTCTTAAGAATCTCTCTCTCTCTCTCTCTCTCTCTCTCTCTCTCTCTCTCTCTCTCTCTCTCTCTCTCTCTCTCTCTCTCTCTGTGTGTGTGTGTGTGTGTGTGTGTGTGTGTGTGTGTGTGTGTGTGTGTGTGTGTGTGTGTGTGTGTATGACGTCTACATTGAACAGTTGATGAAAGGGAATCTCTAAACCTGCGAGTGTGATGGAGGTACGGACAGGGAACTCACGACACTGAGGAAACACAGCATTGATATTCCCTGCAGTGTTGTGTCTCCTGGTCTTGTAACATTTCTCTCTCTGTCTCTCTGTCTGTCTGTCTGTCTGTCTGTCTCTCTCTCTCTCTCTCTCTCTCTCTCTCTCTCTCTCTCTCTCTCTTCTCTCTCTCTCTCTCTCTCTCTCCATGACCAGTTACTGCAGAATATTCTAACTTATGTTATGTGTCTTCTTCTTTGGCTGTGAATGATAAGACGGAATGTGGATTCTGTAGTCATTTTTTATCTCTCACATTTGTATTGAGTACCGTATTTATTTTTCAAAAGACTACCTTAATGTATACTTATATTATTTGAAAATGTACTCATTATACATTTCACGCATATTGCTCTTATTCTAGAGAGTGAACACACAACCCTTCTCCCTGATTGCAATGGAGAATGCCTCACTTTTAAGGACAGCTCAATTGCGAACAGTCTAATATAAAACTAAAGGCAGTAATGCAAAGAATCATTTATAAAGTCTCTTTTTCATTGATTTATTCTTTTTCTTTTAAATTGATTTCATTATCTGCCGTCTGTGAAATAATTTCCACTCAGAATGGAACCTTCTCACATGTAGAGAAATGTGACATGTTACAAACGTGATATAGAGTGTAAAAGTTACCTTTTATACATGGGAGGTAACTTTTCCAACACCAACAGACATTGATACTTTACACATTACACAGGTTTTCAAATGGCTAGTTGTAAGTTCATAAAAACGTGTGCGTCGCCTGTCAGTTTCTTTTTCCACGTCTTTATTTCACACAACATAATTTTGTTGAAATTTTGAGAGTCGGAAAACTAGACTTTACCAATCTCGCCATTGGAATTAGTTACACTTTAATAATACAGCAACATGAATGTAGAGTACACCAAGGAAAGTGACTGTTTAATACGCTTCAGAAAGAATCAGTTTCGGAAAAAGTTTGTCTTCAAACCTGTGGAGGCATTATCCATAGATTGGTTTGTGTTGTTTTTGTAGCTCTAACCTGGAACAGGTAGAGCAATCAACAACACAAGATGTCATAGTTGTGAGAAGTTAGAATATGCTGTACAAATTACAATGTACGATATATTTATTTACAAGTTAGGCCTACAATGTGGCAACTAAACTTGTTCCTTTCAGGCTGCATTGAAGTCCCGTTCCGCTATGGTTGTATCGTGGGATGTGACGGTTCTTTTCGGTGTTGGGTGTTTAATTGCATGGTCTATTTTGCGACCCTTGCCAGTTTCTAATCAATTCATTCATCAACACTGTTGCATTTCAAAAGTAACCTCCGCTTCTCGAAACTCATTTACAGCTGAGTTTGGGTTTCAAGTGGTTTGCACCATCCGCTCGAATGTTCTGTATTCAAATTACCACTCGGACTAGGAAAAACGAAACGTCTTCTATGTTCTTTCTTTATCGTTTCTAAAGTTTTTCTTTCTTGTGTTCAAGTTCCCTGTCATTATCCTCCTTCTGTTTTTATTCTTAACCCTTTCTTTCCAATTTTTTACGTGTTTGTTATCTTTTC
>CM031614.1:40561413-40581413 GCA_018398815.1 Conus ventricosus
TTCAACAAAAACAGCATCAAATTTTCATACTCATGTATGCCCAACCTTAAAAACATCATTTATTAAAAAAAACCAACAAAATGAAAAGCAGTACAGAAAAAACGAGGGTGATGAAGGGAAAACCTGCAACTGTATCAAGAAAGAACAGGCCCTCTGAGCAACAATGCCCTACAACAGCATTGTGTACCAAGCCACTGTAACATCAGAGAACGCAGAAGAAACATATATAGGTATCACGAAAACCAATTTAAAACAGATATGCAAACCACAAACAGTCATTTAACAAAGAAAGATACAAAAACCAAACAGAATTGAGTAAATACATCTGGAAGCTCAAAGAAAAAAGATAGAATACAATATATCCCCGGAAAATCATAGAAAGAGCACACCATACAACAACATTTCAAAAAAATTAACCTATGCTCAACAGAAAAGTACATAATACTATGCAAACCACAACTGCAACTTTAAATCTAGATAGAAATGGTTAACAACTGCAGCACAAGTGGGAAAATTTCCCAAACAGTGAACAAGAACCAGAAACACACGAAAAACACAGACAGCACGGATGACAGACAACACAAGCATTATAAAACCCCGGCAGCACAGACCCCCACTCCTGATATTCATTGCATGAAACAGCGCTGTAGAAGTTTTAAACCTTACTTTTTAAAAGTGTTTGCGCCAGTTCGGTTGAGCATTTTTTTAAATCTCTGCTGGTATTTCACTACCTTGTCTATATATAATATATTATTAAATATATATATATATATATAATATATATAACTATCTTGAAAGGGGACCAAGACCCTATGGGGAAAGCTTGTTGTGTCAGGAGTGGGACTGCTTCATCTGTCCTTGGGCAGGTGGTTTGGGGCTGTGGGGGGGTGCCGGCAGCTGGAGGGGGTGTTTTTCGCCGGTGGCTCTGGGAGTCCCTGAAATACGGGCTGGTACACCCATGGGATGCCCACTTTTTAAAGGGTGTTATGAGCTGCATCCTGTAGTCTAGTTTACCTCTGTTCGGGGGCAGTTGTGTCCCTTGGTGTCTTAATGTGTGTGTGTGTGTTGTGTGTGGTGTGTGTGTGTGTGCGTGCGACTATCGCAAATCAAATCGTCCCCATAAACTGTCCCGCCTCTGACGCTTGGGCCCCATCATCACTTCCGGAAGCCCCCCGCCCCCCCCCCCCCCCCCCCATCCGCCGCCCCCCCCCCCCCCCCCCCCCTCCCGCCCCAGTTCCCGTTCCCTAGCAAAAATTCCGGGCCAGAAGTCAGCCTAGATATATCGCTAACTAGTCGCCCTACGCCCGTCCACAAAGAACTCTCGTTCTGGTTGTCCAGCTTTTTTCATGTGTTTTGATTTTTAAAAAAAGTAAAAACTACTTTCCCAAAAATTTTTGTTCTGTTAACGAATAACACCAGACAACAATGGCCTACTCCCAACCACACACACACACACACACACACACACACACACACACACACAAAACACACACACACACACATAAGTCTCTCGAACATGCCCTCTCCGCCCCACCCTCTTCAAAAAGCATCCCCTGCCACCAGTGTCCTAGATCATAGTTACAGTCTCTCGTCAAACCGTCCCATTCTTTAAAAACACCCCATCTACCCCCACCCCCACCCCTACCCCCACCCCCACCGCCACCCCTGACCCCGCCCACCGACCCCGACCCCGAACCTCTCCTCCACCGTCACTTCACTCAGCCGCACAGAACACTCAGGAACGTGACCAGGCATGGAAGCAACGGAGAATCAGAAGCGAGAAGCGAACGGATGGAGAGGTCCACAGCAAATAGTGGCTGCAGTAATCTGTGTTTGGCACCCGCCAAACACTGCATAGCATACAGTGGAAGATTACAAATGCATATTAATGCAATAGTCCGTTCAGCGTCGTGTGCTCTGCTCTCTCTCTCTCTCTCTCTCTCATCTATATATATATATATAAATATATAGATAGATAGATAGATATATAATATATATATATATATAATATATATATATAATAAAATATATAAACCCAACCTTTCCCCGAGTAGTCCCAATTCTAATTGCCCTTGAATGTCAGACAGTCCGTTTGAAAGACGATTTTTTTTTTAATTTAGGTCTCTTCTCCTCCTTCTCCCCCCCCCCCCCCCCCCCCCATTCCTTCCCCTCCACCTTTTCCTACTCTTCCTCCTCACCTTTCTTCTTCTCCTTCAGCTTCTCTTCTTCGTTTCTTTCCCTTCTATTTCTTTGGTCAGATCAATATTTCTAAAGGTTTTCTTAATTCAAGAAATAGTTACATAGAAAGTGTGTTTATCATCAGGATGATGTATGTACAAGAATAAAGATACCTGGTGCTGCCAGAATTTGCTTAGTTTGTAAGTATGTTTTTGTGATAGCCTGTCCAGGACGGGGAAATCGTGATGGTATTGTTTAAAGTGCACTAAGTTGATGTATTAGCTTAACACACCAAGGTTATCTTTGCACTCATACACGCATATGCACACCATGCACCCATCAAACATTCGCCTCTCTCTGGGAATGGGATGTCACGCATTCGTTTCTCTCCTAACACGACTTAGAACAAGAATACAATTTCTATGCTACTTATAATTAATCATGAACAATCAAATCACACACACAATGAAATATCAAAACATAAAAGATCAATACTTCCTAACCCCGGGGTTTTATAATAAAATGACTTCTTACCTGGCCAGGTTTTCACACACAACAACCATGCTTTCACACCACAACCACAGTTCTTGAACAAGTTTCTTCAAGTCTTCTTCAGCACTGCTTGATGGTGACGCCCTTGGTTGACTGGCTCCAGGTTTCAGGACTGGGTCTTCGTGGTCGTCTCTGGGATCTCGACGTAGAACTCTTCTTCTTCGTCTTCTTCACCCACCTCTGGGTTCAAATTCAGTTTGTCTGTCTTCACCCACCTCTGGGCTTCAAACTTATTTCCTTCTCTTCCAGCTTGTCTTTAACTCTAAGACCTTGCTGTCTCTTCTATCTCCCAGACCACGTTTCTCTCGACCCTTTCTCTGTCCTGCTCACTCCTCTCCTCTCTCTATCTCCTCTGCCTTCTCTCTCTCTCTCTCGTGGTGTTGTTTTCTTCACGTTGTTCTCCCTCAGTTTATATAGGGATGGAAACAAAGGATCCCCCTTCGGGCCATGCCTTTTGTCCATGCTGCTTCTCAAACCCCTAGTTCACAAGTACCCTGAATTCTACATTCACTACATTCTCCCACACATCAGCATTTACACACACCCCTACCTAATGATTAGCAAACAAACACTTAGCACCAGATGGACATCGAAAATTCCTGCTGACTTCAGTGGTCACTTAACACAGTAATTATCTTAAGGAGGACTACTACAACCTCCACACGCATTCAACCAGCCTGACAATAGAACCAACACAGTGACCCACCGCAATACCATCCGAACGAATCCAAGACTCCTGCTCTTCACTGACTGTTTACAAAAGAACCTCAGCTGACTGAGCATTTAGCACTCACTTGGAGCGCAGAGGTCGTAGCGGTTACATCCCTTCCCCCTTTCGCCACCGGGGAGGTCCGAGCTCTCTCCTAGGTTGTCATCTGTCATCTGACCACTTCGGCCTCCTTCACACAGTTTCGGCCGTGTGCGATGGGTAAGGTACCCTGGTTAATTGGTCTATTACCTATTTGTATACTACGTGCAACGTCCTTTTGCCTCCAACGTCTAATGCCTTTTGTGAGAGGTTTCACGCTCCTTGACAAATTCCCCCCCCCTCAAAGACAATGCCCTGCATTCGCTAAAACTTAACATTCAAGGAGATGAAACTCTCATAATTTTCCCATTTACACCAGTGCTAATATCGCCTCTCATAAGCCTACTTACACCAGAGAATGCACGCAAGATGTGTCTTGCAACAAAAATTAGAGAAAAATCAATACATACACACTATCCAAGCAAATATCAACATAAATCTGAATCTCCACCAGCTCTAAGTCGTGTGGCCATATAACCATTATGTTTCTACGGAAATTCTCTCCCCTTCTCTTCATACACGTGGCCCGCAGCCAGTCACGTCACGCATACACGACACTGCAAAAGACACACGCACCCACTACCTGACTTCTCGACGACCATTTTATTTTGGCCAACTTTTGGTAGGACCAGTCTGATCCCCCTTTCTGTACACACACCTTGCCTACCCATGGCACGTGCTGCATTGTGCACAGAACCGCCTGATATCGCCAAGGATACTGGGCCAGTAGTACTCTCGCGTCACCATCTTCTGTGTGGCCTCTTACCGAGATGGCCCGAGGCTGACGTCACATGTTTCTCCGACATCACTGCCTTTCTGCGTTGCCTAGGAACGACAACCTGCTTCTTTGTTTTTTTCCCCGAACGCGAATGAGTAAAAGTTCGGTACAATATGCCGTTGTCTAACTCGAACCCGATTGTACCCTCTTTAACATTTTTCTTCTGCCCTCTGTGAGCAAAACTAACCAGTTTTCTGAGCCAGTAGTCGCCCTTTTGTTCTGCTTGTAAGTGAGTGGGGTTAGTCTCACCGGACACGCTCCAGTGCTTTCTGGAGTGTTTGACTGCCTGGGGCCTTTTTATCACGTGATTCCTTTTCTCTGATTCGACACAGAAGTCAGCGTCTGGGTTTTCGTACCCACGTGCTCCTGGAATGTTCCCAATTACCAAATCAACGGCGGCTTCGGACAGCCAAAGCCTGTACACTTCCACTATAAAATGGTGTAGCAATAAACACCTGGGCCGTTTTGAATTCTGCTACTGTTCCATCTATTTGTCTACACCTCTGTGTTTTACCTGTGACTTGTCCCTTCTCAACCAGGGACTCCTTCACCATTAGCACCAGTGCACCCAGAGTCTCTAATGACATTAACCACATTGTCCCCTACTCTGCTTTGTGCACATCCATGTTATTGCCTGAATCTGTGAACACACAGCACAATCCAGACAAAATAACACTGTCATCTTTTCCATCTCTTTCTACCTGTCTCTCACTTGGCCTGATCTTCATTGCTGCTGCCTTCTGTGACTTAAATATACAATCCCTAGCCAAGTGCCCCGTCTTATTGCACAGAAACAGGTACGCTCATTCCTAGCCACGTGGCTATTGGTTTTCACCCTTGTTGCTCATGTGACGCTGTGGGCCTACGGGCGTGTACTACTGACTCGTCGTGTGAGTCATGTGCTGGCCTGCCGTCCTCTGGATATGCCTCCAGGCCCTCTTCTTGTGAGGCAAGTCGCGCCTCACTTCTCGGTAAACCTCTGCTGCTTCAAGGACTTCAGCTATTGTCACGACACCTCTTTCCTTGAGGTGTATTGTGAGGCCCGGCCCACAACCGTCAAGTATCTGTTCTTTCATCACCAGTGTCTTGAGGCCTTCAAAATCACAGTCCATTCCACTCAGTTCTATCCACTTGTTAAAGTAGTGATCCAGTCTAACACTGAACTGTGTGTATGTCTCACCCTGTTCGATTCTCGCCTCGCGAAAACTTACGCCTAAAACCTTCTTCAGTCAAATCATATGCCTTTAGAACTGCTTGTTTCACCTTGTCAAATCTCTCTGATCACCTTTGGTTAAGGTGGAAACAGTGTGTAACGCACGACCTGTCAACAAGGCAGACAGGTTTATTGCCCAGTCATCTTCCTGCCAGCCTCGTGCTCGGCAACCGATTCAAACCGACTGATATAGGCATCGATCGAATCAGTTTCTTCTTTGAACAGTGGGAGTTCAAGTCTAGGTGCGCAACTTAGTCTGCGGCCTACTGACTCAGAACTGGTGTCTATTTCACTACGATTTTCAGATTTTATTCTTTCCAACTCAATTTGTTTGGCTAAAATCTCAGATTCCGCTTCTGCTCTTGCCCTTGCAGCCGCACTCTCTGCATCTGCTCTTGCTCTGGCAGCTGCACTCTCTGCATCTGCTCTTGCTCTGGCAGCTATACACTCTGCGTCTGCTTTAGCCTTTGATGCAGCAGTTTCTGCCTCTAGACGTTCCTTTTCAAATTTCCTTCTTTCAGCCCTTTCATCTCTCTCAGTCTTCTGCTGAGTTTTCAATGAATCTACACAGCTCCACAGCTGTATATCCTAGTTTCTCCCCTAAACTCATCAGTTTCTCAATGGGAGTAAAACTTTCTTCAGCCATTTGTCGTTTTAGCACCACTAAAAACAGTTACTCTTATAGACCCGGAAAAAGTCAGTAAACAGTTTATCTACCAAACGTGACGAGTACACCAACCAGTGGTAGTGTTCCTAACACAAAGGAGCCTTAATCTTAAACCACAGCGTCTGTGAGAGTTAAGACTAGAACCTCATTCTTCATTTCTCTGAATGACCTTTGATTAATACAACCACCCTACACACAAGTCAATACTCAACACTCAAACAACTAAAGGAATAAATTAGAAAAGCTAATTATAATTGCCTTTAGTGGACGCTTCGCCCCAGTACTACTCTAGTACTCACTTTGTTTCCCTCCTGAGATTAATTTGGGCCATGCAATCCTGGCAGGCTCGCCACTTTGTCCAGGACGGGGAAATCATGATGGTATTGCTTAAGTGCACTAAGTTGATGTATTAGGCTTAACACACCAAGGTTATCTTTGCACTCATACACGCATATGCACACTCATGCGCCCATCAAACATTCGCCTCTCTCTGGGAATGGGATGTCACGCATTCGTTTCTCTCCTAACACGACTTAGAACAAGAAATACAATTTCTATGCTACTTATAATTAATCATGAACAATCAAATCACACACACAATGAAATATCAAAACATAAAAGATCAATACTTCCTAATCCCGGTTATAATAAAATGACTTCTTACCTGGCCAGGTTTTCACACACACAACCACGCTTTCACACCACACACCACAGTTCTTGAACAAGTTTCTTCAAGTCTTCTTCAGCACTGCTTGATGGTGACGCCCTTGGTTGACTGGCTCCAGGTTTCAGGACTGGGTCTTCGTGGTCGTCTCTGGGATCTCGACGTAGAACTCTTCTTCTTCGTCTTCTTCACCCACCTCTGGTTCAAATTCAGTTTGTCTGTCTTCACCCACCTCTAGGCTTCAAACTTAGTTTCCTTCTCTTCCAGCTTGTCTTTAACTCTAAGACCTTGCTGTCTCTTCTATCTCCCAGACCACGTTTCTCTCGACCCTTTCTCTGTCCTGCTCACTCCTCTCCTCTCTCTCTCTCCTCTGCCTTCTCTCTCTTGTGGTGTTGTTTTCTTCACGTTGTTCTCCCTCAGTTTATATAGGGATGGAAACAAAGGATCCCCCTTCGGGCCATGCCTTTTGTCCATGCTGCTTCTCAAACCCCTAGTTCACAAGTACCCTGAATTCTCCATTCACTACATTCTCCCACACATCAGCATTTACACACACCCCTACCTAACTGATTAGCAAACAAACACTTAGCACCAGATGGACATCGAAAATTCCTGCTGACTTCGGTGGTCACTTAACACAGTAATTATCTTAAGGAGGACTACTACAACCTCCACACGCATTCAACCAGCCTGACAATAGAACCAACACAGTGACCCACGGCAATACCATCAGAACGAATCCAAGACTCCTGCTCTTCACTGACTGTTTACTAAAGAACCTCAGCTGACTGAGCATTTAGCGCTCACTTGGAGCGCAGAGGTCGTAGCGGTTACATCCCTTCCCCCTTTCACCACCGGGCAGGTCCGAGCTCTCTCCTAGGTGTCATCTGTCATCTGACCACTTCAGCCTCCTTCACACAGTTCGGCCGTGTGCGATGGGTAAGGTACCCTGGTTAATTGGTCTATTACCTATTTGTATACTACGTGCAACGTCCTTTTGCCTCCAAGCGTCTAATGCCTTTTGTGAGAGGTTTCATGCTCCTTGACATAGCCCTTAAACTTTCCTAACAGTCTTAGAAGCTTTCAGTGTTCCATACGTTTGGATTGGCGGTACTACATTATGATTCGTAAGCTTTCATTTAAAAGTAAACCATAAATTGCAGGTGTTTTTGAATGTGTAGCAGAGTGAAATGAATTTGTAGGAGTTAGATCGTACTTCTCCGTTTGGACACCATTTCGATGGGCGAATGTGTGTGTGTGTGTGTGTGTGTGTGTGTGTGTGTGTGTTGTGTGTGTGTGGCGTGCGTGCGTGCGTGCGTGCGTGCGTGCGTGCGTGCGTGCGTGCGTGCGTGTGTGTGTTGTGTTACGCACAATCCATGTTCCTGCGTAGTTCACGTAATGCCTAACGCCGTCATGTAAGGCGTCAAAACTCTGTTTCGGTTTATAATGTATACCATCTTCAATACAAAAAAGACAAAAATGTTCTCTTTCAAAGCAGAAAGTCTGAAAGAAAATCATTCCTAACAACACTGCTCGCCTTATTTTCTGTAACACCAACATAGAAATCGAAGAGTTCTCTGGTCGATTGACACTCTTCATGACATATTCACGCTGTAGCTGTTCCTGTACCGTTCAATGCTTGCTCATTACATGGGCTTCGCTTCAGCATGATATTGCCAGTTATCTTGTTTGCAGTGAAAATGACTTGGATCATAAACAGAAAGTAGTTGAGTTAGAGAATGCTTTTTAGCATATTTTACGCATTGAGCAACAGCGTCGCAAAGTTCATGCATTACGCAAAAGTTTGTGCACCACTTGTACTACACTTGAACACGGATTACACGTAAAATATGCAAATTTTATTTCAAGCGAAAAGACTTTAAAACTTATTATCTATGTTGACCTTTCCTGTTCCTGGATATCATTCAAGGAAGGGAGAGAATTCACCTCAGTCAACGTTCTACTTCCATCAGACTGTCTTCAAAGAACAGGAGGCTGGGTCTTGTTCCCTCGTAACAACAGTCCACGTCGCCGGACCGAGTCTGGTTACAAACGTGGAGGGTCAGGACTTCAGGAGATGAGTTAGTGGTATGTGAAGTAGATCAACAGGAAGTATATCAGTGTGTCACCTCTCGAGACGAAAGATCATCGCACGTTTAGGAAATATAAGGCACGCCACTTCTGGAGTGGGGTCTCGTGGGATAGGGAGGGATCGCCTTTGTCTGAGAATCCAGCAAAGCGCAAGGGTCTGTTCGGATCCATTTGAATTCTCCCGACACCGGGATCAACCACCAGTCAGGACTCGGGCCTTCACGAGGCAAAAACGTTGTCAGCTGTCAAGTTCTGCCGCGTAATCGGGGAGATGGAAGGGGGATTAAGGGGCATGCAGACGAAAAGGCAGTTCTAAGGAAATTCGATTAGCTGTTCTCCTGGGGCCTTGGTTTATGAGCGTGGACGATTTATATGCCCCTTCCCAGCTTATTTCATTCCTTGCCAGAGGTTAGGTCAGTGGTTATTTTCTTCTCTCAGTAGGGGTAGAGTGGTGGGGCGATGTGCTGTTCAGAGTTGTCGTGAGACAGGGTGCTGCTTTGTTTCGGAGTGACGTTATTACTGCAACGTTGTTCTGTTTGGCGTGGGAATTACATTCTGTCCTTTCCAAGTACAGCATAGAGCCTCCCACTTCATTGAGCTCTGAATTTTGTATTCAGTCCACGTAAAGATGAAAGTGATAGTAGATTTATGCAAGTGGATATGAGAACAGAAATACAGAAGCGTAAGTAGTATGAAGAGAATATCAAAATGAATGTGTGGTGACTTTGTACATTTTTTTCTGGTCCCCCTCCTGTTTATCTTCCCTCTCCATCCTTATGACCTTTCCAACCTTTTCTTACATCATTACCTTTTCACTCACTTTATTATACTGTTTATCTGGGTGTTTTTCCTAATGAGAGGTCGAAATCTATAGCAATAACAATTTGTTTTTATTAAGGGAGGCACAAACCTGCCAGATAACTATCATGGCATCGCTTCAGAAAGTGTTGCAAGTGAAGTGTATACATAGAGTCAAAATCAACGAATTTCAAAGTGGGCGGAAACAGAAGAAAACTAAAAGGCAGGATTCAAAGCAGGCTAAAATGCTGAAGATAGTGTTTTCGTCCTGTACGCAATAGTGTAAACTGTTCTTGCTTTTGCAGACTTTACAAAAGCTTTGGAATCTGTGAATAAATATATTCTATGGGGAGTTTTGATATATTCTATAGCAGTTTTGATGAAATGTGGTGTGAAAGCAAAACTTTACAAAGCTGCACGAAGTGTTTATGATTCTGTGTTAGCTTGTGTACGAGACTAGTGTTTTTGTTCTGACTACATCGAATCTCCAAGGGGTGTGGGATAAGGATATTTACTTAGCCGCATTCTATTTTCCTTTTCCATAAATGAATTGGTTCTTGATTTATCTAATAACGGAAAACATGGCATTCAGTAACTTCCTGGTGAAATTTAAATATTCCTTTTGATGCTTGCCGATATCATTTTGTTGTATAACACGGTTACGGGGCTTAAGAACCAAATTGACAGTCTGAAAAGAGGAGAAGATCGATTGCCGTTTACCGTCAATCTAACAAAACAAAAACAAAAACGCGATGTTTGTTTGTTTGTTTGTTTTTTGTTGTTGTTGTTTTTTTTGTTAAGAAAAGATGTTTATCTGAGCGCCAGAGAAAGAAAGTTCTATGGAAATGGAGTAAATGGAGTCGTGATTGTTAACTTTTACGAATACTTAGATGGTCTTTACTGCTAAATTAAGCGTGAATAATACTTTGTTAGATGTTTGTAATAAAGCAAAAAATAAAAAGTGAGCGAAGGGGTAATGTTACAGAAATGATGAAGCTATGAAGAAAAATACATGCAGTGAATACAGATTTGTTTTGGAAGCTGTTTAACACATGCATAATGAAGTCTGGGGATTAGGACAAGGCAGTAAACACATTGAAAATGTGCATATGCTTCCCATAAAAAGGTTTCTGAATATTCCGCTGAGCTCATCAAACACGCCAGTATAGGGAGGAGCCGGGAGACATTTTTACGTGTTACACACAACAGCTGTGAAATGCGTTAATATTAGTTAGAATTAGTCAGACTTCCGTGTCCAGGAGATGCAGACTATGTTTATGAAATGCTCTTGTTAACACCCGTTTCATCACTTTTACTGGGTGTCAAATGTACCGAAGGCTCTGACCGAAAATGGCTTTCATGTTGTCTGGCTGAGCCAGGAAACTTGTTACGAATATAGTTTTATAGCGGAATTCAAAGACAGACTCATTTCATGTTTGACACATACTGGCAGGCAGAAATAGACGGATAGGTATTTTTGTTCTCTCAGGCTTTCTTTTTCAAGCGGAAAAGTACATAATTGTGGTTATAAATAAATGACACAGAGACACTTTCTTTAGGTTCATAATGAAGATTAGTGGTATGAAAAATTGTAAGCGATAAATTTTAAGTCAGAAATGTTCAGATGACATCATTTGCCAATTTTGTAGACGTGAATGTGAAAACTTTGAATACTTTTTTAAAACTTTGAATACTTTTTTGTGTGTCAAAATACTGCTTAGGTTGACACAGGAAACGGATGCAGTGTGTTAAATTCTGTTCAACCCACCCAATTAAATCAGGTGTTCCCGTGTTGCTATCTAATCATGATAAACGTGTTGTAAACATGAAGTTGAAGCCGTGTATGTCAGGGGGGAAAAATCATCGAACAAAGCACCTGTTAATTTGGGTATATGTATATGTCAGTATATGTGTGTCTATGTGGTGTGTGTGTAGGGGGGGGGGGGAGAGAGGGAGGGATGAAAGAAAGGGGAAGGGAGATGGAAGGGGAGGGGGGTTGAGAGGAGGAACGGTGAAGAGATGTGTTTGAGTGAGTGTACTCATGCTTTTGGTACTGGTGAATACGATTATTCTCCCCCTTATAGGGTTGAAGTGCTAAATGGACGATAAGAACTCTCTTCTTCTTCTTCTTCTTCTTTTTCATCTCTCTCTTTTTCCTCTCTCTCTCTCTCTCTCTCATCTCTCTCTCTCTCTTCTCTCTCTCTCTCTCTCTCTCTCTCTCTCTTCTCTTTTCTTCTTCTTCTTCTTCTTCTTCTTCTTCTTCTTCATAACCTAATCAAATAAGTCTCGTGTTGTGTGTTCCAGCTGTCACAGATAAAACACTTTCTCAACGAACATTCACGAAAAATGTATTATTTTGCTTTTGTTCAGGCTCGATTAGACTACTGCTCTATTATCTGGGATAAATGTGCGCCATCTACTTTAAAACCACTTTGTTCATTGCAAAAACGAGCCATTAAGATGATCAGCTGTCAGAAACAATCCGATCCTTCTATGCGTGATGTATTTAGGTACAATAGAATACTGCCTCTTCACTCATGTATAACATTCAACACCTCTGATTCTTATGCACAAAATTGTTCATGACGCATGCCCAGATTATTTAAAATCAATAGTACATTTACATCACCATCATGGTTCGCTCAGATTCATTATTCTTAAAGCTAATTTAGATTTATTCAAAACAAGTTTCTCCTTCTGTGGCTGTAAAGAATGGAACACACTTCCAGCAAAACACAGAAAATATTTCCCGGTTATCAGCTTTCAAAAATGAAGTCAAGTTACTTCTTTTTGATACTCATGACTGACCTATGCGTAGACATTAGCCTGACTATACATACTTACCGGAGAAAAAAAAGTGTAATGCTGATAAACGATGCAATTGATTGAGGTGTGTGTGGTGTGTGGGTTTGTTGTGTGTGTTGTGTTGTGTGTGTGGTGTGTGTGTTGTGGTGTGTGTGTGTGTGAGAGAGAGAGGGGGGGGAGAAGGAAGGAGGAGAGAGAGAGGGGAGAGGGGGAGGGGGAGGAAAGAGGGGAGAAGGAGAGAGAGGACAATGCAATGACAATGCAATTTTTGAAAAAAAAAGTGTTTTTCGGGGGGATAAAAACCCCAAAAAAATCTTTTCAATTTTGTATGGCCCGTTTGGTGATTTGTTTCTCTCTCTCTCTCTCTCTCTCTCTCTTCCTCTCTCTCTCTCTCTTCTCTCTCTCCTTCTCTTCTTCCTTCTCTCTCTTCCTCTCTCTCTCTCTTCCCCTTCTCTCTCTCTTCTTTCTCTTCTCTTCTTTCTGTTCACCCCCTTTCTTTTTTCTTTTTTATAGTTCCCGTAGCAATTTACTCCAAATGTATTTTTTTTCATTCGATATCTTTTATTCTGTAGCTCTACATTCGAATTTCCCGACGTTTTGAAATCTTTATACAAAAACCGGACAGCTGTTACGGACACTTCTCGTCACCGAATCACAAAGCCAATTTTGCCGTTTGCTCTTGGAAAACCCATGGCTCTTTTTGAAAGTTATAACCCTACAATCAAAAAACACATGAGATTATTTTCAAGATGTGCTTAAAAAGAGGACAAGCAAGTGTGGGGTACAACTTTTTTTCTGTAGCGTTTGTGAAAAAAAGGGGGGGAAAATTTCCGAATCTAACTTGATTTTTCTTTGTCTTTTTTGGGATATTGTCAAAGTATTTTTCGTTTTAAAACGTATCTTGAGCAGCTGTAAAATTCAAAACGACTTTGGTTTAAATTTTGTCTGCCACATTTGTCCATTTGGCAGTCGGGTCTTTTTTTAAATAAAGGAAACTTTTACGTCCCAACATTATTTGTTCCAAAACCGAATTCCGTTTCACAAAGCAATTGTTTGACTTGAATCCCCCCGTTCTTTTGCCCCACTCTTGAAAATATTTTTAACAAAATATAGGTTTTTTCTTGGGCAACCTTGTGGTTTAAATGTTGACATCTAAGCCAGTAGGGATGCATCTTTCTGCTGCAGACATACAAGGGGAAACGACGGTTCCCCAAACCCTAAGTTCGGTGACTGCATCCCAAACATTCAATACCTTTTACATGCAAAAAAGGGGGGTTTTTTCAAAACAGATTTTTTGATAACCCCATATCTCTGCCCCATAAATAAATAGGGGAAACTTGGTATCAACTTTTTTAAAAAAAAACTTCCTGGGAACTTCCCTAGTTTCCAAAGGCACCTGAGTAATTTGGGTAGTTCTGATTTCCCTTCTTTGCAAGTTCTTCGCAGGCGTCGGATATTTGGTTGAAAGAATGAAACCCCAAAATTTAAAACTGTTTCCCCGCTTTAATATCACTTTTCCATATTTTCACTTTTCTTAACCCCAGAACCCCCCCCTTTTCTAAATACATTTTTTGGGCTTGTCTAAGTTTATTTAGGGAGAAGTTATCACAACCTTGAGGTGTCAATTTGTTTTTGTAGCCCGGGGGCAGTGGGAGGCGAGAGCCACGTCACCCAAAAAAAAGGAGAATTAGAATCGAGTCACGTCGGGTGTTAGTTGAACCCCGTGCTGCCTTTTCTGCGCAAATCTCTAGCGCCATTTCGTTTATAAAAAAATGAGTTTTGTGGGGGACGGGCCCAAACCTTGCCACTCCCCATTGCATTCAAAAAAGTCTGTCATGTATGGGAATTTACCCGTTCACACAACGATACATTTTTTTCGCATCCTTTAACATTTGCATCCAACCCCCCAATTTCGAAGTACATTCCACGGGGGTTTTTCATTTACATATCAAAAGGTTTTTTTAAAAAAGTCGACAAAGCAAAATACAGTTTACCTGTTTTTTAAAAAAGATTCGTTCCCAAAATGCTACAAGAAAAAAATGTTATCAGAGAATAACCAGTTCGAAGCCCTTTGTTCTTCACAATCTTTCCTTCCTTTTTCGGCCCATTTTTTCAAGCGATTATTTAATATTTTTGAAAACATTTTTCCAATTCATAATAAAAAGATCCCTCGTAATTGGGATTATCGGTATCTCCAGTTTGAATAACGGCACAAAACGATTGCATCATTCCACACCACTTGGATATTTTGTGTGTCAAATAATGTTTAAAAATAAGTGCAAAAAAAAGGCAAAGTTTGATCCAAGGAATCACAACATTTTGGCAAAATATTTCTGGTCCGGAGCCTTGTTCGCTTGAGAGACGGGAAACATCCCTTATTTCCCTTTGAAAATGGGTTTATCCAATCCTCGTTTCGTTTTTTCCCCCACTTTTCAGTCGAAAATATGCTCTACGTTTTCTTTTGCTTTTAACACGATGGAAATGATTGCCCCATTCCCCCTGATCGGTGATATTTGGTTTGCTTTGTGCTTTAGGGTTTTTTTTTTTTAATGCTTTTTAAATTCTTTCCCCCTTTTTTTTTTACTGGAATTCTTTTAGTTTTTTAAAATAAGAGTTTCGTTTTTCTTTTTAAAAGTTTTTTTTTTGTTTAATATTGATTTTAAACGTCTATTTGTAATTTATTCCCTCTTAACCCCTTCGGGGGTTTTGTAACTTGCTTACAAAGTTAAACCCCTTCCCGCAAGTTAATTTTTTTTTAGTTTTTTACATTATCAACCAAAATATTGAACCCTCCTTTTTTGCTTTTCCAAGGCCTTATTTGACCTTCCGCTTCGTAACTGACCTGTCTTGAGTTTTATGGTGGCTTTGTTCGGGCACATTAAAAAATTATTGCATTATGTTGGGTACTTTCCTTTTTTTGTCCCAAAAAAAATTTTCTCTGTTATTTACGTAGGCTCATGTCCCCCTTTCATTTCTTTTCTCTACCCATTTTTTAAAATTTCCCCCCTTTTATTTATTTTTTATTTTTTTTTAAAAAAAAATTTTTTCATATGCATGAAACCCAAAATTTTCCCCTTTCCCCCCAAAATCCGTTTAAATTTTTTAAAAAAAATTTAAAAAAAACAACCGGGTTCCCCTTTCGTCCCAAATTTTTCTCTCCTTCGTGGTGTTTTTTTTTTCTGGTTTTTTTTGGAAAAGTCTTTTTTTTCCCCCAAAAAAAGTCGGTTTTGTTTTGGGTTTATATCAAGGATATTTTTCAAACCTTTTTTTGGGGGCCTAAATTTTCTTTAATAAACTTCAAATATCACCCAATAAATATTTTTTTTAAAAAACTTTTTAAATTTAAAAAACCAAATTTTCTTTTAAACTATAATTTATAAAAACCTTTTTGAAAACTTTTTTAAAAATTTTTCCCCAAAATTTTAAACCCTTTTTTACATAAACTAAAAAATAAAAATAAAGGGCATTTTACTTAAAAAAACTTAAAACAAATTTATAAATTTAAACTTATTAAAAAACCAAATTTTAAAAACCAAACCATTAAATACAAAAAACATTTTTTTATAATTTATATTTTTTCATTTTTCTTTTTAAAATTTTAAAAAACTAAATTCTTTAAAAACCTTTTTTTCAATTTTTAAATGGGGATTCCCTTACTAACAAATTTTAATTTACACCAATTCTCTACCCCAATGGGCCCTTTGGGGGTTTTCTAAATTTTTTTTTCCCCACACCCTTCTTCTCTTCTTACCCCCGGTTTTTTCCTTGGGAACTTACAAAAACCCCAGGGTTTTAAATACCACATTTCTCTAATGGGGTTTTTCCTTTTTTACCAAATTCCCCCCCCCCAAACCCCTAAAAATTTCTTTTAATTTTTTACCAAAACCCCCCCCCGGGGTTACCGTTCCTTTGCCCACTTTGGATTTTTTTCCCCTTCCAATACTTATTTTTTCCGGCTTCCCACAAACCACTTAAAAATTTTTTAAAAAAAAAAAAAAAAAAAAATTTTTAATTTAAATATTTTAAAATTATTATAAAAAAGGGGGCATAAGGTTAGGGGAAGCAAAAATTCAAACCTAAAAAAAAAAAAAAAAGGGGGGGAGCTTAAAAGGGGGGAAAAAGGGGGGGGGGAAAAAAAAAACTTGCCCCTTTTTTTTTTTTTTTCCTCCCCTTTCCCTTTTTTTTTTTTCTTTTTCGTTTTTTTTCTTTTATTTTTTTTTAAAACCCCTTGGCTTTTTTTCTTGTTTTTTTTTCTTTTTTTTTTTCAAATCCCCCTTTTTTTTCCCTTTTTAATTTTAGATTTTTTTTTTTTTAAAAATTTTTTTTTTTTTTTTTAGAATTTCCCTTTTTCCCTTTCGTTTTCTTCTAAAATTTTTGGGCTTTTTCCAAAAATTTTTTTTTTTTCCATTTTTTGGTTTTTTTTTACCCCTTTTTTATTTTTTTTTTTTTTTTATTTTTTTTTTTTTCCCCAACTTTCCCCCAAAAATTTTTCCGTTTTTTAATCTTTTCCAACTTCATTTTTTTAAAATTTTTCCCCCCTTTTTTTTTTTTTCTTTTTATTTAAAAAGGGGGAAAATTTTAACGGAAATTAACCGTTTTGTCCGCCCCTTGGTTCTTCCCCCCTTTTCTCCTTTTTTCCCCCTTTGGGTTTTTTCCCCAAAACCAAATTTTTTTTTTTCTTCCCCCCTTTTTTTTTCTTTCCTTAAATCCCCTTTTTTCCCCCTTCCCCCCTTTTTAAATTTTTTTTTTTTCCTTTTTTTCCCTTTTCTTCCCCCCCTTCTTTTTTTCCCCCCTTTTTGTTGCCCCCCCCCCCCTCTTGACCCTCCCTTGTTCTTGGTTTTTCCCTTTTTTGGGGTTTAATTTGGGTTTTCCTCCTTTCCTTTTTTCCCCCTTTTCCTTTTCGAAACCCCAATTTTTTCAAGTATTTCCCCAAAAAAACCCTTTAAAAAAAAAAAAAATTTTAAAAGTTGAAAAAAAAAAAAAACACACCCCAAAAACCCCCGGGGGCAACAAGTGCACCCCCCCCCAGGGAAAAGGGGGGGGGGGGGGGGGGAGGGGGTTGGGGGAAGGGGGGCCCGGGGGGGCGTTAAATTTTTTATTTTTTTTCTGTTATTATTTTTTTTTTTCAGTTGCTTGGCATTTCTTCAAATTTAGTATCTCTTCTTTCTTTTGCTTAGTGTTCTGCGATCTCTTGGAGTTGTGAAGACATGGAGAAGACAGTGGAAGCAAGAGACCTGATGTCAGCAGCAGTACTGTCAAAGCGGGCACTATGGATATCTTCAGGTCGCCTATCAAATCGTCGGTTGAAGGGCCAGGATTGAGTTCTATATCTCCAGAAAGGCACAAGAATAGTCCTGCATAGGGGTTACATACCTCTGCTGGTCAATACCCTGTAATGTGTAGCAGTTCCGTTGAAACTCCCACATCGTCGCCGACCTTGGAAGCGGAAAAAGTCCATTTTGACAAATCTCCATTACACACATCGACGGATTTTCCTTATGCTTCCTCCCCACCATTCATATATAAACTGAACAAGTCCAACATCACGATCTGTTACAAGCACCCACCTCACGCCTAACAGAAACACCATCATGCACAACGTCGTCACAATCAGCCGATATGACATGTCTGTGAAAAAGTCCCACTTTGTGTAAGGTGAGTACAGCTTTGAAGATTTGATGCGGCATGACCTTTCACATTTCCTCATCAAAATCTTCGCTAAAATTGGCTGAAATGTCCCAATTTTTTCTCGATACAGCTCATTGCTGCAAGGCATCTTGACTTGCTGAAAATAAGATGACTTAAGATAATTAAATGTTGATAATTAGTCAAAAAACGAACTATGTTGCAGCAGCACCAAGATAACACGTCTTGCCTGGACAAGTGCGAAGTGTTCACCCCCCGAGAGAGAGAAGAGAGAGAGAGAGAGAGAGAGAGAAAAAGAGAAGAAGTAGAGAGGGGGAAGAGAGAGAGAGAGAGATTTTAAGCATGAATCGTGATATTGATGTTATTTTGTAATTCGATGTTACCTTACTTTTTAAATTGTAGTTGTTGGGCAGAATTGTAAAAAGGCCTTCAATGAGCCTAATTCTCAACCCATTAAAGATTCATTCATTCATTCTTCTTCTTCTTCTTCTTCTTCTTCTCTTTCTTCTCCTCTCTCTCTCTCTTTTTCTTCTTCTTCTCCTTCTCTTCTTTTCCTTCTTCTTCCTCTTCTTCTTCTCCCTCTCTCTCCCCCCCTCTTTCCTCTCTCTCCCTCTCTCTCTTCTTCTCTCTCTCTCTCTCTCTCTCTCTCTCTCTCTCTCTCTCTCTCTCTCTCTCACCTCCCCATAACCTCGGCCTTTAGCCTTTACTCAATCCCCATCAGCATTGTAGACAAGCCCCCCCCCCCCCCCCCAACGCCCCCCTCCTCCTCCTTCTGACAAGGTAAAAAAAGAAAAGAAAGAAAGAAAGAAAGAAAAGAAAGCAAATGCTGATTGGTTAGCGGCCGAAGATCTCTCTGAACCCTTCAAGTACGAGGATGAGTGCGACGGGAAGGATGTACTGCAATGTTCAGAAGTCCTACAGTCAAGTGGATGACGATTCCACCCACGAGACAAATGACATCACTGATCTCACCCTCCCTCCCTCCCTCTCACTGCCTAACCCCCCGCAGAACACCCTCTCCCTTTCTTTCCCTCCAGTACTCTCTCCTCTCTCTCTCTCTTCTCTCTCTCTCTCTCCTACGTGATAAATGAACTTTCGCGTGGCATGACATCAATGGAAGGTCGTTGCCCCAGTTTACCCTTCTCTGCCCTCCTACGCCTCCCACTCCACCCTCTCGTCCCGCCCCCCCCCCCCCTCCCCCCCTCCCACCCCCCTTCCCCATGTTCATCCTCATCCCGCTCCTCCTTCCTTCTTCCCCTGTCTGGTAGAGAATCAAAGCTCAGGAAGGCCTCCCATGACCATCTCCCCTACTCCCTCACCACCGCCCTTTCCTTTTCATTTTTTTTTTCTTTTTTTTTTTAAGCTCTGATCATGGCCAATTTGTCTCCACACCACCGTAATGATGTCTATGTTGTCAGACATCCAATTCTGCAAACGGTTAAAAAAAAGAAAAGAAAGAAAGTCGATGGGGGAATGTAGAGGTCAGGAAGTGGAGGAGAATGACGGTTCTCCTAAGATGGTTTGATGGGCTTAGACGGTTTACCTCCCCTTCCCAACGGTATTATCGCTCTCGACCAACTAGACGTGGTAGGGCTGGCTGGCATCCTGTGATAAGAGGCTTGCCTTTCTGATATACACACGTTGATGTAGCAAGTTCCTGTCCTTGGGACTGAGTTTCTACAGGTTGTTAGCGGTAATTATTGGTTCCCAACAGACATCTGAATATCAGTGAAACGTTTTCTTTTTTTTCCCAGTAAACTGTCAGGGTGGAATACCGAAGTTCCCACAGAGAGCAGGTTT
>CM031614.1:40593913-40596413 GCA_018398815.1 Conus ventricosus
GGAATCGAACCCACAAGTCCGCGGCGATAACCATTGCACCACAAAGGCTGGTCGTCTTGTTGTTGTTGTTGTTGTCAGCGTAGTAGTATAGCGTTGTTGTGTTATCATCATCACCATCATCACCATCATCATCATCATCATCATCATCATCATCATCATCATCATCATCATCATTACTATTGTTATTATTATTATTGTTGTTGTTGTTGTTGATAGTAGTAGTAATAGTAGTAGTAGTAGTAGTAGTAGTAGTAGTAGTAGTAGTAGTAGTAGTAGCAGCAGTATTAGCAGTAGTAGTAGTAATAGTGGTAGTGGTAGTAGTAGTAGTAGTAGTAGTAGTAGTAGTAGTAGTAGTAGCAGCAGCACCAGTAGTAGCAGTAGTAGTAGTAGTGGTAGTAGTAGTAGTAGTAGTAGTAGTAGCAGTGCTGTTGCTATTGTTGCTGCAGCCGTTGCTGTTAAGATTGCGGTTGCTGTTGCTGGTCTTGCTGCGGTTATTACACCATTGAAAATACATGTTCCATGATTTGTTTTTTATTTGAGCTGCATTATCTCTATGGAGAGAAGACACAGAGACAGAACAAACAAGTCATTTGAAAATGTGACAGTCTGTCTATGGTACCTCACAGACCCCAAAGGATTTATTCCTCACGGGTGAAAGGACATGTGACATTCATCACTGGCGAAAGGACTTTGTGACATTCATCACTGGCGAAGGGACATGTGACATTCATCACTGGCGAAGGGACATGTGACATTCATCACTGAGAAAAACGTATGACATTCATCACTGGCAACATAACTTATGACATTTATCCCTGGCGAAAGGATATGACATTCATTACTGGCAAAAGGACCGTTGACAATCATTACTAGCAAAAAGGACTTGCGACATCCATCACTGGCAAAAGGACTTGTGACATTCATCACTGGCGAAAGGATTTTGTGACATTCATCACTGGCGAAAGGATTTTGTGACATTCATCACTGGCGAAAGGATTTTGTGACATTCATCACTGGCGAAAGGACTTTGTGACATTCATCTCTGGCGAAAGGACTTTGTGACATTCATCTCTGGCGAAAGGACTTTGTGACATTCATCACTGGCGAAAGGACTTTGTGACATTCATCACTGGCGAAAGGATTTTGTGACATTCATCACTGGCGAAAGGATTTTGTGACATTCATCACTGGCGAAAGGACTTTGTGACATTCATCACTGGCGAAAGGATTTTGTGACATTCATCACTGGCGAAAGGACTTTGTGACATTCGTCACTGGCGAAAGGATTTTGTGACATTCATCACTGGCGAAAGGACTATGTGACATTTATCACTGGCAAAAGGACTTGTGACATTCAACACTGGCAAAGATACTACTGACATTAATCACTGGCAAAAGTACTAGTGACATTTATTAAAGTTGGCCAAAAGGATACATAATATTCATTACCGGCAAAAGACTTACGATATTCAGCACTGGCGAAAGGGCTGTTAACATTTATCACTGGCAAAAGGACATGTTACATTCATCACTGGCAAAAGAACTGTTGACATACATCACAGGCGAAAGGACTTGTGACATTCATCACTGGCGAAACGACTTGTAACATTCATCACTGGCAACCTGGCACATTCTGTGACGCAGAGGGAGGTGGGAAATGGGGGGTAGGAGGGAGGCAGGCAATGGGATGTCCAGCCATCACTGCAGCTCTTCACAGTCACTGAACCTCTCCCGTCCTTACCAACCCCTGCCACTCCTCGCTCTCTTTCCCCCCGTCCCCTTCACTACGCCTCTCTCCCTTCCCATTATTTTTTTTTCATTTCTACTTCAATGCACGTCATGTCGGCCCGTCAGTGTCGACGGGTAGATTGGATCGCTTGTCAATTGTTTGGCTAGCTGAAATCGGTAGAGGTGGGATGTTGAAGTAAAGGAGAATGAAGGGCGACTCTGATGAAGAGACAGAAAGGACAGTAGAGGAAGGGAAGAATACACAGGAAAAGAAAGTGTAGAGGAGGGGAAGGATGCAAATGCTTCTTCTCTTCCTTCTGTTCCCCCTTCTTACCGTCCTCCTACTTCTTCTCCTCCTCCTCCTCCTCCTCCTTCTCTTCCGCCTCCATTTATTTTCTATTCTTCTTCTTCTATGTTATTGTTCACCTTCTTCTATTAGAATTATTACACTTATCAATCATTGTTTTGAAACTTTTGAAATTAAGGAGCTTATACATTGAATGAAATGAGCTAATGATGATATGAACAAAAAAAGGCTAAGTAGATAAAAAGCATCAAAATAAAATGAAGAGAAAAGGGTTGGGGAAAAAAAGACAGGCAGAAAGAAAGACAGAAAAAAGAAAGGATAGAAATTTGGGTTCGCGGATATAAACAAAAAAGGCTAAACAGATGAAAAACATAAAATGAAATGAAGGGAAAAGGGTTGGGGGGAAAAAAGACAGAAGAAAAGAGAGAGAAATAAAGGAAAAGAAAGAAGAAAGAAAGAAAGAAA
>CM031614.1:40616413-40628913 GCA_018398815.1 Conus ventricosus
GAAGAGGCCGCAGACACAGCTCAGAAATCAAAACTGTATGATTTGCGACCTTAAACAAAGGCCCGTCACAAAAAGACCACAGCCATTTCCCCCTCCCCCCCCCCCCCCCCCCCCCCCCCCCCCCCCCCTTACACATTCTACCTTCTCAGAGCGAACTGCGTTGCGGTTGGGCCCAGAAGTGCACGAGAAATGTGTGCACTGTCGTGTGTTGCAAAACTCTCTGTTGCAATGTTGCAATTTAGGGTTGCAGCTGTTTTCCCATCCTTAGATTAAATATGAATAGTCCAGCTCTTTCATGTATCCCCTCTCAGCTTTTAAGCATTTTGCTATACTTTGAAACCATGGTCCAACGCCACGTTGATTTAAGTATATTCAATATGACCACACACACACACACACACACACACACACACACACACACACGCGCGCGCGCGCGCGCGCGCGCGCGCGCGCATGTACGCACGCACACACACACACACACACACACACACACACACACACACACACACACACACACACATACACACACACACACACACACACACACACACACACACGCACGCACGCACGCACACACGCACGCACGCACGCACGCACACACGCACACACACAAATACACACATACACACGCACGCACACACGCGCGCACACACACACACACACACGGTGACAGCCCTGATACCCTGATATGGCCCTTTGCGGTCGGCTGGGCTATAAGCAACCTTACCTTACTCTCCTCGTTTCTTACTTGTGAATTCTTTCCACTGGGAAATCGCAGTTCGTGAGGCATTACACAATCTCTCTCTCTCTCTCTCTCTCTCTCTCTCTCTCTCTCTCTCTCTCTTCCATTTTTTCCCTTCCCTTTTCCTTTCCTTCGGTCCCCCGGGTGATGGACGGGGAGATGGGAAATATAAGCTCATTAGTGTATTCAAATATAGACACATCTGGGATACGCGGTTATACACTATTATGTGCTTCATTACCGTGTATTGAGCTTGCTATTTCTGTGCCTTTTTTTCAGTGTGTGTGTGTGTGCGTGCGTGGGTGCGTGCGTGCGTGCGCGCGTGTGTGTGTGTGTGTGTGTGTGCGCGCGCGTGTGTGTGTGTGTGTGTGTGTGTGTGTGTGTGTGTGTGTGGTGCTTTTTTGGTACGGAAAAAACGACAGAAAATGGGGAGGAGAGAGGGACAGACAGACAGACAGAAAGAGAGAAGAAGAAAGAAAGAAAGCAAGAAAGAAAGAAAGAAAGAAAGAAAGAAGAAGAAGAAGAAGAAGAAAAAGATAAATGGGATGGGGGAGGGGGGGGGGCTGAAGGGGGGAAAAGACGCAATCGAAAAAAAGACGCGAGCATCTGCAACACTTTGATACTGCCTTCCTCTCAGCTGTCGCTCGACCAGAGGAACAGAATCCAGTCGCAAGGCGGCAAATCCAGGGGGGGGGGGGGGGGGGGGGGGGGGGGGTGGGAGAGGGATGTGTGAACACAATTATCCTCCAGGCAGTTAAAGGTTGCTGCTGCCGTGTGGGCACTGGCATTTGTCATGCGGCAGAAGACCCAGGATTCCATCACAGAGACTGTCTGCACCAGTCCCCCAAATACTTCGGATGGACAGTGGTTGTCTAGCCTGGTTTCGGTCAAGGTCTGTGTTTCCTAATGTGGTATGATGGCTACTTGGCTGGATTTTCAAATAAAGAAACACGCCACCATTTTGTTTTACTCGCCTCAGGATCTTTTTTTGCATTTACAGGTAGATTCTCATCCGGGAAGACGTACACTGCTGACTGTTGCTTTTGTTTCGGGAACATAATCGAGGGTTGACAGCCCAAACCTAGAATCTCGACATTTTGGTGATTTTGACATTTTGGTATCAAAAGATCCAGGACATAGTGCTCTTTCATATCAATGCAATTCTTTTGAAATACGATCAATATTTATCTAGTTATTGATTAGAACCGTAAACAAGTTTAGATGAACAACAAGGAACAGTGACTGCCGAAACCAAGTATCTATTTATGCTATTATTCGTTTTTCAAGAATCTGCCATTCCCGCTAAAACGCTGACAGCCGAAACAAAGTACCTCAAGAAGCGATGAAGCCGCGGTCAGTAGGTCAGGCACAGCAACTGGTTACATGACAGCAGAGGGCTCTCCAGTCAAGATACTTGGTTTCGGTTGCCCATTTCTTCTTTTTTCGCCTTGTCTTGCTACTAGCAAAACAGACTAACTTGCGATCCCTGTTCTCTGCTGCCGACTCACAGGACATGTGTGGCTGTCAAAAATGTCGTATCCGCATGTATGCTCATATTTTACAAAATAAAATGAAGAAAAACTTTTTAGATATTAATACTGAATACACACACTTGAGATTGTGGAGCAATTTCTTTTTAAAAGAAAACTTCAGTTCCAACGTTATGACAAGCCTTTAAAACTTGCAAAAGCGTTTTCTGTGAAAGAGTGAAAAAACGAGATACAAGGTTTCGGCAGTCAACTCACGATACTGTAATGCCCACGTCTCGACTCCAGTTACAATGTTCGAAACTCGATTTGGTCATTTTCTGTCGGACATTTCGAGCATGTGTGTGCACCGATCTATACTCTTGCCTTCTTTTGTTCATTATTCAAGTCATGAGGGACCCAACGGGCTTAACGTTTCGAGCGCGCAGATGATCATTGGGAATGACATCGACACTACCCATGAAATATTCGTTCTGTTCTTCATTTGGAAACTCCTCAGTCGGTGACCTTGCCTGAGTCATGTTCCCTGGAGAAATGACGGCCACTGAGCGACCACAACGGTCATCTTCTTCGAACGTTGATCTCCACAAGTAAATACTTTAAACCGCATGAGGACTCTTGTTTTGCTTTGGAATTGGTTGACAATTTAGTGTTACATAATGTTTGCATGGAGCAAATTGAACCATTGTAAATTGAACCATTGTTTCAATTGTTACTATTTGCGCATATGATAAAAGGGGCATTAGGAACACACACACACACACACACACACACACACACACACACACACACACACACACACACACACACACACACACACACTTTATCGCGTTTGGCTCTGTTTCAGATGAAAGTTTCACAACAAACATTTCATTTCATAGTTTATGCCGAAGTCTTGTCCTAGACTGGGTGACGTTCCCAAGCTAGATGATTTTTGTCACACATGCACACGGCGTCAATGCCAATGGAAACTAATATCAAGAGGAACAGAAGAAAAAAAAGCTACCCTTAAATAATGTAATTAAAGGTACGTATATTATCTAATCGATTTACGTTTCTTTCGCTGTCGAAGCACCCTCTCCATACAGCAACGTATCATCACAATTTGCGGCCACAATGCGTATCTACAATAACTATCTTAGTCAGAATCTAGCATTGGATACCCCACACTATCTAAAAGCTGGCACTCTGACAACGACCCAAAACATTGTACAGTCAGAAAGGGCCTCGTCGTTTGAGAGAAAGAACCGACGATAGATTCAGCTAATTAAGAGAAAAAACAAAAGATGGCTTGAGAACGGAACAGGACGCTCATTCTTCTACCTCCGGAAGATGAACGGCTTTCGGGACATTCAGGACAAGACTGCACGGTCACCACTTCAGCAACAGCTGACCTCAGCGACAGAGGCTCACCGGAAGAATCTAGCCAGGAGTCTTCGCCAGCAAACATAGCTGACTCCGTCGTGCAGACTTACAAGTCGTCCACCAATACGCTAAACAGCGGAATCGAGCCGGAGAGAATTTAAAAAAAATTCCCCGAAGTTTGAGTATGGCTGCCTTCATGGCGGGATGAAAAACGGTCAAACACACAAAGCTCATCTCCATTTGTTGGGTAGATGGGATTAATCCTTGCCTGTCTATACAGGGAGTGTCCGCAGGAGTATTAGCCTGCGTACGCAGAAAAAAAAAAAAAAAAAGAAACTAGCTCAGTTCAGCACCAATTATGGGGTGAAGCAGCGAGTCAAACGAAACGATCCGACAGACCCCACGACATATTTTTGTGTAACGTTTTCGTCTTCACTCCACGCCTGAAGCCACTCTCGGGGGGTGAGTGGGAGGTGGCGGGAGGAGCCCAAACTGCCCCCGCCACTCTCCCTCCCCACCCCCCAACCCCCTCTCCCCGAGAATAAATCCGCACCGATCTCGTGCCTTGTTTCAAAATCAATCCCCAACTTCAAAATTCTCGAAGTGTCCCAAGACCAAACATATCAATCAATGCTCATTGCACCTGAATTCGAGATTGAGTGTGGGCATGAGCCAGTACTAACCCCGACCTTGTTCCAAAATCACTCCCTGAAGGGACTGGTTCAGAAACGACCATGGAGTGATGCTGGCGCATCCCCCGTTTCCATCTCCTTTTCACATAGTACCGATAAGTTTGGGCACTTGCCTGTGTGTTCTTCTATGGGGTGTGTCTGGGCTATGTCCCAAATCACTCACTGGGGAGTAATTTTGGAACAGAGAGGGGATTTAGGTCTGTCACAGACCCAGACTAATGTCTCCCTTAAGTTCAGGTACACGGTGCTTTAACTAATACGGTCTGTCGTTTGGAACACTGAGGACTTTCAGACAGTGAGAACTTTAAAGGAGGAAAGTGACTGGGAACAGCTCTAGGTTGACTCAACGAGGAGGGGTAAGGGGAGGGGGGGGGGGCAGTTTGGGCAGGTGCCCTTTGTCATTCACAGGGGGGTGATTTCAAGCATGGAGTTGTTACGGAACGTCACATAGGCCGACACTGACTTCTCAGCAGGCAGGCTCAATAACCGAACATGTAATTATCCCAGACCACCACAAGGTGGTTCCAGTCCAGTCTAGAACCTGGCAGAAAACGACAATCGAAGAGACTCGGGTGAAATGAGAGAAAAAAAGTCAATGTGTAAGAAAGACGAGAGAAAAAAAAGCAAGAAGTAAAGAACGTACACAAGGAAGAAACTTGAGAAAACAAGCCCACACATCTGTCTCCATGCATACAGACACATCCGCACATACAAACACTTATTTGGCAAGACTGAGTTGAACTTTTTTAAAATTCTTTTATAGGTTTATTGTGCAGCCAAAGGTAAGACAGGACTCTGCTTACACTGTGACGGGAAGTAATAGAGAAGTTTCTCTCTCTCTCTCTCTCTCTTCTCTCTCTCTCTCTCTCTCTCTCTCTCTCTCTCTCTCTCTCTGATTCATCAATCTGTCTCCAATGTCACGTATTTCGATTTTTGCCTGGGTTCTTTTTTTCGCCTGTGACTGGCATTCTCATCAGGTGTGTTTGACTTTCGCATCAAAACATGTTCCATGAAGAGTCTCTTTAGGTAATCTAAAACTTTGACAGGCACTTTCCTCAAAATAGCTTTACAGTCGACTGACTGCTGGTGGGAGTCGCAGCCAGAAAATAAAAGAGGTCTTAGTAAACCCCCAAACGAATTGAGCGAAAACGTGACGTCATAGAAGCGACGGGCTTCAACCCTGATCTCTTCTACACGCAGCACAAACTAACGTGATAGGAAAAGAAATAAAGAAAGAAAGAAAGAAAAAAAAAGCAGTGACGGGAGTAATCACACATGAAGTTCTGAGATAAGTAAATGCCAGATCTGAAGCCTCTGAATGACAAATTAGACTCCGTTAAATGACAATTCAGAGGCAACTAAATGACATCTCAGAAGCCGTTAAATTGACTAATCAGAAGCTTCTAAATGACGAATCAGAAGTTACTGTATGGCATACCAGAAGTCCACTAAGTGAGGATCCAGAAATCACTCTATGACGGTTTGAAACCACTAATTCAGATCCCTTCTAACAACTGAGAGACACTGAAAATTTAGAATGCACTAAATGAAGACTCAAAAGCCACTGAATACTGATCCAGAAGCCACTAAATGGTGCTTCAGATTTTATTAAATGACAGCTCAGAATCTGTTGGATAATAATACAGTCGCCACTTCATGGCAAATCAGAGGCTACTTACAGACAATTTAGAAACCCTTACGAGACAGTTCCGAACAGTTCAGAAGCCACCACATGATAATTCAAAGCCACTACATGACAGCTTGGAAGCCACATCATGACAGTTCAGAAGCCATTCAATAACAAGTCAGAGACCTCGAAATGATAATGTAGAAGCCACCTGACGGCCACGAAGAAGTCACTACATGACCATTTAGAAGCCACTTCATGACCATTCAGAAGCCACGTAATGACGAATCAAAAACCACCAAATGACCATTCGAAAGCCACATGATGAAAATTCAGAAGGGATCAAATGATCTTTTACAAGCTGACAATTAAGTCGCTAAATGACAATTCAAAAGCCAAAAATGACTGTTTAGAAACCACTGAATGAATTTCAAACGTCATTAAATAGCAATGCAGAAGCCACTGAATAACTGTCAAGAAGCTACAAAATGACACCTCAAAGCCACTCAGTGACAACTCCGAAGCAACCCCCTTGGCTCTTTCTGCTCACCCCAAAAGGACGCTGTCCGGGCATGGATGACGAACTTTTTATTAGTTATTTCTATTTGTCGTGTAGCTTTTATTTAGGCTCAGGATGGCATTCAGTCAAGCAAAGGTTCCAATGTGTAACATTGGAACTAGTCAGTAACCACGTATCCCAATTTCAGTCTACTTCGTGAATGAAGTTGTGTTTGTTGTCTGCACTGTCTAATTTTCGAGCCCGGCCTTTCTCGCCCTTTCTTTCCCAGTTTGAATGACAAATCGAACTGAACGTCAAGTCCATCGGATGGGGACTATTAGCGAGTCGGACCCGTGTGCCTTCCTGGCCCCCTGCACACGTTAAAGAACCCACGGCAGTTGAAAATCGAAAAGAGCAGGGGAGTTCCCGCGCTGCCCTGGCAAAATTGATGTAAATTGAAGATAGCCGCCTGGTACTTCTTACCAAGTCACAAAAATTGTCGCTTACTGTTATCGTGTGCCATCGTGTACCGGTGGAAATGGAGGACACGTATAATCATCGCATGCATCCTATGTGAGAAACTGGAGGAATAAATGAGATAAATGAAAATGAGTGACTGATATTTGAATGGTGCGGGAAACGACTGAATGAGCGCCAGTAGGCTGCTCTTCGGCCGGCTCTACCTGGGTAGGCAGCCCGTTGAGTGAGTGAGGTAGTGTGTTTATTGTAAAGCGCTTAGAGCTTGGTCTGTGACCGAGGATAGGCGCTATACAAATACCCAATATAGTAATAATAATAATTTTCTTTTTTGAAAACAAAAATGCATACATACATACATATTTCATACATACATATGCACATACACACATATAAACGTACGTGCATACATACATACATACATACATACATGCATACATGCATACATACATACATACATACATACATACATACATACATACATACATACATGCATACATACATGCATATATATAAATACATACTCACATACAGACAGACAGACAGGCATACAGACATGCATACATACGTGCACACACATACATACATACACATTTACATACATAATAGATACGTACATACATTTATACATACATACATGCATACATACACACATTCATCCACACACACAGACACAGACACACACACACACACACACACACACACACACACACACACACACACACACACACACACATATATATATATATATATATATATATATATATATATATATATATATATATATATATATATATATATATATATATATATAATATATATATACACATGCATATATACACACATGCACACACACATATATACATATAAAAGCAAAAAAAGAGAGGAGGTATATTTCCTCAAAGATTGCAGCAGCCCTGGCACTGTTTCTTTCATGTCAGTGCAGACTGCAGAACTGGTAGCTGGATGAAATATATTCTTAGAAAGCGTTAAAGAAAGACAATAGAAGGCACCGAAAGTTTCTAGCTGGCAAGATCAAACTCCTCTTGTGGTGAAGAGTCACAGTCTCTCAGCACTCGCTGTCAAACGATTCGTCCATCGAACGCCACCTGTAGTGAGTGATTCAGCTTCAGGGCAGGGACTACTGCAGTGGGTTGTCTCACGCTGGCACCACGTGGACTGCCGATGCCGGGTGCATGAGAGGACAAGTCAGGGTGAAACTCTGTATGAGGGTGGCCCGAATGAGACATACCACTGGAAGGTTCGCACGGAATATAAGAGGGCAGCCAAACTAACAGAAAATGATCCATGAAGTGGATTGGTCAAACGTGATTGGGCCCAGTCTTTCCCAGTCGAACCAACCCTTTTCGGTTTGTTTGGTTTTGTGTTGTGTGTGTGTGTGTGTGTGTGTGTGTGTGTGTGTGTGTGTGTGTGTGTGTGTGTGTGTGTGTGTGTGTGTGTTTTGGCCTGAGCGCCAGCAAACTGTCAGGATGATTTATGTTCCTGACGGGGTTCAAAGCCACGACGTATACCAGTCATCAGCCCGTGAGGGCGTTACCGCTCGGCCTCTTTTGACACGAGACGGTTTCCATTAGTCATGAGCCGTCATGATGGCTCCCACCTCTGACCCCGTGCTAGTCTGATGTAAAATTACAACGTTCTCCCTCTCCCTCTTTTCTTCTCCTCCTCAGACAGTGCCCTCGTGTTTCCTGTCTTTTGCTTGCGTTGGCGCCTTTCTCAGACATTACGTGTTTACATGTGTTATGCCTCAGTGCAGCTTCAATTTCAAATCCAGTGGCGTTAGAGACCAGCCAACCATATACCTTTTCAGGGTTTCGGTTCAGTGAATTGTGTCCTGATGAATATGCTTTCTCTCTTCTCTGTCTGTCTGTCTGTCTGTCTGTCTGCCTGCCTGTCTGTCTGTCTGTCTGTCTGTCTGTCTGTCTCTCTCTCTCTCTCTCTCTCTCTCTCTCTCTCTCTCTCTCTCTCTCTCTCTCTCTCTCTCTCTCTCTCTCCTTCCTTTCAACCCCAGTCTCAGGCATACAGAGAAATCTCCTTCATCATTCGATTGAATTCCGAGGTTTGAGCTGCTGTCTTTGTACAGGATTCAGGATCACCGGAGAGATCGTACGATCTGAATGCAGGGAATTCAACATATGCCTTAGGGCAAGCCGATGTTCGACCGCCCCCTTCTACATTGCAGAAAAGCGAAAGGCGTCGTTGCTGACATTCCTCCTGGGACCGATCAGGGCACGATGTTCCCATCTCCTGTCGCTCTCCTCCTCTTTAATCAGGTGGCGGATTGGGGGAACTGGGAGGCAGGGCTGCAGGAGTTCCAGATCCTCTCTCCACACCACACCCCGTCCTTTCCACCGCCCCTCCCCCTCCTCCCCTCCTCACTTTCACTCCACCATCTCCTCTTCCTTCCATCCACTCTCTCAAAAAAAAAAACAACCCAAATATTCCAAAGGTTCTTTTCGGATTTAAAAAAAGAAAAAGCCAAAAAAGCAAGAAACATCGTAGCAACAGTAAGAAACGCGACTTTTGTGACCCCCCCCCCCCCCCGCCCCCCCCCCCCCCCCCCCCCCCCTCCCCCTTCCCCTCCTTCCACTTTCCCGCCGTCTCTCTCCTACCCCCACCCCCACCCTCCCCACCGCATGGCTTCGCTTCTTCACCCCTTTCCCTCAACCCTCCCCACTCCCAGGTCATCAGTTCTTGCCACTCCCCCCCCCCCCCCTCCCCTCTCCTCCCCACTCCAACAACAAACCCAGTACCCCCACCCCGCCCCCACCCCCCACCCCCGCTGCCCCTACCTCAGTGCCCTCAGTGCCCCCCCCCCCCCCCCCCCCCCCCCCCCACCCCCCCGCAAGCGTCCTCTCTCACCGTCCCACCTAGACGAAGAGGTCTGGCCCTCTTGGCTTATAACGCTACACATCGATTTGGTTGCCGTCAAAGACTCTTGGGGCTGGGGTTTGTATTCCAATGCGGCCAGCTGGAAATGTTCTCGCAAATCTCATTGCCACGGGCTGCCTGTGCTTGGAGCTAAACTGATCAGGCCACTCCGCCAGAAACGTTGTGGGAAATCTGGGTAATGAACGATGAATCTCCTTGGGCTGCTTGAATGGGATGGGGATTAAAGGGGACTCACTCTGTATAGATGCTTATTTATTTATTTATTTATTTATTTGTTTATTTATTTATTTATTTATTCATGTATTTCTTTGTTCATGTATTTATTTATCTATTCCATATCTTATTCATTAATTTTTGTTTACTTGTATATTTTCATTATTATGGTTATTTTAATTTTTACACCCGTCTTGGTCTGTACCCTGTTTGCCTATCTGCGGGGTTGTCTTGTTGTGAGTTGTTGTTTCCTCTCCAATTGTTTTCTTCTCTTCTGGATTGTTGTCTGCTCTTGGGTCGATATCTCCTCTTCGATGGTTGTCACCTCTTGGATTGCTGTCTGCTGCCAAGGTTGTTGTATCCCTGAGTTGTCTTCCCTTGGGTTGCTGTCTCCTCTCTCTGTGAATTTTGTCTTCTTTGGGTTATCGTCTCCGCTGTCATGTTGCTGTGTCCTCTAAAGTAGCTGTCTTCTTCTGGTTTGTGGTCTCCTGTCATGGGAAATTGTCTCTTCCTGAGTTGTCTCCTCTCGAATTGTTTCTTCTTCTTCTTCTTCTTCTTCTTCTTCTTCTTCTTCTTCTTCTTCTTCCTCGTTCGCCATCCCGTTAGATGAGCAGCCCGGTGTCCTCGATGAAGGCTGCCGTCCGTCACAGTTCCTCCAGGGTGCCGTACAGCTTGGCTTCCACTGCTGTCGGTGTTGGCCAGTACTTTCTCCTGGATGCTGCATACGTCGTACAGACTTGAAGGATGTGGTCAGTTGTCATTGGTCCCTCACCACAAGGGCACTCTCCACTCTGTCCAATGCCAAATTTTGTGTGCATGTGGTGGAGCAGACGATTGTGTCCAGTCCTCAGGCGGAAGATCTTGACCTGTTCCTGTCGTCCAGCAAATGGTATGTGTCTTCTGGGTTGTATTTGGGATGCAGGAGGCGCCATTTTATTCCTTGTTGTGCCTTGATGATTGTCCTAATTTCATCGTATGACACCAGGTTGTTGGCCTGCTCCTTCTGTGCACCGTCTTTTGCCAGAATGTCCGCTTTTTCGTCTTCTTATGGGTTGGTTTATCTTCTTCGGTTGATGTCTTTTCATAGGCTTTTCTCTTCTTGCGAGGTTGTCTTTTCTTAGATTGTTGTCTCCCTTGGGTTGTTGTCCCATTTCAGGCTACTGTCTTTCCATGGGTTATTGTCTTCTCTTAAGTTTTTGTGTCCTTTCACGCTGTTGTTTCTCGTGGGTCGTTGTCTCCTCTTGAGTTGTCTCCTCTCGGGTTTTTGTCTCCTCTGGAGTTGTTGTCTCCTCTTGAATTGTTGTCTTCTCGCAGGTTGTTGTTACTGCTCGGGTTGTTGTGCCCTCTCGAGTTAGGGTGTCCTCTCGGGTTGTCTTTTCTGGGATTGTCTTTTCCTCTGTTGTTGTCTTGTTGTGGGTTGTTGTCTTCTCTGTGATCGATATCTTCTCTCTGTTGTCTTCTCAGCGTCTTCTCTCGGGTTTATTTTCTCGTCTTAAATTGTAGTGTTCCCCCAGGTTGTTATCTCAAAACTCCCTAAACCTTGATCGAATAGAAGTTTTTCTGGGTTCTGCATTCTGAGTTCTGTCTTTTCTTGGGTCGTTGTTCCGTCTTGGGTTCTTGTGTCCTCTGGTGTTGTCTTCTTTCGATGTATCGTCTCCTTGCTGGTTGTCGTCTTCTCTTGGTTTGTTGTCTCCTGTCGGGTGCGGGTTCTTGTCTTCTTCCAGGCTGTTGTCTTCAGAGTGGTTGTCTTCCCTTCGATTGTTGTCTGCTGTCAGATTCTTGTTTCCTTTTTTTGGTTGTCTCCTCTTAGGGTGTCATCATCTCTCGGGGTTACCTCCCCTCGCGTTGTCGCCTTCTCATGGATTGTTGTCCCCTCTTGGATTGTGGTCTCATCTCGGGTATTTTTCTTCTCGCAGGTTGTTACCGCGGGGGGGGGGGGGGGGGGGGGGGGGGGGATATCATTTGTGCACATGGGATTTTTAAGTTTGTGGCACCATTATGAATGCGGCATGGATGACGGTTCCACGTTTGTGGCATATAGAACCGTTTCATTTCTTTTTTTTAAGTACACATGCTGACCTTTGTCAGTATGGTTTACACACTGTCCCTAATCAGTATGCCATTTCAGTCATCTTCATACCACTTCTGATGGACAATGAACAATAATAATCAGGTAGGTGATCTGAGCAGGAATGATCTTCTTGATTACTGACTACTCATTGAGACTTTTTTTCATGTTAACAGAACGATTGCTGTGAGAAATCTTGGAAGTTAATTGAGGTAGTTCAGTAAGTCTTTGGCATCAGACTATGGCCGCCAGCCTTGAAGAGGGTGGACATTCTGCCCAGATGTTTTAGAGCAAGTGAAAGTATACTGTTCAAAAAAAGAAACGCAAAATGAAATTTTGCCACCTGGGGTGGACCATACAGTTGAGAACACGCCAAAAACCGGCCCTGATGTATGTCTTGAACGTCGACGTGCTAGG
>CM031614.1:40643913-40699660 GCA_018398815.1 Conus ventricosus
TGTTCCCGTCTTCATCCACACTTTCTGGCAAGGCATCCTGTGGAAATGTGCAAGTAGTAACACAATGACGTCAGTGTCTCTTGCAGACACAACAATGCTTGCAGCCTGGCTGTTGACGCAGTGCAAGATGATCCTTGTGTCAGCCTCTTCATGTCTGGCCTCCAAATGCTCCACATCAACTCTTGGATCAGATGTCTCTGCTCTCTCTTCATTGCTGAAGCCACCAGCAGCAACAACTGTCTTGTCATTGGGTGCCTTCAAGATCAGCTGTTGAGAAAGGAATCTTGCGAGGTCTGCTTTGTTTTCTTGATGGGCGAGGAAGTTGTCCCACTTGGCTGGGAGAGGGACATCTCTGCTTTCAATCATCCTTCTGATTGCAACTGCGCCTTGTTTGCGCCGATTTCTGGGTCCTCCTTTGATGGAAAGCTCGTAGTACCTGTCAAACAAAACGTCAATTCTTTGGAAGTCTGCTCCGCTCCAAAGAACAGCTTCAATGAAGACGTCTGCCAGGTCTCCAAATGTCACTGCTGTCTGTGGTTTTCCAATGGCATTGACCAGTGCTTGGCCATCAACGATGAGTGTGGCTTTCTTTTCCAGATCTGTTGCTTCTAGCTGAGGAGGACATGGAACTTCACTGGTCAGGGTTTCAGCAAGTATCGCCTTTGGACCTGAACAAAGCTGTCCATTCATTTCAGCAATGGCCAGTGGGACTGCCAAGAGTTCATGATTTAGGACATCCTGGAGGTTGACGTCTCTTCCAGCTTCATAGGCAGTGATGAGACGTTGCAGGATATTTCTGTCTGCTTTGACAGTTTTCACACCACCTGTGCGTGAGTCTGTGCGTTTGACTTCAAACAGGGATGAAAACGTCAGAAACTTGTTTTTGGGCAGTGGATCCTTAACATGACCTTTCTCTGCTCAGTAGCCACCAGTCTCTCCTCAACAAACGAATTCAGCTGCTCCTGACCTTTCCTCTCAGCTGACAGCAAGTCTGCTTCAATCGCCTCTGTGACAAGGTCTTTGTTGACTGTGTTCTGCAGACTGTGAGGCATGTCACTGGAAAACAGTTTGAAACTCTTCAAGGTTGTCAGAAGTTTGTCTTCATCTTTGGTGTCCTGTTTCATTCGGCTTCTTGTCATCTCGTTGTGAACAATGTCATCACTTGAACCAACAGCAAAGGCAGCTCTAGTTTCCAGGGCAAGATGAGACCGGCGATTGTAGGACAAAGCCACCTGCTCAGAGCTGAGGATGTTTTGGTGATTCCAATGATGCCACCCCCCTTTTTGCCGACAGCATTCAGCCACTCCTGGCTTTGGTCAGGATCCACCTGATTGAAGCGATGTGGAGTGCGCTTCACCACAAAGTTTCCAGCATCAAACTCACTCTTCACTTCTGGTGGGAGCTGATGCATTTCATTGAGATACACAGTCCCCGAGCGAGCGTAGTTGGTGTGGTTGTACCTCATGAAGTAGGGTAGCATGGACTGGAAGGCAGAGAGGTGCAGTTCCCAAATTCCGTCTCTCTGAGTACGTGTGAAGAGGAGGAGGATCTGCACCATGTGCATGTAGCTCCACCAGAATTTGAAATTGGGATTTTCTTTGGTTGCCAGAAAGGCTTCCATTGCATCTCTGAAGTTTTTTTCAGCAAGCAGTGAAATGAGGTCTTCTGTTGTGCTGTTCCCTTCTTTCTCGTCCATCTTGCTCTTCAGGTCAGGGTTCTTGTCTTCAATGAACAAAAGCAGCTGAGGTAGCAGAATCCTCCACATTGCCTGCAAGGTCATTTTGTGGGCTCGCATTTCTCTTGAGTATGATTTCCCTGCCAGAACTTGTTCAGCACTTTTGGGGCCAAGAATTGTGCTTTCAACCCACGACTCCAGTAGTCCAGATGACTGAATGTGCTTTCCGATAACTTTCATGAAGTTCATGGCTGTGTGAAGACCACCAAGCCTGATGATCAAAAAGTCCTGGTATTCCTTCTTTGCCCATTTCAGTTCCATCAGTTTGCAGAACAGTGCCTCATCCACAGTTAGGACAACATGATGTTGTCCGAGTTTCCTTGCCACATGTTTGCATCGCACCACTACAGTGTTTAGAGTATCAAGATCATGGGCTGGTGCTTCCACAATAGGCATGTATCCAATGCTAGTCATTTCAGGTGACACTTTACTCTGTGACTGGTTGAAACTTGTCCATCCCTGCTTTGTTTCTCCTTCACTCTGCCTGCCAGAAAAAATGCCATGTCTTGTGCACAGGCTAATGTAACAGTCCTGCTGTCTTCTTCTGGTTTGTCGAACCATTCCTTTTGGGTGTCTGTTGTCAGGGTGGGCTCTGCCTTGCCTTGTATCACTTTAGCTGGGAAAAGCTGTTCCATGACTTCGGGAACCTGAATGCTCTCTTGCTGTGAAGGCTTTAAGTGTTGCATTCCCAGTCTGCTTCTGGACCACGTTGCCATGCAGCCACCTGTGTAGCATGGAAGCTTTTCTTTCCATCCAAACTTGAATCGTTTATATCGATGTTATCACACGTGAAGTGGACAAATCTGTTGTGAGCAAAGTTTGGTGGCGTAACTGCTCCTGTTACTTGATCCATGGCCTCAAGAGTACTCTCCGCCAGAGCAGTATCAATTTGCAGTAAACTGTGATAGCTTACTGTGTGCCCGGCATTGTGAAACAACTGGACAAGTTCTCTTGAACGAGTCGCTTGATGCAAAGTACTTGCGAGGCCTACGTGTTTTGGAGTCAAATGCTTTCCACCAGTCACATTGTACACCAGATCCTGGGCTATGCTGAGAACTCTTGTTTGTGTATTTGTTTCCCTTTGTTCAGTGGTAGCTTCTTCCATGTCTTCTTGATCCCCTTCCAAGAGACTCATGCCACCAAACATGAGTCTGATGAACATGAAGACACTTTCGGAAACACATGCTATCATTTCTTCTTCATTGACAGCAAATCCGGTGTATTTTTGGTGCGTTTCAATGTCAGATCTCAATCTCAGAGCTACATGCACCATCTCAAGAAATCCGTCTTCATGTGGTTTGTAGGTGGGTATCACAACTGGTTCATCTTCCTCAGACAAGAGCGTAGAAAATGCCACATGTCGAAATGTCTTTGGAATGGGCAAAACATCCCGATGTGGTAAAGTGATGCAGTCATACACATCGTCAATGCAGGTCTGAAGTTTTTCTTTGAATGTAGCTCTTCTGCTGACATATGATGAAGGGATTTCAATCTCTGCGATGTTTGCTAACTCACAGTATCTGTTCCACACTTCACCAAGTTGCAGTACAAGACCTTTCTTTGCAGACTCCTTGATCTCAGTTACAAGCCACCCAGAGCAATACCTGTGTGTTGTGAGCTTTCCTTTGTTTTTGCTGTACTGCGCTGAAACTTTTTCAAGCAATTTGGATGATATTTTCCTTCCGCAGCAATTAGATCACTCACACCTGCCAAGCGCACGTGAGCAACTGGATCATATTTAGAGGACTCCAAGATTTGCTGACTCATGTTGAAGGTAGTGACTGAACATAGACTGCCTTTCCCGCTGCTGTCCTGACAGAAAATGCAGGCATTCCAGTCGACGGTCGATGTGGAACTTCGCAGCATTGAACCTGAAGAAGAAGTGCTGGGTACACAGTCTTGTTGACTAGAACCTTGCCCAGACACCTGGACAATTTTCTGCAGTCTTTTGATACGCTCTTTGCTTGTAAAAGTGGCATAGCAAGATTTGTGCCAGAATACTTGTTCTTTACGCTCTGAAGTAGGCACACTCTGAATCCGCTCGATCGCGCATCTGTTGTCCCTGTCTCGAAGACTTTCCTTGAATGTGCAGCCTTTTGCAATGTCCCAAGTCCTGCCTGTGTGCCAGAACATAGTTTGTCGTTTCTGTCATCCTGGCAGATTAAACAGTTTTCATATGCTGTAGTAGGCCGTTGACGCTTGAGGCTACAGACAGCTTCCATCTTCAAGCTGAGTCCTCATCATTCTGAAACACACAAATAACTCCCCACATGTTAGAATAATATCACAGTATCACAAATTTCTCACTTTTATCGTCTCGAAAACATGTTACATCACTATTTGGTCGTATTTTTAATTCATTCTGCAATTTTAATTAACTGCATGTCAGTTACAAGTTTTGATACTTCCTTTTCTGATTGCTGTAGATACTTACAAGTAATAAGGGTAAGATTACATGTAGTAATAAGGGTAATTACATGTAGACTGAGTTTTAAGGATAAAATACCGGGCTATATGCGGAATTCATACTTCCCTCAGTCTCGCGGCGGCCATTTTTTTTTAATTTAATTTTCTGAGTAAACTGGGGCCTGATTTCTTTGGCAGACGGCATATTCACATTTACCAACCTTTTCTCTATCCAAAAACGGTGGTTGCCAACTTTTCCTCAAAAATGCCTACGGGGTTACGGAATTTTGAAAATCCGGACCTGTCTACTTGGAGAAATTAACTTAATGGATCATGACGATAAACACTTAATGGATCATGACGATAAAAATGTGAAATTTGGAAACGCTGTGGAATTTAATGTGGTTGAAGATTAAATATTGAATCACGGACGTTTGATCTAGGGAGTCGATGTCAAATCATCGTTCTATTTCATTTTGGAAAGATGATGTAACGTACTTTCATATTTTGAAGCGAAGAGGTGGGGTTGGAAGAATAAAAAGTGCGTCAGTGGAATTTGTGGTGGATTCCTCTCTCTGTCTCTGTCTCTCTCTGTCTCTCTCTGTGTCTCTCTCTCTCTCTGTCTCTCTCTGTCTCTCTCTGTCTCTCTCTCTCTCTCACACACACACACACACACACACACACCACACACATACACAATCACACGGATATATACACACCACCACACCCATATACACGTACACACCACACAAACACATACATACATACAGAGGAGAGAGGAGAGAGAGGAGAGAGGAGAGAGAGAGAGAGAGAGAGAGAGAGAGAGAGAGAGAGAAAGAGGCAGACAGACAGACAGACAAAGACAGACAGACAGAGAGACAAAGACAGAAGAGAGAGAGAGAGGAGAGAGAGAGAGAGGAGAGAGAGAGAGAGAGAGAGAAGAAGAGAAGGGGAGAGAGAGAGGAGAGAGAGAGAGAGAGAGGAGAGAGAGAGAGAGAGAGAGAGAGAGAGAGAGAGAGAGAGAGAGAGAGAGAGACAAAGACAGAGGAATCCACCACAAATTCCAAATCGTCCACAGACCCCTCGTCACCTTCCATTTTCCTGGTAACAGCTTTGTGGTCTGGCCAACTTGACACGGTAACCGGGTGGGGATGGAGAGAAGAGAATTGGGCCAACCGAAAGTGAAGGGCCAGGGAAGAGAGAAGGAAGGAGGACGGGGAGAGGAGGGGGCGGGAGGGAAGGTGTGCGGGGAGGGGAAGGTGTCCGGAGGTGAGAGGACGAAGACATCGGATGAGAGTGGTGGAGTAGTGCCCCTTGTGGTCTGGTCAGGTCTGTCGGATGTGGCCTCTGAGGTTGTTACACAGATCCGTGGGAGAGCCTGTCCTCTTGATCTATAGCTGGAACGAGATAAAGGAGTGACCGGCGCTAGACGTTGTGCTGTTTTAATACTGTCTGTACTGGATGAAGTTGATGCCGCGGTCAGAAATAGACAGGGACGATGAGAGCAGAGAATGATAAATGATAAAAGATCTACATTTTCAATGACGGTCACAAAGTAAACATACCTTCAGAACGAAGTGGTGATAAGTTTGAGAATAATGACACAATGCTTAAAATGAAGATGATGGCAAGAAACATTGAGAATATCCAGAACAGCTAGAAGAAGAAGGAATCTTAATTACCTCACTGTGTCTACTTGCCTTTCTGTCTGTCTGTCTATCTCTCCGTCCGTCCGTCCATCCATAGGTCCATCTGTCCGACCGTCTTTCTGTTTGTCTGTCTATCTGTCTGTCTGTCTATCTGTCTGTCTGTCTGTCTATGTGTCTGTGTTTTTGTCTGTCTCTCTCCCTCTGTCTGTCTGTCTGTCTGTCTCTCTCTCTCTCTCTCTCTCTCTCTCTCTCTCTCTCTCTCTCTCTCTCTCTCTCTCCCTCCCTCTCTCTATCTCTCTCTCTCTCTCTCTCTCTCAAGCATGCGCACAAACACGCATCCCCCCTGCACACATTCACGCGCGCGTGCGCGCGCGCGCGCGCGCACACACACACACACGCACGCACGCACGCACGCACGCACGCACGCACGCACGCACGCACGCACGCACGCACGCACGCACGCACGCACGCACGCACGCACCACACACACACACACACACACACACACACACACACACGTACACACACACACACACACACACACACACACACACACACACACACACAGGGCCATAGTATTTGCCCCGCTCACGTTAGCTACGTATACCCAAGGTTTGATCAGCGGGTCGGACCAATGCGCAAGTCAGACATCTGACAAGTCTGCTGGTCTGTGAGACCCTCTTCTCAAATCTGTTCCTCTTATGTATCCGCTTATTCAGTCATCCAGCTTATTATTCAGTCACGCATGCGCAAGTGGCGTCATGGCTGAGTACTTTTAGTGAAGCATACAGTGGGGGGATGGGTGGCAGAGGGGGAGAGAACAGAGAAATGTGTGTTCTGGCTCCCCCGGTCTCAACCAGTTTCGACCGGGCGACTCCAGAACACACATTTCTCTGTTCTCTGATAAGCAAGACTTTAATAACCAAAAACGTAGCGTAGTAACGTAGGGGAAAAGCAGCCGCGGCTGAACACGCCCCATAGAGTAACGTAGGGGAAAAGCAGCCGTGGCTGAACGCGCCCCATATACAAACGGTGGGGGCAGGTAAGCCTTTAATTGCTAGTTGCCGGCCTACCTAAGGACTCTGCACTATCCGATTACTTACTACGTGGCCGGACATGGCGATTTTCGGATCACGCGATGGGCTGATGTCACGGCCGGCCAATCACAAGACTAGATAGAATCAGCTGATTAGTAGTGACGACATTTCCGCCCAGCACTTGTGTTGTTCATTTCTCCTAGTGCTGTGGTGGTGTGAAGACGGTGCTTTTTCTGCGAGAGAAGTGTTTGCATATGGTACAAAATATAGCTGCAGTTTCAGAAGACAGTGTGGATTCTGAGTTAGAAAAAGTTCTTGAATCACAAATACCTTTCCAACAACTTTATAGATTAAATTATTTGGGTGTGGAAGACATGGAATCAGCTACAACTTTCCAACAAGCTCAAAATCTCCCATTACCGCCGCCAACACCAACGGAATTGTGGACAGAGGAAGAAAAGAATGCTTTACATGAAAATATAAGATACTTTGAAAAATGATTGAAGCAGCTCGTAAAGTGACGGTTAATGCTGGCAAGTTTTGTGAACTACTGGCGATTAGAATGGCGCGGTTTTAAAACAGAAACAGCTATATATAACCACCTGTCTGTCAAGTTTTCTGAACTACTGTGACGGGCTTCTAAAAATAGTAATGGTTACGCTGTAACCGCCTGGCTAGCAGCGAAGGCTAGGCTGTTGAGGCCACAGGGACGACCTAACAGCGTGCAGGCCTGCGTGGTGGGGTTTGGACTACTGACGATAGTATGACGGGCTTCTAAAAATAGAACCGCTCACAGCGTGAACGGTGGCCTACTTGCTGGACTCCTGCCCTTGGCTGCTTTACCTGCTATTCACCTGCTGCCTATTTACCTGCCGAATCATAGCCTAAAATAGAACCGCTCACAGCGTGAACGGTGGCCTACTTGCTGGACTCCTGCCCTTGGCTGCTATTCACCTGCTACCTATTTACCTGCCGAATCATAGCCTAAAATAGAACCGCTCATGCTGTGAGCGGTTGGCCTACTTGCTGGCATTCTTACTCCTGCCCCATGCCTTTTGCTGTTGCGGTTGGCTGCTTTAACGTTTCAACTATTCATCGCTTCAATTCACCTCCTTTTCAGGCTGCCTTCGGTGGCTGTCTTGAATTTACGACGTTCAAGTGTGAACAACAAAAAGCCCCCTTCACTTTCCCACAAGCACTGTCCTGCCCTATTGTGTGTTTGTTTGTGTTTGTTGTTTGTTTGTGTTTGTTGTTTGTTTGTGTGTGTGTTTTGTCCCACCCTACGCACGCACGTCCCCACCCCCACCCCACGCATGCACACCCCCACCCCACCCCACCCACACATGCACACTCAAGTCATCCACAAGTTCTTAACTGAAGTTACCCCAAGCACTTCTAAGTCATCCTCAAGTTCTTACTCAAGTCATTCTCAAGTTGTCCTCAAGTCATCCTTAAGTCATCCCCAAGTTTTTACTCAAGTCATCCTCAAGTCACCCCAAGTCACTTTAAGTTCTTAACTGAAGTCGTCCTCAAGTCATCCTCAAGTCATCCCCAAGTCACTTCTAAGTTCTTACTCAAGTTATCCTCTAAGTACAACCAAGTTCTTATTCAAGTTATCTTATAATTATAAAAAAAATACAATCTATGTTTTTATCTTAAATAGTAGATGTCTAATATATACACACACGCCTCAAAAAACGCGTCATCGTCGAGGATGTTTTGCTCAGCGTTTTCGGCGCGAGATTGGTCAGCATAAATCTTAATAAAGTTCTTACATCCTAAGCACCACATTGATTACAATTCTGGTCTATGGAAATGTCTTTTATAGACTCCATGTCTTTATTTATTGACTCCATCATTTTATAATACGCATGATCTATTTTTATCAAAAAATTTAAAATTAAGTTCTTAAAATATTATTCCATCTGAAATGGATCAAAATGATCTTTTGTTGTTGGCGGTTCTGGCGTGCTGTTGTGTTCGATTTCTGTATTTAGTGGTGGAGATTGTTTGGACTTTGGTTCTTGGTGTGCTGTTTATATATTTTATAAACCGTAATAACCGCCCCCAGCAGCAACAAGGACCCCAAAAAATGACAACAGTTTTAGTTCAATATTCCATGAAGGCTTTGGTGCTGTAGGTCTTGAATCACATGGAGTTTTTATAGCTGGAAATTGAATCAACTTGTTCTGGCGTTGGCGGTGTTATTTTTCATTATGAGTTATATTCTGTAACATTAATTTTTTTTGTCTGTTCCACTCTGCTAATTTTCTCCTGCTTTACACGCCCAGGATGCTTTTCACTGGCCCCCACCTGATTCAGTGTTTTCTGATTTTCTGGCTTGGTTACTTTCCCCCACCTGATTCAGTGTTTTCTGATTCTGCTGATTTTCTGGCTCGGTCATTTTGAAGGGAAATAAAATTTTATATGATTAAAAGTTATAAATCCCATGATTAACGCGATAACAATGTTCCAAATCTGTAATACAGATCGCAGCCTAGAGACTCTAATGACTTTGTTAAAACTGGATCTTGTGTTAAATCATACGTAAGATCTTGTTCAGAATCAATGGGAGCAAATCTACTGACTAGTTTAGTGTACAAACTAAGAACCGTTTGCCCCACACTTTTCACCATTCTCGACCCCCGCTGCGCTTCATACCTGTTATGTACTTTATAATGTCTTGCGGCGGCATCTGTTGAATCTGTTCTATGCTATATTCAGTTCCGAGGAACTGTTTTGTTTTCCCACATGCTGCTAAAGAATACAACCTCTCCTTTTGGGGCATAATAGCTTTGGGCATCAACTTGGGCATTCATAAGTTCAGGAAGGTTTAGGCTGCCCTGTAGCTGTAGCAGATCATCGCTGTTCATGTTTTTTTATTAATTATAATTATTTTATTTTTTAAAAATGAGCACCGAAAAAACTGTTACCAACCTTGTATACCATTCTGCTGTTATTGGAGGCCTAAGTGTAGGATACACGATGCTTGGTAAAAGCCGTGTTAAAAATAAAACCGGCAGATCTTGGCAAGCTAGGCTTTGAGGATTCAGCAAAGCTAATTGCTATCATTGCAGCTTCGTTTGCCCCGAAAGATTTTCTAGTCAAGCAAGGAATAATTCCAGACAGTATAAATATGTAAATAAAAAAATACATTTATAAAAAATGGCTTCACTCGTAATGATGATAGGTGGCGCTGTGGTGAATGCGCTCGCTTTAGCGGAAGTAAAATTACGCATTTAGTAAACTGCGAGATGAAGGCGAGAGAAAAAGACATACAAAGCTGTGGAGCAACTAGCCGCAGCACAAGATCGCTATGAAAAGCAGAGAATTGAGCAGTTAGATTTTATTAATGATACTCTGAAAAAACAGGGCCATGCAGCTTACACATTTAAAGATGTTGATCAAGCAATAAAACAATATTATCTAGTAACAGGCAAACCAATCGAGACATTGCCCCCACCAAAATTTAGTGACTTTTATCAACCATCAGAAAAACAAAAGATGCAAGAAATCGGGTTTATTGTCGTTGGTATGACCGTCGTGTATTTTGTTGCACATAATATTGGCCCGAATAAAAAATGAACAAAATCTATTATTCGCCTAAAGGATATTGGAAGGGCATCACAGCAATTAAAAAGCTAAGCCAAGCAGCTGGAGTCAGTGAACAAACAGCAAAAGAATGGTTATCTAAACAAGCGATTTGGCAAATTTATTTACCTGCGCCCAAACGAATACAGAGACCACACTTTGTGAACACAATACCGAACGACACCCATCAAATGGACCTTCTATATTTACCCTCTGATACGATTAGACGAAAAAGATTTAAGTACGCACTTACAGTCATTGACATAGCTTCAAGATACAAAGATGCGGAAACCATTAACACAAAAGAGTGCTTCTGCTGTTGCTGTTGCCATACAACTGATATACCAACGAGGCCCGCTAACTTATCCTCGCATGATTCAAGTCGATGATGGAAAAGAATTTAAAGGCCAAGTGAATCAATTATTGTTGAAACATAGAGTTACCATTAAAAGAGGCATTCCAGGAGTTCACAGATCACAGGCTTTAGTTGAAAACTTTAACAAACAGTTATCCGAAAGACTTTTTTCCTACCAGTATCACAGAGAGCTTATTGACAATTCTCGCAACACAGAATGGGTTAGAAGACTGCCCTCAGTTTTGCGCGCAATGAATAATGAAGAATTTAAAGGCCTAAAACCAGTACAAGCAATCAAAAGAAAAACAATAAATGTTGTTGAAGTAGAGTCTTCATCCGCAAACTATAACCGTTTGGTTTAAAAGTAAGGTACCTTTATTTACCGGGGGAAGCAGAAGGGGACACTCGCATCAGGGCAACAGATCCAGTTTGGAGTGTTGATCCATATGAAATAAAAAGAATTGTAAAAATGAATCCGCCCGTGTATTATTTACGAGAAACTGGCACAACAAAACAACCAGCTCCTCAAAGATCTTTTGTGAAGGAAGAACTGCAGATAATCCCGCCAGACACAGTTCCAGTTGCTTAGTTAATTTACGTAAATATATTTGAGTTTAAAATGGAAGCTCAGAAGGAAGCGCAGAACGAAACAAGAATGGTAAAGGAAGAGACCTTGAAAATGATACGGGAATCATTTCATGCGTGTAATGCTATTAAGGAAACATTTTCGGGGATTAATCAATGCATGCTAAATCATCCAGATCACCTACAACTCAAAACCCCAAATTGGGAAAAAGAATATCTTGAAATAATAAAAAAAATTCGAACGCGTCAAGCAAACATGAGAAAAGATTTAAATGAATTGGATGAAGCTATGATTGATCTTATAATAAAAGTTGATGAAAAATATAAACCCCCCTGTTTATGCGGTCCTCCAGTGCCCGATTGCATATGAAAACTCTGGATTAACAAACACACGTTTTGTGTTTGTTCTATCTAATGACTTCTTTGTTACAACCGTTGTGTTGATCTCATGTAGATTAGATCGCAGTTTTTACGTTGTCATGATGAAAAGTCTTATTGCCAAACAATGCTTCTTTGTAGTTGTCATGTGATATGTTTGACTGCACAACGCTGCGAGATATTCCCTTTGCTTTCTTAATGATTTTCTCCTGGCTCGAAATACTGTACATTTTTGACCTTAACCCCACATACCCCTTGATCACCTTTCCAGATAATTCATCCTTCATCTTTCCTAAAACCTTCTTGTTAGTAATTGAATGTAAAGGCGAATCTTTAGGATAATCGGACGTGTCATACCATCCTGCATGCCCTTTAGCTACTTCGGTTTCCATGTCTTTATAGATGTCTTCAGTAGGAATATCTATAACAAAACTATCTGTATCTGTGTAAAGCACTCTGGACTACTGGATACGAGGGCTTAAAGTAGTCATAAAGAAACTCTAACATCAAAAGCTTTGATAATTCTAAAACAGTAAACCCAATAAATACAGGTTTGTCCAATTTGACTTTCTTTTTTTTCATCATTATGCCAAAAAGGTGATCATGAAATCTTCTGAAGTCCTGATAATTAGGTTTTGAAGTCAGCTTAATTGCTTCGTTCTCTTTGGTGACTAATCTGACATCTTTGCGCTTGTGCGGATTCTCCATAGTCTTTCCAAAACAGCTGTTGTTCATCAGCTTGAAAAAGTCTTTTTCTGAAGCATCTGTGGATTTAGTTCTGAGATCAGTGTTCTTCATGATGTATGGTTTCATGAACTGTTCTTGATCAAAAGCAATTATACGATGAACAGCTGTCAACTTCAAACCATGTCTTAAATAAAATTGTAGAAGTCTGTAATGGCAGACATAATTTTTTTTGCCTCGAAGATTAGCACAAGTTTAGGCGGCTCTCTTGGATCCATCTTTAGACTTTCTGCTGCTAATGGATAGTCATTATGCAGGTCATGGAGTTCATGAGGATATTCTAAATCAACTTCTAGAATGAAACCACGCTGCTGATCAGGCGTTAAACTGCCCAGCCACTTTAATGCTTTTTGAATATTATTCGGATCGCCGCCTGTGTACATTTTAAAGTTACGTAATGGAAGTGATTGCGCCATAGCCCAACCATACAGATTGTTTGCATCTAAATACATAAGATAGTTAGACCTTTTACTTGGATCATAGTCGTCCAAGTATTTGTTGTTTGCTTTACAGTAATGATGCGACGCCATACTAATTCCTCCACGCAATCCGTTTTCAATCATCTGAATCATTGGTAAATCCGACAATAAATCAATCTGTATTCCTGTAAACTTTAAGAAAGCGTCCCAACTCATCCCGGGCGCAGAAATGTAATGCGCGGGATCCAGGCTATAATGTTTCATGCAGGTCTTTCTATAGTTTTCAAAAATATCCGCCAACAAACATACATCTGCCTTCAAGTATGAATCATGATAGTCTCCCATTGTTTTACACTCTAACTTCTGCCACGCATCTTGAGCATGCTGGTAATCAGAATCACTGATGTCCTTTCCTCTAAGACTAGAAAAGAACGCGCCTTTAGGCGGAAGTGTGTCTTCATCAAACCTTTCCCAACTGTTCATGTATTCATAAGGGTAAACACCCTTTCTAACAAGAGTTGAGTCAAAATATTCTTCCGTTATTGGGCAGGACTTTAAGGACATAGCCAGTGACTCTAATGAACCCATCATGTGTTGCATAGAGTCATAAAAAGACATGTTATTTAGATTAAAGCACATGTACTTTTCTGATGACTGTGCAATGCATGACACCCTGAAGGCATCGTCCACTGCTTTCATTATAAGATGAGAGTCGTAACCTCGCAAGTTATGAAAGAAGATGGGCAGCTTCCATGTCTTAGGATCAAACTTTAGTTGAAGATTGATTTACTGTGCGCTGCTCCTCTGAATTTTCCCGCTAATGTGATCTGGTCTCTTACTGTTGGATTTGTTGCTTTTTCACTGAGTCTAAACCACAAATCCAACAATGTGTGGCTGAGTCATACTGTTGTGGTCTTCAGGGCCATAATAATGTCTGAGAGATTTAGTTTATTAGAACAGGCGTTACGCACTTGCTGCATGCATTCTAAGAATGTTTCTGCAGCATTACCCCTCTATACAATTTTGGTTCTGAATGGACACCGTCTGACCTAACAACAATGAAAGCAAATGAACAAATTTGGTGATTACTCTTATGACCGTTTTTCGAATTTTTTTGTGGCGCGGCCCCTTCATAAGGAAAAATGAGTGATTCAAAGTCTGCTAAACAACATTGGTGAATTTTGCATCCGTTTCCAGTCTTAAAACTAACTTTAGATCCGGGTGGGGGCTTTAATTTAGTTCTGTATTACAGTAAACTGGACCAATACAGTGTTTCTTATGTTCACTCGCCGCTTTAAACAGATGGCATTCTTGTTAAACATTTTCTGCGATTCTTGTTTGTGCCCATCTTTTGAAGTATGCTGCTTTTAGTTTACTCATTGTTCGTATCAATGTGTAATGGGGTTTAGCCCTGCTGGTAAAAACATCAGTAGTAAGTCGCATGATTTTTGTCTGGTTCGCCAATTGTTGGGCTGTTCTTAGACACTTTAATGGGCAGTAGATTTGTTTCCTCACCCCATGTGTATACATTAACAGTTATTGGTTTGTTTTGTTCTTCAAACCGATCAATTCGGTCTACACTAACAGGAAAGGACACCCCCTAAAGTTAAGATCATTGATGTAAGGCTGATAGTTAGATACTCTCTCTGCGTTTTTGGGGATATAATGCAGCCTTGCAGAACACACCACATAAAACATTTGTTGTCTGTATTCTTTATGTTTAGAACTGCTCTTTTTGCAACTAAGCTGGAGGTAGTGGAATGTAAGCCTTACCAACAATCGGCGCATACTTAGACTGTTTTAATCTGATCTCTAGGACTTCGCCCTCCGACCAACCAGAGCCTCTCATTTTGGCTTTTTTCCGGCAGCGTCAAACTGTGCAAGCATTTCGTCTGCCCAACCGGGTGGTAAGTCGTTATGAGAAAGAATAGTCTGTTGTTAGTTGAGACCCAGACTTCTAGATTTTCTTCATTTATTGTTATATAGTCGATTAAAACAGCTAACATTACTTTAACTGGCGGGTCTATTTTTAAAGTTTACTTGGAACTTGAGAAATAGCTTGTACAACGCTTGCCGCACGTTTGCTGGATCAATGACTTCTAGATCAATATCATTCAGTGCTCTTGAAAAACGCTCTCTCTCAAGCATTCCTTCAAACAATTCGTTGGTCCTCATATATCTTATCCATGCTGAGTTTCTTTTCTAACTCAAAATATTTATTTAAATTAAAAAAAATAATTAATCAGAATCAATATCAACGGTCTTTTTGTGCTTGGACTCATAAACTAAAGTTAAACACCCTTCGATGTTGTTACGTGAGCTGTTTAGAACAGAGTTTAATGTTTCGTTTACTTTTTAAGCATTCCTTTTTTATCTGCTCGGCGTCTGGCTGTTGAGAAAAACTTGTCCTGCCTTTCTTTGAAGATCAAACTTTTGTCTTTTGTAGTCATCAAATCGCCTGTAAACGATTAAATTCTTCATCCGTGATGTTTGAGTCAACAAGCGCTTTATTTTATTGTCAGTTTAACGAACTAAGTTTAGCCGTTATTAGTTAAAACCATAGCTGTGTGCTTTTGGATTTTTATTTTTTAATTTTTTGCCAGCCGCACTTTAGCTAATGAACACGGGACCGAGAGCTAAAAGACAAACCTCCTAGAGGTAAAGCTGGGGGTGCCCCTATGCCCGTTGCTAAGAGGCCTACACTCGTTCCTGTTTGATAGGGCACTTGTAGTTGATGCCCCAGTATTAACATATGTAACAGCATTAAAGGCAGCAGAATCCCTTCGTTTGGTTTTGCTGTATTTGAAAGGTTTTGCTCTAGTTTTGTTGCATTTGTGTAATGTTTGTTAATCTAAAGGGTTTTTATGTTAGGGCTTTCTACTATCCCTTCTTTTGGCGGCGCTGTAGGCACTTTTGGGATAAACCTGAACAGACATGCTTTTTAAAAATGAAAAAATAATTTAGTATTGTATATCTTTTAAAATCTGTTATCTTCAATATTCAGCTGCGCATATATATTAAAACAAATGTACATTAAGCGGTTTATCGGCTTTTTCTTTTTTATCAATTTGAATGTTTATTACGTCTCTCACAGTTCTCCCGCTTCCAGCAACTGATTATCCTCTGTTGACCTTGGTCAATCCATAAACCGTATTTCGTTTTTAAAATAATCATCAGCCTAACTTTGTAAAGATGTAAATCTTAGACACAAGGGCACTGTTGGATTTCTACACCTCCCGCCTCCAACAGTTTTCTTATTTCATCAAATGCGATAAGGTTTTTAAGCCCGCTAGCGTAGATTTGGTTAGGACTACCCCCAATCGAACATTGTACTTTCGTTATTTTTGGATTAAAAAACTTTTCACTTCCTCTTTTTAACGGTTTCTTCATCTTCACACAGCAATAAAATACCTTTAAGCGATCTTTCTGCGACACTAAAACTAAAATTCCATATAGCGTCTGCCCGCTTCTGGGATATGTTGTATGAGAATTTACTCTTTCGTAATATATTGCTAATTTTTTACTTATATTGTTGCTCAATCAGCCTTGCTAAGTGAGGGTTGCTAACAACGTCAAACTCTAACGAGATGTCAGAAAAGCTGTACTTTGCTTCGGTGTCTGATGATTTTATTTAAAGCGTTTGTATTCATTAAAAGTTAGTTTATATGACAATCTGTCTTTAATGCTCCTTGAAAGTACGGTGCATGCGCTTTTAAAAAACTCAAAATCTAAGGGAATGGAAAAGCGATTTCCATACGCAAAATTTTCGGCTACATACTTTTTGGGCCCTCTTTAAAATCTGCGGCGCCTATTCTATGTTTTAGTGCTTCTTCATTTTCGATTCCTTAAACTCAAGATCAGCCCTTTCATTCCCGGTTAGCCATAGATCAGAATAGGTTAAAAATATGTCTGCATTGTGTAAAGAAAATATTTCTGTGCCCCTCAAGTTTTATAGAAATTTTCTTAACGATTGCCCGTCCCAGATTTTTGGACAACTGTCCTGTTTGTGTCTGTTGTTGAAGCGAGTTCTATTTTGAAAGAAGACGCGCAGAGCCTGGCACAATCACTTCATCCGCTCCTAGGTCTGGAAATTTGACAGTAAGAATTTGATCCGCATCAATAGTAGATGGGGTTATTTGGAACAGTAATATTCCGCTTATTTCCCTTCACGCCAAAGGGCTCTTTCAGTCTTCTATGCGGGTCAAGAATCGAGCCCTATGCTTGTAACATTTTTTTTATAAAACAAAAAAAAAAAAGTTAATTATTAAAAAAACATGGGAGGCATTGAAGATGAAGATTATATGATTTTGATCCCGGAGACGACATGAGTGAAATGACTCCTTTGGTACAGCATCGCTCGGGCTCTCTTTGCGGCGTGAATTAACAGAAAGTAAGGTCAGATCATTTACCAAAGTTTAGGCAAGAACCTCCCGAATTTATAGACCCTAATGATTTTGAAGTAAAAGATGACCATTTGTTTGTTTAGGAGCGACCAAGGACAACTTTTTCAGCTTACATCTAAAACCCGACTCATCAAAGTTTTTAAAAAAAGAGTACAATTAGACACAGGCTCAGTGTGAGCGATCAAAATCGCCTTGGTATTACCCAAACCAAAATTAGATAGGGATGCAGTTGCTAAACTTCAAAACACACTGCAAAAAACTCCCAACAGATAACCAAATGCAAAACTTTGGGAAATTAAAGAATTAAATCAATCGGCAGATGAAATAATAAAATTCAATAGAGGCAAAAACCCGTTTTTCAGAAGAAACAGCATTAAAGACTATACGCGACTCACCGCTACCATGCGAGAAATAGCGGCCCTGATCATGCTTTAAGAACCATTAAAAGGGGAATTAACAAACAATTTAGCAAAACTGGGTGAAATAGTGGCATATAAAAAGAGAAAAGAAAAATTTGTTGAGGCTGATGACGCCAACTTAGGGTCTGATATTAAAGAAAGAATAACCAAAGACTAAAAGATCTTGAGCAAGAAAGATCAGCAAGACTAGAAGCGTTGTCTACTACCGAGAACAATTTTCGAACTCAAGTGAGCAGAATAAGAGAAACTATCCAAAGAATTTTTATGAAGACACAACGCTAGCAGAAAGAATAAGAACACTGTTTAGAGAGCAAGGAGTCACATTAGCAAGCGTTATAACAGCCCTTTGGATTGCCAAATAAGCACACTGGTGTTGGCTTATTACGGCGGCGGTGGAGTCAAAGTCCAGTGCCTCCGCCACCATCGCCTCCACCTAATAAATCATGGGTAAAAAACCCGCTTGATCATCTTGCGAGTTTATTAAAAAAAATTAGCTGGTAAAGCTATAGACTCTTTACCTGGTATATTAGGAGGTATTGTTAGCTGGCTTTGTCTACTGCAAGCAAAGTAGTTGGCTTTATGGCCGAGCACTTATGGCATTAGTTCTCTTAATAGTTTGGGTTAATATTTAGTAAAATAAAGACCGAGTAATCCCAGGCCAGTTAATCCAAGAACAAGCGCTGTCTTTTCATATTCATGGTCATTATTTTGACTTCCGCGAACAGAGTCCCCGTCTTCAACGGTCTTCGGGCTTTGGACCACGGGGATTGGATGACTTTTTTCTTGGAGGGTCATCTTTTTTTTTTTACTGCTTGCAATATTACTGGCTCAGAATTTATTTCGTTTTTTCGACTTTCTGTTCATTGCCTGCCACAAGGATTTCATTTATTGTAGTTTATTATTGTTCCTACTGGAGCCTGAGGTCAGAAGGGGAGCATGTATAAACCAGTGCCAACGCAAAGTCTACTTTCGATCTTGCGAATTGTAAAACATTTTGGTACCTTTTAATACTTGAAGGTAAATCAACTGAAGAATTAATGGCGTCCTCTAAATTTGCTAAGTACTGTTTTTTTGCATCAAAGCCGGTAGAAGGATCAGTTATGCTCGATTAGTTTGTGCTTGCACCCTAGCAAACCAAAGTAAGTACAAAACAGGTGTTTATTCGTTCTTTTCCCTGTTTTTGTTGGGCCCTTAGAGGTCAAAGATAAATTTTTCCCTGTGTTTTATGCTCTTGCTTATGGACCGAGGTGAACATGGCCTAAAGGGAAAAAGATGTGAAAGGGGATTCCAATAAAACTTATATTTCGTCACGCCCCAATAAAAAGGGGTGCCAAAGCCATGATTAGACCCGTTTTTGTCAAAAGTCTGTTTGAGTTAATATTGAATTCGTTAAAAACCCTTTTCAAAAGCCTTCAGTTATTCTTTGCTGAATGTTTAAAGGGTTTTGTTTTTGGGAAAGGGAGCTTGCATTTTAAAGTCAAAATTTCCCTGAAGGGTAAAAAAAATGAAATCTGTACACGACCCCACCCAAAAGGTCAGGGTGATTTTGATGATCGATACGATATCCACAGCGGGTTTTTGGGACAAAACACACAAAATTTAATGGGTTTTGATAAAACTGCATCGGTGCTGAACCACACTTTGCGATGTGTTTTTTTAAAGGGGGGGGAAAAAAACTTCTTAAGGAACTCACCTTTTTATGAAAAAGGAACAGATGAGTCACAGAAAGTCGAGGGTGTCAGTTGTTTTTTTTTTAAGATTGTATGGGCCCCCCAGAATTTTTGCATCAGTTTTTTTTGACTCATTTTTAATTTGTTTTAAAAATGTTTTTTAACAATAACAACTCAAGGACCGCCCTTCGTTTTTAGAACATGCTATTTAATAACGAATGCGGAACCAGAACGGTCGCGCTCCATGAATATTCTACAAAGTCGTAGGGTTTAATATAAGCAAAGCCAAGGAGAATAATAAGATTAAAAAAGTTAATAATAGAGGCCTATTAGTTAGCCAGTTAACCATACCTGATGGTTATTACGGGTTTTGCTCACTAAAAAGAAGCAATGAGTAACTTCGACATTACTCTCAAACTTAACAATGCGAATCTGAAAACAATGTTGACCTTCAAACCTGAAGAAGAAGAAGTAGGGTACTATTTTGATAAAGAGCTAGCTAAAATGTTAGGCTTTACAACTGCCAATCGGCCCGTTCATAGTTTTAGAGTTGCAGCAAACAAAACTACTTATGAGGGAGAAAATCCGCTCGATCTTGCATTACATTCATTACTCTATGTTCATTTGGACGAGCTGAGCACTGATGAAAACTTATATGATGGAAGGCCCTCAACTGTTTTAAGAGCTCTTCCATCAGGGAAAGCTGCATATTGCGATTATGAAATTATACAATTCCCTAATTTACAGTTTAAAAGATTAGTTTGTGGGAGGGTCGGATCATTTAATATAAAAATCAAAGACAAAGCGGGGAAATGTTGTGAAATGTGATAACTGCACATTGTTTTTGGGAAAAAAAATAATACGTTACTAAAAATAATGTCACGGGGGCCAGAAGAATCAGGAGTTACATTAGCGCCTGTAAGGTGTATAACCTTAGAATTAAAAGACCTTGCAGATGTTGCGGACTTTGAACAGAACGGTGAGATAGGCGCTTTGTATGGTTTTTGAGTACACTAAAGATGGTGATTATAAACGCAAAGAGGTTGGCGACAGCAAAAAGTTTCCTAAACTAGAACAACTGCGCAATCTAGAGGCAAATAATGTTGGCCAGTATGAATATAAAAATAGTTCGAAAACCTGACCTCAAATGGCACTTGAACCATATTTAGAATGGGAAATAAGATTTGAATTCATAAGCCCATTTACATATTTTAGCCGTCAAAAAAGTTCAGAAAAGCATTCAACTCTGGCCCTTTACATGTAAGTCATTTATGCCGGACGACAATAGTCGGAAAGAAATTGAAATAACGCCGTATGGGAAAAAACAGTAAATCCACCACAGAAAAGAAACAGTTGTAAAGAAAGCTTCTACAAAATTACAGTTCTTTCCAGCAGAAAATTAGGAGACACGTTCACAATAATATTTGAAATTTCTGTCTTTAAAGATGTGGAAAGGATGGGGTTGTGGCGTTAGTGACGACCTTATAAAAGGAATTAATATTAGCTGGCAAAAACTTAGACGTTAAACGTCTTAACGTTACCATCGTCGTTCTTCACAATGGCGAGGATATTAAGATCATAAACAACAAGCAACAAAATCAATGTTGACTTAAATAGAAACAATCTTACAGAACTAAATTGGATTAATCTTACACATTTAGGCCTCATAGGGTTTTTATTATACTGAACAAGTTTTGACGGAGAGTATGATAAAAATAATAACTGGATTAGATTAAATTCTGTTATAAAACTATGGAGCAGTTAAACTTTATGACAAAAACCCCTCATTGTTCATTAATTTGTGGACAAACGGTTGCGGAAAAACAATATTTATCCTCAACCTGTTACAAACAGTTTATCGTTATAATTTTAATCATATTGTGATTTTCTGTCCAACACTTAAATGGAACAAAGCATATCATGATAGAAGGTTTATATGGACAGATGATGAAATATATTTAGTTGATCCTAGCAATAAACTAAGTGGTGTTTAGAACAGTTTTATAGATTGTTTGAAGGAACGCAGACACTATTTATTATAGATGACTGTTCGCAGAAAGATACATAGTTAAAAAGAGAAACACTTTGTCAAAACTAGCTTTCAGTGGAAGACATGCTGGGATAAGTGTGTGGATTTTTATGTCAAAAATATAACTCGGTTTTAAAAGACTTTAGAGAGCAGTTAAAGACTGTAGTTTTATTTCACATGAAAGACAGAGATGCATTTGATGAATGTTTGCGTGAAATGATGTTATTGAAAATGACCAGGAAAAACATAGGATTAAACAAAAATTAAAATCTGAAAACTTTAGTAAATTAGTATTGAAAACGGACAAATCCTACACAGTATGTCTGTTTGTAGATAATCGTATTTTTTGGTTATTAAAGTCTTACTTGTCAGAGAACAGCATTTTACCAATCCTGGTCACTTTCGCCCGAAAACTGGTTGAGGGCGAAAGTGAGCCAGGATTGGTAAAATGCTGTTCTCTGGGGGGAGGGGGGGTGGGGGAGGCGGTGTATAGTCACACAGTGTAAACGTTTGCCATGGATTGACGGTCGCGAGTTCGAACCACATGTGAGGTTGCACTTTCTTTCCCCCTCTCTGTCGACCCAGAAGTAAATGGCTACCTGGTTCAGTTCAGGCAAGGTTAAGGCGGCGGAAGGAGAGGGATAGGCTCCGTCTTTTTATCATGCCGTGCCCTAGACACGGTGAAGCTGTGGCAGTGCATTGCCCCTAGGGCCGATAGGCTATGGAAACTTTAACATTAAACTTTTATATAAAGGACTAAGCCGTACGCAGTGACTCTTTATCGATGAAATTGACACGGAAATCGTAACTCAAAGAATAGGAAACAAGCGACGAAAGCGTGAATTCTATGTCAAAGGCTTGATGTCAGTGTAAAAAGTCAGGGTTCTTACCTCTCTTTTATGGTCTATGGCGTAGTGGTGTTTCTTCTAGATGAAAGTATTATTGTGGTGTGGAGGACTGTTGTTTGTAGCTGCATTGTGTTACTGTTGTGTTGCGCAGTGTTGTAATGTATTGTAGTGTTTGTATCACATTGTTTTTGTATTGCGTTGTATTTTGTTACCCGTAACATAGAACATTACATTGGACCCTGTTCTCTTCTCTTCTATTCGCTCTGATTCGATCGGAATGGATCCTTTGATCGCTAGACCCTTTTGATCTTGATCCATAATTGTAATGACCGAACTAGTCATGGGGATACATAGTTATCATGGGTCACTGTAACTTACCATGACACTGACCCAGTGAGAACATTCATAATCATTGACTCAGTAGTCAAAGATCACCTCGAGCTTTGTAATTATGGCCTACATATACGTTGCCGTATTTTACACGCTACCGCTAGCTAGTCAGAGTGAACCTTCACCTCGAACATTTGAACTTACGTAACTCATGGCAACTTGCAACAGAACTTCATGACCTACGTAGATTCAGTGTAACACTTGAACTTAATAGAGCCATGATTGTCTTATACGTTTCGTCATAACCTTTCATCTCGATAATAATATAATAATGAATACTTATATAGCGCCTATTCTCGGCTAGAGGCCAAGCTCTAAGCGCTTTACAATCAACACTCGTTTACACAACGGGCTGCCTACCTGGGTAGTGCCGACTGAAGAGCTGCCAGCCGGCGCTTCATTCAGTCGTTTCTCGTGTCATCCAGTCAGTATCGTTCAATATCGATCACTCATTTTTCTTACTTCCTTCATTCTTTCCATTTCTCACGCAGGGTGCATGCCATGTGTAACGTGTCATCCATACCAACGGCCAAACTGGCCTACTCTTCCGAAAGTTGGTGATGGAATTGTATGTGTGTGCAAGATGTGATCAGGTCAGTTTGGGATCAGTCAGCCATGGACCTTCCGACCTGATTCAAACATAGCATTGACATTGACATAATTAAACCCGAGTCATCAGTACATGTTTCATTACGCTCAGGTATAAGATCATTCCGTAATCGGTAGGAAAGTCACTGAAATAGGTTAAACGTTTAAAATATAGACGTTATGATTACCGTTTCATTATGTCTTAAAGTAACTAGTGAAATATAACAAATGTTAGAAGGTACTTGAATTAACTCCTTCAGATAACATGGACGAACGAATTACAACACAAAACACGACGCGTTTTGACCTCTTAGGTCTTCTTCACGCAAGATAAACAACACTCAGGACCACGAAAATGAAGAGCGAAAACTAGTCAGTATGACTGTTGATCTCCCTAGCCTCTTCTGGATTTTGGATTTTATTGACACTTAAATTATCGGCGTGCGGATCTCTATTCTGTTTTATCTAGAGCATGAGGGCAGCCATTCTGCTCATACCCCATGGAATATTGTCTCACTTGCCAAACATGTGATCATGACCACCGTTCTTCTTCTTAATTATCAGAAGAATGGTTATTTCTGTTTGTGCATCGTTTCGCTGAGACCATACCGGTTTGCGAGGGGGGCACTCGATAGATCCCCGTCTCGATAGATCCCCGTCTCGATGGATCCCCGTCTCGATAGATCCCCATCTCGATGGATCCCCGTCTCGATTGATTCCTGTCTCGATGGATCCCCGTTACTGTTTTGGATCTGCCGAGACAGGAATCTATCGTGATGGGGATCTACCGAGATGGGGATCTACCGAGACGGGGATCTATCGAGACGGAAATTCGTCCACATGAAGTGGGGGATCAATCAAGACGGGGATCTACCGAGATGGGATCTACCGAGACGGGGATCTATCGAGACGGAAATTCGTCCACATGTAGTGGGGGATCTATCGAGACGGGGATGTACCGAGATGGAGATCTACCGAGACGGGGATCTATCGAGATGTACCCCGGTGCGATAGGCGAACGGGTACCCATAATCAGCGCTGGTGTGCGTCTTTCATTGTCTCACAATGGAAGCAGGTCTTTTTTTTTTTTAGGAGTTACGGTTCTTGCTCACTTATATTCTTTACTTTTGACCGCTTTACGATCCGCTGCTGATACAGCCCCCCCAAAACATTAAAGACCTACTTGAGTGCTCGGCCTATTTCTTGTTTGAGAAGTCTCTATGTTGTATAAAAAGCGCTCGCGGTGTTGTTTCGGACGAAAAATTACCGTTTGGATTTTTTTGCGTAAATTGTAGAAAGCACACCTGCGGAAGTTGCAAATCCGACACTCCAACCCTGTGACGTCACCAATGTGTAATCGTCAGTGAAAATGGCAGCCGAATCAACTTCCGCGGATTGCATCGCTGCGAAGAAGAAGCGGGCGGGAAAATTTTGTGCGGTTGCTGAATGTAGGGAGACTAATACTGATGGTATAAGTCTGCATAAGTTTCCAACTGACGTGCAATTAAGAAAGAGGTGGACTGATTTCGTCCCGCACATGTCGAGAGAACTTCGGGCCACAGTATCGACACCAAACAAAAACTCGTTCGTCTGCTCAAGGCACTTCACAGGTGACGATTATCCAATAACATACAGTCTGTGCAGCGAATTCAACATCCCGAGAAGAAATAAATATTTGAAGCCCGTCTCGATAGATCCCATCTCGATGGATCCCTGTCTCGATTGATTCCTTTCTCGATGGATCCCGTTACTGTTTTTGGATCTACCGAGATGGGGATCTACCAAGATGGGGATCTACTGAGATGGGGATCTAACGAGACGGGGATCTATTGAGACGGAAATTCGTCCACATGTAGCGGGGGATCTATCGAGACTGGGATCTACCGAGATGGGGATCTACCGAGACGGGGATCTATCGAGATGTACCCAAACGTAAGCCAGTGATCCAGGGTTGTACCGAACTTTTAACAAGAAATTTCAACAAGGTTTCATATTTGCTGCTCGCTCATGACTACGCTATTCCACTTCCAGTGAGCGACACACACTGACACAGTCGCTGCGACAAGAAAAAACAACGATTCTCAAACACTCGACTCTGACGTGACTCACGCCTAGTCTGGAACTTACCATTCTGTCGACTCCAGTCTAGATCTATCGTATTCAGGTTTCTGTGATGTGTCTTCTTCCTCATGGTCATCCACAGGTGCAAAGGGTTCGTATCTGTACGGCTGAATTCGGAATTCCGATTTATGAACCACTGGAAGTGGTAATTCGCCGTCTTTTTCATGGCAAAAGCAGCTCTTTCCCGTTCCGTCTGCCATGCTTGCTATACACCACCTACGTCACAAGGCGAGAGTAACTCCCTTGAAATCTTGATTGCAGGTGCAAAAAATGTCTCGAAACCATCATTTTAATCCAGTTATTTCTAGCTTATTTGATTGAATTCAAACTCCGTATTCTGGATTTGTCAGTTTCTGATGTAGATAAATAATTACAGAAAAAACAGCCGAGCACTCAAGCAGGTCTTTAAGCTGCTTTAATGTAAGATGGAGACTAAAACCAGAGAGCGCACCAGTGCAACCCTTCACATTTCTGGTAACAATCCTTTTTTTTTCAGCTGATCGAGGAATGTGTTGTTTGTTTTATCTGGCCAACATTTAAGACAATGCCCCAGAGAATACATCAGCGCGACCTGCCGGATTTTCCCCCGTTTGCTGTCCTTGAAGCACCGTAAATGTTCACTTGCCTTTCTTTATTTTCTCCTGGGCTTCCCCCCCCCCCCCCCCCCACCTTTACTCACCACCCAATCACTGACCCGCTCCCACCCCCACTCTTCCTCCCCCCCCCCCCTTACCCCCCCTCCCCCCGCCCCCCAAGAAAAACAATATCAAATTTTGCTTTTTTTTTTTAATTATTATTATTTTTCGTCTTCATTTTGTTTCTCTGTTCTTTTCCATTTTCTTTCCGAGATTAATGACTATAATCTAATGTGCTCCCGGATTTTTTTAGTTACGTTTTAAGCGTTTTGTTCTATGCTAAGACAGTGCTGTCCTGTTTCTAACATGCCTACAAAGACATAACTTATCCTTGGATATCAGTACATGTTTGATTACAACCAGATTACGATCGTTTTGTAATGAGGGGGAAAGTCATTGAAAGTAGGGCGGGGGGATGGGGGGGGGGGGGGGGGGGGGGGGGGGGACAAAAACGTTATGTCTACCGTTTCGTCTAGCGGGGGTTCTATGTCGAAAAATCATGCACTTCATGCAACAAGCACCAAATTTGGCAGAGATGGCCAGTTTTATGTCCTGAACAAAACCTGATTTAGAGCCACCATGAAAAATTTGTAAAAAACGTGTTTTTTTTGGCATTTTTCAAAATGGCCGACATAAAAATTGGAATATATGTTTCAAAATTGTTTATTTAATGCTACAAACACCAAATCTGACTGAAAAGCACAATTTCATGCCCTGAACATAACCAGCTACAGGTCTATTTAAAAAAAGAAGGAAAATTTGTGTATTTTGCCAATTTTCCAAGATGGCCCCCAGCAAAAAAGGGGGGTCGTATGCTGTACCTTCATTTCCATCTGGGGACCCCAAAAACACCCAAAAATAAGTTTTAAAAAATATTAAAATTTAAAAAAAATCATAATAATAAATAAATTTAAAAAGGGAAATTTAAAAAAAATAATAAAGAAGTAAAAAAAGAAAATAAAAGATATAAATGAATTTAAAAAAATAAAGAACAATTTTTTTCGGGGGGTCACGGTTTGGGGTAGTTTTGTGGGGGTTAAATCGTATGTGGGGGGGTGGGTAATGAAAGTAAAAGATTTAAAGAGAAAAAGGGAAAAAAACAATGGGTGGTAAAAATATCGTTGGGGGGGGGGGGGGGAGGGGGGGGAAAAAGAATATGGAGGGGGCGTAAGAAAAGGGGGAATGGGGAGGGGGGGAGAAAAGGGAAAAATTCATATCCCCCTCCCCCCACAAATGTTTGCTTTGGGGTTTTTTGGAAAGGGGGGAAAATTCATGCAAATATGTTGTTGGGGGGGAAAAAAAGGGGGGGGGGGTAGGGTGGGGGGGGGGGGGGGGAGGGGGGAAAAGGGGAGGGGATTTTTGGGTTTAATTTATGGTTTATAAAGAAAACTAAACCGGGTGGGGGTTTTTTCCCCCCCAAAACCAACACCCCCCTTCCCCCTCTTTTCCCACTACTTGAAAAAAAAACTATATATTTTTTTTTTAAAATTTATTTAAAAATATTAAAATTATTTTTAGGAAAATTTTTATAAAATTTTTTTTCTTTTTTTTTAAATGATTGAATTCCTTTGTCCAAAAAAAGGGGGGGAGGAATAATTTGGGGGGGGGGGGAGGTGGGGGGGGGGGGTTGGGGGGGGGGGAATTTGGTGGGGGGTAGGGGGGGGGGGGGGGGGGGGGGGGGGGGGGGGGAAATTAAAATTTTTTTTGGTCGGCCCCTTTTAGGGGGGATTTTTAAATTGGGTGGGGGGGGAGGGGGAAGGGGGGGGGGGGGGGGGGGGGGGGAAGGGGGGGGGGGGGGGGGGGGGGGGGGGGGTCCCATGGGCTGATTTGGTTAAATTTTAAACATGTATCATTCGAGGGTCAAAAGTAAATTTTTGGGTTTATGATCATTGGTTTTTAAGTTGGGTTTTAAAGTTTGTGGCAAAAATTGGGGTTTTAATGGGTTGGGGGGAAAGAAGGGGTTTACAAAAAAAATGATTGAAGGAAAGATGATTTTCCATGTCTTTGGGGTTTTTGTGTGTGGGTGTGTGTTGGGTTTTACAGTAGTGTGGGGAAAGATGTTTATTTAAAAAAATGTGGAATTTGTAAAAAAAGGGGATGTTAAATTATGCCAGTTGGGGGAAAAAAAGGGAAATTTTATCTATGACTGATGGATGTTATCACAAACCAATAAGTGAGTCTTTCGTTTTTTTACGGATGTTATCATTGTCGTAAGTAAAATAATTTTGGTTGGGAAATTTGGGGTGATTAAACCCCTGGGGTGGAAAAAAAAAAAATTTAGGAAAAAAATTTAATATTCCAACCTTTAAACCTTTTCCCCCCCGACCTCTCCTCCACCCTTTTCCTCTTCCTTAAAATTCCCCCCTTTTTTCCCCCAAACCCCCAACCCTTTTTCTTTTTCACACCCCCCGTACATATAAAACCTTTTTCTACAAAATCCCAAAATTTTAGGCGTAATGTAAATAAAGTGAACCCTTTTAAAAGTGGGGGGGGAAAAAAGTGTTGGGTTTAAAAATTTTTTCGTCAGCATAAAATGGGCTTGGTAAAAATTTGCATTAAAAAGAGAAAAGAAAAAGGGGGGGGGAAAAATTTTATTTAAAAAAAAGAAAAACCCCTTCACCCCGCTGCAAAGAAAAGGGAACCCCTGTAAACCCCCTCGAAGCAAAATCTAATTGTAAACGCCTGCTCCTTTTTCCTTTTGCCGCTGTTTTTGGGTCATCAGGGGGACACGGCTGACTGTGTCGCGCTCCTGGTGTCAAATTAAAAAAACAAAACTACAGTCCATAATTCTGTGGGTTTCTCATCCCCAAGGGTTTAAAAAAGAATCCAAAAAATCCCCCCCCCCACCCCCCCCAAAACAAACCCCCGAAAAGGATATAAAAGGGGAAAAAAACTAAAAATGTGGAAGGAAAAAAAATTTCTGAAAAATAAAAGCCCTTTTGCAAACAGTATTTAAAAAGTGGGGGGAATCTTTTGAGCCTTTACTTAGGATCCTTTTAAAAGGGTCAAGGGAGATCAAAATATGGAACAGTCTTAGTGGGGCGGCCTGCGTTTTTAATTTAAATTTAAGCCCTTTTCCAATGACTAAGAATTGTGCAGAACAAACCCTTTTCTTGGGTCTCCTATATTAACCCCAAAAAACCCCTCTCCATATCCAGGGATGATTCTCATAGGCACATACAATTTTGAACAAATTTTTGCAAACTAACATCTACTATATTTTTCCCCCCCATACACACCCTTAAGTGGCCCCCTTCCAAGAATTTAAAAATCCTCACTAAACCCCTCTTTCCCTTTCTTTTACACTCCAAGTGCCCCCCTTCCAAAATAAACCCGTCTGGGCCCCTCCCCCTTTTTCCCCTACCCCTTTCTTCTGCTCATCTTTTTTTCCCTCCTGCCTCTTTTTTTTCCTCAAGGGGAAAAGGGATTGGGGCCCCTGAATTGTCCCCCTTTTTCCCCCTTACACCCAACGTGTGCGCGCAAGCACCCCAAAACCCCCCCCGGACTCGCGCGCGTTGTCCCGGGGGGAATTTTTTTCCGTCTTTTCCCGGTTTTTTTAAAAAAATCTCCTGGAATCCTCAAATAATTTATTAAAAATTTTAAAAATATAATATATTTATATATTAATATATATAAAAATTTTATATAAATTTATTTTTAAAAGGGGGGGGGCTTGTGGGGGGCTCTCCCCTTTGAAATTTCCAGTTTTTTTGGAAGAAAGGAAAAAATTATAAGGTATTAAAACCCAAAAAATTCTCCCCAAAGGGGGAAAAACACTGTAAATACACCACAAAAGGCAATTTTTTAAAGATAAGTAAGGATGGTTTTTAGTACGCTTCAGATGACAAAAAAGATTACAGAATATATTTCAAAAACTATCTGAAGAGCTGGGAAATTCCCAAAAATTCCCCCCTCGAAAGACGAAGTTTTAAATAGAAAATTAAAAACACGCCCATCCCGGGAAACGGCCCCTTTTGATTTTTCCCCCCCCTGCGGGGGCTAAAAATGAAAAGAGAATTACGGAAACAAAAAAAACCCAGCAAATTTTTGGGGTAAACCCTTGTATTTTTATACACAATATATCATTTTTCCCCATGTTTCATTAGGAAAAAATTTTAGCTCAATTCTTTTTGCTTTATAATATTTTAAATTCGGGCACCTCGGTTTTAAAAAACGCTTTCCCAAATTTTTTTCTACTTTTTTAAATTTTTTTCTCAAAATAAAAAAGGATTTTGAATGGGTTCAAATCTTAAATTTAAAATTTTTTTTTAAAAATTTTAAAGAACAATATACCAAAAATATTGTGGGTTTTTTGCCCGAAGTGCACCAAATCTGGTTTAATTTTTGGGGACATAGAACCCCCCCTTTTCCCCCCCCGTCTTAAAAAAAAACTGTAGAAAAGACACCCGTGTTTATCGGACCCCCAAAAGCTTTTTTAAAAACACCACAAAAACCCCTCCATATTAAAATTTATCTTCATCTCCAAACAAAAATTGGGAAAACAGTAAAAAGAAACACCGAAAGGGCCCTTTTTTGGGCACACGCTTTGGAAAGAAAACCCCGGGGTTTACGTCCCCTGCCCTGCACAATGAAAAGCGTCTTTCACCCGTTACAAAAGTAACCGTAAAGGGTTGGCAAAACCCTTTTTTTTCTTCTAACAATGAACGGGGGTCTTGATTTCGGGTCTTTGTTGTTGTTTGGTTAGGCGGGGATTGTTTCTCTGTTTACTTTTTTGTTTAACCCTCGCATTTATAGGACACACACACCCCACAACAAAACACACACACACAAACAAAATCCGACCACACACACACACATACACCCCACACACACCAAAAACCCACCAAAACAAAACCCCACACTGGTGGGCCGACTGGATCAGAAAAGAGGATAGATATAAAAGGGGAAAAAGGGAAAAAAAACTGTTTAGATCAAAAGGCAGGAGAGTTGAAGTTTATAAGGGGGAAAGGGGGGAAAACGGGGGGGGGGAAAACAGGGAGTGGGAAGGCTGAAGGGGGGGGGGGGGGTCGGTTTTAGGGGCGGTGGGTTTTGTCACCCAGGGGGAAAAACCCAAAGGGGGAAAAGGGGGTAGTGGGGTGTTGTGTTGTGTGGTTTGGGGGGTGTGGTGTGTGTTGTGTGGTGGTGTGTTGGTGTGTGGGGTGTGTGGGTGTGGGTTGTGTTTGTGGGTGGTGGGGGTGTGTGTGTGTGTGGTGGGGTTTTTGTGTGTGTGGTGTGTGGTGTGGTTTTGGTGGGGTGTGTGTGTGTGGGGGGTGTGTGTGGGGTTTTGGGGTGTGTTTTGGTTTTGTTTTGGGGGAAGTTGGGTGTGTGGGTGTGTGGTCGGTGTGTGTGGGGTGTGGGTGTGTGTGGGGTGTGTGTGTGTGTGTGTGTGTGGTGTGGGGGTGGAGGGTGTTGTTTTGTTTTGTTGTTTTTTAAAGGGATTTGGTGGTGTGTGGGTGTGTGTGTTGTGTGTGTTGTGTGTGTGGGTGGGGTGGTTGGGTGTGTTGTTTTGTTTTGGTGTTTTTTGTTTGGTGGTGTGTGTGTGTGTGTGTGTGGGGTTTTGTGTGGTGGGGGTTTTGTGTTTTTGTGGTTTTGTGGTGGTGGTGTGGATGTGTGTGTTGTGTGTGTGTGTGTGGTGTGTGGTTTGGGGGTGGGTGTGTGTGGGTTGTGTGTGTGTGTGGGGGGGGTGGGGTTGGGGTGTTTGTGTGTGTGTGGGGTTTGGGGGGGGTGTGGTTGGGTGTGTGTTGGGGTGTGGTGGGGGGGTGTTGTTGTGTGGCGGAAAGGGGTTTTTGGGGGTGTGGGGGTGGGGTGTTTTGTGTGTGTTTTGTTTTGGTGTTTTTGTGTGTGTGGTTTGGAGAGTGTAAGTGTTTTGGGGGGTCGGGGGTGTGGTTTTTGTTGTTTTTGGGGTTTTGTGTGTGTGTGTGGTGGTGTGTTGTGGTGGGTGTGTTGGGGGGGTTTTTGTGTTTTTTGTTTCCGGGGTGTGGGTGTGTGTTTTTTGTGTGTGTGTGTTTTGGTGTGGTTGTGGTGTGTGTGGTGGGTGTGGTGTGTTGTTTTTTGTTTTTGTTGTTTTGTGTTTTGAGTGTGTGTGTTTTGTTGGGGGTGTGTGTGTGGGTTTTGTGTGGTGGGGGGGGTGGGGTGGGGTGTGTGGTCGGGTTTTTGTGTGTGTGTGTGTGTGTGTGTGTTGTGTTTTTTGTTGTGTGGGGGTTTTTGGGGGGTGGGGTGTGTTTTGGCTGGGGGCGTTTAGACGGGGGGGTGGGGTCGTTTGGAGTGGAAGGGGGGTTGTTGGTGGGGGTTTTGGGGTTTGGGGGGGGGTTGTGGGGGGTTGTTTTGGTTAAACCAACCCCCTTATTAAAAAAAGGGGGCCCAAAAATAAAGGAAAAAAACCACAACTCTGGAAAAGTTTTTTAAAGAAAGGGGGGGTTGGGTTGGGGTTTGTTGATTTATTTTCACGGTTTGGGCCCCCGTTTACTTTTTTCATTTTTTATCATTAACCTTTCCCAAACTTAAAACCGGGGGAAAAGGAATTTAAGGAATTAAAACCCCCCCAAATTTCGTCCCCCGCCGTTACCCTTTGAATTATTTTTTTAAGGGGGGTTTTGTGGGTTTGGTTACCCCCCAGAAACCGGGTCAACTTTTTTCCCTTTCCCCCCGGGCCCCTTTTTCCCACCAATTTTTTTGGGGGTTTTTTTTTCCCTCCGGCCCCCTGGGGGAAAAACCCAAGGGGTCGTGGGGGTTTCCCCAAAAAAAACCCCCCCCTCAAAACCACCACCCGGGCCCACAAACCCGCCGCCAACCCAAATGGGGGAAAAAAAGTAAACGTTTCGGGGGCCCCTTAAAACACCGGGCCCGGACAGTGGGGCGCCTTCCAGGGCCCCCGGGAAGGGAAAACAAAGTCCCCCTTCCCCCCCGGCCTCTTTCCCTAACGCACCCCTTTTTCCGGGGGAGTTCGTTTTTTTCCGTCGGCGGCCCCTTGAAAAAAAAACCCGGGGAATGTGGGTTGATGTTGGGGAAGGGGGGTTTTTTTCGTATCCGTGCGCACGCCCGACCGGGCCAAAGGGGGGGAGGGGGGCGGAAAAGAACCTTGGGAAAAAAAAGGGGGCACCCTAGGCGGACCTCCCTTTTTTCGCGGGAATAAACCCCCCCAAAGGGGGAAAAACCGTTCAAGTTGAGGAAGGGAAAAATTCGAAAGGGTTTCCCTGACCGCTTAAAAATTGGGCCTTTTCGTTTGGGGTTTTAAAAATTCTTTTTTCTGCGGGGTTTTTTTTTGGGGTATTTTCAAGGGGGGGGGGTTTTTTTTTTCCCCCGTTGTAAAGGGGCTTTTGGAAATTTGGCTAAAATGGACAAAAAAGAAATTTTGGGGGGAAACTTTCCCGTCTCTGTCTGTCCTTTTCGGGCCCATTCTTACGTGGCTTGTACAGTTTTGCGCTTTATCTATTCATAACTGCTCTCCTGGAGACTACCAGAGAGGGAAATCAAAGAGACCCCACACCACCTACCCGCCTACATCCCTGACGTCACCATCGACATCAGTGACGTCTTCGACCTCATCACCAGGTCGCGGATCTTGTGGGTGAACGCCTCCAGCACTCCGGAGCACCGGAGCAACGTCACCTTCCCCAACGGCACTCTTCTCTTCCACGCACCCCTTCCTCCCGGGAGTCTTCGTTCCGTCGGCGGCCACCTTGAAACCGGAGGTCTGCTGACGTCCTCGACCTCGTCGACGACCACGACGACAACGGCTCGTAGCATGATCTCAGTGCGCAGGCGCCGAAGCCGGGCCAAAGGGGTGGAGGAGGAAACGGAGTACATCGTGGTGGTGCAGGAGGAGGCTACCTCTGAGAAGCGGACCGTCAACGGCAGCAGTGCGCAGGCGCATGGGACAGGGGCTCACGGGAAGGGAAAGCCACGCCTCCACAGCTTAGAGGAGGACATTGCGCATGCGTTTCACCTGACCAGCGTCACCTTGTTGGCCATTCTCATGTTTGAGGTGAGAAGTGTGCGTTTTTCTGTCTGAGCTTTGTCTGGTCTTCTCTTCAGATCTAAATAAACACGTTGTGTGGTGTGGTGTGTGTGTGTGTGTGTGTTGTGTTTTGTTTCGTCATCGTGACGACATTTTCGAGAACCTGTACAGGTCTCAAAATGGAGTGACTGGGGGCGGAAAATGAAGCAACATTTGGAAAGAGAGGACGCATCTAGTCCTGTACTCTGTCTGTGTCCTTGGCGGTAACTAACCCCCTCTCTTTCCAAATTTTGTACAGGTCTGTTCTAATGTGTTGATCCCTTGATTTGAAATCATCGAATGGAAGCTTGCTGCTGATCTGCACGTTAAAAATTAGAGAAAAAAAGAACAAACATGTTCGTTGGTTTAACTCTCTCTCACTCCCCTCTCTCTCTCTGATTTTATTTAGCTATGTTCAAGCATGCCCCTTGTGTAAAGAGCTTGATTGCTAAATGGACAATAGAATATTTGTCAATTCTTTCTGTCTCTGTCTGTCTGTCTGTCTCTCTCTCTCTCTCTCTCTCTCTCTCTCTCTCTCTCTCTCTCCTCTCAGATAAATGGCGCGCGCGCGTGGCGTGTGTGTGTGTGTGTGTGTGTGTGGTGTGCGAAACTTAAACATCAATATATTTCAATGTGGTTACTAGCCTTAGCATGATCAAGCATGACAGAGCGATAAGTAATGACGAAATCTTTCCATCTTTCCCCTGAATGAGTAAGTAATCAAATTTTTGATAATGTTATGAATATTACAGAATTAACATTTGGCTTTAAATGTTGCCCCTTACCATTAATGTTTTATACACTATGCAGGGGCGTAGGAACGGGGGGGGGGGGGGGGGGGGGGGGGGGGGGGGGGGGGGGGGGGGGGGGGGCACGGGCACGTGCCCCCCCCTCCGATTTTGGAGGGGGGGGCACAAGTATACCTGTGCCCCCCCTCCTCCTGAGGAATAAAAAATATATAGAAGACGATCTGCTTTATTTGAGTCTTTTCCTCACACGCATCGACTCCGGTCAGCGTCATTCGTTCAGTAGACATCATAATGTGGCAGCTGATCTCAAAGAAGACTTATCGCTCTTGGCGTTTTTTTTCTGCGACAGAGAGTGGCATCAGAATAGATCTATTTTCACTTCAGCCAATGCTTCCAGATTGAGTCACCTCCCTTGGAAAGCATGGCTGCGGCCGACGGTGATAATCAAGGCTTTTGTGCCAGCACTTTATCGGCGAGTTCTGTTTTGTTTTTATCAATTTTTGAGTTCATTAGAAACTTACAATGAAAATATGGCACAGTTGACACCATTAGGCAAAGAATTTCAATGCCGGTCGGTGCCACACGGCGCACTATCTACCAGACTGTCGGCGGTGCTACGTGATACGGCACCACCTGGGGGGGGGGGGGGGGGGGGGGGGGGGGGGGGGGGGGGGGGGGGGGAGGCGTGCTGGGGGGCTGTCGGGTGCGGTTTTAGACTTAAGCAGATGATTTTTCCTCATCGATCAGTGACAAAATCTACTACAGAAAGTGACAGTTTACTTACTCAGATTGCACCAGATTGCACCATTTTGCTTCTCTTATACTCCCGGACCCCCCTAGCAAGCTAGGCGCTTCGCGCAGTCGGCTTCGCGCGAAGCGTGTGCCCCCCCCCCCCCCCCCCCCCCCCCCCCCCCCCCCCCCCCTCTGAAATCTTCCTACGCGCCTGCTATGAGAAAAAGAAAAGTTCAGTCATGTTATATGCAAATTATAAAAGTCACATTCGATCAAAATTAGATCTTACTGTGTGATTTCTACTAAGCAGAGGTATAGATATAAATCAATATACAGAGCTATGATAAATCACATGTGTAGACATCTTGCCAAAAACAGTTAAGGAAAGAGTGTATCATTTATCATTTATACTGAATGAGTAAACGAATCTGCATCAAAGCAGCGAATAAAGCTGTCTTTCTTAATTCCGCCGACACAGATCTATACAAAAACTGTTCATCATGTATTGAAAAATATGCATTCTTACCAACAATAAAGAACGTATCAGCTAATCATTAAATGCTGCATCAGATGCAATAAAACGTCATGTAGTTGACTCAAATAGGCCTATATACGTAACATGTGACGTCAAAGCTTGGTGGTGGCGTACATTTGGAATACGTTGTCGATTTGTCAGTCAAAGAAAAATAATCAGATACCGAAGGGTCTGACTGAACTATATCACTGACATGGAATTTTCACCCCCAAAGGAAGTACAGACATGAGAGATGAAGGTGGCAAGATGGATTTCCTACTGCAGGCGTCCGTTGCACACTACAAATTTGAGAGCAGAACTGGTCTAGGTCAGAACACGGCAGATTCTGCAGCTATTGTTGGCAATAGGTTGGAGGGAATAGCGTGCAGAGGGTGGACGGGGAAAGGGCAGACAATCAGAGTGACACGAGAGGGAGTTGTGGAGGAAGGGAAACGGGAGGTGGTAAATGAATGGCGATGAATCAGCGTGGGTGGTTAATTAAAGGACACTGGGATACAATACTTCAGACGTGGTTTTGTCACTGCTGTGCAGCGCTGACTCAGTAGCCTACGTGAATCTGCGTCTGTCGTGGGGTTCATTACCAGTGAAGCGCCATATAAAAAAAAAGAAGTCAAGATTGATCTAACTGATGGAAGTGAACGTGTGTGTGTGTGTGTGGTATGTGTGACAAGCGCTGCATCCCCCCCCCTCCCCTCCCCCCACCCCCCGCCATGTTCTTTTTTATTTGTTTTTCATGTAAAGGTCTCCCCCACCACCACCACCCCTGAAATGTTGTTACTGCTGCTTCTCTTCTCCTCCTCACCTTCTTATCCATTGCTGTTGCTGCTGCTGTTGCTGTAACCGCTGCCAGTATTACGTCTGCTGCTAACGAGGCCCCTACTGAAAGAAATAACAGCAAGAGAAGCAGTGGCAGCAGGAGGCGATGTCACTTTCAGTATCCCCGTTGACACTGTTGAAATTGTTGCCGCTGTTTCGACATTCGTCATTGCCAGCTGTAACTGATGCGGCTTATTTTGTTATGTCTGTGCAGCAACAGCCAAACCGTATTCAAATGTTTGAACATAATCACCAGGTTTTCCCGTGTGGATTGATTTACATGCCTGCATTCGGACACAAGCAATCACCATAGCTAATACCCATCCGGAACGGATCTGGTCGGCATAAATATGACATGCGAAGACAAGGTGGAAATTGAAAAGCTGAATTACGCTGATCATCTCGTCTCACAAGATATGTTTGTTGTTGTCAAAGTATTCAGTTATACAGAAGAGAAGGAGAAAGGAGAGAACAGAAAAGAAATGAACAGAATTTTTTTTTTTTAAGTGGAAAGACAGGGGAAAAAAAAAAAGAAAAACAAGACAGAGAAAAGAGAACAAGAAGAAAACGGGATAAGAATGAGAGGCAGAAGAGGATATGATGCAGAAAAAGAACAATAACAGACGACAACGACGATGATGATGGTAAAGATGATGGTCATGTTTATGATCATAATGATGATGATGATGGTGATGTGAAGTAGCACGAGAATTAGAACAAGAAGATATTAGTAGGAGATGAAGCAGGAGAGCAGTTAAATAAGAAGCAGAACACGCAGAGAAATAAGACAAATCAGAAATCAAAATGGAAATCGACAACTGCAACTGCACATGCTAAATGTCAAACTCCTTCAATCCATCTCGTTGTCTCTTTCTCTCCTCCTCCTCCTCCTCCTCCTCCTCCTCCTCCTCCATCCTCCTCCTTCTTCTTCTTCTTCTTCTTCTTCTTCTCTTCTTGCTTTTTCTTCTTCTTCTTCTTGTTCTTCTTCTTCCTCTTCTTCTTCTTCTCCTTATTCTTCTTCTTCTCGTCCCGTCCTCCTCGTCCTTCTCTTCCTCTTCCTTCTTCTTCTTCTTCTTCTTCTTCTTCTTTCTTCTTCTTCTTCTTTTTCCTTCTTCTTCTTTTCTTCTTCTCCTCCTCCTCCTCCTCCTTCTCCTCCTCCTCCTCCTTCTCCTCCTCCGCCTCCTCTTCCTTCTTCTTCTTCTTCTTCTATTCCTCCTCCTCCTCCTCCCCTCCTCCTCAACTTCTTCTTCTTCTTCTTCTTCTTCTCCTCCTCCTCCTCCTTTTTCATATAAAAAAAATCGCTGCCTGTTTTATACTCCAGACAATGGAATGCAGATCAATCATCCAACCCTCTCTTTGCATTAAAATCGATTAAGTATAGCTAGAGGTTGTTTCGTGACAGAGCCAGTGAATCATGAGTTCTGTCTGGGCATAACCCACGACAGAGAGCACATATTATTATTTTTTCTTCCCTCTCATTTCAAGGACTGTTCGTTTCTCTTGAAATATACACAGTATCGCAAACTGAACTCAGGTGATTTTGTATGGAAGAAGAAAAAAAAATATATCAGGAAAACAGCCAGATCTTCGGACTGTTGATACTTAAGCACATGCATCGTGAAAAGACGCTTCACTTGCAAGAGACGTGCAGAATCAGAAACTATGTCTGTCGGGGGCCTGTCACACTTCCTTTTCTTCTTTTACCTTCGCCCCTCTCTCTCTTACCTTCCTGCCTCTCTGTGCATCATCTGTCAAAATGCTCGTGCGCGCGCGCGCAGACACACACACACACACACACACACACCACACACACACACACACACACACACACACACACATACACACACACACTCTCTCTCTCACTCTCTCTCTCTCTCTCTCTCTCTCTCTCTCTCTCTCCTCTCCTCTCTCTCTCTCTCTAGCTGTCCCCCAAACGTGCGCGCGCGCGCACAACACACACACACACACACACACACACACACACACACACACACACACACACACACACACACACACACACGCTCACCCTTTCTCACCCCCTGTGTCTGTCAACTTTCGAAAACATTGGTCTTTGTTGCTGTTGTTGTTGCGCTCCCAAGAATGTTGGCTACCATTTCTAATGTAGAAGATTGTTCAAACGTCACCTTTACATACATGCATTTCATCTTGAAGAGAAAGATACGCCAGACAGGAACTAAGAAGATCGGAGCCCTTCCACCATAGCTGGACAGAACCTTGACCTGCCCCTCGAGTTCAATTCATGATGGGAACAACATTGTTTTTCCGCCAGGGGAAGCATAGTTGGAACGGATTCAAAGAGTTACTTCCCTTGTTGCTTTTTTTAATGGGACATGGGGGTAAAGTACGAAATGTCATTAGAAAAAAAAGAAGTTTTTCCATGAAAATGTTATCACATGGTATATAATTATCGAACGGTTGTAGTAACAACACCACAGGACACATAGCATCTTTCCCCTCACTTGTGTTAGTGCAGGTTCAGTAGTTTGTGAGTCATCCTGCTGATAAACTAATATAAAATCGCACAAGCCAGGAAATGTGGGTGAAAATATTGCTCCCTTGATGAAAGTAATGATAGTGTAACAAATGATTTTGGCAGTCACGGTGCTTGTTTCACACTACAATAACGCAACACAAAGTAGGTCTATGAGATATTCATCAATTCTTTTCTTCTTCTTTTTATTTATCTCTTGTTGGTGTGACTAAACTGGTGGTGGTGACGGTGGAGGTGATTATGAAGGTGGGCTTTTTTGAACAGGAGAAGTGAGCAAATAAGGAAGAAGAAAAAAAAGAAGAACAAAAACCAGGTTCAACATTAAAAATCAGAACAGCAAGCTCACAACAACAAAAAAAAAACCTCAAATTATTAGGCAGGATTGCAAGGCTCGTTCTGGTGAGAACAATACTGCACACGCCCACGGGTTTCTTCTTTTTGTTTTCACCAAACTTAATCAAAGAGCTGGAACCTCTGGTTCGTATCGCGCTCGGCGCTTTTAATCAGAGTGTCGAAACTCATGCCGCGTGGCCAGTGGGGTCAAGCAATAAAACCAGACAGAGGCAGACTCCGATTCCAGAACAGAGAATGATTAATGGCCAGCGCCACAGTTCACAGAACAGGGGTGCACTGTCATCGGGCAAGCGCTATTAGTTTCAAGGACGAGGGGTTACGTTGTTCTCTTTTTTTCTTCCTCTTCTTCTTCTTCTTCTGCCTCCTCCTCCTCCTCCTCTGGAATGGATGTTGGCGAGATGACAGCCCTGATACTGTCACTAGCGGTCGGCTGGGCCACGAGTCTCATTGTCCTCGTCCTCCTCCTCTTTCTTCTCCGCCTCCTTCTCTCTCTCTCTCTCTCTCTCTCTCTCTCTCTCTCTCTTCGTCCTCCTCCTCCTCCTCCTACCACCACTATTACTATACTACTACTACCACTTCTACCACTCTGCTTACCACTCCTCTTCTTCCTCTTCCTCTTCCTTCTCCTCCTTCACCATCTCCGCCTCCTCATTTCAATTCTTCGTTTTCTCTCTCTCTCTCTCTCTCTCTCTCTCTCTCACGCACACACACACACACACACACACACACAGCACACCACACACACACACACACACACACACACACACACACACACACACACACATGCACGCGCGCACGGAAACACGCACGCACGCTCCCACATACACACACTCGCGCGCACGGACACACGCACGCAGCACGGAAACACATACATACACACACGCGCGCGCGCGCATGCGCACACAAGCATACACACTCGCACGCACGCACATATGCACGTACATTCGCACACACACGCGCGTGCACCCCAGGATGCACATATGCATGTATGCACACGCGCACGCACACGCGCACTCACGCACACGAACAAAAGCACACACACACACACACACACAGAGACGCTGGGACACACACACGCACCTATCCTGATATACCCGGTCATTTATACGCAGGGATTCAAGCATGCACACACACACACACGCACGCACGCACACACACACACACACACACACACACACACACACACACACACACGCACACACACACACACACACACACACAGCACGCGCACACACGCACGCTCATACACACACAGCACGCGCGCACACACACACACACACACACACACACACACACACACACACACACACACACACACAAGCCCGTGCGCACGCACATAGGTATGTACGCACACACGCACGCACACACACACGCATACAAACAAAAGTACACACACACACACACACACACACACACACACACACACACACACACACACATGCACACACACAACACACACTCACAGAGGAGAGAGAGAGAGAGAGAGAGAGAACTCAGAACTCAGAATATTTTATTTGACAGGCCACAGGCCCATATCAAAGTGAGTGAATAAGGTCAAAATAAATCGGTACAAGCCACTCTTAACGAAAACGCAGCTGAATTGTGTTCAAAGTTAACAAAGAAAACATTCATGAAGCAACTGCAGCATTAAGTACTCCGTTCCTAACAGCCATTGCTCTATAAATGAAATTACCAACACTCGTAATAGTAGTCTGAATAGAACAGGCTAGCAACATGGACATTTTGAATAGAGAAGGGTGTTTGTAATATTTAGCTGGAATCAACTCTAAGCGCAACTTCTCGTACAAAGGACAAATCAGTAGAAAATGAAGCTCAGTTTCCGGTGCTTCCTTACAGTGAGGACAGAAAATGTCATGGTTTCTATTGCGATTAGTATATCGTAAAAAGTGGCATCGTAAAGGCGACATTCCTAACCGAAACCTTGAAAGTAACCTGCGGATGTTAACATGTTTAATTACACAGAGGTAGGAACTTCGAACAAGAGACTGGTTATATGACCGATAAACATCGTACAATTCATGCGATTCAATAGCTGAATGCCAGTCTTGGATGTAACAATCACTTAAACGTTTCTTAAATTCTACAATGAAAGCTTTCACATTGCCAACACTTTGCATTTCCCATACAATTCCAAACCCGAATCTATAAAGAACATAGCAAACATTAGTTGTCCAGGTAATATAATTTTGATTCTGCAGATGCAGCAACATATCATAGGCTTTTTCGGGAGTCTGTTATTATCCATACAAGCAACACGAAGCCAAAATCTGATGCATTTTGCATAAGTACTAACATAAAGAGGGTGTCTTCCAGATTCGCCATACACTAAGTGCCTAGGAGCTTTTGGACTTACGCCAAGAAATCTTTTAATAGCAGCTAGTGCACCCTTTCAGTTTGTTCCTGGTTAGATGACAGTCCCCAAATCTCTGCTCCATAAGTTAAGATAGGCTGTATTTGGCAATCGAATAGCTTAAAGAAAATACAGGAGAATGTTCACCTATTGACCATAGCATTCTGTTGATAGCAGTTAATCCTTTATTTGCTCTGTTTGCTAGGTCACACATAGTTGCTTGGAAAGTTAATCTTGTAGTCAGTGTTATACCAGATACTTATACATGTTAACAGCGGAAAGCTGAGCACCACCAAAAGTCCAATTTTCATTCCTGAATACAACAATATTTGACTTTTCCAGATTCACAAGTAAATCTAAACGTTTGAAGTATTATACAAGACATTCAGTTGGGTTTGCAAACCAATGACAGTATCAGAAAATAATGCAACATCATCAGCAAATAACAGAATCAAAAGTTCAATGAGGTCTGGAGAAAGCTGAATACCATGTCTACCCAAAGTGTTAATATCTTTAGTTAATTCATTGATGAATAGTGAAAAAAGCACAGGTGAACACACCTCACCTTGTTTTAGTCCCCATGGGCATAGAAAAGTGTCAGTAAGGTCCACCACTAGTTCGAACACAAGTCTTCACAACATTATACACACTTTGCAATGCTTTCAAGAATTTTCCATTAAGACCATTGTCACGACCGACCCCTGAAGGTCTGCCCTGACAGGATCGATCTAGATGGGAGTGAAGGGAGTGACTGACCTCACACGCCTCGCAAGAGACCACACAAGAAAGATTACGATACAATACACCATTTATTCACACCAGCACACACATAGTCACAAATAAGCTTTCTAACACACACAACACGCACAATCACAATTAAGCATTTCAACACACACAACATGCACATAGTCACAAACAAGCATTCCAACACACACAACATGCACAATCATAAATAATCATTTTCAACAGTCATTCATTTCCTTGCTTCATGTGGTCCCCCCCACACCTCTGTCTCTCCCAAAGTCCTCCGAGAGCACCGGGTCGAATCAGGCACCCCCAAACCGGGTCTGTTCCTGAATAGAGTTTCAAGGCCGACACCTTGATATACGCGCACCCCAAAATGGCACGACACAGAGTACCCTCACCCGGTCACGTGCACTGCAGGAGGTCCGTGGACGGTGGAGAGTGGCTCCCGTGGGACAGGGCGTTGTCGCGGAAAGTCCCGGACAGGGCCAGGACCATCCAGCCAAGTCCACTTGCTCCTCAACCAGTGCGCGGCCCCAACAGCGCAAGCAGCGGGTGGAGCCCCCGGGAGGAGAGAAGGAAGGAACTGGAAGGGAAGGAGAGAGAAGGGTACTGGAACCCCGCAGTCAGTACGGTCTGATATTCGCTGCTTAATCCTAACAGCCACTCGCATGATGGGCGAGGGGGGGTGTTTGCTGAATAAATTGTTCACATCAGCTTAACACAGACCTGAGCATAACACAGTCAAAAACCAAATGGGGAATGTTCGCTAAAGGTCTCATCACACGAAGCAGGTAAGAGATTACATTAACAAACAATTTATATCTTCATCCTTCCCTCACTAATGTTCAACATTTTCCTTTCTTAGGAACTGAACAGATACAGCAACCGCTGCTCTATAACTGCCACCATTTGCAAATAATAATAACTCAATGGCACAATTATCCACACATTTATAACAACATTTCAAAATGACACAATTCTCCAACCACGCATCCAAACGACTAATCATGCGTACGCACGCTCGCAAACATAAAACTCGTTCCCCTTGCACGCACAAACAGACGGTGGCCGAAGAATGCGAGACCGGCAATTGTGACAGGGGCGGACGAGCGAGACCAAGCAAGTTCCAACCCTGAATCACCAGGTTCTCCCCCACCACCGCCGATACCGCATCACCAGATGCATAAAAAAGAGAAGACTTTAAGATATAATTTTGACTGGCCAGGTTAAAGATTGAATTAACCAGAAAAAGTGGTCTCAAACAATATTTCTTTTATAATTTTGAAAACAAAAAGAATTGGGCAAAAGAGAAGACTTAGCCGGCAACAACAAAAAAAAAACATAACAAATAAACCACGAAAACTGATGCTTACCAGCTACCCGTGGGTGACCCAAAGTGGCGGGTCAAGCGACTCTCTCTGCCCTCTGTCCAGTTGAGAGGACAGCAGAGCAGATGCGGAAAAAAGATGACGTGATGTGATGTCCCTCCCTACAGGCCGACCGTAGGGATGAGGTACCGACCGTACCTTCGACGGAAGTGGTGTAGAACCAAAAACAGAGCAGGCGCTCTCAGGGACATCTCGCTCGAGTGAAGAGAAAACCTCCTCAACCATGGCAGCCAACATGCCACGCTACGTCACAGTGAGCATACCTCAAGCCTAAGAGGAATGTTACACGTGCGGCAGGTTAAAAGACAGGTGAGAGGCCGATAGAGACAGCGAGTTCAAGCGAAAGGTACCAGCCACCCGTGATCCTGCAGGATGAATTGCACGGGCAGTGGAATTAGAGAGAGAGAGAGAGAAAGTAAACCTAACCTGAGCTGAACGACATTAAGGTGCAAACGCACTGCAAACCACATTAAGGGACGGATGCACGACAACAGCAACGACAATAAATAAATGAATAATTCCGCCACCCTAGATGGGTCAATCGTCGTAGGCCTCGTGACAAACTCGTGACAAACCCCCCTTCTAAAAGCATCTGTTTCTCTGAGATACAGTGCTCCTTTGAACCTTGACGCATGTGCAAATTCACAACAATGGGACCGAACCCAACCCTCTGTGATCGACAGAGTACGATAAATCCAATACAAACATTCCACAATAGAATTATACAGGGAGATACATAATACTACATCTATCAAACTAAACAGACCTTCAGACAATGAAAGTAGCAATCCGAGACAGGTGATGATTCACTACCGACAACTGTCACTACACAGACCAAAAATGGGACATAACCCTGGCTGAGGGGAATTGTCCCTCTGACTGACTTCCCAATGGGTGTGCTGACTACGGAGCTCGGCTGAGATAGTCAGCATCCGTATTGCTGGAAACCCTTGATATGGCTAAAAGTAAAAGCATGACTCTGTAGTTCCACTGCCTAACTCATGAGTCGACGACTGACTGGCCGGATCCGGTCCAGGCACTGGAGAGGATGATGATCGCTCCTCCAGTACAAACTTCCGGCCGTTACTTTTTCTTGGGCACGCCAGTGCGCGTCCAAATCTGCCAGAGAGCTTCAGCAACAGTAGGGCATCGATAGTCCTAAGCGGGACAGCCTCTGGGTATCGAGTCGCGTAGTCCACCACTACCAAGATGTAGCGGTGACCGCGATCGGATGGTGGATTAATGGGTCCCACCAGGTCGACACCGACCTTGCTGAATGGCTCCCCAACCAGTGGCACTGACCCTAGGGGAACACGCTTCAAGCGACCTTTAGGCGTTGTCCGTTGGCAAACATCGCAACTGCGGCAGTACTGCCTAACCTGAGAATTCATCCCCGGCCAGAAGAAGTCTTGTCTCACTCGCTCGAGAGTCCGCTTTGAGCCCATATGGCCTGCCATGGGTGAATCATGGGCCTGCCGGAGAACATGTTCTTCAAGCTTTGGGGGACGACTAGCTGCTTGGCCACCCGATCTGCCTGAGTGAAAACCTAAAGAGGATCCCCTTGTGGAGCTTAAAGCTCACCTTGGCGTGTCGGGCCGACTGAGCGGGACGATCTACCAGTTGTCGCAGGCGTTGGACATCCAAGTCCCTGGCCTGAAGACGGACCATGGTAGCAGGATCGGCCCTTGCCAGAACCTCGTCAGAGATCGGCTGAAGAACGGGACGCAATTCCTGTTCCTGCTTCTTAGCTTTGGCGCGTGTGGTAACTCCCACACACGCCTGTACAGGCAGATCCGTAGACACAGACTGACTGCGTCCGTCCGCAAAGGTGATAGTATTCCCTATGAGAAGGGAATACATAGGTCGCTCCACCGCGATGGCCCACACTTCGCCACAGAAGTAGGGGGTGGAGATAGGAATGAGTACAGAAGGACGGGTGGAGGTAAAACCAGCCTCCAACCCGCACACATCGTAACTGGCGCCCGCCGGGCCTCAGGGGAAACCAAATCCTTATCCACAAAGATCGTTGATGCTCCCGAATCCCTGATGGTGTCGACCAAGGAAGAACCAACAATAGAGAGAAACACTGGGCACTCGGTACCACCAGAAGCTGGGATGGAACCCATGTTAGCCGAGGCACGAGGACGCTGGAAAGGACTAGCCCATGACTACCGGCGGCTTTAGGACAATCTTTCCTTATGTGGCCAGGACGACCACAAAGAAAACACAGTCGGGGTGCTGAGGTCCCCGATGAACTTGCTGCCTTGTTCGACCCGCTAGCAGTCGTCGGCGCCTTATTGCACCAAATCCTGTGGGGGTCTTCCTGTCCGTATCTGGGCGGTGCCATAAGCCCTACGGGCTTCAGCAAACACCTCAGCGGTATGAATCGCAGCCGCGAAATCCTGAGGTGCTGTCTCGCCTATACGGATCCTCAACTCTGGGGACACGGTGTTGGTCAGCTGTTCGATGAGAATCAGATCCTCCAGCTCCAGCTTAGCAACTGACGCCAGTACCCTAGCGTTTTGCGCAGCCTAGCTCAAACTGCACGAAGGTCTCGTCGTTATTCTTTTTCATGGACCGAACTTCCTCCTGTACGTCTCTGGGTAAGGTGGAAACGCTTACGCAGAGCCAACTGCATGTCTGCATAAGACGCGCCTTCATTTAGAGTGAGCACACACTCCCTTGCAGTACCGACAACCCAGAAAAAAGGTGCATGGCCTTTTGTTCCTCAGACAATGGTATGAAGTAGCTACCTTGTCAAAATGCTCTAAGAACATATCTATGTCCTCACTAGGTCTAAACTCTGGAAGCTTTAATTTTGGGCCTCTAACTCTATCACTTGCCTGGTGATTAACCCTGGTTTACAGATGCGGGAGTCCGCGAAAGAAGTTGTTCCATCTCTTCCCTACGTGATCCAACTCTTCCGACGGAGGGCTTCCTGTCTGGCAGCCTCTTCCCTATGCAAAGCTTCCTGTCTGGCAGCCTCCTCCCTACGCCGAGTTTCCTCCTCCCTACGCAGTATAGCCTCTTCCCTACGCAGAATTTCCTGTCTGTCAGTCTCCTCTCTGCGCAGGGCCTCCATCCTATCTAGCTTTCCCCACGTAGCGTTGCCTCTTCCCTACGTAGCGTTGCCTCTTCCTACGCAGAGCTTCCTGCCTAGCAGCCTCTTCACTACGCTGCCGCTCTAGAAACATAGGACGGAGGCGATGTGCTGGGCGGGATTCACCACTCCCGACACGGGAGGATGACCCGTTTGACCCGTCCCTTGGGTCTCGACCTTCCATGAGGAAAGTCTCCCAGGGCATACTCCTTACGAGGGGAAGCATGGAGAAGAGAGGGTTTCGGTTTCTGCGAACTCAACAGAAGCCACAGTTGCTTCGCTATACTCTGACGCTTCCGAGCGGAATGTGCCGTCGGGGTCTCAACAGGAAGATCCCCTAGCGAAGAGGTAGTGAAAGTACTCGCTGGACTATCGGCTACAGCACGGGAATAAGTGGAAGTCACTGTAGTCGAAGTACTGGTACTAATAGTAGGGACTACATTTTGAAGACCCTTCTTCGACGCACGCGTCGCTATACCACCAGCACCGGACGTCGCCATGACAACTATATCCTACGTTCTCAAATACAGGAGAAAGACAATTCTACTTGAAAAACAGATACCGCACGGATATGTCACGTCTCTTGGTGACTAACTGAAAATAGCAAATAAAAAAAATGTCAACGTGCAATGTCCGGCTGCTCCCACTCTGGCAACACCGCGCTCTACAACACGAGCAAACAGTGCGGTGGGGCTCACCGGAAAAAACACAAAAAAAAATGTCCAGGCTGCTCCCACTCTGGCAACACCGCGCTCCACATGCACGAGCAACATGCGGTGGGGCTCACGACAAAAAAAACAATATGGCAGAAGGAATCCGAGAAGAAAAAAAAACGTGACACTAACGTCTGATACACCCACCTGTACTCAATAACCCGGTAGAGAAACCTGGTTAAATACAAAACAGGAATGGCAGACTGAGTGGCACAGAAAGGAAAGTCTTACGGACGTATCTGCGTGAGGTACCCGGCGGAAAGAGGTCTGGACGCGGTCGACCCCCTTCGTCTCGACTCGACTCCCAGTCACACCGGGTGTTCCTTCAGGCCACCAGAAGACTCCTACACATAGAGTCACCCAGCCAACCACCCACAAACAAACACGACAAACTGACTAAACACATACAAGACAGACACGACTGGACAGGTACTCGCGAAACGAGAGAGAGACAGCCAGAGCCCTTCACATCCCGGACGAGCCCCCACAATTGTCACGACCGACCCCTGAAGTCTGCCCTGGACAGGATCGATCTAGATGGGAGTGAAGGAGTGACTGACTCACACGCCTCGCAAGAGACCACACAAGAAAGATTACGATACAATACACCATTTATTCACACCAGCACACACATAGTCACAAATAAGCTTTCTAACACACACAAACACGCACAATCACAATTAAGCATTTCAACACACACAACATGCACATAGTCGACACAACACAAGCATTCCAACACACACAAACATGCTCAATCATAAATAATCATTTTCAACAGTCATCATTTCCTTGCTTCATGTGGTCCCCCCCACACCTCTGTCTCCCAAAGTCCTCGTGAGCACCGGGTCGAATCAGGCACCCCCAAACGGTCTGTTCCTGAATAGAGTTTCAAGGCCGACACCCTTGATATACGCGCACCCCAAAATGGCACGACACAGAGTTACCCACACCGGTCACGTGCACTGCAGGAGGTCGTGGACGGTGGAGAGTGGCTCCCGTGGGACAGGGCGTTGTCGCGGAAAGTCCCGGACAGGGCCATGGACCATCCAGCCAAGTCCACTTGCTCCTCAACCAGTGCGCGGCCCAACAGCGCAAGCAGCGGGTGGAGCCCCGGGAGGAGAGAAGGAAGGAACTGGAAGGGAAGGAGAGAGAAGGGTACTGGAACCCCGCAGTCAGTACGGTCTGATATTCGCTGCTAATCCTAACAGCCACTCGCATGATGGGCGAGGGGAGGTGTTTGCTGAATAAATTGTTTCACATCAGCTTAAACACAGACCTGAGCATACACAGTCAACAAACCAAATGGGGAATGTTCGCTAAAGGTCTCATCACACGAAGCAGGTAAGAGATTACATTAACAAACAATTTATATCTTCATCCTTCCCTCACTAATGTTCAACATTTTCCTTTCTTAGGAACTGAACAGATACAGCAACCGCTGCTCTATAACTGCCACCACATTTGCAAATAATAATAATCAATGGCACAATTATCCACAATTTTATAACAACATTTCAAAATGACACAATTCTCAACCACGCATCCAATCGACTAATCATGCGTACGCACGCTCGCAAACATAAAACTCGTTCCCCTTGCACGCACAAACAGACGGTGGCCGAAGAATGCGAGACCGGCAATTGTGACACGGGCGGACGAGCGAGACCAAGCAAGTACCAACCTGAATCACCAGGTTCTCCCCCACCACGCCCGACTACCGCATCACCAGATGCATAAAAAGGAGAAAGACTTTAAGATATAATTTTGACTGGCCAGGTTAAAGATTGAATTAACCAGAAAAGTGGTCTCAAACAATATTTCTTTTATAATTTTGAAAAACAAAAGAAATTGCGCAAAAGAGAAGACTTAGCGGCAACAAAAAAAAAAAAAAAAAACAAATAAAACCACGAAACTGATGCTTACCAGCTACCCGTGGGTGACCCAAAGTGGCGGGTCAGCGACTCTCTCTGCCCTCTGTCCGTTGAGAGGACAGCAGAGCAGATGCGGAAAAAGATGACGTGATGTGATGTCCCTCCCCTACAGGCCGACCGTAGGGATGAAGGTACCGACCGTACCTTCGACGAAGTGGTGTAGAACCAAAAACAGAGCAGGCGCTCTCAGGGACATCTTCCGCTCGAGTGAAGAGAAAACCTCCCTCAACCATGGCAGCCAACATGCCACGCTACGTCACAGTGAGCATACCTCAAGCCTAAGAGGAATGTTACACGTGCGGCAGGTTAAAAGACAGGTGAGAGGCCGATAGAGACAGCGAGTTCAAGCGAAAGGTACCAGCCACCCGTGATCCTGCAGGATGAATTGCACGGGCAGTGGAATTAGAGAGAGAGAGAGAGAAAGTAAACCTAACCTGAGCTGAACGACATTAAGGTGCAAACGCACTGCAAACCACATTAAGGGACGGATACACGACAACAGCAACGACAATAAATAAATGAATAATTCCGCCACCCTAGATGGGTCAATCGTCGTAGGCCTCGTGACAAACTCGTGACAACCATTAACAGAGATAACCTTCCATAATTTATCCCTACTTACTGGGTCAAAAGCCTTCCTAAAGTCTATAAATGCGACATAGAGCTTCCTGTGTCTTAACAACTGCTTCTGAATCATTGCCAGTAAAGTGAAAATGTGATCTGTTGTACATCATTTGTCACGAAAACCAGCTTGCTCCTCCCCAAGAATGTTGTTTATTTCAATCCATTTGGTTGACCTTCTATTGAGAACAAAGCTATATATTTTACTACAAATGTTTAACAAAGAGATTCCATGGTAGTTGTCTGGACAATTCCTATCACCCTTCTTAAATAGTGGTTGCAAGATAGAGACTGACCAATCTTCCGGAAACAAACCCTCATCAAAAATTGTATTGAAAAATTTAACAAGGAAAGGCATAATGACTTGTCTACTGTACTTATAAAACTCCCCAATAAGCTTATCTGGGCCAGCTGCCTTATTACTCTTTATTGCTCGAATTGCAGCTTCAATTTCGGTAACAGAAATAGGTTGATTCAAAAAGTCGCAGTCAGTATGTACGGGTTCCCTATCATAATATTCATCAAAATCTGAACTGGTGTTTAATTCAACAGGTAAGTCATTAAAAACACCTTTAAAGTGATTATACCACTGTTTACTAGAAATCAACCCCTGACCTTGAGTTCTTGGTCTAACTGAACGAACAATTTCCCAAAATTTCTTTGAGTCATTTATATTACTTTGTAACGATGCAATAATATTCTCATTATGTAGCTTCCTTTTCTGTCTTAACAATTCCTTATACTCTCTCCTTTTCTGGCCATAGGCAAGTCTATCATTATCGTCATTAGTTCTATGAAACTTGTTTATCTGTGTTCGTAATACTTTTCTGCTTTGTTTACATTCAAGGTCGAACCAAACTTTTCTCATACCTATGCCAAATCTAATAGTTTTCATCATGCATTCACCAGCATACACAAAGCATTCATTGAACTTGGACAAGGCTTGATTAATGTTAACATCAACAAGGTCAGCAGCTTCACTAACAAATGATGAGACATGGTCAGAGTTCATACGTTCATGAAAAGTAGCTGAACTTTCTTCACCCCATTCGTACTTACTAACAGAAACAACTTGGTGAACATCATTCTCAATAACAGGTAAACAGTCAGCACTATCAAACAGTGAGAAAAACAAAACAACAATCGCATGCTTTGTTTCTATTAACGGTCTTGCATTAAGGCACTGACAATGAGGAAGTAAGGAACTTGAGGCAATCATATAATCAATTACGCTAGAACCACTATCAGATGCATAAGTAAAGTCACCTGAACATTTCAATGCTTTCAGACCATTAAGAATACACAGATCAAATTCATGACATACATTTAACAAATATCGACCAAAAGGGTTTACCATAGTATCCTTGGAGATTCTCGGAAAGGGTTCCTCACTTAGGGACGCATCCATATCATATGACATATAATTCACAGAGAGAGAGAGAGAGAGAGAGATCAACCGAAGGAGCGTGATGACACAGAAATGCCTTCACAACTGAGTCAAAAAACAAACAAAAAACAAAAAAAAAACCTTACGACATATGTGTCTCGACAAACACAGAAAGAGAACAAAAAAATCACCCCTTTTCAGATTCAAACTCATTCTGATTCCTTCCATTTTATCGGACTTCTAACAGTCTCCCTCTTTTTTCCCCGACCTCCCCCTCCTGTAACCATCCTCTCTCTTTCACTCCCCGCTGTTAAGACCGTCAGAATAAAGACTGCCTTTCCTAAAAGAGTTTCTTTTTCCTTAGGAACATTCTTCCTTTTTGTTAACACTCAGATTAACCTTCGAACACAGACTCCAACTCATTCTTTGGGCCCTTTATAGATGTTCTGAGGGTGCTTACAAAGAGGCAGTACTGTGCTTTGGAACAGGCATTTTCCCTCCACCAGTTCACGGTTGGAGCCGGTTGAAATGTTAAGCGATCGAGAAGGGACGGTCAGTTGTTGCTGGGAATTATTACCGAAGACTCGGCTCCTGAAAATGCTGTTCTTTGACGTTGGCTTCGGAAAGGTTTGACCAGCTAGGCTTTCAGCCTTGACAATGACAGTGACAACGATTCTTTATTTCATAACGGTAAACGTATTGGCTTATATTGCTACCTGAAGTTAGATCTAGTCTCCCAACAAAATAAAATGCACTACTCACTCGTAGCTTTCGACAGCCATCCGGCCATCTTTCTCGATTAAGACAACAGCATCGTTGAGGAAGATGACCGGATGGCTGTCGAAAGCTACGAGTGAGTAGTGCATTTTCTTTTGTTGGGAGACTAGGTCTAAGTTAAGGTAGCAATATGTCTACCTCTTAACTGTTGAAACTTCCCCAAAGTATTGGCTTAGTTAGCCATTTTTCATACTTGCCGTTATTACTAGCCTTGAAGACTAGTGAGCTCATTTGTTACTGAACAGGGCTACTGAAGCAGGACTATGTGCGTTTCCTTGCTTCACACCGCTTTTACACAATCATGTACAGGTTCATTATACCTCGATGTATCGTATCGTAAACTTAATTACATTCTTTTGAAGCATTGGCCAAGGTAAGTACTTGATACCGAACTAGACAGACAGCTTTCCCAGCTGGTCAAGATCATTGTGAAATTTGCGATTGCATGAGAACTGCTTCTGTGTAACAGCAGATTCGAAATGTAAACATTCGGTTAATTGAATCTTAAATAAATGTTAGCGAACCGCAAAAAAAAAAAAAAAAAAAAACGTGGACAAACGAATCACAAGACAAAACACGACGCGTTTCGACCCCTTAGATCTTCTTCAGGCAAGATACAAAACGATTAGGATAACGAAAATGAACGAGCAATCACTTATCTGCAATCACTTCAGCGCAAGATAGGCGTTGAATGAAAATGAGCTATGTTTCTTGCCTGAAGAAGACCTAAGCGGTCGAAACGCGTCGTGTTTTGACTTGTGATTCGTTTGTCCACGTTTTTCTTTTCTTTTTTTTTTTTTCTTTTTTTTTTTCTTTTCTTTTCTTTTTTTTTTCCCTTTTTTGGGCGGTTCGCTAACATTTATTTAAGATTTGTTTAGATTTCCGCCTGCAGTCGTTTCACTTTGCGCCTAGATCTACATCCGGTTAATTGTTAAGTAGTCTTTCTTAAAACCTGCCTACCCATAATACTGATATTCTCCACCAATTCCTGTAATCAACAGCTGATTATAGAACTGCACCGCTTACTGCTTATATCATAAAATGATATGACCGTATAATTGCCAGGATTTAACTTCACCTTTCTTAAACAAAGGCAAAAAAATCAACAATGGGCAGTTATCAGGAATATTCCTTTGTCAAAAAAAGAAAAAAACAAACGCATTTCAAAAGTCCCATGAAGAAGCGATTACAGTATTTTCCAGCATTTTCAACAACAAAAAAATCTCTAATCATACCTGTAGGACTTGCAGCTTTCCTGTTCTTGGTTTCTTTTTTATTGCAGATATTACTTCTAACCTCTAGATTTGACGGTTGAGATAACCTTAATTGCTATCAATATCAAAAGGTTGCTTCTTCCTCTACTTCTTTATTTAGTATCTTTTTCGAAAAGTTCTTTGAAGTGCTGATACCAGACCAGTCGTTGACAGAAATAGAGTTATGCGCATTACTCTTCCTAACTGATATTTTGCGCATATGCTTCCAAACTTTTAGCTTATCTTTTATTGAGTTTGTTGAATTGCATAATAAAGTAGCCTTTTGTTCGTGATCCTACCTCTCTAAACAATTGTTGTACTGCCTTTGAGCGTTACAATAAACGTATCTGTCTTTATTGAATTGCATAATAAAGTAGCCTTATGATCGTTATCCTACCTCTCTAAACAATTGTTGTACTGCCTTTGAGCGTTACAATAAACGTATCTGTCTTTATTGTCTAGCGTCTTTCTAGATAACCTTAGAAATTATTTCACGTCTTTTGGGGGCGTTATAATAATATTCCCTGCCCAACCAATCATCATAATTTCTAGAATTCTTTTTCTCGTTTCCTCATGCACTCTGCCTGTTCCTTTATACATGAATTAAATGTACCAAAAGCGGCATTAACATCGTCATCGATCAGGTTAACAGCTTCCTCTTACATTTGTAGGGCATGTTGACGTTGCATTTGTAGGGCATGTTGACGTTGCATTTGTAGGGCATGTTGACGTTGCATTTGTAGGGCATGTTGACGTCCTATTAGATCATGAAAAATGGCAGCGTAGTCATCTTGCTATTCACGCTTGTCAGTAATAAGTTCCGTGTTTTTCTTATTCCTTCTCCAGTTTTTAGTTCCAGTAGAGAATCTGTCACCGACACACACACACACACACACACACACACACACACACACCACACACACACACACACACACACACAGAGAGAGAGAGAGAGAGAGAGAGAGAGAGAGAGAGAGAGAGAGAGAGAAGAGAGAGAGACTCGAAACTCGAAATCTTTAATGAAGGTGAATAGACAAGCTGGAAGCTTTTTTTACACTATGCCCTCAAAATAACAATAAAGAAAAGGAACAATTACATCGATTTGACAAAATTAAACACAGCAATAAGAAAAAAAAACCAACAACAATACAGAGGAGAGAGAGAGAGAGAGACTCAAGACTCAAGATTCAAATGATGTATTCATAGAGGCCAAGCCTTCTTAGAATGGGGATATACATTGTGATTCATGTCGTCGCAGATTGACACTAGTCCTTCTCATGATACATAAACACTTCGCTTCTGGAATGCTTTACATAGATAAATAGCGGATTGTTTAACAGTATGTTCATTAGATGATGACAACAATTAACAAGACTAATTTGAAAAGGCAAGGATTCTGGAGAAAAAAAATTGTGGCACGGATTGGGGGGGGGGGGGGGGGGGGGGGGGGGGAAGCCGCCTAAGAGGCCTCAAGAATCCCTTGATCCAATGAAACCGAAAATGACCCCACCAAAGCACCACCACCACACACAAACTGTCTGTACCTTCCCAGCCTTATCGATTAACAGAGGCCATCCACTGGACATAAAAGTGCAGACACGTGATCTCACTGCTCCGGAGTGGCCGCTCCTTCTCAGGCGCAAGTGGAGTCAAGCAGGGATAACATCTTCTTCCCTCGTTCTTTACGATACTCAATTCCCGGAGACCTTGTCTGTGTCAGAGTGCGCAGGTACCTGGAGGTAGGTCTCCGTTCTTTCTTCTGT
>CM031614.1:40705660-40716043 GCA_018398815.1 Conus ventricosus
GCCACATTTTCTGGCTTGTGGGCGATTTTAATAGTTATTTACATCAGGATGACTCACAAACGTACGGAACCGTACACTAACACAAGGGGGAGGGGGGGGTGGGGGGGGGGGGTAGGGATGGTGGGGGGAGGGGGGGGGGGTGGGGGGGGGGGGGGGGGGGGGGGGGGGGGGGGAGATGGTATGTGTCCTGGGGTGGTGTACTACAAACGTTCGATAAGTATATACATGTGATAACATTTTCATATGGAAAAACTTCTTCTTTTTCGAATGAAATTTAGGCGTACTTTGCCACCCCATGTCCCATGAATAAAAGCAACAAGGGAAGTAACCTTTGAATCCGTTCCAACTATGCTTCCCCTGGCGGAAAACAATTTTGTTTACCCACTCATGAATTGAACTCGAGGGCGGGTTCAAGGTTCTGTCCAGCTATGGTGAAGGCGCCGAATCTCCCTTCATTCCTGTCCCTGGCGTAGCTTCCTTCACAGCGATGAAAATGCCATGTCTGTAAAGGTGACGTTGAACAATTATCTTCAACAGTTAAAATAGTAAGCCAACATTCTTTGGGAGCACAACCAACAACAGCAACAAAAAGACCAATGTTTTTCGAAAGTTGGACAGACCACAGGGGGTGAGAAGGGTGTGCGTGTGTGGGTGTGTGTGGTGTGTGTGTGTGTGTGTTTGTGTGTTGTGTGTGTGATGTGTTGTGTGTGTGCGGGCGCGCACAGTTTTGGGGGAACACTAGACACGAGAAGAGGAGAAGAGAGAGAGAGAGAGAGAGAGAGAGAGAGATAGAGAAAGAGAGGAGAGAGAAGAGAGAATAGAGAGAGCGAGAGAGAGAGATTCAGATTCGATTACAGATGTTTTTATTCCTTATAGGCCTTGGCCCCTCAGAAAGGGATCTACATGAGACACAATAAAGCAGCATCCCAGATTCAATATGATAATTACATTACCAAAACGCTTCCGCCTTTTGAAAGCTTTATACAGATAAACAGCAAAACTGTTTACAATGAGCTTTCATTCTTAGATGTCCTTATCAAACAAGCCTGAACAGGCAAGGTCTTGTGTAAAATTTCCGGTGGAAATAATGAATTTTTCTCTTAAATCTTGTAATTTCTGGACAGGTTAATGCAAAATGCACTTCATCTTCCTCTTGACTGTCGACATTATGGACATAGCAACAGAGTTTTATTGATTTGTATTTTATAACGATAATGATGAACAAAAATATCAGACACTCCAGTTCAAACGTTAGTTCATAATAAACTTCATGTGCCTGTCACATATTACGCTTTGACATGTACATTGGGAGAGAATGCAGATCAGTTAAATGTTCTAATAAAAACCTAAACCTGTTACTATTTTTGGAACATGGAATTCCATCTTGCCATCAACAATCGATAAGTCTTTCTTTAAACGTACGGACAAAGTTGTTCATACTCCGACAACCTAAGGTTAAGACACACATAGCCGCTAAAACCATATTCGTATAAATTTCATTCTAACATGCGACACACCTTCATCTTGGCCTCAGTATCTAGTTCTAACAGCATTTTATACGCTTTTAATGAGGCAACTATGTTCAGCAAGCCATCTTCGAGTTATTTTAACCAGTAACTGACACATTTAACAGTGGAGTGCAAAGATGAATGGGGTATCTGTCAGTCTCGACCATACACAAAAGATCATTGTGTTTGTGTGAGACACCCAAAAACTTTTTTAAAAAGCAAATAAAAAACCTTTTCGAATTGTGCAGCTCCAGCATCCAGACCCTGCACCGTTCAGCCCCATATTGTACACATAGGCAGGATTTTAGCATCAAACAATTCAAAACACGCAATAGATTCATATGTTAACACGACAATTTCTTCATAAATACAAAGCAATGCTTTTTTGCTCTGGGCAACCAACAACTTTACATGCAAAAGGGAAATCTTAAATCTTTTAGAGAAATAATAATCCCTAAGTACTATAATACATTTACAAACAGGCATATATATTGCATTGTATGTCCCACTTTTCTCTAGCAGCGAGATAACCGCCTTTTTCTGAAAACAAAGTATGTATGACTCTTAACTCATATATACTTTCAACTGGAGTGAATCAGCTGCCCTTTTGCAAACTATTCAAACTGAGTTTGGGAGCCTAGTACAGTCTCCTATATTAATGCAACGTCCAACGCAAGAAGTAAAAAAATAATTCAAGAACATCATTTACAAATGGGCACCCAGCTTTCCCAGAGCTTATGGACGCTTTGGACGTCAACTCAGTAAATAAATAAAGAAAACAAAACTGGACGCAAAACATCACCCTGCTTAACACCAGAATGTGACAAGTTGATATAATTCTGTTAAAGGCAGCACCACAATCGCACCCTTGCCTTTACATATGGTCATACATACTCATATACCTTTTTCTTACATATATCCATGAATTCCGTTTTTAAACAAAATAAGGCCAAAGTAAGTTCTATTGATAGAATCAAAGGCTTTCTCAAAATCGATGAAAGCAACATACAATTTACATTCAGCAAAACTGTTATTTGAACGAAAGCTAAAAATGTGAACATATGGTCTATTGTGGAATGATTTTTGGTTTTAAATCCAACTTGAAAATCCACCTGAGATTGTTATTATCCACAACCCAAACTTGAAGTCTTTTATATTAATAAATTGTACTATACAATTTACTACATACATTACACAGCGAAATTCCTCTGTAGTTATTTGGATACATAACACACCCTTTTTTTTATTTAATGGTAAAACAATTGATTCACACCAGCTTTCCCAGGGACTAAATGCCTCTATTAAACAGGGAATTGAAAAATTTAACTAAAACTTCCATCACCAAGTTTGATTTGGAAGCATATTTTTTGATAAATTTCCCCTATAAGTTTATCAGGTCCACCGCCCTTGTGCGATTTTGTTGGTTATATGTGATTTGGGACGTCTGGTATAATTAGAAAAAGCGCTCAAAAATTTCTTCTCTGCGCGATAGCTGATTCAATCACTTTCACTATCACATCGTCGGATTCATCACCATCGTCATCACAACAATCGTCATTGGTTTATAGCACTATAACGATTTCCAAAAGCACGTTGGTTTACTCTAAAATCCTACTCTACTCCCTATCAGATCATTTTAGCAAATTTTGTCTGTTCTTTCTATCAATTCCTTTAAAATGTAGCATACCAATTCGTTTATGCTAATATCAGTCAAAGGCTTGCTTCTTGGTCTTGGCATTTTTACGCACAGATTTCCAGATTCCTGTTTGACTATTTTACCGAAGTTAATAAATTATGAGGCAAAGTGTCATTGAACTGCTTCTCTTTTCTCTTTAACAAATGTTTATATTCGCGCCTTGCTATACATAAAGAAGTGCGATCGGGTGGAGACAATGTACGGCTAAATTTGTTGAACAAATTGCGTACAGTTCTTAGTGGCCACACACATTCATCATCATGCCCGTCGTTCCTCTTTCACGCCCTTACCCATTGTACCTGTTTCTCTTTCATGAAGTCTGCTGCAAACTTTTTATACAATGATTAAAAAGCTCAATGCTCGTTAATATTTTCATCATCAAAGTGATCGCCATTCAAACTGAATTGCATTCATTAGAACAGATGTGTCTATGAACATACTGCTAGTGGGGCTTCTCCCATATAAACTTTTCCAAAACCTGAACATTACTATTATCTTTGAACATATCTTATATTCTTTAGGGAAATGGATACATAACTCTAAAGGCAAATGATCATATTCCGATCCTGCAGACACATTCATTCTACTGCTATCAGAAATTATTGAGAACTGGATCATCGACAGTAAAAATAATCATTTACACTGCTATACCATAATCCGATATGTACGTGAATGACCTTGAAGTCACCACCCTGACACATACCATTCAAAATACACAGGTTAAAACAGTGACACAATGTTTGATAACAATTTGCCATAGTTATTAAGCACATGGTCTTCAGAATTTCTGTTTCAACGTTTCAAAGACCACTCAAATGTGTGATTTTCAAATCAACTCATTAGATACAAAATCACATAGAAAAGTTAGAGTTTCTACCATTTAAGTCTCCATTTAGTAACTACATAAGCACATTTCCATTACACGCTAAACAGTCACATAAAAAATCATCCAATAAACGACACCATTTTCACAGTCAAAATGCACATAATAGGGTGAGCTTCAGACATAAACATACAAACATAATGTCTCCTATACTATAACATACAAACATAATGTCTCTATCTAGACCGAAAAGACATTTATTCAAAAAAAAGCGAGATAAAGAGAAATATTCACACATAAAGTTTACATAAGGACACAGCTCATTCCTTATAAGGCAGACAACTCCGCCTAGCGTCTTTCCGCGTGTACTGACATTTAATAGCCGGTCACAAAACAACCGTTACCCGTTAAAAATAGACATTTGAAAGATCTTCCTACAAACGTCTCAACTAAACAGACAAAATCAAAAAACAGACATACGAAACAAAATCATGATCAGAGATTTTTGTAAGCAATCAATTAATGTTCCAGTGTAGGAAAGAAAACGGTTTTGTGTATTGGCACACACTGGCATCACTAAACTCATTTCTCAACTCGGACGAGTTCGGAACTATTTACATTGTCATTTCAACACAGCCCACGGCATCACGTGAGCCACGTGCTCAGGTTGGACACAAAAACATCGTCAGCAAAACACGGGTGCACAGTTTTTCCCACGTGGCGCGTCGCCAGCTCACTGCACTGTCGTGCGGTGGGACCAGGTAACCGGTGTCGCCTCAGTAGACGTGCCCCTCCACAGCCCGGAACAAAGATCGGGATGAGAAAAGGGATCGGCCGGAACCCTATTTCATGGCACGAGATGGTCACATCCTGATCCAACATAATACCGGATAACCGTCCACTAGCAGATGATCAAGGAATCATGGTGGCCCGTTCCCATACTTCGCGCTTTTCAGATGAGTGTCAGTTTTCTTCGCATTTCTCCTCACTCTGTGTAAGAAGTCCACGCCCAAAAGACGCTGTGCCCTTAAGTTTCCGTTTCGGTCGCGCTCTCAGTATGTCCATCGTTCTGTTTGTAGAAAACCATCACCTACGATGATCGGGGAATCCTGTTAGAGTTCACGCATGGGCCCTATCAACTCTACGTCACGGACAGTCCCAACTTTGTCAGTTATGAGGATCCCTAAGCAGGTCTTTTCACATGCAGCACTTGTCTCGGTTTTCCCTCTTAGGAAGCCGTAGAACAGAACGTTTTTCGTATGGAACCTCCCCTCTAGGTCGTCCCCGTCCTTCCTTTCCAGGTTGTCCATCCTCGTGCCAAGGTCGTTGTTCCCTTCTCTGCAAGGTCGTTGTTCTGCTGCCGAAGTTCGTCCCACCTTCCGCCTCAGCCCGCTCAGCTCCTCCTGCAATGGCAGCATAACCCCTCATCGCAAGGACAACTTATGTCCCCTGCTTGACATCGTCGAATTTCCTGTCCATCGACTGGAACATAGTCATGAGGTCGACAAGACGGTTCCACGTCGGCTGGTAGTGGCGCCCTCCCTGAGGGTTGACAAGGCTTCCTCCCAGGCTCACTCCTGCCACCGGCTCGTCCCAGTGCTCGGAGAAACGGTCCTGCCTGGAGCTCTCATCGATCGGCCATGCGAAGGGTTGGGACCATGGTTTGCTTTTCGATGTCCTTGCACCGGAGGAGAAGACTCCCACAAGAACAAGTACGACAGGAGCAAACCTGCCACTGCCACCGTCCGCTACTTCTTTCAGCTTGCAGTATGCGACTCGGAATTTTTGGAATTTCTGCTACCCGGTTTGACATTTAGCCAGAAAAATGGGGCAGAAAACCAGCCACAAGAGCCCGGAAGTTCTAACGCTCCGGTGGCATGGACACTTTTATGACACTGCTGATCAAATCTGGGCAGAAATACGCACTGACTTCAACGTAGACAATGAAATTTCCAGAGAACTGTAAAGCTCTTGGACGCGCCAAACTACCGTTCGCGCCCCCCCCGAGAGTGAGAGAGAGAGAGAGAGATAGAGTGATGTGTGGTGTGTGTTGTGTGTGTGGTGTGTGTGGGTGGTGGTGTGTGTGTGTGATTTGTGTGTCTGCGCGCGCGACGCCACGAGCATTTTGACAGATGATGGCACAAAGCAGGAAGTAAGAGAGAGAGAGTGGCGAAGGTAAAAGAAGGAAAAGAAGTGTGACAGCCCCGAACAGACATATTTTTCTGAATTCTGCCGTCTCTTGCAAGTGAAGCGTCTTTTCACGATGCAATGTTCTTAGTATCAACAGTCCGAAGATCTGGCTGTTTTTTTTCCTACATATTTTTTCTTCTTCCATACAAAATCACTGCGTCATTTTGGCGACACTGTGTATATTTCAAGAGACACGAACAGTCCCTTGTAATGAGAGGGAAGAAAAAAAAATAATAAGTGGGCTCCTCTATCGTGGGTATGGCCCAATAAACTCATGATTCACTGGGCTCTGTCACGAAACAACCTCTAGCTATACTTAATCGATTTTAAGCAAAGAGAGGGGTGGATGACTGATCTGCATTCCATGACTGAGTAAAAACAGGCAAAGCGATTTTTTTTTTGGATTATGAAAAAGAGGAGGAGGAAAGAAGATGAAGAAGAAGAAAAAGAAGAAGAAGAAGAAGAAGAAGAAGGAAGAAGGAAGAAGAAGAAGATGAAGTTGAGGAGGAGTGCGGGAAGGAGAGGAATAGAAAAGAAAGAAGAAGGAAGAGGAGGGAGGAGAAGAAGAGGAGAAGGAGGAGGAGGAGAGAAGAAGAAGAAAAAGAAGAGAAGGAAAAAGAAGAAGAAGAAGAAGAAGAAGAAGATGAAGAAGAAGAAGAAGAATGAAGGAAGAAGAGGAAGAGAAGGACGAAGGAGGACGGGACGATAAGAAGAAGATAAGGGAGAAGAAGAAGAAGAGGAAGAAGAAGAATAAATGAAGAAAAATAAAAGAAGAAGAAGAAGAAGAAGAAGAAGAAGGAGGAGACGAGGAGAAGAGGAGGAGGAGGAGGAGGCGGAGGAGGAGGTGGAGGAGAAAGGAACAACGAAGATGATGAAGGAGAGTTTGACATTTAGCATGTGCAGTTGCGTTGTCGATTTCCTCCCATTTTGATTTCTGCTTCACTGTCTTAATTCTCTGCGTGTTCTGCTTCTTATTTAACTGCCTCTCCTCACATCTCCTAACTAATATCTTCTGTTCTAATTCTCGTGCTACTTCACATCAACCATCATCCATCATTATGATCATAAAGCATGACCCATCATCTTTACCCATCATCATCGTCGTTGTCGTCCTATTATTGTTCTATTTCCTGCATCATCAACCACTTCTGCCTCTCATTCTTATCCCGTTGTCTTCTTGTTCTCATTTCTCTGTCTTGTTTTTCCTTTTTTTTTTTTTCCCCTGTCTTTTCCACTTAAAAAAAAAAAAATTCTGTCAGTTTCTTTTCTGTTCACTCCCTTTCATCCTTTCTTCCTGGTATAAACTAATACTTTACAACAACAAACATTATCTTGTGAGAGCGAATATCAGCGTAATTCGAGCTTTTTTCAAATTCTTCCACCTTGTCCCTTTCGCATGTCATATTTATGCCGACCCGATCCGTTCCGATGGGTATTAGCTAATGGGTGATGCTTGTGTCCCGAAGCAGGCTCGATGTAAATCAATCCACCCGGAAAACTCTGGTGATTATGTTTCAAATCATTTTAATACAGGTTTGCTGTTGCTGCCACACGACATAACAAAATAACCGCATCAGTACAGCTGGCAATGACGAAATGTCGAAAACAGCGGCAACCAATTTCAACAGTGTCAACGGGGATCCTGAAAGTGGACATCGCCTCCTGCTGGCCACTGCTTCTCCTTGCTGAGATTTCTTTCATTAGTGGCCTCGTACTGCAGACGTAATATGGCAGCGGTTACCGCAACAGCAGAGCAACAGCAATGGAGAAGAAGGTGAGGGAGAAGAGAAGCAGCAATAACAACATTTCAGGGGGTGGTGGTGTGGGGGAGACCTTTACATAAAAACAAATAAAAAGAACATGCGGGGGGTGTGGGGTGGGGGGGGGGAGGGGAGGGGGGGATGCAGCGCTTGTCACACATACACACACACACACACCACGTTTCTCTTGCCATCATTAGATCCAGCTGACGTTCGTTTTTTTTATGGCGCATCACTGGGAATGAACCCCACGACAGGACGCAGACACATTTCACGTAGGCTACTGTAGTCAGGCGCTGCACAGCAGTGACAAACACCACGTCTGAAGTATTGTATCCCTAGTGTCCTTTAATTAACCCCCACGCTGATTCATCGCCATCTTTTTACCCACCTCGTCCCGTTTCCCTTCCTCCACAACCCCTCTCGTTCACTCTGATTGGTCTGCCCTATTCCCCGTCCACCCTCTAACGCTATTCCCTCAACCTATTGCCAACAATAGCTGCAGATTTTCTGCCGTGTTCTGACCTAGACCATTCTTGCCTCTTTTGTAGTGTGCAACGGACCGCCTGCAGTAGGAAAATTCCATCTTGCCACCTTCATCTCTCATTCTGTACATCCTTTGGGGTGGAAATTCATGTCAGTGATAAGTTCAGTCAGACCCTTTCTGTATCTCTGATTATTTTTCTTTGACTGACAAATCGACAACGTAGATTACCAAATGTACGCCACCACCAAGCTTTTGACGTCACATGATTACGTATATAGGCCTATTTGAGTCAACTACATGACGTTTTATTGCATCTGATGCAGCATTTAATGATTAGCTGATACGTTCTTTATTGTTGGTAAGAATGCATATTTTTCAATACATGATGAACAGTTTTTGTATAGATCTGTGTCGGCGGAATTAAGAAAGACAGCTTTATTCGCTGCTTTGATGCAGATTCGTTTACTCATTCAGTATAAATGATAAATGATACACTCTTTCCTTAACTGTTTTGGCAAGATGTCTACACATGTGATTTATCATAGCTCTGTATATTGATTTATATCTATACCTCTGCTTAGTAGAAATCACACAGTAAGATCTAATTTTGATCGAATGTGACTTTTATAATTTGCATATAACATGACTGAACTTTTCTTTTTCTCATAGCAGGCGCGTAGGAAGATTTTCAGAGGGGGGGGGGGGGGGGGGGGGGGGGGGGGGGGGGGGGGGCACACGCTTCGCGCGAAGCCGACTGCGCGAAGCGCCTAGCTTGCTAGGGGGGTCCGGGAGTATAAGAGAAGCAAAATGGTGCAATCTGGTGCAATCTGAGTAAGTAAACTGTCACTTTCTGGTAGTAGATTTTGTCACTGATCGATGAGGAAAAATCATCTGCTTAAGTCTAAAACCGCACGACAGTGACAGAAGAGATGCTGTCAGGCATCGCCCCCCCGCCCCCCCCCCCCCCCCCCCCCCCCCCCCCCCCCCCCCCCCCACCACTGACGCAGACAGCTGCCCCATCACCCCCGCCCCCCCCCCCCCCCCCCCCCCCCCCCCCCCCCCCCAGGTGGTGCCGTATCACGTAGCACCGCCGACAGTCTGGTAGATAGTGCGCCGTGTGGCACCGACCGGCATTGAAATTCTTTGCCTAATGGTGTCAACTGTGCCATATTTTCATTGTAAGTTTCTAATGAACTCAAAAATTGATAAAAACAAAACAGAACCGCCGATAAAGTGCTGGCACAAAAGCCTTGATTATCACCGTCGGCCGCAGCCATGCTTTCCAAGGGAGGTGACTCAATCTGGAAGCATTGGCTGAAGTGAAAATAGATCTATTCTGATGCCACTCTCTGTCGCAGAAAAAAACGCCAAGAGCGATAAGTCTTCTTTGAGATCAGCTGCCACATTATGATGTCTACTGAACGAATGACGCTGACCGGAGTCGATGCGTGTGAGGAAAAGACTCAAATAAAGCAGATCGTCTTCTATATATTTTTTATTCCTCAGGAGGAGGGGGGCACAGGTATACTTGTGCCCCCCCCTCCAAATCGGAGGGGGGGCACGTGGCCCCCCGTCCCCCCCCCCCCCCCCCCCCCCCCCGTTCCCTACCGCCCCTGCATAGTGTATAAAACATTAATGGTAAGGGGCAACATTTTAAAGCCAAATGTTAATTCTGTAATATTCATAACATTATCAAAAATTTGATTACTTACTCATTCAGGGGAAAGATGGAAAGATTTCGTCATTACTTATCGCTCTGTCATGCTTGATCATGCTAAGGCTAGTAACCACATTGAAATATATTGATGTTTAAGTTTCGCACACACACACACACACACACACACACGCACGCGCGCGCGCCATTTATCTGAGAGAGAGAGAGAGAGAGAGAGAGAGAGAGGAGAGAGAGAGAGAAGAAG
>CM031614.1:40717043-40727043 GCA_018398815.1 Conus ventricosus
ACTCATCCATTCTCCCTTTACTGACATACACGAAGCACAAAGCACATCACACACACACAAACACACACACACACACACACACACACCACAGCACGCACGCACGCACCACGCACGCACGCACGCACCCACGCACGCACGCACGCACGCACGCACGCACGCACGCACACACACACACACACACACACACACACACCACATACACACACACGCGCGCGCCGCACACACACACACACACACACACACACACACACACACACACACACACATACACACACACACACACACACACACACACACACACACACACACACACACACACACAACGCTTACATATTGCATACGCACGCATATACAGATTAACACCAAAGCTAGTAACTTCTTCGCTCACATAGACAGGCACACTTACACAGACACAAACAATCAAGCAAAGAAAGGGGAAAAAAAACCAAAGTGACTAACAAACTAACTAGTCAACTGATTAGTTAACTATCGAACTAATGAACTAACGAACGAACTAATTAAACGAACTATGCACCTCTTCTTCTCTCTCGCCTTCTTTTTGCATTTTTTCTCTCCTTTTTTCATCTACTGTCTAATTTCCTTGTTACAATGTGAACTCGGAATCGTGTTCTCTAAGGGGCAGCATATCATTCATTTGCCGTTGGGTGGTATGACGGTGTTTTTTTTAGCTTATAATTTGTTTACCCACCAAAATAGAATTGCTTTTTGTGTTGTTTTTTCCACCAAGGACCACTCTGTTGTTGCTAGGTGTTGTTTATGTATAAGCTCTGTGCGCGTTGCATAAGGGACTCTTTGGTTTATTGTTTTATTCAAAGGATTAGCACTCCAACAGTTTTGCTGTAATGAAGGAAGATGAGACTTAAGATGTGTTGTGTGTGTGTGTGTGTGGTGTGTGTGTGTATGTGTGTGTGTGTGTGTGTGTGTGTGTGTGGTGTGGTGTGGTGTATGTGTGTTGTGAGCGCGCGTGCGTTGTGGTGTTCGTGATGTGTGTGTGTGTGTGTGTGTTGGGTGGTGTGGTGGTGTGTGTGTTGTGTTGGTGTGTGTGTGTTTGCTTGTGTGTGCTGTGTGTGTGTGTGTGTGTGTGTGTCTAAAACTCAGTATCAGCTGAGTGGCTACTGCATACTCACGATGCAAAGTAAAGTAGGAAAGCACATGACAGAAAGCCCATGGCAACGGATCATAGCAACCACAAGGACAGCTCAGCAACGCATCATACAAAAAACTCCAAAATTTCAAATAGAAAACTGCTCCCTCCCTGTCGATAAGGCTACAGAGCAGCAAATGTATCGGGGAAAACGTGGCTACGTTTGTCTATGAAGTGTACAAATGATTCGAAAGAAAGGTGTAACACTCGTAGTAGCAATAGACCTGGAAGATGCAAAACCAAAGTCCATAGACCTAAAAGATGTACACACAAAGTCCAGTTTTCGCTTCTCGTGGACCTGCAATAGACCTGCAATGCCAAAACAAGTCCATACCGAAGCAAACACAAAGTCCATATGACCTGAAAGAGCCAAACAACAAAGTCCATAGACCTGAAGATGCATACACCAAAGTTCATAGACCTGGAAGATGCCAACAACAAGTCATAACCGAAGATCCAAAACAAAGTCAAGACCTGAAAGATGCAAACAACAAAGTCTATAGACCTGGAAGATGCATACAACAAAGTCCATAGACCTGGAAGATGCCAACAACAAAGTCTATAGACCTGGAAGATGCATACAACAAAGTCTATAGACCTGGAAGATGCCAACAACAAAGTCCATAGACCTGGAAGATGCCAACAACAAAGTCCATAGACCTGGAAGATGCCAACAACAAAGTCCATAGACCTTGAAGATGCCAAACATATTCCATAGACCTGGAAAGCCTATACAAATCCATTTTCCTCTCGGACATCCTGCGCGAACTCTAAACTCTCCATGGTTACCTCTGGCCTCTCCCCCCGTTTTGTACAATGTTTACACGAGAGGCCTTGCAGACCTCAACAGAAACGGAACTGCTCGCGTGTTGACACCAACAGACAACGGCCTGATCTACAAAACGTCAGAGAATGCTCAAGGAAGAACGAAAGGAGCCTAGGAGCAGTTGTACAACATTGGTCAGCGGTGTCAAGAAACTGGATCGTAAATGTTGTTTGTTGTTGTTGTTGTTGTTGTTGTTGTCGTACAATGACTAAAAGACCCCAGGGATCATCCGAACAGCCGAAGTACTTGAGCACTATGGTACAAATGCACCAGCTGGGATCGTAATTCAGCCCTACAAAAGCTCAGACACCGGTCTGCACTCTCAACAACATGAAATCAGTAAATATTATCATCACCAGTTTTCTTCAGTGGAACAGAAATCGAATAAACCAGCAACAACGCTGCTTGGAAACGGACCTTGATAGAATGCTAACCTTTGGAAAGCATGTTGAGAATATTGTAATTAAATGCAAAAAAAAAAAAAGCCTTCTCTGGCATATAAGCAATGGCAGCTAAAGGCATTGAAGTAAGCTATCTCTACCTGCAGTAACACGCAGTTGTACTCGCTGTAATTCGCTTTTGGATTTCGGCTCACAACAGTGTCTTGGAGCAAGCTTCCTAAATAAGAAAGCAGTCAATATGAAACAACGAGACTGATTTGGGGAAAAACAAAAGGTACACCTGCATGACCTTCCTTCAATGCGGGCCAGACGCAATCTAGAGCAGGAAAACGTGTATTCTGAGTACTTGAAAATTCCCCCAAAACCCATTACACGCGGCAGTCAAGGAAACAACAGGCACTCGTCTAGGACGTTGTTAATAACGGATGGGGCAGACGGAAGACAATAAATAGCTTGTGTGCCAGTTATCACAACTCAGCTAAGAAATGAGATAAAAAATATTCAGACCACTTCAAATCCTTTCCCTAACTGTCATCGCTCCAGAGCTTGGAAGACACTGTCAAGAATGGCCAGAGGGCAAAAACTGCGCAAAAATTAACATGCAGGTGGAAAAACACGGCATAAAAATATTGTTCTATACACTGACTGTGTGGTGTGTGTGTGTGTGTGTGTGTGTGTGGTGTGTTGCGGCTGCGTGCGTGCGTGCGTGCGTGTGTGTGTGTATTTCCACGTCAGTTTCTTTCTGTCACCATATGGTCTGCTCAGCACGCCTTATGTCGTGAGCAGTTTGGAAGTGAACACGAAGTGGAGCGTGCATTTACACACTTTTGAGACCCACAGGGCACGTTAACAATGTGGGTTTTTCTTTTACGAAAAAAAGGAGTCTGAAACTTTCTCTAATATAACTACGACAGCAGGAAAGTTAGTACAATGTTCACTCCCATGTCCTCATATGGCATACAAAACGAGACTTTCTGTGTGTGTGTGTGTGTGTGTGTGTGTGTGCGTGCGTGTGCGCGCGCGCCTGTGCGTGTGTTGTGTGACACTAGCCTTCCCTCCCCCCCTCTCTCTCTCTCTCTCTCTCTCGATCCCCCCTGTTGTTGTTTTTTACTCTTAAGAGTCCTATCCCCCCCCCCCCCCCCCCCCCCCCCCAACATACACATTCATCTCCATTCCCGCCTTTAACAATACCACAACATGAATTTGACATAAACCAGAAACCAGTGTGTTTTGTCAAACTACTAGCTGAGCTGTTGGACCCGAATTGAAGCAGGCGTTAAAACCAGTATGTTGAACATTGACCACATCCGCAACTTCCATGAACCGTTAAACATTTTCCGATTATGGAGAACTGACCATAATATGCCTTCAATACAGACCAAGGAAATAGCCGAAAACCGTAGTATTATTATCACGTGGTTGAAGTCGGCCAACCAAGATCTCCATCCATTTGCGATGACGACGGCATCGATGCGCGGGTCGAGGTGTTTTGATATCTAGAAACTAAGGCCCCAGTGTTAATTCACCGTGGCAGTGCTGGACCCCAGCGCACGCCATTTGGGTTCCATTTCCAGATCGGTATCCCAGAGGTATTGGGGTCTGGCACACGACCGCAAGAGGGCGAAGACAGAGTGTGCAGAAGGATGTCTGTAAAAATTATGGAAATGGAGAAGGCTGGTGGGCAGGGGAGAGGTAGGGTGGATGTGATGGATGGTACGCACTCTGATAATCCCCCTTGGGTGCTCAGACCTTAAGAAATCGCTGTCAAAAGGACGAAGATTCATTTTCCAAGCGGCGTGTGCCAAGCGTCTTGTAGAGAGACTCCTGAGACTTTTTATTCGTCTGCGTCTTTCTTTTTAGACCCCCCCCCCCCTCTCTCTCTCTCTCTGTCCTCTCCCCGACCCCCTCTCTTCCCCTCTCCCTGGGTTTTCTGTATTTCTCTCTCTCTGTTCTTCTGTCTGTCTATCTGTGTGTCTGTCTGTCTCGCTCTGTCTCTCTCTCTCTCTCTTTCAAAATGTCAATATGATACGGCCTCAGAACAGTCTGGATATTCCATGGGTAGTTTTATGAAAACGAATTTGTGTAAGAATTTAGATATAGATTAGCAGCATCGTATGAACCAAACTGGCAAAGTAAGATAAACGGCTTCATATAATAAACACTATCGGCACGTGTGTGTGTGTGTGTGTGTGTGTGTGTGTGTGTGTGTGTGTGAGTGTGAGTGTGTGTGTGGTGTGTGTGTGTGTGTGTGCTTGTGTGTGTGTGTGTGTGTGTGTGTGTGTGTGTGTGTGTGTGTGTGTGTGTGTGCAGCTTCTACCAATTTGGTGTGTGGGCACAGCCCAAGAGATGAGAATCATTTTCTCTGTTGCGGTGAGAGATACAAAGATCTACCGAATAGACCGGCACACTGTTTCACTGCTTTCCATTTTAAAGCACATGGAAATAATTTATCTCCTCTCGCAAAAAAATATGTATCCAAAACGGGAATGATATGCAATTATTAAAAAAAAAAGGTTAAAGACAGAATGGCTGGACACAAAGGTAATCTAATCGGCTTCAAGGAGAATAGGTGTACAGTTGTGAACAAATACACAAGATCTTGTTCTTGAACTAAAAACCACGCTTTGTGAAGATGGTCGACTAAACAGGAATAGATGAGGCATGGTTTTTGTTAGTTTTGCATTTCTCTTTTTAAATTTTAACCCTATGTTTGTTGTGTGTATGCAGTTCTTTATCTTTATCAAAAGAACCTCGTACCCTCCCTACCTATTACACGGGCTCCTCGCTAACGACAATAAAATAGGTAAGCATTAAGGAAGTGTACCTCTCACGGCCTGTGCAACATCTACCGAGCGACTCACATGAACGTGCTCGAAATTTTCTTTAGCCTTCTTCTTTGTTTAGAATTCTCTCTCTCTCTCCTCTCTCTCTCTCTCTCTCTCTCTCTCTCTCTCTCTCTCTCTCTCTCTCTCTCTTCTGTACCCACGCCCCACTATCACCTTCTCTCTCTTTTCTTCCGTCCCTCTCTTCTTTTAGAGTGTTGGCACTTTATGATGTGAGACATAAACACTTTACAGCAGACTCCATAAAAAAAAACCCTGTTCAGAGATGCCCCCATCTGATGTGATCTTTGAGTTTCTGAAAGACATTAACATTTCTCATCTGATCTCAGATTTTACGGACGAAAGATTTTTTTAAACGAAGCTTCCGGTTTGTTTTTAAAAGGGTGTATTTTAAAGGGTTGTGTGAATATTATTTTTTTTTTTTGACTTGCGAGTTGAGTTGTGACAGCCCTCATATGGCGTGTGCGGTCGGCTGGGCTATAAGCAACATTACCTTACTGTACCGTCCCTCCCTCCCTCCCTCCACCCACCCATCCCCTCACTCTTCCTCTCTGTCTTTCTCAATCTCTCTCACTCTGAAGTCTCAGTCTCCATCACTCTCGATCGATCTTTCTATTGCGCGCGCGCGCGCGCGCGCGCGCGTGTGTGTGTGTGTGTGTGTGCGTGCGTGCGTGCGCTCGCGCGCGCGCGCGTGTGTGTGTGTGTGTGTGTGTGTGTGGGGTGTGTGTGTTATGTGCGTGCGTGCGTGCGTGCGTGCGTACGTACGTACGTGTGTGTTTGTGTGTGTGTGTGTGGTGTGTGTGTGTGTGTGTGTGTGTGTGTGTGTGTGTGTGTGTGTGTGTGTGTGTGTATGTCTGTGTGTGTGCGTATAAATGTGTGTGAATCAAAGTGGACCTCCTCCCACCCCCCCCACCCCGAAAAAACAACAACATTTCTGTAGAAACACAGAGTTTAGCTGCAGTTTTTATATTCTGAATACCTGCTGCTTTGTGACTAAACAAACTAAACTAGATAAACTGTAAAAAAATAAAAATAAAAAGGGAGACTTTTATGTCCTTAAAAAAAACACCTCTATTAATGTCATCGCCATGAAGCCGAGCTCGAATCGCTGAAAGGCCATTTTCACTCAAGATGCCACGATGTTTCACTAAGAAGGCAATCGCAGCTCCTACCAGGCAGGCTTACACCACTTGATCATAGTAACTGCGCGGAAATGTTCTTCTCTTCAGGCGTGTATGTTCTTAACAAGCTGCCTGAGGTGTTCGTTCGTGTCATACCCATTGAGTAAGATATAGAGAGGCCTCATCTGTTCAGTCATATACATTGGACATGCATTACGCTTCCTGCACAAATTCATACTCCACTGTACTGCTTTCCGTCAGTGGCTAGACCTGCCTTCCTACAAACGACGGAGAGGCAGCGCAGAAACATCGGGGGTTGTCTCAGTGCTGGCACGCTTACAAGACAACTGAAATACCTTGAAGAAGAGATGCTGAGTCTACTGACGGTTAACACTCCAGACACCAATGCCAGAGTTCGCAGGTTCCTGCATTTCTGGCGGTACCAGCTTCTCCCTCTGCAGCGTGTGTCACCCTTCATTTACGGATTGGTTTCCAGGGGCTCTCTCCTTCTCTCCCCCCCCCCCCCCCCCCCCCTCCCCACTCTGGTTTCCTACTTCTTTCCGTTGGAAATTTCTTGATGTAAAGCAACGGAATTGTCCAAGCTCACTCCTCGTTTTTGTACTCCCAGTTCTTATAGAAAAGGGAGTATTTACAGTGGGAACGAAGACATGCTGTCTGTCAGTCTGTCTGTCTGTCCGTGGTCAAAATGTGTTCCACTCGTTCCAGACAAAACTTCTGGGCCGATCTTTCTGAAAATTTGTAGGTATGTTTATTATGGTCACGGATGATGCCCGATGTTTTAGTTTACCAGAATAGCCGTTACTAACGACTATAACGGCCCCAGACGGTTTTCTTGTTTATGGAATATCTCTGAAAGTACTTCGTCGAATTCTTATCTCAGTGATGAAATACATAATGACGCATGATTGATTGTGACGTGTGGTGGGTTTTTTTTTCATTTTTTCATTTTTTTTTTTATTATGACGCAAGTTTGACTGTGACTTTCTTCTGACACGCGTATTCAAGATAGATCTAAATTGGGAGTACGATTATATGCTTTGCATCTTGTTTACATTTCATGTGATGTAAGTAGGTTTTCGTGTAATGTGCAAAGCAGTAATTACAGTTCACATGGGAAGATTAGATTCAAGGACCTTCAGGTGCACAATCAGGTGGCTTCATTCGGAGGCTGACGAGCTGACGGTGCCTAAGCAGTTATCATCCTTGACGTGCGGAAGGCACAAAACAACATCCAAGCCGAGGAAGACATATTGGTCTGTTTTGTCTTGACTATTTAAACAAGGGTTACGTTGCGCTTTGGCTTTTGTAGTTGTTTGAATTCTGGCTTGTCTTCAGTCCAGCTGCGGTGCCGTTTGCTCCAGCCTCGTAAATGGTGTGTAGTTCATGCATGCTAAGTAGTCATATGTTAACACGTGAAACATACATTCACGCACACATAAGCACGAGCGCACCTCACATGCACAACCCCCCCCCCCCCCCCCACACACACACACAACATGCACGCACAAAGAAAGAGAGAGAGAGAGAGAAGGGGGGGGGAGGGGAGGAGAGATGGAGAGAGAGAGTATAAACTGAAGCAAATGATATATAAACAATAAGGGCGATAAAACATGAACGTAAAAAAAAAAAATAACAGAAAGAAAGAAAGAAAGACTTTAATGCTGACTAGTAGCTATCTTTCACTGAGACTACCCCAGCTTTGACATCAGTCACGAGCTTAACCCCTCCCTCCCCCTCTCCCATCTCCTCTCCAGTTCCGATCGCTTCCCCTCTCCCTTTCTTTCTCCACCTCTCCTCCTATCGTTCTCCACTTCCTCCTCGCCCCCACTGCCCTTCCCTGCCCCCTCCTTCCATCGTGTCCTTCATTCCTCCATTCCTCCCTCTCCTCTCGTAGTTTTGTCCACTCTTTCCTCCCCTCAACATTCCAACACTTCGCCCCTCCCTTCCCGTGCTTCCTTTGACCCTTTCTCCACTCTCCACTTTCTCGTCTCTCCCTTCACTCTTTTTCTTCTGTCTCCTCTCATCTCCCCCCCCCCCCCTCACCCTTTCTCCACTCTCTCCCACCGTGTCTCCCCTCACCCTTTCTCCACTCTCTCCCACCGTCTCTCCCTCACCCTTTCTCCACTTCTCCACCGTCTCTCCCCTCACCCTTTCTCCACTCTCTCCCCCCCATCTCCCCCCTCACCCTTTCTCCACTCTCCCCCACCTCTCTCCCCTCACCCTTTCTCCACTCTCCCCACGTCTCTCCCCTCACCCTTTCTCCACTCTCTCCCCCCATCTCCCCCTCACCCTTTCTCCACTCTCCCCCACCGTCTCTCCCCTCACCCTTTACCACTCTCCCCCACCATCTCTCCCCTCACCCTTTCTCCACTCTCTCCCACCGTCTCTCCCCTCACCCTTTCTCCACTCTCCCCCACCGTCTCTCCCCTCACCCTTTCTCCACTCTCTCCCACCGTCTCTCCCCTCACCCTTTCTCCACTCTCTCCCACCGTCTCTCCCCTCACCCTTTCTCCACTCTCCCCACCGTCTCTCCCCTCACCCTTTCTCCACTCTCTCCCACCGTCTCTCCCCTCACCCTTCTCCACTCTCTCCCACCGTCTCTCCCCTCACCCTTTCTCCACTCTCCTCTCCCCCCTCACCCTTTCTCCACTCTCTCCCACCGTCTCTCCCCTCACCCTTTCTCCACTCTCCCCCACCATCTCTCCCCTCACCCTTTCTCCACTCTCCCCCACCGTCTTCCCCTCACCCTTTCTCTACTCTCTCCCATCACTCTCCCCTCACCCTTTCTCCACTCTCTCCCACCGTCTCCCTCACCCTTTCTCCACTCTCCCCCACCTTCTCCCCTCACCCTTTCTCACTCTCTCCCACCATCTCTCCCCTCACCCTTTCTCCACTCTCTCCACCATCTCCCCCTCACCCTTTCTCCACTCTCTCCCACCTCTCCCCCTCACCCTTTCTCCACTCTCTCCCACCTCTCCCCCTCACCCTTTCTCCACTCTCTCCACATCTCTCCCCTCACCCTTTCTCCACTCTCTCCCACCCATCTACTCCCCTCACCCTTTCTCCACTCTCTCCCACCATCTCTCCCCTCACCCTTTCTCCACTCTCTCCCACCATCTCTCCCCTCACCCTTTCTCCACTCTCCCACACCCCTCACCTTCTCTCTCTCTCCCTCACCCTTTCTCCACCTCTCCACCATCTCTCCCTCACCCTTTCTCCACTCTCTCCCACCATCTCTCCCTCACCCTTTCTCCACTCTCTCTCCACCATCTCTCCCCTCACCCTTTCTCCACTCTCTCCCACCATTCTCCCTCACCCTTTCTCCACTCTCTCCCACCATCTCCCCTCACCCTTTCTCCACTCTCTCCCACCATCTCTCCCTCACCCTTTCTCCACTCTCTCCCACCATCTCTCCCCTCACCCTTTCTCCACTCTCTCCCACCATCTCTCCCTCACCCTTTCTCCACTCTCTCCCACCATCTCTCCCTCACCCTTTCTCCACTCTCTCCCACCATCTCTCCCTCACCCTTTCTCCACTCTCTCCCACCATCTCTCCCTCACCCTTTCTCCACTCTCTCCCACCATCTTTCCCTTCACCTTTTTCCACTGTCTTCTCCCTTCTC
>CM031614.1:40729543-40733057 GCA_018398815.1 Conus ventricosus
ATTATTCAATTTTTGTTTGAGAGCTTTTATATTTATTCTTTTTTTTTAACCTAACAACTTAGGGTTAAGGGATGGTTCACGTCAGTCAGTCGACTGCCATCCATCACTAACGTTTTTCCTATCACGAGACCAGCTACGAAACGTTTGACCTTTCCTCCCCTCTCCACACTCAGCTCGTCCAATGCAAAAGCTATGGAAGAATCCTCGTGTCAAAATTTAGACATTCTTAAGACGTTAAATAAACCACTGAACTGAACTGAACTGAACATTCTTATGTTTACCTGGTGAAAAGGGTGGTATTTGTCAATCAACAGAATAATTATTCGCCATGAAAATATAACTTTCAAATGTATTAGACTGGCATTTCTCGTGCTTTTAGCACAAATGTCACGCCGTAAAGATAACTCAACGTCAAAAGAGTATTGTTGCGACATTAATTTGAGCATGCGCGTAATCACTCGCTGAAATGCGGTGATGACAGGAAGGATATAATAGCCCACATGATTCACCTTACTGCAGGAGCCTCCTGGGTGAAAAAAGTTCATGATAATTTTTGGGGGTTTCTTTTGACAGATTTTCCAAGCGACTAACGGTGGTACCAAGGATATTCAAAATGACAGAAGTGATGTCAATATTTGCTTGCACTCCGCGACGATACTCAGAAGCATCGCGCGAAGATAAGCTAGTTGTGCATTTGATTGTGTACATCGACAACGCTATTTTTCCCATGACAAAAACACTATAATGTATATGAAAATGTAGTAACACTTACTTATATCATGATATGTACTTTTCTAGGCCTCCCTCCTTCCCTCTCCTCCACCCCACCTTTCCCCTCCTCTCTCTGACTGCTACCCTGTCGCCTGTTCTTCTGTCACACCTTCCTGCCCCTTGTACATCAAAATGATCCTAAGACTTGAAAATCCTTTCTACAATCCCTGTTCTGGAATCCAGCCTTCACTCTGTGTCGGCCAATTTCACAGTCAGTCTATTTCATAATTTACTGGTATCATTCTTTCTGAAACACCCTCAAAGCATTTTGCTCGACTGAAAAAACAACAACAACAACTTCACAGCTCTTTTTTGTGTGTGGTAAAATACAGAAATCAGAGACTGCTTAGCATGCCTCGTGGTGTGATACAGATGTGACTTTGGTGCAAAGCTTCTCAGATTCAGTTGCTACTTTCAAGCTCAAAGGGTACAACATAAGTTAATGTCATATAAATCTTAAAAACAGCTTTAATAGTCCTCCCTCCTCCCACACAGACATGCCAACGTAAACGCGCGCGCGTACGTACACGCACATGTATTCACACACTTGCACACAAACATACAGACACAGACACAGACACACACACACACACACACACACACACACGCACGCACGCACGCACGCACGCACGCACGCGCGCGCGCGTGAATACTCCCCAACACACATGCAGAGAGAGAGAGGAGAGAGAGAGAGGAGAGAGAGAAGAGAGAGAGAGAGAGAGGAGAGAGAGAGAGAGAGAGAGAGGGCAGGTGTCAGGAGTGGAGGAAGGATTGAGAGCCGGGGAGTGAAAGAGATGGACAGACGGCGGGTGGAGGAGTTAGTGCGCGTGCGGGGATGGTTTTTTCCTCCAAGTTTTCTAAGTTGTTCATCTTTGAGCGTTCCATCCCTCCAGGGAATAGTTATACGCCTGTGTCCAATGGATTCCGTCTTTCTACTGCGTGTGATCGTTCACATCATTGTCGTTTTTCTTCTTCCTTCTCCACCTCTTTCTTCCCTTCAACAGCTTCAGCCTTTCGTGTTTCCTTTCCCGAATCCTCCTCAACCCAATATACTTTTCCTTCGTCGTCCTCTTCGCGTTGCCTTGGGAACTTCACCAAATGAACGTATTACAGAAGAAATGCTATTGACTTGAAAATAAAACCCTTCGACGTGTCGTATCTTTTCCCTTTCACATCGCTGAATATGGTCCGAGGGAACGGGAACTTTATGCATCCTCTTTCGCAAAATGTCACATTCTCTTCACTGAATGAGATCAAGAATGGTTCATGAATGGAGTCTCCGCCTGTCATTTCGATAAAATACCCCTAAAAACAAAGCTTGAATCGGTATATGACATAACTGATTTTTAGACATCACTTGGTAGGAACGCTATTTTGTGTCATCCTGTTCATATTTTGTTCTTCACAAATGACGCAGAATTAATATGAGCTGCGCACATCGAAGAATCAGACTGCGACACTAGAAGCAGACGAAACGGCGGTAGATTTTGAGTTCTCTGAAGACTCGGTAGAAAAGAAAAAAGGAAGAAAAATACAGAGATGCACAGAGTGGTAACTTGCATGCAAAAGAACATGTCATCTTCTTTAACCTTTCCTTCCATCCTCCCGCCCTCCCACCACCCATCCTTCTCCCTTTCCCTCATGCCCTATGTCCGAATCCTCTTTTATTTGTTTGTGATTTTTTTTCAACAAGTTTTGTTGTTTAAATTTTGTTTCCTTTTTGTTCTTCTAACATTAAGTATTGCAGAAAACCTTTTTTTTCATATTAAAAATATTGTCTAATTCCATTACTACAAGAACTGGTTTTTTTTGCAACTGACTCACTATTTCTTTTCGTTTGTATCGTTTCTTTTAATCTAAACGCGTATAATATGAATATAATTCTTTTTTATTAAGATTTCTAAAAAAAACTACAAAGTCCATCATTGCTGCAATGTAAAATTAAAGCTATAAGAATCACCCCTTCAATACCTTCTATGGAACTGGTTTCTTATCATCTGACCACTCTAAATCGTGATTTCTAATTGTAGCCAGATGTTTGAGAAACAAAAGAATCCTCACAGTAAGGGAAAAAACAGTAACCACTTATTTCGAGACATTTACTAAGTACCTAAAAAAAAAAAAAAAAAAAAAAGGAAAACAATCACAAATGACATATTTTACAACTCCACAATTCATTTGGTGAAAATATAGGATACACATTTGTAGGACTTACATCACCTTATCTTTTCCACACATCCCAGCCCCTACCCCTCTTTTTGTGTTAATTCACTCTGTGCAGTTATTCTTACTGACTTCTTACAATAAAATCTAATACTTGTCAAAAGTACACCGAAGGGAGGGAGCCCCCATGTTTAAAACACAGACGAGTTTCATTTACGACAGAACTCGCAAGGTGTCTAGGTTACTCTTGTGGCGAGGGATGTGAATGGCGAGGGGAGTAAAGAAACGGGCGAAGAACAACAACAAACAAGATGCAAAGCATGTAAACGAACTCCCAGCAGAGTGCCCAAAAAGGGAGACAATTTCCAGTTAGTGGAAGAAAAAAAAAACTCGACAGTGCCGCGGTTATTTCACTTATCGGATTTGACTTTTAAAATTATCATTTATAGCGCTAGTAACGGCTATTCTGGTAAAATAACCATCGGGCATCATCCGTGACACATAGTGAACATACTACAATTTTCAGAAAGATCACCGAGTTTGTCTGGAGTGAGTGCTACGAAACAACAAATTCAATCAG
>CM031614.1:40733157-40743889 GCA_018398815.1 Conus ventricosus
AACAAATGCAGGCACAAGTGGAAATTCCAATCAGTGAACAAAGAACCTGAAACACTCGAAAAAACACAGACAGTAGCACGTGATGACAGACAACACAAGCAGTTATAAAACACCGCAGCACCAGACCACACATTCTGATGATTGCAGTGCATGAAAACATCGCCTGTAGATAGTTTTAAACGTACTTTTTAACAAGTGTTGCTCCAGTTCGGTTGTGCTTTTGTTTTAAATCCTCTGCTGGTACTCACTACCATTGTATCCTATTATTTATATATTAATATATATATATTATATGATTTATAATATAGATTTATCTATCTTGAGGGCAATAAGACGGTATGGCGAACGAAAGCTTGGTTGTGTCTCGGTGTGGCACTGTCTTATCTGTCCGTGGCAGGTGGTTGGTCTGTTGGGGGTGTGCTCGGCAGCTGGAGGGTGGTGTTTTCGCCGGTGGGCCTCTGCAGTCATGAAATACGGCTGGTACACCATGGGGATGCTTCTTTAAGGCTGTTATGAGCTGATCCTGTAGTCTAGTGTACTCTGTCGGGAGCAGTTGTGTCCCTTGCTTGTCTTAATGTGTGTGAGTGTGTGTGTGTGTGTGTGTGTTGGGTGGGCGTGCGGACTATCGCAAATCAATCGTCCGATAAACTGTCTGCCTCTGACGCTTGGCACATCATCACTTCGGAAGCTCCCGCTCCCGCCCCCCACCCCCCCATCCGCCGCCCCCCCCCCCCCCCCCCCCTCCCGCCCAGTTCCCGTTCCCTAGCAACTTCCGGCCAGAAGTCAGCTCTAGATATTTCGCTAACTAGTTTCGCTACGCCCGTCCAACAAAAAGGAACTCTCGTTCGGTTTGTCATGCTTTTTTCATGTGTTTTGATTTAAAGAAAGTAAAACTAACTCCAAAAACATTTTGTTCTGTTAAATGAATAACACAGACAACAATGGCTACTCCGCAACACACACACACACCACACACAACACAAAACTCACAAACACACTCACACACACACACACATAAGTTCTCGACATGCCCTCTCCGCCCACCCTCTTTCAATAAGCATCCCTCTGCCACCAGTGTCTAGATCAAGTTACAGTCGCTCTGTAAAACCGTCCCACTTCTTCAAAAACACCCCATCTAACCCACACCCACCCCTACCCCACCCACACCGCCACCTGACCCCGCCCCGACCCCGACCCGAACCTCTCTCACCCGTTCACTCAGCAGCACAGTACACTCAGGAACGTGACCAGGCTATGGATGCACGGGAGAATCAGAAGCGAGAAGCGAAGGATGAGAGGTCCTCTGCAATAGTGGCTGCAGTAATCTGTGTGGCACCCGCAAAACACTGCAATAGCATACAGTGGAAGATTACAATGCATAGTAATGCAAAAAGTGTTCTGCGTCGTTGAGCTCTCTCTTCTTCTCTCTCTCTCTCTCTATATATATATATATATATATATATAGATAGATAGATAGATTTATTATAGATATATATATATATCTATATTATATATAATAAAATATATAAACTCCAACCTTTCCCCGAGTAGTCCAATTTCTAATGCCCTTGAATGTCAGAAAGTCGTTTGAAAGACGATTTTTTTTTAATTTGTGGTCTCTTCTTCCTCTTCTCCCCCCCCCCCCCCCCCCCCCCCCCCCCCCCCCCCCCCACACCCCCCACCATTCTTCCCCTCACTCTTTTCTACTCTGTCTCCTCACCTTTCTTCCTCTCCTTCAGCTTCTTCTTCTTCGTGTGTTATCTTTCCCTTCTATTTCTTTGGTCGATCAATATTTAAGGGATTTCTTAATTCAAGGAAATAGTTTCATAGAAAGTGTGTTTATCATCAGGATGATGTATGTTACAAGAGATAAAGATACTGGTGTGTAGACTTTGCTTAGTTTGACAGTATGTTTTTGTGTTGCCTGTCCAGGACGGGGGAAATCGTGATGGTAGTGCTTAAGTGCACTAAGTTGATGTATTAGGCTTAACACCCCAAGGTTATCTTTTGCACTCATACACGCATATGCACACTCATGCACCCATCCCCAAAACATTGCCTCTTCTGGGAAGGGGCTTGTCAGCATTCGTTTCCTCCTAACACGACTTAGAAACAAGAATACAATTTCTATGCTACTTTTAATTAATCATGAACTATCATATCAACACACATTGACATATCTAAACATAAAAGATCCATACTTCCTAATCCGGTTATAAATAAAAATGATTTACCTGGCCTGGGTTTTCACAAACAACCATGCTTTCACCACCACACCACAGTTCTTGACAAGTTTCTTTCAAGTCTTCTTTCAGCACTGCTTGCTGTGACGCCTGGTTGATGGGCCTGCCAGTTTCAGATGGGGTCTTCGTGGGTTCGTCTATGGGATCTCGACGTAGAAACTCTTCTTCTTCGTCTTCTTCACCCACCTTGAGGTTCAAATTCTGTTTGGTCTGTCTTCACCCACCTCTGGGCTTCAAACTTAGTTTCTCTTTCCAGCTTGTCTTTAACTCTTAAGACCTTGTTGGTTCTTCTATTCTCCCAGACCACGTTTCTCTCGACCCTTTCTCTGTCCTGCTCACTCTCTCCTCTCTTCTTTCTCCTCTGCTTTCTCTCTCTCTTCGTGGTTGTTGTTTTCTTCACAGTTGTTCTCCCTCAGTTTATATTATTAAGGGATGGAAAACAAAGGATCCCATTCGGGCATAGCTTTTGTCCATGCTGCTTCTCAAACCCCTAGTTCTCAAAAGTACCTGAATTCTAATTCACTACATTCTCCACAATCAGCATTTACACACACCCTTTACCTATTGTTTAGGCAAACAAAACACTTAGCACAGTGGACATCGAAAATTCCTGCTGACTTCAGTGGTTCATTAACACAGTAATTATCTTAAGGAGGATACTACAACTCAACAGCATTCACCGCTGACAATTGAACAACACGTGACCCACCGCATACCATCGAAGAATCCAAGACTCCTGCTCTTCACTGACTGTTTACAAAAGAATCCTCAGCTGAACTGAGATATTAGCCACTCAATTGGAGCGCAGAGGTGTTGCCGGTTACATCCTTCCCCTTTCGCCACCGGGCAGGTCGAGCCTAGCCTAGGTGTCATCTGTCATTGACCACTTCGGCCTCCTTAACACAGTACGGCGTGTGCGATTGGGTAAGGTACCCTGGTTAAATGGTATATATACCGATTTGTATACTCGTTTGCAAAATTATTCCTTTTGCCTCAGCGTTAATGCCTTTTGTGAGTGGTTTCACGATCCTTGACAAAGTCCCCCCACACTCAAAGGACAATGCCTGCATTCGCTAAACTTAACATCAGGAGATGAAAATTCTAATTTTCCCATTTACACCAGTGTTTACTTTTCGGGCCTTCTATAGCCTACTTATCTCAGGAGCATGCGAGCAAGATGTGTCTTGCAACAAAATTAGAGTAAAAATCAATACATACACACTATCCAAGCAAATATCAACTTAAATCTGGAATATTCCACCAGCTCTAAGTGTGTGGCCATATAACATTATGTTTATACGGATAAATTCTCTCCCTTCTCTTCATAACGTGGCCCGCAGCCAGTCACGTCACGCATACACGGGAACACTGCAAAAGGACACAACGCCCCATCTACTGGATTCTCCGACGACCATTTTATTTTGGCACTTTTTTGGTATGGACCCGTTTCTGATCCCCTCATTCTGTCAACTCTACCTTGCCTACCCCATGGCAGTGCTGCATGCGGGCACAGAAACGCTGATTTCGCCCAAGGTTACTGGGCCAGTAGTACTCTGCGTCCCATTTCTGTGTGGCCTTTCTTACCGAGATGGCCCGAGGCTGACGTAATGTTTCTACGACATCATGCCTTTCTGCGTTTGCTAGGAACGACAACTGCTTCTTTGTTGTTCCCGAAACGCGAATGAGTAAAGGGCGGTACATATGCCGTTGTTTAACTCGAACCCGATTGTACCTCTTTAACATTTTCTTTGCCCTCTTGGAGCAAAAAATAACCAGTTTTCTGAGCCAGTAAGTAGTCGCCCTTTTGTTCGCTTGTAAGTGAGTGGGGTTAGTCTCTCCGGACCGGCTCCAGTGCTTGCTGGTGTGTTTGACTGCCTGGGGCCTTTTTATCAGTTGTTTCCTAGTTCTTGATTCGGACACAGAAAGTCAGCGTCTGGGTTTTTTTTCGTACCCACGTTGCTCCTGGAATGTTCCAATTACCAAATCATGTCGGCGGGCTTGGAACAGCCTAAGCCTGTACACTTCACTATATAAATGTTGTTAGTATGTAGCAATAAAACCTGGGCCCGTTTTGAATTCTGATACTGTTCCATTATTTGTCTACACTCTGTGTTTACCTGTGACTTGTCCTTCTCAAACCAGGGACTCCTTCACTAGCACCAGGGCACCCAGAGTCTCTATGACATTACCACATGTCCCTACTTGCCTTTGTGACATCCAAGGTATTGGCTGAATCTGTGAACACACTGCACAAACCAAGACAAAATAACACTGTCATCTTTTCATCTCTTTCTACCTGTCTCTCACTTGGCCTGATCTTCATTGCTGCTGCCTTCTGGACTTAAATATACAATCCCTAGCCAAGTGCACCGTTTAATTGCACAGAAAATCAGGTACGTCATTCTAGCACGGGTTTCGGTTTTCACCCTTGTTTGATCCATGTGACGTGTGTGGGCCTACGGGCGTGTACTACTGGATCGTTCTGGTGAGTCATGTGTGGCCTGCCGTCCTCTGGGATATGCCCTCCAGGCGGCCTATTCTTGTTGGGCAACGTCGCGCCTCAGTTCTCGTAAACTGCTGCAGCTTCAAGGACTTCAGATATTGTCACGACACCTCTTTCCTTGAGTTGTATTGTGAGGCCCGGCCACAACCGTCAGTATCTGTCTTTCATAACCAGTGTCTTGAAGGGCTTCAAAATCACAGTCCATTCCCAACTCGGTTCTATCCATTGTTACGTAGTGATCCCAGGTCTAATCTGTGTGGCTGCGTCCTCTGGATATGCTCCAGGCCCTCTTCTTGTTGAGGCAAGTCGCGCCTCACTTCTCGGTAAACTCTGCTGCTTAAGGACTTCAGCTATTGTCACGGACACCTCTTTCCTTGAGGTGTATTGTTGAGGCCCGGCCCACAACGTCAAGTATTGTTTTTTCTTCACCAGTGTTTGAGGATTCAAAATCACAGTCCATTCACTCAGTTCTATCACTTGTTAAAGTAGTGATCCTGTCTACACTGAATGTGTGTTATGTCTCACTGTTGATTCTCGCCTCGCGTAACTTACGCTAAACCTTTTCGTCAAATCATAATCCTTTAGATACTGCTTGTTTCCACCCTTGTCAAATTCACTCGTCACTTTGGTTAAGGTGGAAACAGTGTGTAACGCACGACTGTCAACAAGGCAGTAAGGTGTATAGCTAGTCATCTTCCATGACAGCCCCTCTGTGCTCGGCTTCACGATTTTTGCAAACCGACTGATATACGGCAATCCCCATCATCAAAACCCATAACCCACTTTGAACATGCTGGGCTTATTCAAAGTCTACGCCGTGCCCGGCCAATCTTAGTCTGCGGCCTACTGGTTGATAAGTTTCTGGTGGTCATATTGCACCTACGATTTTCTAGAATTTTTATTCGTGCCTACCGCTATTTGTGTGGCTGAAATATCGAGAAGTTTTCCGCTTTGCTCTTGCCCTGCAGCCGCACTTCTCTGCATTTGCCTCTTGCTCTGGCTGTGCTGCACATCTCTGCATCTGCTCTTGCTCTGCAGCTATACACCACAGTTCCATCTGCTGTGCCGTTGACTCGCAGGCAGTTGCGGACGACTAGGACGTTCCTTTTCAAATTTACCTTCTTTCAGCCTTTCATCTTACACTAAACATCCTGCGAATCAATGAATATAACCAGCTCCAATCCCCGCTGTATATACGTAGGGTCTCCCCGACTAAACGCATCTGGTTCGTCATTGGGTGGTAATTCATTCTTTTGCCATTTGTCGTTTTAGCGCCACTAAACAGTTACTCTTTTAGACCCGGTAAAAGTCAGTAAACAGCTTTCTCTACAAACGTGAAGAGTACACCTACCAGGTGGTCAGTGTCCTAACACAAGGAGCATTAATCTTAAACTCAGGGGTCTGTGATTGAGCTTAAGACTGATACCTCAATTCTTTCATTTCTCTGATTGACCTTTGATTATACAACCTCCTACTACACAAGCATACTCAACACTCAAACAACTAATGATTAAATTAGAAAAGCTATTCTATAATTCCTTTTAGTGGACGGTTGCCCCTGTACTACTCTATTACTCATTTGTTTCCCTCTGAGATTAATTTGGGCCATGCATCTGGCAGGCTCGCCCACTTTGTCCAGGACGGGGGAAAATCATGATGGTATTGCTACAGTGCCAATAAGTTGATGTATTAGGCTTAACACACCAAGGTTATCTTTGCTCTCATACAGCATATGCACACTCATGCGCCATCAATACATTGCTCTCTCTGGGAAAAGGGAAATGTACGCTTCGTTTTCTCCTAAACACGACTTAGTACAAGAAATACATGTCTATAGTACCTTATAATTAATCATGATACAATCAAATCAAACACACATGAATATATCAAAATTAATAGACAATCTTCCTAATCCCGGGTTATAATAAAAATGGAATTCTTACTGGCAGTTTCACAACACAACCACGCTGTCACACCTCAACAGTTCTTGAACAAGTTTCTTCAAGTTTCTTCAGCACTGCTGATGGTGAGCCCTTGGTTGATGCTCCAGGTTTCAGGAGCTAGGGTCTTCGTGGTCGTTTGGGATCGCGAGTAGAACTCTTCTTCTTGTCTTTTCACCCACTCTGGGGTTAATTCAGTTTGTCTGTCTTACCAACTCTAGGCTTCAAACTTAGTTTCTTCTTTCCAGTTGTCTTTAACTCTAAGACCTTGCTGTCTCTTTCTATTCCCAGTCACGGTTCTCTGCGACCCGTTCTATGTCCTGCTCAACTCCTTTCTCTTCTTCCTTGCATTTTCTTCTTGTGGTGTTGTTTTCTGTCTCGTGGTTCTCCCTAGTTTCTCTTGGGATGGAAACTATGGATATCCCCCTTCGGGCAGGCTTTTGTCCATGCTGCTTCTCAAACCCTAGTTCACAAGTACCCTGATTTCTCCATTCACTACATTCTCCCAAACATCAGCATTTACACACACCCCTACCTAACTGATTAGCAAACAAAAACACTAGCACCAGAGGACATCGAAAATTCCTGCTGACTTCGGTGGCACTTAACACAGTAATTTTCTTAAGGAGGATCACTACAACTCCACACGCTTTAATCCAGCCGGACAATAGAAACCAAACAGCTGGACCCCACGGCTATACCATCTGATCGATCCACAGACTCCTGCCTCTTCACTGATCTGTTTACTAATGAGTCCTCTGGCTGACTGAGCATTTAGCGCTCACTTGGAGGCGCAGAGGTCGTAGCGGTTAATCCTTCTTTCCAACGGGCAGGTCCGAGGCCTTTCTGTTTCTTTCCTAGGTGTCATCTGTCATTGACACTTCAGCCTTCATTACACCAGTTCGGCCGTGTGCGATGGGTAAGGTACCCTGGTAATTGGTCTATTTACCGTTTTTGTATACTACGTGCATACGTCCTTTTGCCTTAAGCGTTCGTAATGCCTTTTGTGAGAGGCTTTTCATGCTCTTGATCATTGCCTTTAATATTTCCTAACAGTCTTAGAAGCTTTCAGTGTTCCATAGTTTGGATGGCGGTTAACTATCATTATGATTCGTAAGATTTATTTAAAAGTTTAAAAAGTAACATAAATTGAGGGTTTTCTGAATGTGTAGCAGATTGAATGATTGGTAAGGAGTTAGATCGTACTTCTGTTTGGACACCATTTCGATGGCGAATGTGTGTTGTGGGTGTGTGTGTGGTGTGTGTGTGTTGTGTTGTGTGTGTGTGTTGGTGCGTGGTGCGTGAGTGCGTGCGTGCGTGCGTGCGTGCGTGAGTGCGTATGTGTGTGTTGTTGTTTGACAATCCTGTTCTGCGTCGTAGTTCCGTAATGCTACGCGTCATGTAAGGCGTCAAAACTGTTTCGGTTTGATAAGGTATACATTTCAATACAAAAAGAGCAAAAATGTTCTCTTTAAAGCAGAAAGTCTGAAAGGGAAATTATTCATAACAAAATGCCTCGCTTATTATCTGTTACACCAACATAGAAATCGAAGTGATTTCATGGTCCCCCGCTTGAACTCTTCATGACATATTCACGCTGTAGATGTTTGTACCGTCAATGCTTGCTTCTTTTACATGGGCGTCGGCTTCAGCATTTATTGCCAGTTATTCGTGTTTGCAGTGAAAATGACTTGGATCATAAACAGTAGTCGTTGAGTTAGAGAATGCTTTTTTAGCATTTTTACGGCATTTGAGCAACAGCGTGCAAAGTTATGCATTACGCAACAGTTTTGTGCACACTTGTACTACACTTGAACACGGATTACACGTAAAAATATGCAAATTTTATTTCAAGCGTAAACGATTTAAAAACTTATTATCTATGTTTGACCTTTCCTGTCTGGATATCTTCAAGGAAGGGAGAGTAGTCACCTCCAGTCAAAGTTTACTTATCAGACGGTCTTCAAAGAACAGGGGCTGGGTCTTGTTCCCTGTAACAACAGTCCACGTCCCCGGGACCGAGTCTGTTACAAACGTGGGGTCAGGACTTCAGGAGATGAGTTAGTGGTATGTGAAGTAGATCAACAGGAAGTATATCATGTTTTCACCTCTCGAGACGAAAGATCATCGCACGTTTAGGAAATATAAGGCACGCCACTTTTTGGAGTGGGGTCTCGTGGGATAGGGAGGGGTCGCCTTTGTCTGAGAATCCAGCAAAGCGCAAGGGTCTGTTCGGATCCATTTGAATTCTCCCGACACCGGATCAACCCCCATCAGGGCTCGGGCCTTCACGAGGCAAAACGTTGTCACTGTCAAGTTCTGCCGCTAATCGGGGGGATGGAAGGGATTAAGGGCATGCAGACGAAAAGGCAGTTCTAAGGAAATTCGATTAGCTGTTCTCCTGGGGCCTTGGTTATGAGCGTGGACGATTTATATGCCCCTTCCAGCTTATTCATTCCTTGCCAGAGGTTAGGTCAGTGGGTTTTTTTCTTCTCTCATAGGGTAAGTGTGGGGCGATGTGCTGTTCAGAGTTTGCGTGAGACAGGGTGCTGCTTTGTTTCGGGGTGACGTTATTACTGCAACGTTGTTTCTGTTTGGCGTGGGAATTACATTCTGTCCTTTCCAAGTACAGCATAGAGCCTCCCACTTCATTGAGCTCTGAATTTTGTATTCAGTCCACGTAAAGATGAAAGTGATAGTAGATTTATGCAATTGGATATGAGAACAGAAATACAGAAGCGTAAGTAGTAAGAAGAGAATATCAAAATGAATGTGTGGTGACTTTGTACATTTTTTTCTGGTCCCCCTCCTGTTTATCTTCCCTCTCCATCCTTATGACCTTTCCAACCTTTTCTTACATCATTACCTTTTCACTCACTTTATTATACTGTTTATCTGGGTGTTTTTCCTAATGAGAGGTCGAAATCTATAGCAATAACAATTTGTTTTTATTAAGGGAGGCACAAACCTGCCAGATAACTATCATGGCATCGCTTCAGAAAGTGTTGCAAGTGAAGTGTATACAAGAGTCAAAATCAACGAATTTCAAAGTGGGCGGAAACAGAAGAAAACTAAAAGGCAGGATTCAAAGCAGGCTAAAATGCTGAAGATATGTGTTTTCGTCCTGTACGCATAGTGTAAACTGTTCTTGCTTTTGCAGACTTTACAAAAGCTTTGGAATCTGTGAATAAAATATTCTATGGGGAGTTTGATATATTCTATAGCAGTTTTGTTGAAATGTGTGTGAAAGCAAAACTTTACAAAGCTGCACGAAAGTGTTTATGATTCTGTGTTAGCTTGTGTACGAGACTAGTGTTTTTGTTCTGACTACATCGAATCTCCAAGGGGTGTGGGATAAGGATATTTACTTAGCCGCATTCTATTTTCCTTTTCCATAAATGAATTGGTTCTTGATTTATCTAATAACGGAAACATGGCATTCAGTAACTTCCTGGTGAAATTTAAATATTCCTTTTGATGCTTGCCGATATCATTTTGGTTGTATAACACGGTTACGGGGCTTAAGAACCAAATTGACAGTCTGAAAAGAGGAGAAGATCGATTGCCGTTTACCGTCATCTTAACAAAACAAAAACAAAAACGCGATGTTTGTTTGTTTGTTTGTTTTTTGTTGTTTGTTGTTTTTTTTGTTAAGAAAAGATGTTTATCTGAGCGCCAGAGAAAGAAAGTTCTATGGAAATGGATGTAAATGGAGTCGTGATTGTTAACTTTTACGAATACTTAGATGGTCTTTACTGCTAAATTAAGCGTGAATAATACTTTGTTAGATGTTTGTAATAAAGCAAAAAATAAAAAGTGAGCGAAGGGGTAATGTTACAGAAATGATGAAGCTATGAAGAAAAATACATGCAGTGAATACAGATTTGTTTTGGAAGCTGTTTAACACATGCATAATGAAGTCTGGGATTAGGACAAGGCAGTAAAACACATTGAAAATGTGCATATGCTTCCCATAAAAAGGTTTCTGAATATTCCGCTGAGCTCATCAAACACGCCAGTATAGGAGGAGCCGGGAGACATTTTTA
>CM031614.1:40746489-40751489 GCA_018398815.1 Conus ventricosus
CTCTCTCATATGAGAGCGAGAGTTGTCGGGTCCCATGTTTCAAAAATAAAAACTGCTAAATATTGTCAGCTTTCTGCAGGCGTAATCATTATCGTCATTATCTTTAAGAATACTTCATGCACCGAATCAACTAAAACATAGTAATAGCGTTTACAATCCACAAATACTCGCGGAAAAGTGCACAACGGATAAGGCAACGACAAATAACGCACAAAAATGCGTTTCTCACCACATCCAACCATACCACGACCAAACCCGGCCTTTTCAAAACCCTCTGTCTACCCGTTCCCCACCACTCGAACAAAACAGTTACCAACAGATTAACCTACAAGTAAATGCCCGCAACCAAGCAACTTACCACACTCCTAAACGCAACCTACGCATGTATCACACATCACCTCATCAGATAAGAAAATATTTCTTTCAGGTTTGATTTGAAGGAGGGCAAAGGTGCCGAGTTTCCAAGGTGATGTAATCCAAACGAAAAGGTCTTGATGGGCAACAGAATGTTGAGCTAGAAAGGGGCTTGATGGGCAACAGAATGTTGAGCTAGAAAGGGGCGTGATGGGCAACAGAATGTTGAGCTAGAAAGGGGCGTGATGGGCAACAGAATGTTGAGCTAGAAAGGGGCGTGATGGGCAACAGAATGTTGAGCCTGAAAGGGGCGTGATGGGCAACAGAATGTTGAGCTAGAAAAGGGCTTGATGGGCAACAGAATGTTGATCTAGAAAGGGGCGTGATGGGCAACAGAATGTTGAGCTAGAAAGGGGCGTGATGGGCAACAGAATGTTGAGCTAGAAAAGGGCTTGATGGGCAACAGAATGTTGAGCTAGAAAGGGGCGTGATGGGCAACAGAATGTTGAGCTAGAAAGGGGCGTGATGGGCAACAGAATGTTGAGCTAGAAAAGGGCTTGATGGGCAACAGAATGTTGATCTAGAAAGGGGCGTGATGGGCAACAGAATGTTGATCTAGAAAGGGGCGTGATGGGCAACAGAATGTTGAGCTAGAAAGGGGCTTGTACAAACGAGCAATAAATAACAAAAGCAACTGAGAGGGCAGTTAGGGTGTGAAAGTGTCGACAGCAGTCAGTAAGTCTTTGCAGAGTTTAAAAAGAGAACAGTTTCAGTGAAATTGTCAGGGTAGATGGAAGACTGAAGAGGGTAAATTCTGTTGTTATAAGATGTTTCATGAGATGAACAAGTACAAAATTTTCAGTGATTTTGGTAAAGAAAGGTAGATTCAAAATAGGTTTTCAAATTGCTGTTTTCAGGACCAATATATGTTGGCGGTGGTGATAGTGGTGGTGGTAGTGGTGGTGATAGTGGTGGTGGTAGTGGTGGTGATAGTGGTGGTGGTAGTGGTGGTGATAGTGGTGGTGGTAGTGGTGGTGATAGTGGTGGTGGTAGTGGTGTGCAGATTTTTTTTATTATTACAGAGGCCTCATGACAGTAGATTTGAAAGAGGAAAGAAATGGACCCATGCACAGACAATTAATGGTGATGGTGCTGTTATACACATCAATACACTGACTGGGAAAAGATGCAGGAAGTGGATCAACTTCATGAATTTTAATATAAAACTTCATGTGAATCCTTCTAACAAAACCTTCAGACACAGGATGAAAAGAAGTATGTTATACACATCAATACACCTACTGAGAAAAAGATGCAGGAAGCGGATCAACTTCATGAATTTTAATATAAAACTTCATGTGAATCCTTCTAACAAAAACTTCAGACACAGGATGAAAAGAAGTATAAGAGGTTCTAGAGAACACGAAATCGCAAAATGACATGTGGCTGCAAGCATGGGAGACCTATAAACAGACGTGCCAGGTTTCGTTGTGCAATCAAGGACGTTGCACCAAAGACTGTACGCCCTACGACCGTAGGGCGAACTATCTTTGGTTGCACTGAGACAGACAATTCTGAAGAACACCCATGCCAAACACACCGCTGGTGAACTCAGCAAGTAGTTGTGTCCTGTTTCCTGGCGTTCACAGTGTTGTCCCTGATGACAGCACGGCCATTAGCCAGACGTCAGCTTCCGTTGGGAACGGTGAACAGTTCAACGATAAGTCGTTTCGACTTTTTTATCCCCTGTGTCGAAGATGCGCAGATATGTGTGAGTTGCGTGATGGGTTTATAATCTGTCGGGTGCCATGTTGTTGTTAGGAAATGACTTGCCCTTGACTTGCTTGATTGATTTGTACTGGAGGCAGTGTGGAATATTGGAATAACAGGAGATGGGTCAACTGTTTCTCCAGTTTGGGGCGATATCATCCTGCCCCACGCTCAGCCGTCTTTACTCGGACCATTATCAGCGCGCAGGGCGCATGCTGTGTGTGTGTGTGTGTGTGTGTGTGTGTGTGTGTGTGTGTGTGTGTGTTGTGTTGTGTTGTGTTGTGTTGTGTTGTGTGTGTGTGTGTGAGTGAGTGAGTGTGTTTGTGTGTGTGCGTGTGTGTGTGTGTGTGTGTGTGTGTGTGTGTGTGTGTGTGTGTGTGTGTGTGTGTGTGTGTGTGTGTGTGATCAGTCACCATCGGCCTACGGAACCTACTCGTCCGAAGGATGGTGATGGAAATTCATCGTGTGCGCAAGATGTTATGTGTGCATTCTTGAACTCAGAATCTCGGTTAATAGTCTCACTTGAACGGAGTCAGAACCAGTGTTAACTCCAAGGGATGAGACCCCCTGTTCTGAAACGGCTCTGGCAGAGGTTCTAACTGGCAACCCAAGAATCACTAGAATTATGACTCTGGCATCCTACCAACCAAGCAGTTTGTCTTTGTCTCTGGAACACACTTCGTCAGGATATGTTTTTTGCTGGCCCGATCGACTTCTGATTTTAAAAATAAATACATCAGCAGTTTCTCCTTTCTGTCTCAGGGCTAAAATCCTAGGGTTCAACGTTCGTAATTTTATTTTTTAAACATGTGACCCTTTTTTTCTTTTTTTTTTTAATGGCCAATTCTGTCTTCGATGGTGAAGCCTGAACACACACCAGTATACCTCGTGTCATCTTTGCAATCTCTCTTTCCACTGTACAATAGCATACTCTTGTCCACCAGAAATACCTGCGTGTCTCTTTGCAATCTCTCTTTCCACTGTACAATAGCCTACTCTTGTCCACCAGTATACCGCGTGTCATCTTTGCAATCTCTCTTTCCACTGTACAATAGCCTACTCTTGTCCACCAGTATACCTGCGTTGTCATCTTTGCAATCTCTCTTTCCACTGTACAATACCTACTCTTTCCACCGTATACCTGCGGTCATCTTTGCAATCTTCTTTCCACTGTACAATACCCTACTCTTGTCCACCATTATACCTGCGTGTCATCTTTGCAATCTATCTTTCCACTGTACAATAGCCTACTCTTGTCCACCAGTATCCCTTTCGTGTCATCTTTGCAATCCATCTTTCCACTGTACAATAGCCTACTCTTGTCCAAAAGGTTGTATGGGATTTGTGGTGCGTGCAAGACAACTCAGTTTATATATGCGTCCTTTGCAGGGATCTCGGTATCAAGTCTTACCCAGAGACTAGGAGAGAAGAGGATCCACATGGGGATCGACAATCCTGAGTAAACAGCGCTTACAGGCAGATGGAGTGAAAGCAAGAGAAAAGGGAGAGAGGGGGGGTGATACAGTACAGACAGACAGACTGGCACAGAGAGAGAAAAGAGAGAGAGAGGGGAAGGAGAAGAGAAGAGGGACTGATAGAGAGAGACAGACAGACTGACACAGAGACAGAGAGAGGGGAGAAGAGACGAGAGGGAGAGGAGAGAAGGGAGAGAGAGACGAGGGGGACTGATAGAGAGAAAAGAGAGAGAAGAAGAGCGAGGAGAGAGAGACGAAAAGGAGAGAAGAGGAGAGAGAGAGGAGGAGGAGAGAGACGTGCGGAGGAAAAGAGAGACGCTGAGCCCAATAATTCCGATTAAACAAACCACGCAAAACAAACTATCAAGGACTCAGCAGGGACAGTGTTCATTTCTTGACGTTGACAGAGTGATTCCCGATGAAACACATGTCATTGGCCAGACATCAATCCTGTCGGGGAAAAGGGAACAGAGGACTGGAAGTAACTCGCTTTTGTCACTTCCTTTCATCCCTTTGATCACGTGCCGTCAGGTTGAATGATGGATGAGGCTGGAATTGATCAGATTCTACATCACCGAGGTGAACTGCCGTTGGAGTGGCTCGATTTGTGTGTGTACAAGTAAAGTCTTGGGATTAAAAGAACAGGAGATCCTTTCTCTCTCTCTCTCTCTCTCTTCTCTCTCTCTCTCTCTCTCTCTCCTCAGAAAAGTGTCAACTCGCCCTCCTTCCTCTCTCTCTCTCTCCTCTCTCTCTCTCTCTCTCTCTCTCTCTCTCTCTCCTCTCTCTCTCTCTCTCTTTTCCTTTCATTCACGCATTCTCTCTCTCTCCCCTCTCTCTCTCTCTCCCCTTCTCTCTTCTCTTTTCTTCCTCTCTCTCTCTCTCTATCTGGTGTGTGTGGTGTGTGTGTGTGTGTGTGTGTGTGTGTTTGTGTGTGTTGTGTTTGAGAGAGAGAGAGAGAGAGAGAAAAGAGAGGAAAAGAGAGAGAGAGAGAGAGAGAGAGAGAAAATGAACACAAGCACAATTATATTTCTCTCAGCATGCTAAGTTTTGTGGTGCCGTGAAAGACGAAAATTTGTTTTCCTGATTGATGCGCCTGGTTCCCTTCGTTCTTTACGGAAAGAGAGACAGATAGACACAGAGACAGATACACAGAGACAGTCAGACAGACAGACAGAGCTGAAAGAATATCCCTTGACATAGAAAGAGACAGAGACAGACAGGGAGGCTACAGAGTGGAGGAAAAGCAAAGATGACAGCTGTGAAACAAAAGGTACAGCCAGGCCATACCAAAGAAATCAGGAAGAAGCCGCAGTGGTCGCTTTTGTTTCGGAGCTGATGAAGCGTTACTGATAACAACAGGTCCCCCAGCCAGACATCATTCTTGTAAGCACTTGTGGAAAA
>CM031614.1:40756489-40763989 GCA_018398815.1 Conus ventricosus
TCTCCTTGGACGTTTGACCTTGTGGTTGGGTTTCATATCTTTCTCCATGTGATTTCTTCTTGATTCTCCGGATGTTTAACCTAGTGAATGTATTGATCCATAACTTTTACCTTGTTGATATTCTGTTCTAGACTTTTGACCATGCGAATATTTTGTTCCAGATTTTTTACCGTGTGAATGTTTCGTTCCAGACTCTTTGACCTCTCGTTTCCTTGGTTCCCGATGTGTTATCTTGTGAAACGTTGTTCCATACGTATAAGACTGTGAATGTTTTGTTCCTGAACTCTTGACTTTTTGAACGATTTGTTCCAAAATTTTGATCGCATATGTTTGTTTTTTTTTATTGCAGGCCGTGGACATTCTAAATGTTTTGCTCCAATCCTTCAATACGGTAAATGTTTTCTTCTTGAGCTTCCCCTTATGTCTGCTTTATTCCAGACCGTGGATCACCTGGTTTTTCTTTGTGTTCTAGACCTTTGACCTGTTCATCGTGGTGGTGTCGTTCCTGGTGGATGTGGTCTTCATGCAGATCCTTCCCCGCTTCAAGATCCAGGACTTCGTCTTCATCCTGGCCTTCCTGCTGCCCTGGAGGGTCATCCGGGTCGTCAACAGTAAGGAGACATCCCCATGACCTCCCAGTCAAACAAAGCCTTCATTGTCAATGTGACCTTCCCGTGAAACAGAATCTTCATCATTAACGTTAACTTCCTCATAAAGATTTAACCTTTTGTTATCAGCTTGATAACCCTATGAAGATATATTCTAGGCTAGTAACGTGACCTCCCCATAAAAGTATACCTTTACTTGCTATTATTGTTATTATTATTATTATTATTATTATGAATACTTATATAACGCCTATCCTCGGTTAGAGACCAAGCTCTAAGCGCTTTACAATCCACACTCGTTTACACAACGGGCTGTCTACCTGGGTAGTGCCGACTGAAGAGCTTCCAGCTGAAGCTTCATTCAGTCGTTTCCCGTGTCATCCAGTCAATATCGTTCAATATCGTTCACTCAATTTCCTTAGTTCCTTCATTCTTTCCATTTCTCACGCACGGTGCATGCTATGTGTAATATGTCATCCATGTTAACGGCCAAACTGGCCTTCTCTTCCGAAAGTTTGAGATGTGATTTTACGTGTATGCAAGATGTTATGCGTGCGTTCACACACGGAACCTCGGTTTATAGTCTCATTCGAAGGACTATATGGGGAATGGAATCAGAACCAGTGTTAACTCCGAGGGAAAAATCCCCCAGTACCGAAACGGCGGAGATTCGAACCCGCAACCTCAGGATCACCAAGATTACGAGTCCGGCGCTCTACCACTGAAATATTCCGTAACTATCCCATAAAAGAGTGCCCTTGGTAAGTAACGTGAGTGCCCATAAAGATATACCCTTGGTTAACTACTGTGACTATCACATGAAGGTATACCCACGGTTATTGATGTGACTACACCATAACACAAAATTTTGGTTATTAACGTGATGGCTTCATGAAAAAAAACAAAAACAAAGTCCAAGGTTATCAACATAACTCCCCCATACAGCAAAACTTTCCTGTGTTTACTCGACTACTCTATAAAACAAAACTTCGTCGTTAAGCAAAACTCATAAAACAAAACCCTTGGTTAAAAAAAATTGGCTATCCCTTAAAACAGAGCCCATGTTAACACGGCTATCCGGTTAAACAAAATGTTTGGTTGTTTACATGACTTTCACGTAAAACACACCCTTGGGTTTGACATGACAATCCCATAATCCATGTAGGGGGGAGAAAAACGATGGACTGACAATATTGCAGAGTGTTCATGGAAACTATTTGCAGAGACTGAGACCTTGGCACACCAGTGGCAGAATTGGAGGAACCTGGTGCACCGTTTTTCAGTGACTCCCCATGGAGTTACAGGACGGGAAGAGATCGCAGAACCAAAATGCTTAGTTAATGGCATGACTGTCTCATAAAGCGTAGGTATGAACAAATAGTACACGGCATCTAGCAATATGAAAAAAAAAAACTCACCAACATTGAAACCCAGCAGGTAGGACAGAAACCTTCCACACATTGTAGACACTAACAAAAACAATTGTCAACGCCATTTCTGTAACAAGCCTTTAAGGAAAAAGGTTTAATATTTTTCATTCGAAAAGTATGTAGGATTTTTCCACACGCACGCACACGCAGAGAGCTGAACTGAAATGCATTAGCTTAAAACCTGTAAACAGATGGAAACAACATCTACAATACAATATGTCGTAATGAGTGCACACTGGAATTCAGTTTTTAAAACTATATCTTTTTCTCTGAAAGTTTGGTTGAATATTGATTTATCTGATGTTTTCAGTGTCTTGGGTAGCTGATCGTGTCGTAGGATTTTGCAACAGGTGCGCGGATGGGACAGAGGCTGGCACTAGGAAGGGGCGATGGGACAGAAGAGAGGGAGGGGAAGGTGTCAGCTGGAGAATACCCGTACTGCTGCTTGACTGCTAGCGAGTTGATGTTGTCTGGCATTCCTATATGCCAGAGCAAAAGCTTAATTTTCATTTGATCCCTCTGATGCGAGAACAGCTCTCATTAGACGAAAAATTGGCCAACCGAAAACTGAAACGTATGGACTCTCTTATGTTCTGTTCAGTAAGTGCCCTATTGAAGGAAAACCTTGCGCTCCGATCCCCACGAAGGGTTATCACCTGTAATTACCCCTTCCCTCAAACGCCCACACGACTTAAACGTTCCTTTCCCGCGTTCAACAACTGCTAGTAGACTTGCTCCAGGTCTAACAAAACCGCCCACTTAGCGTCTGTGAACTGTACGACAGCTGTGACTGATTGGCTCGTAGCCAACGTTCGACCAAGCATGACATGAAAGGTTGGGGTACTCGACAGCCAATAGGTTTCCATCGCGCTGCAGCTAGGTCAAATATTGTCAGGTATGGCTGTAGTAAATATCAAGAGCGTTTGGAACACACCCATCTGAAGACTAGTTTAGTCTAGTCTAGTTTGTTGAGCATTTTTGTGACGAAACGGCTCCATAAGATTTACGTACTAGGGCGCCTGAACAACCAACTCAGTTAAATTAGCTACCGAGGTAAAACGATATTAACTCACTTATTGTATATGTTTATATTCGCCCTCAAATGACTCCACAACATGAAGTAAATTTCCCTGTGGGTATCATAAAGAATGCCCCCTTCCGTACGTTTGCTTCTTTTGATATTAACTCATATTTCAAACGATATACCTTAATTAGTGTTCTAATTGACCATTTCACGTTTGATCATGAAATATGATTTACGCCTATCTGGAACTTGTTATTGTGCTTGATTGTTTCTGTTAAAGAAAGAAAGTTGTGTTGCGTCACATTCCCGACCACACTATTTCTGTGTGGAATCTTTAAACGATAATTTTGTGCACTGTCGTATTGTGTGTGTGTATGTGTGTGTGTGTGTGTGTGTGTTTTAGATTCGTGTCCATTTATTCATGGCGATGATTTCGTTGCTTATCGTTATTATGGCCCACATTTCGAAACTTGGGATGAAAGGCCAAGGGAAGAAAGGTCATTGTTATTCGTGAATATCAAAACATTGAAAAAAAGTGGATTCGCTTTTATCAGAGTAAAGGCCTGTGGCGAATTACAATCGTAAGATCCTAATCAATGTGGGTCAGGTTCGACGTGTTTGTCGTTTTATTTTCAACACGCAGCGTGTCTGTAATTAAAGGCATAAATCAGTGCCATTGTCTCCAACCTTCATGAAAATCGATTGTAACACGCTGTTTAAAATTCAGTTAGAGAGTGCGAGCTAGCAATCACTACTTAACTTACTTTTTTCAAACAATCGGGGCCCAGTGCTGTCAGCTAACTACCGAAAGAAATTGTTGCATTCTAACCTTTGACGGTGAGTATTCCACATGAAAATCCAGTGACAGCTGAGAGGGAAGACGAACACCTGCGAATTTTAGACCTTTTCTTTGTATTCAAGCCTTTTACCTTTTAATGTAGAAGGCAGCACAAGCCTTACACATTGACAGGTTAAAGAAAGAAAAGCTGGAAAGAATGGTTAGATGGGTGAGCAGATGAAGGAGTGGACAGGATTAGAACTCGACTCGTGTAGCTAAATTCATTTGAGTATAATCATGTAAATCTACGCTAATGAATAAAAGGGTATAAAAGAGGAAGAAGGGGAATTGATGTAGGGGGTGAAGAGGGGAAGGGAAGAACTTGAAGGAAGAAGGGGGGGGGGGGGGGTTCAAAACAACGATTTCATCAGAAATCAGAGCTTTAAAAAAAAGTCGCAAACAACTCAAAAAAAAAAATAGGGATGATTGATGAGGTTGAGAGAATGCTTAAAATGATTGATGAATTTTCTCCCGTTGCTGTTGTTTGTTCTGAAACTTCATAACAAGGCTGTCGTCTCAACTTCCCGTGCCACCACGTCCAGGCGCCGGTCAGACAATACAGGAAACAGACATGTAACACTGACCTGCTGACATTTCGGTGTGTGACCTAACCTTCAGGTCACACTTCCAGTGTCCGCAATTCTCATTTCATTTACAGGGTGTGTTACGGTCTTTACTATCTTTTCATTTCTTCTCCTTCTTCTTCTTCTTTCCTTTCTTTCTTTTTTTTTATTTATTGTTTTTAGTTTTGTTTAGAGTTTCCTACTTTTGGTGATTTAACGTAAGATATTATTTTGTTATCAGAGCGCCAAACAAACGAAGTAAACAGATAATAACACATAAGCGACGCGTTTCGACCTCTAGGTCTTCTGCAATCAAGACAAACCAGAAGAAGGAAACAGAGAACATTGCTGTGTTGGGAAGGTGTGTTCAGCTTCACCAACTATCCAACTAACCCCTGTCAGTGACAGAGAGAAATGTCCAGAGGGTGCAACAGAACCGCTCTCCAAAATTGGAAACAACCTAAAATAAAGAATCCCGCCTAAAAATCCGCACGAAAATAAAAAGAAAAAGAGGGAAACTACTCTTTGCTGTCAGGTTATGAATTGAACACGATTTCGTTACGATTAGGTGGGGAAGATTGACATTATTAAGTTAAACCAATAAATGAATGAGTAAATAGTACAAGAAGTGAAAATTTCCTTCGAGTTAGGGGCATGTCATTTTTTCACTCAGGGGCCTAACTTTCTTTGTAACCTTCATAATTTTTTTTCCTGATTTGCATATTTGTCTGTGAATCTAGATTCAATCTATTCATTCGTTTAGTTATTGTGTGTTTATTCCCTATCTGTTATCGAACATTTACAGTTGACTTTTCTCCCATCTCGTTTAAGATTTCCTTTCATATAAGTCAAACAAAAATTAAGCAACGATCGCGTGTTTTAAGATATCTGATCTATTGTATTAATGACTGTGTAAGTAATTGACTTTCACGAGGCGACAGCACTGATACAGCTCCTTGTGGTCGACTTGGCCATACACAACGTGATCGGAATTGACCTTACCTGTATTTGTTTCTGTTCTTCTGTGTATCTTGTATTCAAGAAGCTCTTCTCCTCCCCTTTCCCTTACTTTGTAGATAGATAGATAGAGCTGTGTATATATATACACATGTATATATATACATACATATATAGGTGTGAACGCGTGCGCACTTACTCGTAAACGCATACAGACATTAAACACACGTGCTCGCGCGCGCATACCTTCCGACGATGACATCTGTATCTCTCTCTTTCTCTCTGTCTGTCTCTCTCTCTCTCACTCTCTCTCTCTCTCTCTCTCTCTCTCTCTCTCTCTCTCTCTCTCTCTCTCTCTCTCTCTCTCTCTGTGTGTGTGTGTGTGTGTGTGTGTGTGTGTGTGTGTGTGTGTGTGTGTGTGTGTGTGTGTGTGTGTGTGCGTGTGTATGCGTGCGTGCGTGCGTGTGCGAGTGTGTGTGTGTGTGTGTGTGTGTGTGTGTGTGTGTGTGTGTGTGTGTGTGTGTGTGTGTGTGTGTGAGAGAGAGAGAGAGAGAGAGAAGGAGAGAGAGAGAGACAATGAGAACATATGACTGTCTGTCAATCATTGTCAGGTACGTTTCAAACAGTGACTTCCCTTGACTGACGTCACGTCCGTGTGGCTTTGTGCGCAGGTCTGGTGGTGGCGGTGCAGGACCACGAGCACTTCCGGCTGAAAATGGTGTACAGTCGCAAGAAGAAGATCCAGAACAGTTTACGGGAGACTGAAGTGAAGCTGCAGCTCTTTAGGGTGATGCCGATTTGTCTTTTGTCTGTCTGTGCCTGTCTGAATGGCTCTTTATGGACGTGTGTGTGTGTGTGTCTTATCTCTCAGCATAGAAGTGAGTCTACCCCTCAAGATAACCTTTTTTTCATCTTATTTGTGTGTGTCTTATCTCTCACCAAAGAAGTGAGTCTATCCCTCAAGATAACTTTTTTTCATCTTGTTTGTGTATGTCTTATCTCTCACCAAAGCAGTGAGTCTATCCCTCAAGATAACCTTTTTTTCATCTTGTTTGTGTGTGTCTTATCTCTCAACAAAAAGTGAGTCGACCCCTCAAGATAACCTTTTTTTCATCTTGTTTGTGTCTGTCTTATCTTTCAACAAAGAAGTGAGTCTGTCCCTCAAGATAACCTTTTTTCATCTTGTTTGTGTGTGTGTGTGTGTCTTATCTCTCACCAAAAAGTGAGTCTATCCCTCAAGATAACTTTTTTTTTTCATCTTGTTTGTGTGTGTATTATCTCTCAACAAAAGTGAGTCTATCCCTCAAGATAACCTTTTTCATCTCTGTGACACACTTTAAGATAACCTTTTTTTCACCTTTGTGATATGTCAATGTAATGAGTGGCAAATTGACTTTGATGTGGCAAAATAAGATAATTTTGTTCGTAGTGTGTGTGTTGTGTGTGGTGGTTGGGGGGGGGGGGGGGCATCAGTTTGTTTTTTTACACCATTTTTGTTATTTTGACTCTGTATTCATGTCTTTTTTTCTATGACCCATGCGGGAACATGAAGATATAGATGCTTTACCTCTCTCTCTCTCTCTCTCTCTCTCTCTCTCTCTCTCTCCTCTCTCTCTCTCTCTCTCTCTCTCTCTCTCTCTCCACACACACACACACACACACACACACACACACACACACACACACACACACACACACAAACACGCGCGCGTGAATGCTCTGTGATTTTATACATGAGCGTAAGTGCCAATGACGTGTGTGAGTCTATGTAAAATGCGAGTGTGTGTGTACACTGTACTTGCACACATATGACCACCTTTTCGTGCATGTGCATATGTGCAACTGTAGCTGCTCCTGCTTCTGCAGTAGTAGTTTGCAAGGATACGCATTTGTGTATTTGTATTGTTTCAAGTCAACCCAACCAGTTGACGCTGAGTATGGTCTGTAGTGTCCAACTTTTCAAAGATAACAATTTCACGTGCCTCTGTCGTATTGACTCTTTATTTGCAGGCCCAGTGCTGCGCCCTCAAGCGCCTGTGCTTGAGCGAAGGGGTGGAGGAGTGCAAGATAGAGGAGATAG
>CM031614.1:40768989-40798989 GCA_018398815.1 Conus ventricosus
AACAGATGTGGCTGTATAGTATTAAAAGCAGAGGAGAAATCAATAAAAAGAATACGCGCAAAGAACCTGGTTTGTTTAAATGGAAGAAAGCATTGTGAAGGAGAGTTAGAATAGCATCATCTGTACCTCTATGGGTTTTATAAGCAAACTGAAAGGGGTCAAGGTACTGACCAACAAAAGTTAACAAGTGACGGAGAACAAGTTTTTCAAAGCACTTCATAACTATGGAGGTCAAAGCTACAGGGCGATGGTCATTCAATGTTGTGGGGTTTCTTTTCTTCGGGACAGGGCAGACAGTGGAATTTTTCCAGATACTGGGTACAGAGCATGCCTTAAGTGACCAATTGAAAATCTTACAGAAAACATTACAAAGTTCAGAAGCACACAATTTCAGCAATCTTCCACTGATGTTATCTGGACCCATTGATTTCCTGATATTCAGTTTCAAAAACAGTGACTTCACAACATCGCCATGGATCTCAAAGTCTTGTTCATCTCCCTTGTCTTTGATCCTTTTGTTTAGCTCTTTTACCACATTGTCTACCGTCCCACCCAGATCATTCCTTTCAAAACGACAATAGAAATCATTGAGTTTGTTCGAAAAATCAGTCTGGTCATTAACATTCATCTGGCAAGATCTTGCTTTCTTTTTGGCTTCACCTGTTAGAATCTTTAACCCATCCCATGCATCCTTCATTCTTCCTAACTGAAACCGCTCTTCTACTTTACCTTTGAATTCCTTTTGGGCCCTCCGTATTCCGCACCTAAGCTTTGTTTGTACTCGTTTCCTTTCTTTTTTGTCCCAGCCTGAAATGCTATCTTGTTCTCATTAAGAAGTGTCTTCATTGACCCCGTGATCCATGGTTTGTTGTTTGGAAACAGTTTAATTGTTTTGTTGGGATAATCATGTCTTCACAAAAAAGGATATAATCAGTTACCACATCTGCCGCTTCATGAACATTTTGACATGAGTCAGTCAGCACACTCCAATCAGTACACTCAAAACATCCTCTCAGCTCATCCACACTCTCAGCCGTCCAAACTTTCACACTCTTCCTCACAACAGGCTCAGTTTGTATTTTAGGTTTGTATGCAGGGATCAGTTGCACAGTATTATGGTCAGACAAACCAACAGGTGGCAGACAAAAAGATTGAAATGCACCAGGGATGTTTCCATAGCACAAGTCATTTATTGTGTTATCAATCCGCGTGGGACAGGTCACATACTGCTTAAAAGAAGGAAGAACTTTTTTTAAGTCACAATGGTTAAAGTCACCCACAACAAAACAGGGGGCATCAGCAGATATCATTTGCAGATCACGGACAACACCAGCTATTGTGCGCCCAGAACGTGTAGCAGATGACTGGTCATAGACTGGGGCATACACAACTGTCACAAATATGCGGCCGAACTCGCGCGGCAAGTAGCGGGGTCTCAAGGACACTGACAGCAGTTCAACTTCTGGCGTACACATTCGCTGCTTCACGCACACACTCGCACTGTCACAACATCTTTCATTCACATACAGACACACGCCACCACCTGATTCTTTTCCTGTTTTTGCACAGTCTCTGTCCATTCTGTAGGGTGTGCCAAAGCCATTAATTGCCATGCGTTCGTCGGTGATTTTGTCTGTAAGAAAAGTCTCAGCAAAACAAAGTAAACATGAGTTCCTGAATTCACTTAAAAATGCACAGTTTGCCTGCAACTCATCAAAATTACAGTTCTTGCTGTTGGGGTTGATGGATCTGACATTCGACAGAATGATAGACGGAAGCGGAGGTTTTGTTGCATTGTTTCTCAATCTTCTCCTCACTCCTCCTCTCCTACCTCTCTTTCGCCCACTCACTCCTCTTCCTCCTCCTCCTCTGTCATTCTCACTCTGACACATCAAATCATCGGGGATAGCTTCATCAGGCCATGACACTCCTTATTCTAACAAATCACACAACGATCACTATTCATACTAAGCTACTATCAAAGTTAACTTGCAGCATAATAATATCTTAAGTTTAATTGTACCTTTAGTTGTCTTTGTTGTGTGTTTTGTGCTGGTTTACGTGTTTGTCTGCTTGCTTGTGAGCGTGTTTTGTTTTGATTTTAACTGTTCACAGCGTTTCAGTTCCGAATGACAGCTATATTTTCTACATCAGCTTAGAAGTGAATGATAAGAACAATCACATATGTATTCTAATTAGGCTACAAAATAATGGTCTTTCGGATGATATAGTATATTGAGGTCACGGGTGTTAATTAATGATGAGAAGGAGAGTGCTGTGTATAGTAAACCTTTGTAGGGAAAACCATTTTGATGGTTACTTATACACGCATGCACGCACACACACACACCACACACACACACACACACACACACACACACACACACACACACACACAGATGATAATGATGATGATGATGAAACTGATGACGATAATGATGATGATGACGAAGATGATGATGATAACACATCCTTCTCCCAGATGCCGTCACTGTTCATTCAGGAAGTGGCGCAAAACATCATAATCCGTCCTAGATAAAATACACGACTTTTCACGACAGCCTGGCATTGGAGGTGAAGGGGGGCATGCCGAAGAAATGCTTCTCCAGTAGGAGCTAGACGAGTATTGTTGTTCCTCCAAAGTGGAGCTCAGCACGACCAGCAAGCGACAAACTTTGCGCTGCGTAAAGAGTTCATCAGGCTTGCTTACGGATTCTGATCAGCTGCCGATGAGTAGTACTTCGAAATAAACAAAAAGATGCTTCCCCAAAATCGGGTAGATCATGCCTATTGGAAATGCCTCAAAAACACAAACAAAGAAACAAACAAACAAAAACAAAAACTAAACTCAAAACGAGCACAAAGTGAAGGAGAAATTATAAAGAATGTTAAATTAAATGGTGAACAAATCTCTGTCGAAAAGTCGAAAGGGGGGGGGGGGGGGGGGGTGTAGAAGTCATCGTGTATTGGGAGTCAGTAACATGAGGTACAAGATCCGCACGAGTAAAAAAAAAAAAAAAAAAAAAAAAAAATTGCTCGTAGAAAAATCACAAAAAACACTAGACATCGCTCCACTAGGGGGTCATCGTGCGGTGCAGGACATCAAAAATAGATATGAGGGTAAATATGAGACTGAAAACTTGGCGCAGGTGCCCATAGTGTCCGTGCACGAAGTGGGGCATACATAAAACTCCTTCCCAGTTAAAAACACATCAATGTTGAGAATGAAGCCTTGGCCAAGATGCCGGTGTTATTGTGTACTCTATGTGGGACGGATTTTTTACGTTTACTTCACTTCCTTACGGTAATTAGGGGTATCTGGGTCAAGTGTTTCTGTTTGACATGTCCTGTATCAACCTGTGAGCCCTTCAGGTTAGTGCTGAGGTGTCCAGTGTTATAAACTTGGGATATATATATATATATATATATATATATATATATATATATATATATATATATATATATATATGTTAAAATAAGGTTTTAAAAGGAGTAATCTACAAATTTGTTTCGAGCGTATCGCTGTCGTCAGGATCTGATGTGTTTAGTTGTTGATACAAAGAGAATATTTTACAGCAATAAAAAATTTTGTCTCTTGTAGTCCTTTAACAAATGTTGCTCCCCAAGGGGTTGAGCACTCTAAAAATCGTTTTGGGTATTTTAATCACATTGATATATATATATATATATATATATATATATATATATATATATATATATATATATATATATATATATATATATTGTGTGTGTGTGTGTGTGTGTGTGTGTGTGTGTGTGTGTGTGTGTGTGTGTGTGTCCGTGCGTGCCAGTATGTGTGTGTGGCTGTGTTCTACCGTACATGCTGCATCTGAAGTCATTCATATACGTGTGTGTGTGTGTGTGTGTGTGTGTGTGTGTGTGTGTGTGTGTGTGTGTGCGTGTGTGCGTGTGTCTGTGTGTGCAGACAGGACCGGCAAAAGCAAGTGCAAGGTGAAGATCGACAACACGTCGGTCATTCTGCTCGACAAGTCCGATTTTCCCCCGGGCCCTCGCTGGTCTCAACATCCCCCTCGCGACAAGCGGCCAGGTCTGAAGCCGGCGGGGGACAGCTCAAAGGAGCCCTCAAGCAGTGACAAGGCGGGCGCCAAGCGGAACGGCCACAAGCAGGGCCTGACCGCCGAGGACGGCAAATGGAGAGGAATGGGCAGGAGGCTGTCTCTCAGCATCAGCAACGGACCTCTGGGCTCGCTGTTCGGACATTCGCGGACGCTGGCTGCGGTGCCTGAGGACGGGGAAGGGGGCAACGGGGACGGGAGGCCCATGGTTCGTCGCACCAGCAGTCAGGGTCAGATCTGCGCGGCCATCAAACGCGACCTGATGTTGTCGCGCTGTACCGGCACGGAGGAGATCGGCCAGCGTAAGAGCGAAGGCGAGCACGAGCTGGCTAGCGTGGTCACCGCGGACGGGGAGGTGTGCGGCGGGAACAGTTCCGCTGCAGGTGTGCCGGTGGGGAGAGAAGACCTCCCTGCTGAAAATGGGTCACCGAGTGGTGCCAGCCTGGCAGTGCCGTGGAGAGTTCCTCAGAGTGTGTCTCTTCAGGATAATGTATCCAGCGCAGGCAGAAGCCTTGCGGAGACTGGCAGCGCTGTGGATGGGGGTGTACCGCAGTCGGCCTCTTTCTCCTCTCAGCTGGGGCACGACAACAGACTGGCCAGTGACTCCCTAGAACATTCAGGGGACGTGGCGGGTCAGAGGTCTCCGATGGATCCTCGCCCCGCCGCCAATGGGAATGCGGTGCTCAACGTTGAAGCTGAAAACTCTGTCAGCAATCACCTTGGTCAACTCGTCAGTGGCAACACTAGCTATGCAGGACACGACGGGGGTACGGTACCTAACGGTAACGTTGTACCCAACGGCAACACAGTGCCTAGCATTCCTTTCCATGTCATAGAGAACGCTGCTGACCCGTCTGCCAGCCACGCGCATCACGAAGACCTCCCTGATCCTCACTGTGTAGCACGCTCTGTGGTCGACAGCATGTGCGTGGACAAGAGTCAAGAACTGATGCCTGCTGTTCTTGACGTGTCCCACGCGCACGTTGTGCCGGCAGGGGGCACGCCACGCCCACTTCAAGAGGGGGTCGACGATGACGGAGTCCAAGACGTCACCGTGGACACGAGCCCAGCTTCGGGCTGGACAGTGGAGGGTTACCCTTTCCCAGAACATCTGTCGACGGTTCTGGAGATGCCAGAGGTATCAGAAGCTAATACTTGTCTGTCAGACAGACTGCCTGTGGATGCACTGGTGGATGAGGCACAGGACATAGACGGTGCGTTGATGACACCCACCAATGACTACAGTGTGTGTGAAGGGTCTGCCCACGCTGAGCTGGATATAGGGCACGCTGAACTAGGCCCTGACAAGGCGGCACACCGTTTGAATGATGACGAGAAGAGTGAGGCTGATACTGAACAGACCAACAGCACCAGCCAAGAGAAGACCAGTGAATCCGAAACGGTCAGTACCATCTGTGATTCACTTCTTTCCTTGCCGACGCTGGACGACAGTCCGCTCGTGCTTGTTACCAGTGAGACACCCACAGCAGAATGTGATTAAGAGGAATAACACGGCGAGACGAACGACTCATCCACGACCCCAGTCTGTGTGTCTGGTGTTGGAAGATGGATAACAGCGAAGGTCATGCACGACCTGTAGCAGAGTCATGAGGTATTAGTGTTGCCGATATCCCGTGAAACTCAAATCAAGGCAGAGTCTGAAGAGGGAAAATTGTGCTTTCACCCGACATGGTGAGAGCAGATCAGAGCAGCCACTGAGGGGTCACTGGAGGCTTAATGAGTCTGTCCAACACGAGGTCCCGCATCCGTTGCCGGCAAACGGGAAGATGGTTGAGGGTATGTGTTATATCCAGAAGAAAAAAAAGGGTCCTATTTGTTGCCACGAAGCTGGAAGGGTTGATAGCAGTCTGATAGCGGATTTCACAGCTTTTCTCTTTTCCACACGCACCACGGTGATCCGCACTCTCACTGCACACCGCCATGTTAGTCTTAACCCGGGCTGATGTGACTGGAACGCACGATCGTGTGTTGGTGGTACGTCTGCTGTGAACTAGACGGAGAACAGGAATGGCAAGACGGCTGTCTCCAATTGTTACGTGATTTCACTCTTTGTGGAATATTATCGTAGAGCTTTCATCCTTGAACAAGTGTCGACAAGCTGGAATTTATAACATAAAGCAAAACATTCGTTGATGACTTTAACACTCTGATTGGTTTGGTTTTGCTTGCATCGTTTACGTTTAGCTGGACTTGTGTTGTATGCTAAAAAAAAAAAAAAAAAAAACCACCAAACAGACCGAATCTGCTGATTCAGCTAAAGTTTCAACAACGACGTACATTTTTGTTTTGCTGTGCTACCGAATAAGTGACATGCCGGATTCTTTTCTATGCACGCACGTGTTATCTGGAGAGACCAGCTGAGATTTGTTTTCGCCGGAGGAGAAGTGTATACGATTCAGCTTGGTTGATCGAAGCTTTCGTAGATCTTTTGGAAGACCGATTCGGGTGTGATTCTCACACCCATCGGCCGATAAATCAATGTTTGATCGATCTTTGTCTCAGTGAACTGTAATGACGCTGATCCTGAAGTAGGGTATGGTGATACCATCAAGATTGTAGACCGTGTAACTCGAGTTGGTTCACAGCTATCTGACAGGTCACCCTGACCCATTTAGAATCAGCTTGACCTTACCTCAACGTGCTTTGCAATGCAAGATACCTTGGTCAATATGGATCACGCTGACCTTTGACCTCGGGTCCACGTGACCCAGTTAGATCAAACTGACCTTTAATATGGGTCCCACGAGGCCACAGTTTGGACTTGGTCGCGATAATCCTCTTCGGGTCACCACAAACTTTGGATTCAATAACGGTAACTCTGGGATCTCTCTACCAGCCATCGGATCTACCGAGCAAGGGGATCTGTTGAAGCGACGATCTCTCAGCGAGTCACTTAGAGTACAAGGCACCCAAGGCCAAACTCGCACTTGTTACTTTACCGCAAACATGACTCACAGCAATAGCTCTTGGCCTTTGGCGTTATCTAGAACTCCAGCTGTTATAATCTCTTTGCATGCGTCCCGTAGGTCGGATAATATTTTGGTTCAGGTCATAGAGTCCTTATCCAGAAAAGCTCCATGCACAATTGCATAGAAGAGAATTAGAGATCTTGTACAGTAAGATAGACAACTCTGACGAGCGCATTACCAAAATCGTGAAAACAGAAGCCTCGGTGATGTCTCTTTGTTTGAGCATGCTTGTCCGCGCTTTCTTGATATACAGTCTCTGATGTAATACGTTAATTTAGCCAAGCTCCACAGACATACGTCATATTTCTCTGCTGCTGAGACTCGTGCGTGCTCTACCACCATCGTGCACTGTCTGTGGATGCACATTGTTTGCAATATACATACATGCGTACATACATATATACGTAAATACAGAGAGAGAGAGAGAGAGAGAGAGAGAGAGAGAGAGAGATTCGTGGGGCATGCACTCATGAAAGATACCTCTTTTAGACTGTCCTCACCTCAAGAGCAAATAGTTCCGCAGTCTGCTGCATACCAGATCTCTGACAGACAGTCATGGCCGCCAATGGGTAGACGTGGTCGGTTCCTCTCCCGTTTCTATGGCATTGCTCCCTCGTCGTTCTGTCCCGGCTCCCCGCACAGCCAGCCAGCAGAGCAGAGCCAGTGAGCCCACAGGGGGCTGTCTGTACAAGGTCGTCAGGGGGCACCGTACCTGAGGAGACGCTGCACTGCAGCTGAGCCACTCACAGTAGTACCTGTTCTGATCCTACATACGCAGGACTCCACCTATTTTTACCCCCCCCTCCCCCCCCCCCCCCCCCCCCCCCCACCCCCCCCTTAATGACAATGACAAAGGCTAAGTCTCGCGTGCAGCCAGCTTGAATGAGGGAAGGACGGAGAGGGATGGATGAAGGGAGCGCCTTAAAATTTAATCGTTTATGTGTTGGAGGAGCACGAAGTAGGATCTCGGTCGTCTCACGGATTTGTTTTTCATGATGTTCCAACTCTGGTGGTAGTGGTTCGTTCGGTAATCTTTCGGGTGAGTCGGTAAACCGAAGACCCATGCGCGATATTCATTTGGCGCGTACGAAGCAACCCACAGGCAATGAGGGAGTCTGCCCGTGGGGAAAAAAATCTGTATGGAAACGTACGCATTTTGACCTGAAAGAAAAAGGTACGTAGACAGTAATAAAATGGGTAACACTGTGCCGTGGCATTGCGCCATTACTGGGTATTACAGCTCTAATTCGTTGCACAGAGAAATCTCTTATGAGTATCAACTTACAGAAAATAGTCCTGTATACTGCAGTGATTTTGGTACAGATGATTTGCTTCAAGGAAAATTTGTAGACCTGGACTGAGCATTATTCTTGTGGAAAGAGGAGGTACGGGGTATGGCACTTCAGTCTGGAATGTTGTTGCCATTGTTTTGTTGTTGCTGTTTGTTTGTTTGTGTGTTTGTTCCTGCTTTTTGCTCACTGTCCTGGGTTTCTGTTTGTCTGTTTTGTTCGTTGATTATTTCTTGGGATCCCGTTCCCCGTTTGTTAATCTGCTTTCTGTTTCTGATTCTTGAAAGTGTACACATTAACTATCACTCTGAGTGTCTGTCTAGATCTCATTTTATTTTCCTGTGCCTGTCTCTCGGGCTATCTATCTGTTTGTCTATCCGTCTATCCGGCTGTCTGTCCATCTCTGTTTCTGTCTTCTTTCTATCAATCCATCTATTTTCTTTGTTGTTGTTTTTACATTAATTATTGTACTGTATTTATTCACAAAATTAAGTCTGTGTCTGTTTGTCATCGTTGTGTGTGTAACCCTTGCATCCCTACATGTATGTGTGTGTGTGTGTGTGTGTGTGTGTGTGTGTGTGTGTGTGTGTGTGTGTGTGTGTGTGTGTGTATGTGTGTGTGTGTATGTGTGTGTGTGTGTGTGTGTGTGTGTGTGTGTGTGTGTATGTGTGTGTGTGTGTGTGTGTGTGTGTGTGTGTGTATGTGTGTGTATGTTGTGTGTGTGTGTGTGTGTGTGTGTGTGTGTTTGTGTGTGTGTGTGTGTGTGTGTGTGTGTGTGTGTGTGTGTGTGTGTGTTAGGTTGGATGTTATTTCTTTCTATGTTTTCTTTTCTTTTCATCTTTCTTACTTTCCTCTTTCTTTTCTTTCTTTCTTTCTTTCTTTCTTTCTTTCTTTCTTTCCTTCTTCCTGATTTTCAATAATCTCTTCTTTCATTCTTTCTCTCTTTCAGTGTTTATTGTATTTAAGCGGAGAGTGACATTTTATGTCTTGTTTTCTCGTAACGGTTCTTTTTTTTTTTTTTTTTTTTACGGCGTAGGCTGTTTTGGGGAAATGTGTGGGGAAATCCAGCCTTTTGAACAGTCCAAGTTCTTTTCGGTTTTGTTTTCTTTTGTTTGTTTATTTTGCTGTGTTGTCCATGTAAAGTCAAAGTCAGAATAGCACGTATATATTTTAGGTTAAAATGTATGTTTTTAATAGAGTATCATTGTTCCTATTGTTCCATACATTTTTAGATACATGTAGGTTGCATGTACAGTCATGTAGGTGTTTCATTGATGAAAGTAGATCAATACTGTGCTGGAATAATTTTACATAGAAATTATGGGGTACTTATCCTGTATTGATCGAAAGGATGAAGATAACATGACATTATGCATGGCTTATTACAACATACTTCCGTGCATTACCCCCACCCCCACCCCACCCTATTTCTTTTTTTCTTTTTTTCTTTTTTTTTCTTTTTCTTTCTTTTGTTCAGGTTTTGGCGGTGAATGTTACAGCTGTTGTGGTAGTTCTGATCGGTAAACAAAGTATTCAAGATTGTATATTTAGGAACTTCTCCTGACGCCAGGAGCATTGAATAATAAACAACAAGAAGATCGGTGAGCGAGACGCACATTTTCAAACCGACACTTATAGCCAATAAAGAGTTAATCGTTAACCAGTTCACCAACGGAAGCCAGGACTCAAAACTACAGAATTAACAAAAGCAGAATTTTTTTTTATTGCATTGAATAAGTATATAAGAGAAACCAAAGCTAAATAGCCAGCAAGACACACATACAGCAGGAGAAGCCACCGCTGAACAGTCATTAACTAGTAGGGAAGACGGGAGATCTCAGTCCTCTGTCAGGGTTGAATCACTCTTGGACCCGTTCTCTTGGGTGAAATCGACATTACTAAGCCGGTTGGGAAAGTATTAGCTGGTACATTCTTCCCGTGTACCCCCCCCCCCCCAAACACACACACACACACACACACACACACACACACACACACACACACTCACACACACACACACACACACACACACACACATGCACACACACACACACACACACACACACACACACACACACACACACACACACACACACACACACCATCCAAGACAAAGAAGCGTTTACCATCTCACCTCATCCGTCTGCTCGTGTAAGTCCTTTTACGGACATTGTACGCTCATCGCAGGCAAGATCCTCGCTAGGGTTTTTGCTGAACAGACTGATCCCCACCATCGCCAACGAACACCTTCTTGAGAGCCAGTGTGGCTTCAGAGCCAACAGGAGCACTACCGACATGGTATTTGTCTTCCGCCAGCTCCAGGAGAAGTGCCGCGAGCAGAACAAGGGACTCTTCATCACGTTTGTCGACCTCACTAAAGCTTTCGACATTGTGAGCAGGAAAGGTCTATGGCAAATTCTGGAAAAAAATGGGCTGTCCACCAAAATTCTTAAGCATGATCATCCAGCCGTATGAAGACCAAAACGGGCAGGTTAGACTCAACAGTGTCCGCTCGGAGCCATTCTCCATCTCAAACGGCGTTAAGCAGGGCTGTGTTCTAGCTCCGACACTCTTCAGCATCTTTTTTAGCATGATGCTCCAGCAGGCCCTTGGAGACCTTGAAGACGAAGACGGCGTCTGCATCCGCTACCGCACTGATGGCAGCCTGTTCAACCTGCGGCGACTACAGGCCCACACAAAGACGCTGGAGCAACTGATCCAAGAGCTCCTTTTCGCAGACGATGCTGCCCTTGTTGCTCACACAGAAGCAGCTCTACAAAGGCTAACTTCCTGCTTTGCAGAGGCTGCGCAGCTCTTTGGACTGGAAATCAGCCTGAAAAAGACAGAAGTCCTGCATCAGCCTGCACCCCGAACAGAGTTTCACTCTCCTCACATAACAGTTGGCCAGACAGAGCTGAACACAGTCCACCAGTTCAGCTATCTGGGGTACATCATCTCTTCAGATGCCAAGCTTGATAAAGAAATTGACAACAGACTGGCCAAAGCAAACAGTGCATTCGGAAGACTCTACAAACGAGTGTGGAACAACCGACATTTGAAGCAAAGCACCAAGATCAGCGTGTTTCGTGCAGTCGTAATGACCACACTCCTGTACGGCTCAGAATCGTGGGTCCTTTACCGTCACCACCTGCGACTCCTTGAACGCTTCCAGCAGCGCTGCCTCCGCACAATTCTCAACATCCATTGGAGTGACTTTACCACCAACATCGAAGTCCTCGAAAGAGCGGAGGTCTCAAGTATAGAGGCTGTACTGCTGAAGTCCCAACTGCGCTGGGCAGGGCACGTCTCCAGGATGGAGGATCACAGCCTGCCAAAAATAGTCCTCTACGGAGAGTTGTCCACTGGCCATTGTGATAGAGGAGCGCCTAAAAAGCGCTACAAAGACAATCTAAAGAAAAGCCTCAGTACCTGTCACATCGACCACGCCAGTGGTCAGACCTCGCTGCCGACCGTGGCGCCTGGAGAAGCACCATTCACAGGGCTGCATCCTCGTTTGAAGCCTCACGCAGAGAAAGTCTCCAAGAAAAGAGGCACAGGAGGAAAGCACGCCATGCTGCAGCAGCTCAAGAACCACCGGACCCGACGCTGACCTGTGGCCGCTGTGGCAGATCATGCCTGTCCCGCATAGGACTCATCAGCCATCAGCGTGCCTGCAACCGACGTGGACAACCCCCTCAATAATCTTCGTCCGCGAAGCCAAGCCAAGAAGAAGAACGCTCATTTACCACAGATGAAAGCAATGTGCGAACACACCTGAGGTTCAGATCAGATACAAGCAGGTAGGGGAGTGAGCTGGTGGATGAAACAGGAGAAAGGATGAGGGAAGGGAGAGAGGTATGGCACCTATTGTCACCTTCAGAAAAGCAAGAAAAGGTTGAACGTGTACAGAATAACATTAATAATGCAGATGGCTTGAACACTTACAGAGAAAATTATTCAAATGGGTCTGAACAAACGCAGAATGAAGAATCCATGACCGATCACGTGTAGAACAGAAATGATAAACGGTGTCTGAACGCGTGTGGAAAAATAACCCAAGGGTCTGAACGCGTGTGGAAAAATAATCTAAGGGTCTGAACGCGTGTGGAAAAATAATCTAAGGGTCTGAACGCATGTGGAAAAATAATCCTAGGGTCTGAACGCGTGTGGAAAATAATCCAAGGGTCTGAACGCGTGAGGAAAAATAATCCAAGGGTCTGAACGCGTGTGAAAAATATTCCTAGGGTCTGAAAACATGTAGAAAAATCATCAAAGGGTCTTGAAAATTAAAAGACTCAGAGGGGAACGATAATCAATAGGTCTGAAGACGTGGAGATAAAACCAAAATATAACCGAAAGGGTCTGAAAATGTAAAAGAAAAATAATCAAAGAGTCTAAAAACTTATATCGAAAAATAATGGAAGGACTAGAGCGTGCAAGAAGAAATAAATAAAAGGTCTAAATACATATGGAAAAAAAAAGAGTCGAAGAATATGCACTACATACATTGAATTTACAGGCGGAGGTCTGGCTGCATACGCTAGTTTCACTTAAACGGTAGGTTGTATGATGACACAGAAGTAAGAAAACAAAACAAAGGAAAAAGAAAGCCGGATATTTCAGCCTTAGCTTAGCTTGTAGCTCTTCCTAAATATGACCTTGTCAGGTAGGATCTATTCGTCATCCATCGCAGCTCACTCTCAGTGTGTAAGATGCGAGTCTTACGTGTTGAAATCGCGTGCGATGTGCGCTCACCGACACGCTCTGAACATGAACAAGTCGGGTTTTTTTTTTCTAATATGATATAATTCTTTGATTATGAATACCCCTCCTAAAAGTTTTTGATCGTGGAGGTGAAAAAAGACACCGTTTTTCAAGTATGGGTGTTTTTTTTTTTTCAATTCATTTGACGCACACACGTTACTGTTTGTCTTAGACTGCACAGGTCATGTGACAGACACAGGGAGCTTCCGTGAGGTAAACAAGAGAGGCAATATATCTATAGGAATCCGGTGGAGAAAAGTGATAAATATAACCATTATATACGTGGGCTGCCATAACCAGATTACTGCACTTGTTTGATCTTTATCTGTTAAACCGAAATCCGTTTGACAATCTGCTGCAGTCTGTATGCTCGTAACATTGATAAATGAATGATGTTTCATGTTTTTCTTCTTTGATCGTGAAAATCTTTGCGTTTCTTTCTTTCGGTGTTTTTGTTTCTCCCTGTCCTTCGTTTCTTTCTTGTCTTTCTCCGTCTCTTCCTCTCTTTTTGATCGTCATTTTCTGCCCATATGATTTTGCCAGAAGAAAAAAAAGTTACAGGGAAATTCGAAAAGTGTTAAGTGTATGATTTGATGGAGGTTTGTGGTTGTCCACCATCTGCACTTATATTAGAATTAGTATTTTGAAATGTACGTGAACACAAAATTTCTCTCTCTCTCTCTCTCTCTCTCTCTCTCTCTCTCTCTCTCTCTCTCACTCTCTCTCTCTCTCTCTCTCTCTCTCTCTCTCTCCTCTCTCTCTCTCTCTCTCCTCTCTCTCCTCCTCTCTCTCTCTCTCTCTCTCTCTCTCTCTCTCTCTCTCTCTCTCTCTCTCTCTCTCTCTCTCTCTCTGATGTATGTGTGTCATCACCTTGCGGGAAGAAAAGTACCACTTGTTTATCACAACGTTTATGCAAACCACCATGAAACCAAATTTGCTCTGGTTTCTTGTTTGATTATGCAATAGAATAATCGGAATTACTCACAGAGGGAAAAAAACCATTCACATTGAGAAATGTTTTCTTTTGTGGTTGTATGTTTCATACTGAGGCACAAAACCGTTTTTGTTTGTGTGTGAAATTAGCACCACGCGTATTATTGTTCGCTAAAAAAAATTATGAAGAAATGCACCCTGTGTTTCTATAATATTTTAAAGTGTTTATTTCGTTTTGTGTTTTGTTTTGGGGGTTTCGTTTTTTTTTTGCTGTGTCAGTCTTCTTACCACCGCCTCCCCCTTCCCCCTCCATGCCCCCATCACTATCCCAGCACCATTATTTTTAATCTAATCTGTAATGTATTTGTCTAAGTTGTGTTCCCCACCAATTCACTTTGCTTTTTTACATTTAAACGAAATGTTGTGTGCAATAAGAAACTATTGTTTTGGATGATGACAACTATTTGGATATTCACGACTGATGTAAAATTTATTTCAGTGATGTGGCATCATTTACAGCTAATTATGAAATTCATTGGCTTACCTGGAGTTAACGTTCGATTTCAAATACGATAGTGCTGAAGGATAGATTGTTAGCTTCGCAAAAGGAGCACACACACGCGCACACGCACGCGCACGCACACACACACACACACACACACACACACACACACACACACACACACACACACACACACACACACACACACACACACACACACCAGTTATCAGAATGTTCTTTAACAGAGTGACATCATCTGGAGGGGTAGGATTTTTGACTCTCGGACGACCTGACCAGCTGATGGGTCAGTGAGCACCCTTCCCATTTGAAGACTTGACCTCGACTTCCAGGACATCTACTTTTCCCTATTTCCCTAATCATTCAACTCCTTCCCGTTGATGAGTTATGTTCCCTTGAGATCTTGTGGTCGAAGAACACCTACGCTCATCAGACTCGCCAGCAAGAAGCCAAATATCCCAATAACAGGTCTTTAAACATGTACTACAAACGTTTGCGAAAATCATCCGTTTTTCAGCTAAACTGCATTAAGAGGTAGTCACGTATTTATTCAAACCAGATTGTAGAATTTCTAGCAATAAATCTATTTTTAAGAGGTTAGAAAAAAGAGAAAAGAAAAGAAAGAAAAAAAAATGCGTAAGACATTTGAGTGGAGTGACCAGAACTGGTCAAGAAATACGTCTTTATCAGCAAAGTCTGGATTTGGTGCTGACTGGTTTTTCCATTCATGAAGAGACATGGACACAGAAATTCGGGAACAAACCCTGTAAACAACCATTGCAACCCAAAGCGAAGACTGACCGAACAGAACTGCAGCAGAACGAGCAGGCCCCACTGAGCAGCATCGAAGTGCTGTGTGCGTGTCTCCTCCTCCGATGGGTTGCATCATCAACCTTATCATTATACTTATATAGCGCCTGTCCTCGGCTAGAGACCAAGCTGGAAGCGCTTTACAATCCACACTCGTTTACATAACGGGCTGCCTACCTGGGTAGTGCCGACTGAAGAGCTGCCAGCTGGCGCTTCATTCAGTCGTTTCCCGTGTCATCCAGTCAATATTGTTCAATATCGTTCGCTCAGTTTGCTTATTTCCTTCATTCTTTCCATTTATCCCGCAGGGTGCATGCTATGTGTAACGTGTCATCCATACTAACGGCCAAACTGGCCTTCTCTTCTGAAAGCTGGTGAAGGGATTTTACGTGTGTTCAAGATGTTATGCGTGCGTTCACACACGGAACCCCGGTTTATAGTCTCATTCGAAGGACTGTATGGGAAATGGGAGTCAGAACCAATGTTAACTCCGAAGGAAAAAATCCCCCTATACCGAAACGGCCCGGCGGAGATTCGAACACGCAACCCCAGGATCACCAAGATTACGAGTCTGGCGCTCTAGTCCTGAGCTATTCTGGCACCAGTTGCTCCCTGTCGACGGCCGGTGCTTGGTCTGCGACAAGAGAAACCTGGGTATGGCTTTGTACGGGGAGCTAGCATGAGCTGCAAAAAAAAAAAATGCTGTTGTATAAGACCGTTTTCTCATGTAGCAATGTTATTTTCAAGCCAAGCCCACCTCGGAGGCTGCATCAATGCTGTTTCATAAATAAAAAATAAAAAAAACAACGTGCAAATACATGACATACAAGTACAGATTATTAGAGGAACATTTTTTTCAATATTTTTTTTTCGGCCCGTGCACGATTCAGATATAAGGTGACTTTTAAGTATCCAAGTAAGCCTTTTTTAAGATATGTTGTAAGTATACCACAAAGGCTGAAGAGAAGTGACGTTTTTGAGCTACCAACAAATGTGTTATTTTCCCCCATACTTGAAGGATATGTTTGCATGTTTTGATTTTCTTAGGTACAGTTATAGAATTGTTTATTCATTTGACTTGCCACTCCAACCGCTCCTGCTGCTTCTGCTCCTGCTCTTCTCCTTCTCCTCCGCCTCCTCCTCCCCTCCTCCTCCTCCTCCTTATCCTCCTTCTCCTTCTCCTTCTATTACTATTGCTCTTACTATCACTACAACTGCTGCTGCTGCTGCTGCTGCTGCTGCTGCTACCACCACAACCACTAAAATTACAACTACTACTACTACTTGCAAAAAAAACTAGAGGTTGACTGCAGCATGTTGGCACAACAGGTGAAACAACAGAAAAGGTAAATTGTCAACTTACAGGTAGAAATGATGTTAGGACGTTTCGACACTTAGTGTCTTCATCGGCAGAATGAGTTAGAGACAGACACTATGAAAGAAGAAACATCAAAAGAAAACAGTTTTTGTTTTATTGTTGTTGTTGTTATATCACGAAGAAAACAGGTACCCAAGCTGTAAAGAAGATGATGGAATATGAATTACATAAAACCAGTCATTATTTCAGTATAGGCATGTGCTTATCCATTATCTGTGTCTGACTGCGGTAGCAACTATTTTTTCAACTCGACAACTTTGGTTTTACACATCTATGCATGAAGCGTCAGAATCATTGCCCAGGTAACTGGCTTATGACGATGATCATGGTGATAATAATTATGATGGTTCTTGGTTATCGCTGTTGTATGTTTGTTACTGATTGTTGCTTAACTATAAAATTCCTGCTGTGGTGATTTGTATTGCAAAAAAAAAAGGATTTGGAGAGATTTTGTTTGATTTGAAGCCATCGTTTTGGAAATGGCCATATTGTATCAACGAATGGAAATGTTTATCCGCGCGTTTTTCTGCTGTGTGTTATTTCCCATTCCAGTGTGTTTCCTCGCAGTCCGTTCCTCAGACTGGTTAACCCTTTCAAAGTACACGTAATCCCGTTTGCCGCTTCTGCAAACTAAAAGTCCAATTTTCTTGTCTGTTGCGAATTCTTCTCCCTTTCTGGTTTCCCATTGTACGTGCTTTGTAAAAATAATAAACTAGAGTTGGCTTGTTTCCTTTTTTCTTTTTCCCCCAGCTTTGAGCAATCTATTTACAGAATGCATTTCAAGCAGACCATGTGCTGCTCTGGTCTTTTAAGTGTTGTTGTTGCCTATCTCCGAACACTAAATGTATGCAGTGCCACTCTGACTCAGTAGGGCTCTCGTCTGGTTGGTGTTTATCTCCTCTTGGATCATTCACTTTACACAGTTCCACTCAGTGTGCGGTTCTGGCCTGTTAAGTGTTTTCTTTTTTTTTCCCTGTCATTGAACATTAACTCTTATATAGTTCCACTCTGACTGCTTGCAGTTTCAGTCTGTCTGGTGCTTTTTCCATCTTTGAATTCTAGCTGTACTTTGTTTCACTCTCAAGCACGTTCAGACGGTGCTACATGCTTTTTTTTCATAATTGAATTCTTAACTGTACTTCGTTTCACTCTGAAGCAGGTTCAAGCAAGTACTGCCAGTATTTAAGGACCATAGAATGCAATTAATAAACGCGAGAGAGTTGGTAGGTCTGTATCAGCCGTGTCTACTGACACATATCCAGTTACACGTTAAAAGAAAGAAGGAGAGAGAGAAAAAAGGCTGATGTATGCTTCAGGTTGGGTTTTTTTCCTCGTGATTATAGCTTCAATATTCCGTGCAAACAGAAAATGTTGCTTCCAAAAGAGGAGAGCTCAGAAAAGTAATCTCTACTGCTAATGTCTTGCTCTTTTTTTTCGCGATTGTGGGTTTCTTTTTCAGCATACCATGAATATGTGTACATTTTCTACCTAGCAGACATTGCTTTCTGCGATTTCCGTCTTTTTCCTTTCTTGTGTATTTGCATGCATTTGCAGTTTGGTTACTGTTTCATTTTCTATCAAACTTCTGTATGTTTAGTTGTTTTTTTTATGGTGGCCTGTCTTTCTCTTGTCTAAATTGCTTTCTGTCTTTTTAATGCTGTTTTCATATCAGCGAAATCACACCTTTTTCGTTCGGTTCAATGTTTCTTCCCCTAAATATTATGCGAAGGGAAGTAACCCCATGTAGTGAAAGTTACTGGAAGAGTTGCTTCCCTTGGGCCCGCTTACCGGATCTATCCATTCTGCTGCTAAGTTTGGTCGTCCTCCTAAGCTGTTTGAAGTATTCAAGTCAAGACTCCCGTAATTCGCCTTGAATGAGAATGTAGACGGTGGACTGTCTCTGGCAGCCATTTTCTTCCTTTTTACCATTCTCTGGTCTTCTGACACCAACGTAGGTTAGACCGATCGGCGGTTATTATGACAGGCATCAACGATGTGGATTGGAGAATCCAAGTAAGTTACCGCTCCGATTCTTGATTCGTCCATGAATTCCGGTTCTAGCATTGGGTTTCCCATCGCAGTGCTATTGTTCTGTTCTGATTTCAGTTCTGTCTGTTGATTGGACGGGATCTCAGTCTGCCCGGTGACTTACTCTTTGGACGATGGCTGTGGCGCTGTCTGACCTGTCCGGTCATTTTCTGCACCGCTGGGCCTCTGGAATGGTCAGTTTAGCCCATGTTTAAATTCTCCACATTGACCTACGTGCAGTTTATATTCCCTTGGATGGCTAGCGTCTTCACGTTGGAGAGTGACTATTTCCGGCCTAGGTTTGAAGAGTAACCGCTATGGAGATAAGCTTTTGGTTTATTTCCGGTTTCATTGGGGACATTCCGTTTTCGGACAATGACGTGCTTAAAGTTTCCTTTTGTTTGGGAGATTTTTCGCTGTCTAAATAATGACTGGCTGTCCGCGTTGGAGTTTCAGGCGTGTTAAATTTTCGAATTTTACATCCCCATATGCATAGAGTGATCCTTGTTCTGATCTGCCGGCTGCATACTGATCAGGTCGTTTCTTTGTGGGGTTTTTTACATTTTATTTTACAAAGGTTCATTTTAGAGGCCCCCCAATCTTTCAATACTCACTCGCTTCGGACATGTTTTTCTCCACTGTGTTTTCTTTCCGCCAAAGATCAAAGTGAATTTCCGATGAAAACTAATCTAAAAATCCAAATCAACATACAACTTGGCATATTTTCAGCCAGTTCGGCCACGTAGATTTGACGGAATGGAGGTCTCTTTTCAAGGGAAGTTGTCTGCTGGGGTTTTGAACAGGGGGGTCAAGTACTGCCAGTTTCTTTGCAATCTGTTTCTTTCATAACGCACACAGCTGGAGTCCACGCGTTGCACAATGGACAGAATGATGTATTGTACTGCATTTTCTTAACGCACTCTGTGTCATGTATATGGGTCAAAGAAGCCCTGGAGGAGACGTATAATGCACTGCTTTTGGGGGTAACTTAAACATTCAATGCACTGTGTATGATTTAATGGCCTACATTCACGCAATATGTAGTCAGGAAAACCCTCACGTTACATGACTTATGCGTTAAAACCTAGGCTGTGTAATTTATACATTCAGTGCATGGTCTGTGTGATTTATGCATTTGAGGCACCGCGTGTATTGGTTTTCTTGGGTTGTTGTTGGTTTTGTTGTTGTTTTCCAAGTATGCAGATTGGGGTGCAATTTTTCGACTAGAAATTAAATCCATTTGTAAATGAGGGTGATCAGAACTTACCTGAACTCTGTGTGTGTGTGTGTGTGTGTGTGTGTGTGTGTGTGTGTGTGTGTGTGTGGGTGTGTGGGTGTACGCATTTTTGCGCGTGCAAGCGTGCGCACATTTATATATAGATAGATGCACGCACACACACACACACACACACACACACACACACACACACACACACATAGCAAGTGGATGAATGGATGGGTAGCAAGCATTCTGTCTGGATTGATTGACAGAGGAATACACAATCGCGAATGAGAGACACAGAAAAAGAGGCGGACAGACAGACAGACAGACAGACAGATATACCAACAGACGGATAGAAGGGGAGAGAGAGGAAAGGAAGGGCTAAGACCACACAATCATTCAGATTCAATGAGTGTTTTATTTACAGACTCAAAAAAGGTGTGGGGAGGAGGGGGGGGGGGGGGTCTAATATCAGCTGGATTGAATTTTGAATTTACCACCAAAGAAAAAAAGTTTCGACAACAAACGTATAAGTTCAATGACTTTTTTTTCTGATGCAAAATGACATCTCTTTCAGCAATCCAATTAAAAGTAACAAGAGTAGCGTAGAACATGCATTGCGCATGCTTCTGGAAATCGGCTTGAATCTCTTTACTGAACATAACAGGGGGAACAAAATCATCCTACCACCTCCTCAGCTCCCCTCTCCCCTCCCCCAATCCCATTCTCATTCTCACCTTGTTCCCTCTCTCCATCACGAACATCCAGTCCTCCCTCGCCGTTTCCTTTACCCACTATGCCGCCGTTCATGAACACACACACACACACACACACACACACACACACACACACACACACACACACACACACAACTCGCACACACACACACACGCACGCACGCACGCACGCACACACACACACACACACACACACACACACACACACACACACACACACACACACACACACACAATCTGTTAGTTGAAAAGACTGGTATGAACGGAAATCTGTGGCCAGGACGGGACAGAAAACAGGAAAGGCACAGCTGTTGATTCATCTCCCATTTCTAACCCCTCAGTTTTTCAACAAGTGTGTCACTTATTCTTCTCCTATCTACACATCCATCAGTGACGTATAGTAACACAAAAGATGTGCTAGTTATTATTCGAGAGACAGATTATTCGAGAAGCGATGACAGCCTCAAATGAAACAAGTCTCCTCACTAAAAGCAAAGACTATGTCGACGTTGATGAAAATGACAAAAACAGAAAACCTGGAGTATAAAGGCAACACTACAAAACAACAACGAGAACAACAATTATTCAAAAGAATGTCTCAAAACCTGCAGCGTAAAAACGGCTTACAGATCAATAAGACAAGCATCAAACAACACTATAATAAGGACAATATTCTATATCATAATCCAGAATGTAGTAGGAAGACTGCATAATAACAGCATTAAGGCGAGCAACAACCAAAATAACAGCAACAACAACAGAAAAATCTCAGTACCTGGAACGTAGAAAATATTCTGCACACAAACAACAAGCCGAACAACAACCAGAACAATAAACAACGAAAGGAAAATCTCAAAAATCTAGATTAGGAAAACAACTGCATAAAACAACAACAACAACACATACTAGCACAACACATGCAACTACAATACCAAGTACTCAACTGAGCCTTTTTAAGCAGCTGTATCATTATAACATATTGATGAAGAACCCGTGCAGTCTTCCAACGATCGTGCTGTCCAAACAAATCATGCAACAAACGATGGCATAACAAAGTACACCAGTTAATGTGAAAGCAGTAGTGTGCAAAAGAACGTTCTGCCTGGACATTTCTAGCAACGCCACCAACAGCCACAACGCAACATAATAAAAGTCTGTACTGCACGAACAATACAACACCATGGTCAACAATATAACAAATGATCAAGGGGACGGGGGGGCGGGGGGGGGGATGCTGAAAATTGCAATATCCAACATGTCTAGACCGCTTTCAGTTTCAGTTTCATCAAGGAGGCGTCACTGCGTGCAGACTAGTCTATATACGCTACACCACATCCGCTAAGTTTTGAGACCACACTACGCATGATTTTTAAGCTGATGGATAAATGAATTAACAACTAAGATGAGGACAATTGAAGAAGAGGGTCTCGTCGCTACGACTCAGCAGATGTCTGACTTGCGCATTAGCCCAACGCGCTGGCCAGACCTTGAGCGCCTCACACATTGAACAAACTTTGGAAACATGACAACAATAACAGCAACAACAGCAGCAGCAACAACAACAACAATAACGCAACAAACATTATTTTGATAATATATAAAGTTGCACTTTGCGAACTGCCAACAACCATATTGTATACGAGCCCCCCTTCCCCCCTCCCCCATATCCTTTCACATTCTCCCTCCAAACGTTTACTCTTCCCTGTTCACCCTTACCCCCGTCCACCACCTCCTCGTCTTCTGTGCCTCTACCCCCCTTCCCCTTTCCTCCGCATACGTACCCCCTCCTTCCCCTTCTCCCACTCCCCATTTCCCCTGTCTATACCTCCCCCCCCCCCCATTTTTCTCTCCTTCTCCCCCTCCTCCCCCCCCCCCCCCCTTCCCAGCACCCTAACTCCTTCATTTCATCCGTCGTCCTTCCTATCTCCTTCCCCCCCCCCACCCCCCGTCCTCCTCTCCCCCTCCTTCCTCATTCCACATCCTTTTGCCTTGTCTTTTATGCCATACATCTGCATTGAATCCCTTAAAGGAACACACAAATGGAAGAAAAAATCTGAAACCCGGGATCGATGATGGGACTTTGAGATCGTCAGTTTAACACTCTCCACACTTAACCATTCTGACGAACAGAAAGCGAGGTGGTTTGGCTCTCTTCCAACATTAACGGCGAAGCGTGTTTGACTCTCATCGAATCCCATCATCGCTTCGCTTTGCCTTAGGGTCGCATTAAAATACGACTTATGCGACTTTCTAGCTCACGGCGATATACTTTTGATCTGCCCATAAATTTGGAGAGAAGATCAGACGAACAGTGTGGACTTGTATAAGCAACAAGAAACGCTGCAGACTGCGAAGACTGAGAGGACATAGACAGACAGACAGCACACACACACACACACACACACACAACACACACAAACACACGCACACACACACACACACACACACACACACACACACACACACACACACAACACACACACACACACACACACACACACACACACACACAAGCTGACAGATAGAATGCATTTATGTATAACTTGAAGACCACTCAGTAAAACGCAGACCTTCCTCAACGTGAAACCAATCCTGGATCCGTCCTTTCATCCTGAAAAGCACCAATATCTACTGAGTTCGCGCTTGGGCTACATTTCATTTTTCCACCAAGTTCGGTTAAAATCGGTGGTGTGGTTTTCACCGTTAACATCGGTGGTGTGGTTACCGTTACTCGTGGTGTGTTTTCACCATTAACATCGGTGGTGTGGTTTTCACCATTAACATCGGTGGTGTGGTTTTCACCGTTAACATCGGTGGTGTGGTTTTCACCGTTAACATCGGTGGTGTGGTTTTCACCGTTAACATCGGTGGTGTGGTGTTCACCGTTAACATCGGTGGTGTGGTGTTCACCGTTAACATCGGTGGTGTGGTTTTCACCGTTAACATCGGTGGTGTGGTTTTCACCGTTAACATCGGTGGTGTGGTTTTCACCGTTAACATCGGTGGTGTGGTTTTCACCGTTAACATCGGTGGTGTGGTGTTCACCGTTAACATCGGTGGTGTGGTTTTCACCGTTAACATCGGTGGTGTGGTTTTCACCGTTAACATCGGTGGTGTGGTTTTCACCGTTAACATCGGTGGTGTGGTGTTCACCGTTAACATCGGTGGTGTGGTTTTCACCGTTAACATCGGTGGTGTGGTGTTCACCGTTAACATCGGTGGTGTGGTGTTCACCGTTAACATCGGTGGTGTGGCTTTCAACCGTTAACATCGGTGGTGTGGTGTTCACCGTTAACATCGGTGGTGTGGTTTTCACCGTTAACATCGGTGGTGTGGTTTTCACCGTTAACATCGGTGGTGTGGTTTTCACCGTTAACATCGGTGGTGTGGTGTTCACCGTTAACATCGGTGGTGTGGTTTTCACCGTTAACATCGGTGGTGTGGTGTTCACCGTTAACATCGGTGGTGTGGTGTTCACCGTTAACATCGGTGGTGTGGTTTTCACCGTTAACATCGGTGGTGTGGTGTTCACCGTTAACATCGGTGGTGTGGTTTTCACCGTTAACATCGGTGGTGTGGTTTTCACCGTCGTCTTGCTGCCTGACAAACGAACAAACAAACGGAAAGATCTTGAATGTGTCTTTGGGTCTGGATCTTTACCCGACTTCAATGGATCCGTCCTTTGGCCTTATTTTATGTTTCTCCACGACTTCAATGGATCCGTCCTTTGGCCTTATTTTATGTTTCTCCACGACTTCAATGGATCCGTCCTTTGGCCTTATTTTATGTTTCTCCACGACTTCAATGGATCCGTCCTTTGGCCTTATTTTATGTTTCTCCACGACTTCAATGGATCCGTCCTTTGGCCTTATTTTATGTTTCTCCACGACTTCAATGGATCCGTCCTTTGGCCTTATTTTATGTTTCTCCACGACTTCAATGGATCCGTCCTTTGGCCTTATTTTATGTTTCTTCACGACTTCAATGGATCCGTCCTTTGGCCTTATTTTATGTTTCTCCACGACTTCAATGGATCCGTCCTTTGGCCTTATTTTATGTTTCTCCACGACTTCAATGGATCCGTCCTTTGGCCTTATTTTATGTTTCTCCACGACTTCAATGGATCCGTCCTTTGGCCTTATTTTATGTTTCTCCACGACTTCAATGGATCCGTCCTTTGGCCTTATTTTATGTTTCTCCACGACTTCAATGGATCCGTCCTTTGGCCTTATTTTATGTTTCTCCACGACTTCAATGGATCCGTCCTTTGGCCTTATTTTATGTTTCTCCACGACTTCAATGGATCCGTCCTTTGGCTTTATTTTAGGTTTCTTCTAAGACAAAACAAACCCAGCTATGCTGCTTACACTTCAGACAAACTACCTAACAAGAACAAACGATAATAACGGTGCAACAAATGATTAAAACAAATTCTAAAAAAAAAAAACAACTATGCCAATGACCCTATCACCTGAGTAAAATGCACAACAATATAAGATAAAAGAACAATTCTGTAAAAAAAAAAACAAAAGCAATAAAACCTTTTACTACAAACACCTTAGACAAACTGCAACAAAAACAAACAACAACAATGTTAGAAATGGATGAAGATAAGTGATTGCTCGTTCATTTTCGTTGTCCTGATTGTTTTGTATCTTGCCAGAAGAAGACCTAAGAGGTCGAAACGCGTCGTGTTTTGTCTTGTGATTCGTTTGTCCACGTTTTTTTCTCCCTTGTTCTTTTTTTGTTGTTGTTTGGGGTGTTTTTTGTTTGTTTGTTTGTTTTGTTTTGTTTTTTTGGCGGTGCGCTAACACACACTTTAGTATTTGTTTGATGTAAGAAAGGGTTAACCAAAAAGTTTAGGAAACACAGTCTGTGGAAATTACCTTACCACACCGATGAAATAATCAGCAAGACTGTAACACGACAAATGCGATGTGAGAATAGCAGAATCCAAACGCCTCTATTGCTGACATTTTTAGCAGTTTTAGTTTCAGTGAAATTTTTTTTCATGGCTGTCAATTTTGACAATGTATGCAGCCATGAGAGCACATGATGAAAAGTCATATGAAAGAAACACAGCAAAATACTGCACTGCCAGTGCAAAAACAAAGATCAATAATGTAACCAACAATAAAAGAAACGTCAAAGGAAAACTTTTAATTAAGAGTTCTGGTTGTATGTCGAGTTCCACAATTCAGATATTTTGTAAAAAATAAAAATAAAAAATAAAAACACGGAAACAAACACAGAAACACACAAACAAACATATAAAACAAAAAACATTTTTATGAAAAACGTTAAGAAAGTATAAAATAAGATACATTTGATGTAAATTATCTCAGTGAAAATGCGTATCAGATCCTACTTTAATGTTGCATGATGGATTTGTTGGGTTTCTTTTTTGTTTGTTTGTTTCTTTGTTTGTTAATAATGCGATTGCTGTTGTTATGTTCATGTTCTATGTAAGATGATCAAAGGGAATTTAAAAAATGTTTCCTAAAATGTGAAAGCAGGACAGTGTGAATTATCGCTGACAAACTATCAAACAACACCACAAGCAACAGCAACAAGAACAATAGGAACAACAACAATAATAACATAACCAAACAATAAAAATCATTGTGAAAGCAGCACTAAATGATTGTACAGCTTAAGCGAAATACGTAACAGCAGCATCAACAACAAAAAACAGAAAACAACAATGTGACACATAATCTTTTCAAAGAAATGTTAAAGAAGCACAATCCAAATGAAATGTCTACTTTTATAGAGAATACAACAACAGTTTCAACAAGAAAAATAGATAATCATTAAAAAAAAAACAAGCAAACAAACAAACAAACAAACAAACAAACAAACGTTTACAGGAAGGCAGATGAGTGCCAATGCCTGCACTGCTCTGACAAAATACATCTCGCTATTGCAGCTGACGAAACATTGCATATTGCACAGCAACAGTATTCGGAAGTCCCTGATCTGACCGTCAGTCAATAAAGGTTTAAGCTACACCTGCCGAACATAAACAAATAATTGACCAAACAAATACAATACGAAAAGTTGTATCTATGCAATATGCTCTCTTGCTCTACTATTCGGTCTCTCTTTTATTCACGTGCGTAAGCACCCCCTCCCAATCACTCACACACACACACACACACACACACACACACACACACACACACACACACACACACACACACACACACACAAACACCATGCACGCAAACACGTATGCATGCACGCACACACGCACGCACGCACGCACGCGCACACACATGCTTCAAAACATAGATCAAGCTACTCAGGGATTAAACAAATGTTCATCTGTTTAAGAGTAAATACATCTTTTTATGACTACTTTTAACACTGGGGAGATTCTTTCAAAACAGGAATCTTCGATATCCATTGGTGATGTTGCTAAAAACATTAGCATTATAATAATTAGTTAAGCGTATAATCACCACAGGCAGTAGAACTAACTACTGCTGATATATAGAAGAATTGCAATAATGAGTTAATTCTGATTCTGGAAGGTACCGGATGAAAAGCCAAAACACAACGTGTTCTGTTGTATGAATTTAGTTTTTAATGATGAAACGTCTTCTCTTTCTTTCATAAATGTGACAGTGTCAGTGTAATGGTACGTACTGTTAAAAAAAAATTAAGCTATGTTTTCGAGTCAACTATTCTAAAAACCACAGAAGAAAAGCAGCAGTGCAACTGATTTATGACCCTCTGAGTAGACCAGAGATGTGTACATCGATAGTTTATCCGCCTTTGAAAACTCTCGAGTCTTGCGTTTGAAAATGAGTGTCTGAATGTCAACTTAGCGACACTGTTACGTTTCGAACGGAAATTTGTAAGTGAAAACCACAATATTGTCTTTTTGCCGTTTTTGGGTGTCACTCTGGTCTTCTTCGAAGTAAATCAACACCCTTTTCAACATTTCTATCCGCTTTCTAATCAGGCCATCAAACAGTGTCGAAGCTACAGTCAGTAAAAGATCATATCCCCAGCCCACTCACTCCATAATCTATTTTGAGAATAACTAGAAGTTCAGATTTCATACGACAAGAAGAGTTACAATGGAAAATGCTTAAAACGTATTTCCCAATAGAATATGTAGAACTTCTAAGAGATAAGGTAAGGTAATGTTGCTTATAGCCCAGCCGATCGCAAAGGGCCATATCAGGGCTGTCACCACGTTAAAATCAGCTCACAAGTCATCAAAAAAGTCAATGTGTGTGTGTGTGTGTGTTGTGTGTGTGTGTGTGGTGTTGTGGTGTGCGTGTGTGTGTGTTGTGTTGTCTATATATAAACGCAAAAAAAAAAACGTGGACAAACGAATCACAAGACAAAACACGACGCGTTTTCGACCTCTTAGGTCTTCTTCTGGCAAGATACAAAACAATCAGGACAACGAAAATATATATATATATATATATATATATATATATATATATATATAATATATAATATTAGATGAATATAATAAAAAAGCCTAAAATGACTTTAAAAGTGCTCGACCCCCTTTGGGGGGCAACATTTGTTAATGAATTAAAAAGGAATGTTAAAACTCTACAAATTGTTTCGAGCGTGTTTGCGCTGTCATCAGGATGGTTTTTGGTTTGCCCACCGCCGATGTTATATAGCGTGTGGGCTCCCGTTTGCGGTTGTTTGCACGTGCGGGTTGGCTGCACGTGTTTTTTTGGGGGGCTTTCAGGTTTTTGTTTTGGGTGTGTTCACTAACAACGATTTCCATTTATGCCTGCAGTTGTTTACTATTTCTTTTTTTGGTGTTTAAAGTTGCTAAGTGTGGTTTGCATAGTATTAACCATTTTTCAGTTAAACATGGGTTGCACCTTTTGAAACATTGCTGTATGGTGATGCTCTTTTTATGATTTTCCAGGATATATTGTAGCTTGTTTTTGCGTCTTTAAGTTTCCAGATATATTTGCTCAGTTCTGTTTGGTTTTTATATTTTTCTTTATTAAATGACTGTTTGTGGTTTGCATATCTGTTTTGAAGTGGTTTTCAGTGATCCCTATGTATGTTTCTTTTTCATTTTCTGATGTCACAGTAGCCTGGTATACAATGTTGCGTGAAGGCATTTGTTGTTTAGTGGGCACTGCTCCTTTCTGGTGCAATTGCAAGATTTCCTTTCTTCACCCTTCTTTGCTTTTGTTGATTTTCATTTTGTTGGATGCGTCAATCAGGTTTTTGAGGTTGGGCATACATGAGTACGATAGTTTGACAGTGTTTTTGTTAAATATTTTGGACAGTTTGTGTTCTTTTGGAAATGAAGTTGTTAGGATTTTGAAGAATTCTTTCCCTATGTTTGTTTTGAGTTTCCCGTCGTATGGGGGGTTATACCATATGATTTTTCTTTTCCTAATTTTTCTTGCTTTTATTTGTGTTGTTGTCTGGGTTGTATTGTAATTTGTAATTGTATCCACTTGTTTGTAGTGCCTCCTGGTATTCTACTGCTGCATTGTTGAACACTCCCCTCACTGCATGACAGGTTTGATAGTCTCTTGTTTATGCCATGGGGTATGGTCTTTAATACAGATGGTGGATGGTTACTTTTGGTGTGTACATAAAGAGGTGTATCGTTGGGTTTCTTGTATGGTTTATATATATTATTGTTGAGATCCAGTGTTATGTCTAAGTAGTTCACTACCTTTTTGTTTGCTTCAATGGTAATCTTTAAGTTGTGGTTTTGGAAGATTTTGCATAGTTCTTTCTTCTTGTTTTCGATGGTTCTTGGATTGTTGGTTAGTGCAGCAAGGCCATCGTCTCTGTATAGTCCGACTTTTTTTTCCGAGTTTTTTCTTGATGTTGGACAGCATGAATAGTCCGACCAGTTCACTGTTTCTGCACCATCATATGAACCATGGTTACGTCGAATGTTGAGTTTCTGTTGGTTTTCCTGATCCAGGTTTCATTTCTGCTGTGTAGTAATGTTTTCTTGGTGTGGAGAATGATTTCCATTTCTGACCTGTTATGTCTGTGTGGTTACTGGCAAACTTCAGGGCTTTAGTGAGTAGTTCCTCATCTATGGATGGGTTAAAAGTCTACTATGTCAAATGTGATGAATACTGTATTACTTTGTTTATTGAGTTTTTTGAACCATTGGATAACTTCGTATGTGTCTTCCAGAGGTTGTAATCATCAGAAAATGAAAAAGAAACATACATAGGGATCACTGAAAACCACTTCAAAACCAGAT